>OX359283.1:29233335-30433335 GCA_947179155.2 Hedera helix
ACAAAGCGTACGCCTAGGTTAAGTGAAAGTGTGAAACAGTCAAGATGACATTCAGTCTCTTTCCTTCTTTCCAGGTAAATAATATCGGAAGGAGGACTGGCGCGGACGCAACTTTTGTTCGTAACAAAATCTTGCCAAATGCGAATCCTTGTTTCTCTCTCCACTTTCTCTTCTATATAAACCCAACCCACTTCAAAATGTCGATCACTTTTTCACTTATACTCTTTCAAACCCTTATCCCTCCTTAAGTTAGTTATGGCTATTGCTTCTTCTTCTCTATCTCTCAGATCCCTTTTACCTTCTGTTCCAAGTGAGCTTAACGACCATGTAAGTACCCAATTGTCTTTATATGTGTGCATATATTACGACACTGTTTTTTTCTTCTTTTTTTTTTTAAAAAAAAATTGTTGAAACTTACAACAGACCCATTTGATGAATTGAAATTAATTGAGCTGGATATAAGTGTATGGATTTTGTTTAAGTTTCTCTATTTTGCAAAATACATAAACAGTAGGAAATAAAATTAACGACCAGTCCTGGTTTGTTCTTACCTTTTTCGTTATACTTCTTTTGTGTTCTTGTAATTACGAGGGATTTGGGTTTTTGGATTCTTACTTTTGCTAAAGAAGCTTTCTTTTTTGAAACCTGACAAAATTTGATAGAATTATATGTTATGGCCAACTGGAGTTTCACTAATTTTGGAAGAGACCAAGACAATAATGAAATAACGTTAGATTGTTTTCCTCTTTCTCATTTATTTAGTAATCAAAGGGAGATTCTGGGTTTATTTCTGATTCTCTGGATTGGGTAAAACTTGCAGGGGTTTGTGACCAGGAATTCACAGGCAAGTTTTGGATGCAAAAAGCCGATTTTTGGTAAGGGGAATTCGGTCTTGTTAGCGAAGAAATTTGAATTGAACTGCTTCAGAGACAGAGAAATGGATGTGAAAGCATCAGCAGTAGTTGATAGTATTGCCGAAATTGAGGAAGGTATGTCTTATCAAAGTATTAATGGTAGCTAGATGTAGGGCAATCTTCGTGATTTTTCATATGTTTTAGTTTATGGCAGATGTGGAAGTTAAAGAGCCAAGTGTCTCGACAATTTTGATGAATTTTGAAAATAAGTTTGATCCTTATTGTTCAATGAGTGTACCTCTTTATCAAACTGCCACGTTCAAGCAGGTAACTTTTGAGTGTTGTTTAGTTTTGATGATTATGACGTGCTTTAAATTTTAGAGTATGTGTTTGTTATTTCATCATTATGTTGCAATTTAAGGTTTAAGTATATCTAACAAACAGATAATTTTGCTGTGTTCTATTTTGGGCTTTGCATTTGTTTCAAATGTTCGTTCCATTGTACAGTTGGGTTGGCTACATAGTGTTTTGTACCAACAGAGGTTCTTTAGTGCACACTAATGCATGTTCAAGTTTACTTCTCTGTGTGTGTGTGTGCGCGCACGCGCGCGCGCGCGTGTCAGGTGCACTGCTTGGCTACATGCTAGCACGCATTAGGAATCTCAAACACTAGGAAGTTTGTTCTATGATTATTGTTAGGCTGCTTGTGTGAAATGCCTTCTCTGTAGTATTACCAAAAATACTAAAGTTTGGTTTTTAATTTCTGTTCTGCAGCCTGGCGCATTAGAAAATGGTCCCTATGACTACACTAGAAGTGGCAATCCTACTCGGGATGCATTAGAAAGGTCTGAATACCTGCTTGATATATCATTTTACTTCATTTAATCATTATTCTGTACTTCGGCATGTTAGCATTATACTTTTGTATATTGTCAGCCTTCTGGCGAAACTTGATAAAGCGGATCGAGCATTTTGCTTTACCAGTGGAATGGCTGCTTTGGCCGCCGTCAGTCATCTTGTTGGAACTGGTGCTTTTTCATTATCTTAGCCTCTGTTAACTTACATGTGCATACACATATAACTTTCAACATATGTATGAGTGGTATATTAGTCTAAAACGTTCTAGGGGTCTCACCTCACAGGACAAGCAAAATCCTATCTCCTATTATTCTTTCACCAACTTAAGAGATGTTTCCTTATAAGCTGAACCTTCTCATTGCTGCTGATTGCAAGCCTAAACACTGTTTTATATGTTTAATATTGATTAGCAAAATTGTCATAATAGGTGAAGAGATTGTTGCTGGAGATGACATGTATGGTGGTTCTGATCGATTGCTGTCACAAGTCATTCCAAGGACTGGAGCCATAGTAAAGTTAGTATAGTTTTTCTTTGTTTTGCCCTAGTAAGGAAGAACGTTGTTTATTTTTCTGTTCATTTCTGTTACAGCTTCACGCCTTCAAAGTGCTGAGATAACTGTTGTTTCTCTGTACAGACGAGTGAACACATCTGATTTAGATGAGGTTGAATCTGCAATTGGACCCCGTACTAAACTCGTGTGGCTCGAGAGTCCAACCAACCCACGACAACAAATTTCTGATATTCGTGTAAGTCATTGGGTTCAAAATCTCTGAGCTATGTAACCCACATGTGCTTACTCACAAGTTTAGGAATTTTTGAGGTGTGATGCTTTTTGGACAAATTTATGCATGCGAAAATCTTCTTTAAATATTGCTTCTAGTGTATGTAGTATATACTGGGAAACTTATGTGACTTGGTGGTTATAATCCACTATGGATAGGAGATTCATAGAGTGGTTATCTGAAAACATAAAAGTCCTTGTAACAACTGAGATGGCATTGTCAACAGGTTTCTATGCACATGCATAGGTAGTTATCATAGCTATGAAGTTAAAGATTACTTACACTCAACCATATAAATAATAAAGAAGTAGACTTATTAAGTTCCAACTTTCCTTTATGTTTTCATGCACAACTGAATTTTCTCAAGTGTGCGACTTATTTACAAAAAAGAAACTTTATGTAT
This sequence comes from Hedera helix, assembly GCA_947179155.2. NCBI lineage: Eukaryota > Viridiplantae > Streptophyta > Magnoliopsida > Apiales > Araliaceae > Hedera > Hedera helix. The sequence continues at coordinate 29,236,234 of OX359283.1, forward strand.
ATCTTCTTGACATATTTCAAATGTCTTCATTAATGAGTTAGATTTAGTGGCAGGCCTTGATCATACAATAAGTCTCTTTACTTTTCCTCTTTCAATTGTTGTTTCTTGAAACCGACTTTAAGATAAACTGATAAAGTAGGTGGTTGAAGGTTATCCTGTTTTCCTTTCATTCATTTGATTTTTACAACTGGCACAGTGAAGAGATTTATTAAACCTAGATCACTTAATTTTAAAGTAACATGCATTGCTAGGCCAATAAGACATTAGTGGAGCACCTCTAGCTATTTCCATGTCAATTGATTCTTTGAAAAGAGTTAAAGATCTTTAGGATTTCTTAAACCTAAAATAAATCGAGCTGGCCGAGGTCTCCAAGTGAATGTTACACTAGTTCAGTCGCTGCTTCGGCCTAACTCTTTGTTTTCTAGTTGTATACTTTGTATGCACAGAATGTGCCCCCCTGTTATGCTGCTTTACTTATTATTTACTTTTCAAAAATTTGACTCAGAGAGCTAGTGAGATGCACTTATGACCACTGTGTACTAATTGAGACGGTTAGTTTCTGTCGGTCCGTTGTGGTCTCCAAAACTGGTGTAAAATCAAGGTAGAAGGAAAAGGGAAAGGTTTCTTGATCGTTATATAAGAAATCTCTGAGTTCTTGCAGTTCTTAATGGGTAATCCATCATTACATCAAATTGTTATTTTCTAAGAAGGATTCTCATTGTTTTCAGAAAATAGCAAAGATTGCTCATGCTCATGGTGCTCTTATGTTGGTGGATAACAGCATTATGTCTTCTGTCCTATCACAGCCCCTGGAGCTTGGAGCAGGTTGTGAAAATTTTATGTTATTGATGCATTAGATCTTTTGAAAAGCAGTTCTTGAAATAATTATTTGTTATTTAGTGGATAGTTTCTTTTTGCAGACATTGTAATGCATTCAGCTACTAAGTTCATTGCTGGACATAGTGACGTCATGGCGGGTGCGCTTGCTGTAAAAGGGGATAGGTAGTAGTATTTCATATGAAGACTTGTTTGATAGCATTCATCCTTAGACTCAATCAATTCAACCCCATCCCCCTTAAACAAATGAAGTAACTGTATCATTGTGGCAATCAAACAATGATTTACAAAACTTGTAGATTTCAACGTAGATTTGTAGTCAAACAATAATTCTAGAAAACATTTTCATTTTTCTCCGTGGAATCATATTTCTTTTCAATTTATGCTAGGTTGGCGAAGGACTTGTATTTCCTACAAAACGCAGAAGGCTCTGGATTAGCACCATTTGACTGTTGGATTTGTTTACGAGGCATTAAGACAATGGCCTTGCGTGTTGAGAAGCAACAGGTGCTATTCTACCCTGAAATGATGTAACCTTTCATACTTTTTATGAATAAATGGTATAATTACATTGGCTTCCTTGTCCAGTATGGACCACCTGGTTATTCAGTTTTCTTTTTCCACTGTATTTAAAATCCAACATTGCCATTGTTCACTATAACCCATACAATTGTACAATCCTGGACAACGACCAAAGTATCCCCTCAATGCAATGGAATGTCACCATCTGCAGCAATGAAATTAGTATGCCCTCACTCCTCATCAAATCTCCTTAGGGACATTGGGGCAATGACTGGCATTTGCGAATTAATATTCATTCAAGTAAAAAAGATATTGACCTTGATTTGAGTTTAGGAGAACTGTCAATATGAGGTTCGATGGGATGGAGAGGATCCCACTCCCATTAGAATAACCTGCCCATTTGACTTTCTGGAGTTGATATGAGATTTTTTTTTTTCAAATTCAAAAATAATATGAATTCATTTAATTTTAAATAATACAAGTATGAAAATTGTAAACTATCTAAGAAATACTATTAATTACAAGATCATTGTCTTCATTAATTAAATGAATTCACATCGATTTTGAATTTGGAAATATCTCATATTGACTTTGAAAACTCAAACTTAATCTTATATTTTAGTTGGAAGGGAGAAGTACAGTATTATAGGAAAATTTGATATCAACCTAATGAACAATCAAGATTAGAACTTACTTTATGCAGTAGTGATTATGTACATAATTTTCAAAGCAGACTCTCGTTTTGGGACTATCCGAGAATGAAAGTTGGACTTTCGGTTTGATTGTTTAGAGTATATGCTTGTTCATTTTTCTCCAGCTTTTCTTGCTTATTTTAGTTTCAAAGCCAAATTATGATGCCAGTTATGTTGTATGGATTGTGCTTCTGCTTGAAGATTTACTTGGAATGTTCTTCCCATTGTTTTGATCAACATTTTTTAAATGAATCCTTTGGCATCTTTGGCAGGAGAATGCACAAAAGATTGCAGAATTTCTCTTCTCGCATCCCCGGGTGAAGGAGGTTTATTATGCTGGTCTTCCTAGCCATCCTGGACGCACTTTACACTATTCTCAGGTAGTGAGAGCTTTCAGATCAAAGTATTGAATACACCTGAAAGTTATTCACATGACTACCGTCTGTCCACCTACTTCCTCTTCTCTTATTATTATCAATTCCCACGAAATGCTTCTTGCAGGCAAAGGGGGCAGGATCTGTACTCAGTTTCTTGACAGGGTCATTGGCACTCTCCAAGCACATAACTGAGACCACCAAGTATTTCAGCATAACCGTCAGTTTTGGTAACAATTCTTCCTACTCAAGTATACACGCTCACTAACATATTCTCCATTACATAGAAAATCTCAACTCAATTAAGGATTCAAATTCTGAATATATATCATGTTACTAGGCTATAGTTTGGAGTTTCACTGGATAATGTGTAAACGATGTGATTGTTTTCTATTTGCAGGGAGTGTTAAGTCCCTCATAAGCATGCCCTGCTTTATGTCCCACGCAGCCATACCCGTTGCAGTGCGTGAGGCTAGAGGTCTAACCGGGGATCTTGTCCGTATCTCAGTGGGAATTGAGGATGTGAATGACTTGATTGCTGATCTAGACCATGCACTTAGTACTGGACCTATGTAGGTGCATTGGGAGAATTTTCACCTTCTTTGCAATTCAAATAATTATTTTTCATCTATTGTATGTGGTTGGTCTATGTTATGATCATCACTGGCTTCTTCATCTTAACCATGGGGATTTAAGATGTCCATTACTTGATTGCTTAGAACTGATCCGTTTTAGGTGCTTATATTACGGTCTGATAAATGTATCTCATGTTTCAAGTTACAAAATGAAAATCTCAAAGTTGCGGATCTTCCAATATAAGTGGTATTTTTAACTTTTGATTGGTATTTTTAACTCGACTTTTTTCAAGGAAAGTAATGGTTTGTGGTTTAGAAATGGCTTACTCCTTAAGTTTCACGAAAATAATTTCATTTGCAAAATTTACTAACTTTAAGGATATATTATTATTTTATGTATATTTTTAAATATAACGAGTATTTAGTTTAGTAATAATGACATGATAGTGAAATTGTGATATTAAACTTGAAAACATTGCGTTATTTTATAATATCAACAGAAAAATGAATTTTTTGTGAAACAAATTTATTTTACAAACGTGGTTCTTTTTGCGTAACAAATGGAGTTTTAGTTATGATGAGCTCATGGTGTTGTATATATATTCAACCATCGGTTTAAACATTAACCTGCACAAAAATAACAATTATAAAGTACTTGATGACTTAGGCAGTCAGGTATATATCAAGTGTAAAAGTAAATTCAGGTTTCAAGATATGTTAATAATAGAGATGAGAAGTATTTAATATGTTAGAATATTGTGTATATTTTTATTGTTCACCCGCTCATCTCAATAGGATCATAATTCCTAATGGGAATCATGTAGTAACTACCATGTCACTTTGTATGGATAGAATAACTTTCATATTCATTAATATTGGATATGATAAAACAACGAACTCAAGTCTACCGAATTTAAGAGTCTTTCTTGTGAATGCACTAGACTTAATGGGATGTGGGGATAAAACCAAATACGGACACTATATGTGCTAGTAAATACTATAGGAATGTTTGTCTTGTTTTCTTGTCCAAGTTGACTGCAATGCAATGCACCATTGCTATATATATATATATATCATCCAAACTTGTAGGGTGAATTTTAATCATCAATTTATTTTGTCGCCATTTCAAAGCATGCTATTGCATGTTAAGTTCTAGAACTCCTACCTATACTCCCTAGGGGGTAATGTGCAAAAAGGGCACAACTACAGTCTCTGGTGTATTTTAGTTCTATTTCTAAAAAGGGAAATGACGCTAGTATAATCGAAACAAAACACAAAGCATCACAGTCATTGCCTAGCACCATTTGACTAATTTTAATATTTAGATACGTAAGAAATGTGTTCCTACTTGAGAGTAATTTTCATATGGCTCAACAGTTGGACAATTTCATTTTCAAACCCAAAATACATAAATAATCAAACAACCCTATCAGTCTCTGAACTTATTGTCAATTTCACGTTTGGTCTCCGAACTTCTCAGTTCTTTTGCTAACTAACGGTCCGTTATAAGAATTGTTGATTCCTTCTAAAGTAGACGAAGTTGCTACGATTAAAAGAATTAAAAAGTTTGGCGACCAAAGGTGCAGGATTAACAATAAATTCAGGGACAACCACAAGGGTTATTAAAAAAAAAAAAAATACCGCCCAACCGTTTGGCCATATGACAATTATTTGGATATACGGATGAATAGATTGGTAAGCAGAGGAACTTCCAAAATATTATGTCCCCAAACAATAAAGAGCCTGAATTGCAAAATTTACAACTATATTAAGAATATATTTTTATTTCATATTTATTCTAATAATAATAAGTTATTAATTTAGTACTGATGGTTTGACGATAAAAATATAATGAAAAATATTGTGTTATTTTATACTATTATCAATAAAAAGGTAACTCATTTTATAAAACAAAGAGGGTATCAAGCATATCATGAAATAGGTTGGCAAGATTGAAATGTTGCCTTGAGCGCATAGCTTCTATGCGAACGAGGACTATATGCGTCCTGAGATCAGCAAGTGAATATCTCCACAAAACAAGTAGTGATCAGAAAGATGAGAACTCATATATTCAACAAATAAGCATAAGATATCAATTACACGATGGCATCCCCATATGACATGAAATCTTACACAGAGATGCACAAAATAAGATACTAGTAATAATCCAATGTCCAAATTTGGTGTAGCAAATTACAGTTTCAACAATACCAAGAACATCCAAATTTGGTATAGATAATTGCAGTTTCAACAATACCACATAACTACTTCATTGTAACAAATTCTTACGTTTATATGCTTCAAGGCAAGCCTAAATAGGCGTAAGGTGGTGGATATAGTTCTATAACCTGGTTCGGACTTTTCTTTTCCTGGAACCTAATGCCATTCTCCATGACAGATTACTACACCAGCAAATAGCCAATCAATAACTTCTGAAAGTTCAGAAAACTAAAATCTCCACTTCTGCAAAGCTATTTACAAAAACTTGAGTCCTACAGAGTCACAGTTGGATCTGCAAAATGATGTCACAAAAAAATATAAAAAATATATATCAGCAAGTGTTAAAACAACATAAACAAGCATAAATAGTTTTCCAGGACAATGTTAAAGTTCACCATGCTTGAAATTAATGCCAGAAACAAAACTAGTGGAAATTTGTTAAAAAAAATTACTTGTATATATTTCTCTCTCATTACCCAACTATGAAAAGAAAACTACAGTTTATAATTAGGCTCAAGAATCTGCAGTTCATTCAGATTTAAGTTGATTGGTTATTAATAACTTAACGTAGAAAATGAACGTAAAAAAAGGTACCATTTGAGATCTTCAATCAGTCACTGCCAAAATCTTCATAGCTTAAGCCTTCCGATATTACGTCCAACCTCTTCAAATCTCCTGAAAGACAGGAAGGAGAGGGAGATTAGTTGCATCCAAGTTTCAAATACATTTCAACTGCAAGAAACCTTGGCGTTCTCCTCTACCATTGGGATCCAGAAAGTTGTCAGTATCTGTTGCAAGGAAGGGTGACCTAGAGAAGCTCTCTAATATATCTGAAAGATTTTTAACATTCAAGTTAAATAAGAAAAGAATAATTTAGGACAAATAATTGACAAAAGTAAAAATTGGCTCTATATTGACTACATAGATACAGACAAAAAGAGAAAAACGAGAGTAAAAGATAGAGAGCTAACCACTATTGGAAAAGTCAGCGGTCAAGTCTGACAGACTGAAGTTCCGCGGAATTTGACCTAGAAATCCAAATGAAGAAGTGTTGGGATCCAACATACTCTCATTCGGGGGTTGCGAATTGGACTCGACACTACTGAAAGATGAAACAGACGGATCCCCAATCCCAGAACGCATTTCCAGGACACTGCCATTAGTACCATACATGAAAGGGGAAGTGCCTGCATATCCAGCTTCTGCTTTCATTATCCCCCCATTCATTCCTGGAATCATTCCCACATTTGAGCTCTGAACCGAAGGCATGTTTGATGAGACATCCATCCTTCTAGCACGGGCAGACATATCAACAGAAGTTTGCATGCATGGGTGAAGTGATGACCCGCCATTACTGAATGTATTAGATAAACTGGAGGCTATAGACTGTGTTTGTTCTGGGGCATAGTACGCTGTATGTTGTTGCACTGTCAACGAGTGATACAGATTCAAAACTAGAGCATTTGAAATCTTAAAGCAGGTATTCTACCAACAACATTCCCCAATGTTTCAATCTGAGAAAGGGAGGGGAGAGGGAGAGGAAGAGGGAGAGGGAGAGGGGAGAAAAACTTCAACATTCCTAATGTATGATGAGCTGCCAAGTAGCGCAATTGCTATGTGCATGAGTAATAATTAAACTGAGAACATCAGAATAGTGCTAAATGACTTAAATATCATTCACCCTATGGCCAAGTATCATATATCCCCAAACTTATTCCTTCATGAGAGTTTGGTTTATAAACACCAGTAGAACATAACCATGAAACTGAAATTCTCCAAACACTAACTGAAAGTCAATTGATTTATCATATAGATTGGCCAGATTGAGCATGAATTTCATAAACTAAGCTGAACAATGAGATTTAGGGAATTAGGCATCATGAGGGAGAAGGGAAAAGGGATGAAAAAGATGGAACTCTATGAAATGCCATACTTGACAATTAATAACGACAAGGCTCATAGTGTGAGCTTCATGAAATATGTGAGTTTGAAGAATGCAGCATAGACTAGTTTTTACAAACAAAAACTTGGTATTTAGAAAAACTTTTATTATTGCATCATAAAGATCAACTCTCTTACTAAAAAATCTAAAAATTCTACTTCTACTGATATTAGTGGAACAGAAAACAAGAGATTGCGGGTGTTGGACATCTTTTATATATTAGAAGTTATCTTTTCAATTAAATGCATATCAAAATTTATTTGTTTGATTGAATACTACTTCAGCGAAGACTTGCTGTGCAGGGGATACATTTAAAGGGCTTGCTGTTAAATTCAGGTTTCAGAATCAAGCTAAACATAACAAAAGAGAGATTCTCTTATAACGTCTTCTCCATCGAAATCGTGAACACATAATAAACAAATATAAATCTGTCTTGAGAAAAGGCATCCATTTAATTTCCAATAAAACACCATACAGATAATTTCAATGGTAAAAATTAAACTTCAAAAAACTTGTGTGTGTGCGTGTGTGTGTGTGTGTGTATATATATATATATATATATATATTATTCTAAAAAAGATAAAACTTTAAGAAAATAATGTGAAATTCTCTATTTTCTTTTTCTATTCTTTGTTCAAGAAAAACTAGCTCCCAGAGTATTGATGACAATATACTGATAGATCTGGATCTTGGAGCTCTCAAGAATCTTCCTCTGATATACTTGTCAAAAAAAAAACCTCTGATACTTGTCAAAAAATGGAGAATTTTTTATTTAAAAAAATAAATATAAAAAATATCTGCCTATGATGCCTTGGTAGAGAGAAAGCAACCAAAAGCAGGTCATTTTGGTTCTTGATCTTGAACAAATGGACTTTTTTGTCATAGCAACATACTACTTACTCTTTGATCCGGTAAAGAAGTGTTCTCGATTATGAGAGACATTCAGTATAATGTTTATATTTTAACCCCTTCAATGGGCTTTAAATATGGATGAAGATTTTATATACCTTCCCAAAGTTCAGATACATTTATGACAATATTATGTGCTTCATCTTGCATTTTAGATACAATTTGGCATTGTGGGCCTGTGGCAATAAACACAAAATACAAAACAACAGAGAATAAATTTAATTAATGCCCATCAGCAAAACCTCACTTCTTACATACACTAAAGTTATCCATATCTTGAAAGCAGCAAAAGTAATAATAAAAGTAGTTCAGTTCTGCATATTCAGAAAATTTTAAATTTCATACCACCGTCAGGGCATCTATAGAAATCATATAGAAAACAAGAATCAACACCTTGCAATCACCCTCGGCTCACTGGTTTAGACAGTTGTTATAATGGGAATGCAATTAGATTACTAGAGCTATAAAGGTTTGTCAGTACTAGTGATTTGTTAGCACAAGTGAGAGGGGAGAGAGAGAGAGAGCGAGAGAGAGAGAGAAAGAAGAGAGAGAGAGAGAGAGGTTACTTACACGAACAGCAAAAAATTGCAAGTTCAAATGAGATTGAACAGCATAAAATGAAAATACCAGGATCATTGAAAATACCAAGATCATTCTATATTAATATTGAAGTATAGATTTGTTGGTTGCAAGCTAATTAGCTATCCCAACCATGACATTTTTAAGAAAAAGAACAATTGTTCAACAACTACAATTATCATCTCCTTCAAAATAAATCTAGAGCCCTGTATGGAACAACTATCTGTATGAATGTCGGTAAAGTAAATGTCATTTACCAAACTCAACTCAAAAATACTTTATCCCACAATTATTACTTATACCAAACAAGAAAGTTAGACAATAGCACTAATGCAAGTATTTCCCATGGTTGAAAATAATGCCCAAAACAGGTCAGGTCCAACAAACAATTATCAAAGCATAAAACTGACTGACTTTGTGGAATATGGAAACCATTTGATATAGGAACAGAAGCAGCTCCATTCGGCAATATCTGATGCATTAGCTCAGCCTGTTTCTCAAGCAACTGGTTGAATTCTACTATTTGTTCTTTCACCACAAGTCTCAGATGATATGCCTCAAAAAATTCCTGATTTTCTTCTTCAAGCTTTTGCCAGACTGAATAAAAAAAATGTAAGATATTATAATCTCAAAGTGTTTACAGAAAAAGAAAGACAAATGGGAAAAAGAAAACTGTTATGATAACATTTTAATATGGCAACCCATTTATACATGGGTTTCTTCTAGTTTGCAGCCCTAAGTCCCTACTCTTCTTTTTTTTAAATAGACTACTCATATATTTTTACTCAAAACTTTTCATACGTTAACATTTTGATTAAGGATGCTGTCCATTTGATACAGGATATTTTGGAGTTAAGCTCCATATTAGAGTGACAAAGGATCAAAAATGGTTATGGGTTATACTTGATGACCACATATTACTTATACATTAGGGCTATGTTTGTTTGCAAAAAATATACTTGGAATTGGACTATGTACGTTAATTTAATACTACTTTACACTATTTAATCTTTTGATGAGGGATTATTAATCCTTTAATGTTAGACTATTAGTCCCATAACGCCATATAATAGCTTAAAATAAGGGAGACTATTAATCCCAAATTTTTCATGGGATTATATAATTCCACATAAATAGCCTTAGGAATGATTAAAAAAATAATCCATCAGACTATTTAATCTCACATCATGGGAAAAAATAGTCCGAAATAGTATTAAATTAATACAAATAGTCCAATCTCAAATATATTTTTTGTAAACAAACATAGCCTAGGTGTTGACCCTTTTAGGTTCTCAACAGAGTGAGGAAATTGGTATTGGAGCTAAGAAGAAATACAAAGAAAGAAGGCAGTTTTGGGGCTCTAAACAAGGTGGTGATATCCCTAAAAAGTGATGACAATGTAGTTGGACTTTAAGTGCTATATTTGATGATTTCAAGAGAAAATAATAAACTTGCAATGTAGGCGTTGGAAGCCAGGAATAATCAGATCTGCTGACAGACATTTATATTAAGTTGCAGAGGCCTAGGAAATCCCACCAAAAGTCCGAGGCATCACATCTAAGAAGAAATGTATCACATGTCTCATTCACTAAAAATACTTCTTATTTGCATACCAGAAAAAAGGTAATATAGAGCTATAAACAGGGCACTGAGACTTAACATCAAGAACTCGGGTGAACAAAGTAAACCTGGTGACCAGGTAGTCTACTACCCTGACCAGAAGACTTCATCTTATGTTTGAACCTACTAAACCTTTGAAACTTGACCAAAGTTACATACATAGGTCTAGGAAAAAAAAAGCTATCTTGCAACCCCTTTTAACAGTTCCAAAGGAGAATTTCATATAAAACCCATGACTGAGAAAATCAGAAAACACAAGAAAGATATACTACCTACATCCCAATCTAGTCCTGTTTTGCCTGAGTTATTTGAGTTGAAATAAAATTTCATCACTTTTATTCAGCCAAACACATAATTTTAGCATAAATTATGTAGTTTTCTTAACTTCTAGGCTGCTATATTTTAATTTTACAACATTCAATCACTGAAAACTTTAAACTGGTGTCAATAACATTAAATTAAGAAGTATATAATATTTTGTATAAAACAGTACAATCTTCCAACAAAGTTAAAAAATAACAAAGAAACAACACAGAATTTTAATGAGATCATTAAACATAAATGAAAACAAAATATTGTGAAAATCATTAGTAATCAACAGCAAGTATTAACTGAAATTAATAAAAATTAATTAGAATATCTCCCAATGATACCACCACGTGGCAATCCTTAGATATAAGGTGAATCAAATGGGTGGACATCTGTGGCCCACTCTCTGCGTATTGGCAGAGAGTCATCTTCTACCTTCAACCAGCTTGAGAGCTGAACCCTAAACAGCCATGAAACTATATCTGACCATAACCAGATCAGGAGAGCGCCTAAAAACTAGGGAAAATATATACATGAATTGAAGACCGCTGACGAGATAAATGAAAGAATGGTCGGTTGAGAATTAGGTGAAAGAGCACCACATCAACTTTTTATATGATAAAAGACAAAAGGGCGCTGACTCATAGTAACGCCGGCGGACCCATATGGCCCGTTAGGTTGCCGTAATGGGCATTTCATGTCATTTCCCATTCGCCATTATCTCACTGCTAATGACACAACATGCCAATTTACCATTTCATTGCAGCAATACACATCATAACTGCCGAGATTCAAAAATCAATGATTATATGTAATCAAAGCCCGCAGGAAGAAAAATAAATGCCAGGACTAATATTATGTTATAGTTATACGCTTCATTCAAGTTTAGGAAGTTTATAGGTTCAAGGTTCAAGTGTACAACTCAAAAGATCATATCATAAATTGGAATATCTACTGTGAATAGATATAGATATGTATACATATAATATATAAATATATACATGGAAATGCACAAAGAGATGGGCAGTGCACCACACCCACCTACCACCCGCGGGTGCCACGCATAGATACAGAGAATGGAAGAATAATAAATGCCATGACTAATATTATGTTATAGTTATACGGTCCACACCCACCTACCATGCCACGCGTAGATACAGAGAATGGAAGAATAATAAATGCCAGGACTAATATTATGTTATAGTTATACGCTTCATTCAAGTTTAGCCTTTAGGATGTCTATAGGTTCAAGGTTCAAGTTTACAACTCAAAAGATCATATCATAAATAGGAGAATAATAAATGCCAGGACTAATATTATGTTATAGTTATATGAAGACGAAGAAAACAGTTTAGGCTAACTACTGATGCTTAAGATATGACAAGTTTGCCGTCTAGAAACACATTTCAAAATGAAACATCCATACTATATTTAAAATTACGAGTATCTGTCGCATAATGTAATAACTAGTTCGCACGTTTGAAACAAATATGCTTATCTGCAGCAGAGTCAACAACTACTTTAAAAGGAAACATAACTTTTTTTCCAAACATTTTTTTGTAACTTTTTCCAGGCATGCATTACTTGCCTGATAAATTATCAAAGAGCCCAAATTATGTGTCATTATTCAAAGATAAAAATAATAGTGGATTTGAATAAATATACTGATAAATGACACCTACCAAGTTCAGTGAAACCAGGTTCAATTCTTGCCTGCTGTAAGAGAGTACCCACAACTTCCTTCTGGCTCATGTATAGCTGAAGGCATCGTTCTATAAGATTTTGCACCTGTCATTACCAATAAAAAAAACAACCAGAAAGGAAAATCTTTAATAGTTACACCAGATATATCTCTACCTATGAGGTGAAAAAACTGCAAGCTCAATACAAGAGAGTTGACAAAAAATAGGTGCAAGTAGTTTTACCGCGAAGATCACGTAACACAAAATTTAACCTCAAACCTACCAGTCTATTCAACACATATCCAATTGGATGATTGAGTGTCCTGGTCGCGATTCATATTCTGAGACCATGATCTAGTATTTAACATATCAATCTAATTCCAAGTTCTCATATTTTTTCATTTTTCTTCGAAATTTCGTACTTCTCTTCACTATTTATTATTCTTGATCATGGACAACGCAACAGATATGTCAAACTTGCACTTTTGCGACCCATGACATGGAATTATAAATTTATGCCATAGAATTTCATAGAGATTTGGCTAAAAGATTGTCTGAAGAGTAATATATGAGCTGTATTGCAAAATATAGGTGACTACTTTAATCATCATTAACATCTCTAACAACACATTACATCTTTTAACAAGCTTGACATAAAATGACACAAAAGAAAAGTATCTATGATATCATTGTTTGTATTGAATTTATGAAATGAACCCTATGCAGTATGACGCATCTGTTCATTACTAAGAATTTTCTCAACCAGGAAAGCACATTTGAACACTTTTAAATTGTTCTGAACTATTAATAGAACACAGGCATTCTGACCTATTAATAGAACACATGCATCATTCCTTATCAGCGCAAAGAACCAAGAAACAACATAATTAAAAGAGATAAATTCCACCAACTCTCGCTTAAATTTATTCATTTCACGTCAAATTATTGCACAAATGACAGAAAAAAGGCACTGCATGACATAATAAACTTTTAATACTGTGCCTAGCAAGCAAAACTAAAGGTATTTGTTAAAAGTTCAATTGCACGGCATACCAAGAATGAACATTTCATCTCAATAGGTGCATTTGTTCCATGATGCCCGTATGACTGTTTTTTCAGAAAATGCATTTGCATTTGTCTGCTAGAATTTAGGGAGAGAAAACAATGCAATATTATTGAAAAGTAATTCCGTCTATTAACTAAGATTAGGATAATTGACCATTTTGTATCATTTCTTTATAGGGAAGATACATTCTTTTCTATAATCAATTATACATGGGAACTGCAATTAAATCTTCACTCACATTTTTCTTCATTTTAAAAAATCGATATGGAAAAATATGTACTTGATCTCTTTTCAGTTGCATCGAATCATACGAAAGCTTACTCATGGAGTAAAATTCACTTGGTTAAAAAATAGTTCATCATAAAAGAATTATAGCTCAACAGCTTACCAGTTGTATGTCTTGTCGAGAAACCTTCCTGACATCTCCACTAGACATTTTTAGAGGCTTCAACCTGAAAAAACACATGGAAATAAACTAATACAACTCGCCATAAATTTCAGTATATTTTGCAACACAAGCTAGATTCTAGCTTCAGCTTGGAAAATTAAAGAAGCAGCATATAATAGAAGCCACGCGCGTGCAGAGAAGTGAACATAAGGAGCTATGGAAATAAATGAAGCGTTCACTATGTTTATGGCATGCAATTAAGAAACCATAATTATGGAGGCAACCACAAATAAGAACACAACCAACTGGACCCTTGTCATTTTTCGGCTTGGTTGTCAGCTGCAGAATCCCATATCCTGTGATAATTTATGCATAACTGCAATTCATTGCCTAAATAGAAACAAGAAATGGCGGTACAAGTGGTGCATGAGCTCACTATCTATTTCCTGTATACATCGCATTTTGGCAATCATTGTAGGGAGAGACCAAGTTGGACACAAGGGAGGTTCAAGGGCTCCAAAAAAAAATTACTCATCAAAAAGGTTGTGATGTCAAAAGGTAACCAAGACTTTGGCGAGCCATGCATACTTATTTGGTTTTAAGAAAGGGTGAGATTGAGGCCATACGACAATTGAGGATGGTAGCTGTTGACTATGTTCTTTATCATGATGGTAGCAAGAAGAGGCAAGGAGTTTGCATCAGATACGATGACAAAACCATAAGAGACGAAATGATGAGGAGAAGAGAATGAATATCGCTGGATGATGCAACCCGAAAAAACCTATGAACTGCGATTTTGAGAATGGTTGCTATATTGTATCCAATGGTTGGTTTTAAGTATGTAGGTTTTGCTAATGAATTTATTTTTTTAACAAAAGACATTTTATTACTAATACAAGTGACTGTAAGATTACTCCAACCGTAATGGCTATATTCTTCTCGTTTTTAGAACAAAATTTCACAATAAAGCATAGAGATTGCAAATTATGAAATTAAAGTAGATGAACATATCAAAATGACTAGGAACTGTCCTAAATCAATTGAAACACAGCAAGAAAAAACCTAAACCAATCAAACCCTCCCCCCAGCCCCCATTAATTTTCTGTAGAAACAAAGATACAAAATTCCGCACCATTAAAGCAAATAGAACATCCAAAAGTAAGCTTCATAAACAAGAAACTAAAAAATCTGAGAAATTTGGAAGCATTTTATACATTATCACTCCTCTAGAGCCATACAGTTCACATTGGGGTTAACCGTTTAGGGTTACAACGATTTTATTTTAGGTTTTAATCCTCAAATAACAATGAATAAAGATAATTCGAAACATAATTGAACATGTACAAGAGATCATTTCCATAAGAAATCATTAACGCCATTATACACACAAAATCCTCAAAACTTTCCTTGCATGTCACGGATCACTAAACGAAATGATTAGTATATACACGTTAATATGGAAGAACAATTTTAATTTGATAGATTACCTAAAGAACTTTTGCTTTGATCGAGCTTTCAGCTCACTTTGATTTTGGATAGAACTAGCCGACTGGGTTGTGTTCGGACAGAATTTAAGAGAGAGAAACAGTTGGGGGGGGGGGGGGGGGGGGGGGGATAGAGAATCAAATTATTCGTAATTGTGGGGTGACGTGGGATAGCGACGCATCTGGGTCTGAGGAGAACGAGGGTGGGACCCACCCCACGGATGGATAGAACGACTGAGACGATGCGCAGCAGCTGATCCTGATCTTTTTCATCGGCTAATAAAGTAAAATTGCTGCGGTCAATCTAATCTATTCATGGTCAATTCTTATTATTCACCAATCTCATCGGTGCTAATAATTTATTACTCCTACTTTGTTTTTCAAATTTTATGCCCTCATTTTGAAGTCGTATACAGTAAAAGCTCGACAAATAGGAACCAAAAAAATATTATTTTAACGAAATTATTTATTTATGAATAAATAAATAATTTATTTATTTATCGTTAGATTAATATTTATTATTTTATAGAAAAAAATTTAATTTATGTATATGATCATAAAAATCAAGAAATAATAATTAATGTATTAATTTGACTCAGGAAAAACTAAAAAGAATTTGTGAAACTTCTAATATCTTAGAAAACAAAAAAAACAAATGAAAATATTCGAGTCTTTAGTTATATAGTATAAGATAGATGTATAAAAAATATATTCTAACAAGTTACCAAAAAAAATTCTCCCATAACGTCTCATCATTTGAAAGGAATAAAGAAATTAACACTAAAAGATGAAATGAGGAGAGCAATATGTTACTATAAGAAGGAGCATCCCTCTAGTAGTCAAAAATATATGCAAGCATGGATTCAACAAAAGTTTGATTTGTCTATCCGTCAATTAACAATATCAAACACTCTTAAAAGGTTAATAGAATATTTGTCAAATGAGATGAAAAATAGCAATGTTAAAAGGCACAAATCAACAAAATACCTTAAGTTATAGAAAATTTTGTATGAGTGGTTTCTCCGATGGCAAGAGAAAGTGATTATTCCGAAGAAATGATCCAGACCAAAGCAAAAAAGTTATTGCAAAAAATGTATGGTGAAACTAATCTAGAATTTAACTTCTCTGGTGGCTGACTAGAACATTTCAAGGCAAGATATGGAATCAAGTCTTTACTGACGATTCGATGAAAGTGGTTAAGTTGTCATGAAGAACTTTGAAAATGCTTTACCTGGAATACAATAGAAACTAGACCAATTTCAATTGAAGGATATTTACAATATGGATGAAATTGGATTATTTTATTGGTTGAAAGCCGACCATTCGCTTGCTACGAAGCAATTGGAACACAAGGATAGCATTATCGTTGTTGTTTGTTGCAATGGTGATGGTTCTGACAAACTACCTCTTTGAGTTATTGGTAAATATGCAAATTCAAGATGCTTTAAAAATGTGAACATAAATAATCTTGGTTGCGAGTATCTATCTAACAAAAAAGCTTGAATGACTGACTTGCTTTTTCAAGAATTTGTTGGTTGGTTTGACAAGAGAATGAATGGCAGAAAAGTTCTCTTAATAGTAGACAATTGCCCAACTCATCCAAAGGTAATTGAAGGCTTGAGAAATGTAAAATTATTTTTCTTGCCTAATAATACAACGTCAAAGATTCAACCATGTAATGCTGGGATTATTCGAGCATTGAAAATTCATTATTGACGTCGTTTTTATTGTAGCATCATAGAGGGCTACGAGGTTGGAGCAACAAATCTTAAGAAAATTAATGTTTTGAATGCTATCAATTTTGTTAATATGCAGCTTGGAAATTTAATATGAAGACAACAACAATTGCAAATTATTTTTGGCATTGCAAGATTCGGTCAAAGGAAGATAATGTTCCTAAACCAGAAGTTGGTCGAGATGAAGAGATCCAAGAATTAAGTGAAGTCATTTCTAATTTACGTTATGAAAATGTGATTGATGTCGAACATCTTTTGAACTATCCTAGCGAGAATGATGCAGTGATTAAATTTTCTACAGATGAAGAAATTATTCAATCAATAATAAATATAGATGATAAGCATGATCCTGATCTAGATGATAATTCTGTTTTACCAAATATTTAGTCAAAAGAAGCATTTCAAACAATAATCATCTTAAATAATTACTTGCTACAACACAAACAAAATATTTCGAAAGTTGTGCATGCACTACAAAAAGTTAAGGATGAGATTAAATTTGGTTTAGTTGTAAAGAAAAAACAAGTAACTTTAGATGCATATTTTCAGGAAAAAAAAATGACTTTTTGTATGAATTTTGTTGATTGACTGAAAATTTTGAATCTATTATATGGATGTTATTACAAAAAATTCAAGAATATGTGGATTATATATATGAATTTTTGTATGGAATTTAGTAATTCTTAAAAAAAATTCTAAACTTACTCATAAATCTTATCCCAGTATGCTTATCCGCAAAAAGACAAAGGAGTGTGGCTCCACTCTTAATTATTAAGACGAATGTAGTGGAACTATACTCATTTGTCTTTTCTGCGGGTAATCTTTGTGAGTAAGATTTGTGGATAAGTGTACAATGACTCAATTATTAATTTATATTTCCGTTGGACCTTTAAGGATTCAAAAACTTTATTACTTAATGCATTTAACGAGATTATTTCTTTAGTACAGATGTCCAAGTCAAGATCGAAAAAAATTATTATCAAAACAAAGTTATTATTTTATCGAATATTCATTTATCAAGAATTTACTGTACTCAATATTCTTGTAATATTGGGGTCAACTTAGTCCATTATGGAGTACAAGTCGATAGATCTCAATATTACCGCAGCAATTATTGCTTCTAAACCTTTATTTTGCCTGGTTATACCAAATTTTTTTTTATATGTATATTGCCTATTGCAATCTTTCTAATAAAATCCATGAGTCCTCAAAATTCCAAATTCAAAGGATATTTTTAGATATTATTTGGTCAATATCTTTCTTTAATAACATAAAATCATAGTTCTACAAGGTTGTGTTAATATTCCATTTAGTATCGGATGAGATCATCATTCCTCAAAAATTGTGGACTTCCACGAGGTAGTAAACCATGGACGCAACCAGGGACGGAGCCAGTGTATGACTGGAGGGGGCCACGGGCCCCCCTAAGGTTTGAAAATTTTCTAAAGTCCATGTGCTGAAAAATAAAAAAAAATAAAAATACTACATGTGAATATAGAACTTGAATAACTGTATATTATAAGAGTTAAAAAGTAAGTATAAATAGGGATTGATTGCAAACTAATTTTATTATTAAATTCATTATAATTGCATGTTTGTATAATTGGGACATAATATTGTATATGTATTATTCCAATTGAATGATACATTTGTAAATAAGTAATCAACTAAAACCTTTATTTAATTTTTTTTATTCTTTGTTAATTTTTTGAAACTTGATATTTTAATTTTTTAAAGTTTAATGAGTGATCATAATATTGTATATGTTAATTTCAATTGCATATTCAATTTATTTTTCGGTAACTAACTAAAACCCTTATTTATTTGATTGTAAATTTATGAAAATTTTATTATTAAAAATTTCAATGAGTGGTCCAATAATATTGATTAACTCATTCTTGTACTGTAGTTAATTGAATTTTTTATTTTTTATTTTAGAATCTTGAGAAAATCACATACTATTGATTTATTTTTCAAGAGAAAACAATCAAATCATGCTGACACATCTTTGCTTACCTATGAGCCTAATTTCAAATATCTCTGCCATGAAGTTTTGTTATGTTCTAAAAGAGTTTTTCTTACTATGTTTTGTTGTCTTTGTCAAAACAAATTCTATTACTATATCATATTTATTTTAGTAAAAATATATTTTGTAATTGTGGAACTTTACTTTTTAGAGAGGAATATATATTATGTTGTTAAAATTTTTTTTGGCCCCCCCAAAGATCAAATCTTGGTTTCGTCCCTGGACGCAACGGTGGTTTTCACTGAGGGATTTTTTTTTGAAAAGAAGGTATGTTGACAGCGTAGGGAGTAAAAATTTTAGATATAAAGAGATCCCTTACATATGCATTTTTTTTAGGATTTTCTTAATGTGTGTTATTGGGACATATATTAAGCGTAAAAAATAATGTATAATATTATTTATTTATGTAAGTGCACTGAATTCAATGTATAAAAAAATAATATACTAGTGGACCCCATTTATTGAATTCAGTGCAACTATATACAGAAATAATTTTTAACGGGTTCCATATCTTGTTTTCCGCACTTAATGTGTGCCCTTAGGACACACATTAAGCGGACCCTTTTTTTTATATTTATCGAAGTGTGTCATAAACTCTGTAATTGTTGATAAAAATTATTCTTATTTACTTTAAATATTGTTACTTACCGGAAGTAACTCAATATTTTTATCAAAAATTATTAGAATATATGAAAAGTGACATTTCAAACAAACTCGTTACTCTAAAGTCTAAAGTTTAAGACCAAAATGTTATATTATATTTGACCATATTGGTTTGCTTTCTAAAAATGAAAATAAATAAATAAAAATATGGATTTGTTATAAAGATTGATTCTATTATTCTACCATAACTAATTTCCGAAATGAATATTTTCCTAATCATTTCCTTTATTTTACTTTGTATCCTGAATATTATGGAGGCATATATTCTTGTAGATTATCATGTCAATCAAACTCATACAAGTAAAATGGAAATATTCTTTACTTTTAGTTAATGCTATTTCTTCATAACCACCCTTTTTATACAATTGTTAACACTAACACGAAGGGGAAAGATTAGAAACGAACACAATGGGCTGAATTTAACTTGGCTTCCTTAAAAGAAGTAGATTGCCCACTACGACTTCCAGCCCAGTGTCTCGTTCTCGAGTCCAACATTTCTTCACCTATTACATAAATTTTGTGGACTATGTATGTTCGATTATCAGCGTTTAAAGCGTTTGCAAATATCTGTATTATTTTTGAAGAATTGCTTTGAACTCCAAACTCAATGTTGGGATCCTAAGCGTACCGTTTATAAGTTAAATAGGATGCGTTTAAAATAAATTATTTGTAAACGAACAAGTACGTGTTTGTTGTGTCTAATGAGATGAAAAGTCAACATATTTTGATTGATTATATTTTTTTCCCTTACATATGTAATGTAAGACTAAATTATATTAAGAAAAATAACATGCATGTTAAAATTTTGTTTTGTGAATAGATACAGTGGCTAAATAATTCTGAAGGTATAATTATTTTCCGGATATATCATTTTTCTAGACCTATGGAATATGTCATATTTCAGCCCCATGAGTATGAGATACGTCATTGTAACTACGTCATACATAATTGATATATATCTTTACAAAAGAAAAAAGAAAGAAAAAAAGAAGACTCGTATAGTAGAATAATAATGATAATCATGTATCATATGTATAACAATACTACTAAATAATAATAGAGATAATGATTTTGGAATGGCAGACAGAAAAGACAAGGTCCACTATAGTTTTTTCTGGGTCATTCTTCTCTATTAAGAATCATATGTTGAAGTTATGATAAGTTACTTTATTTTGACAAAACTCGTACGACTGGTTATTAAATTACCATCCATCATACTTCATGAAAAAGTTCCTATTATTTTTGCTCATAAGCGATAACATTATTCCGAATTAACAGTTTAACGATCGATAGGGTGGCGAAATCGGACGAAATAAATAAAAAATAAAATATAATTAGATTAAGTATTTTATTTATACATTTATTACATTGAATGAAGTAAAATAGAATATAATGACAAAAAAAAATCCAAACTAACTAACTCTCTCTCTCTCTCTCTCTATATATATATATGATCCAAAATAAATATAATACATATTAATATTATAATATTTTATTCATATATATAATATAATATTATTAGATATTCTATTAGATATGTAAATAATTAATATAATACATATTAAACACATAATATTATCCATATTATATTATATATTAAATATATATATTTAATATATAATATAATATATAACATAATATATATCACATATTATTCTATTATATATTATAAAATAAAATAAATATAATACATATTAAAAAATATAATATAATATTATATATTATGATATGCTATAACATTTAATATATAATAATATATATTATAAACATATAATAATCTATATTTAATATATAATATATATCATATATATTATACTAATATAATACAATACAAATTAATATATATATATATATATATATATATATATATATATATATTATTTATATGAATTATGACATTTTTGTCTTTAACATTTTTTCTTCACTCCTTTTTACATTGAAATCTCTGTTCCTTACGAACTTTAAGGAATTACGATTCTAATATATAAAGAAAACGTGATTTCATTGAAATAATTACTCTCAACCAAACATAACATATCAAATGTCAAAAAGAAATTTTTGGTTGGAATTACAATTTCTTTCCGCCCTTTATTCTTTCAAAACAAATGACCCATAAGATATGTATCAGGTTGAGGGATCACTTCTTGTCAATAACAAGCTGAGGGGTGTGTGAGCCGAATTAAAAAAAAAAGGGGTTTCAAGAGAGTTGGAGGGAATGAGAGAAAGGAAAGGAAAGGAAAATGAAAAGAGAAGAGGGAAAAAAAAAATGAATATAACTCCAAACATATATTCTGTTGAAAAATTAAATATCACTGGATTCTTAGCATAATGTGTAAGGATCTTGAACAATAGATTGGCATGAAAAACCTTGTCAAAAACTTCTAGTAATACGTTGTCAAAAAATAAGAATCGAGACAATATTTTATATATTTCTATTGATAAATAATATATAAATTTTATTTTTTATGTATAATTTTTTTGTGTATAATTTCTATATATTATATTATTTTTCCGTTAAAATATTTTATTTCAACAAAGGTCCAAGAGAAGTTGAGCCTACACGTGAAGTGTATAACGTTAAAGGGGTATGTATATACAAAACTTTTCTGTAACGTGACATATTCATATGAGATTCCTCGTAGCAATAAGTATGATCTATAGTGGTGCATATTTTTAAAAAGTAATCGCTAATAATAATTATTCACGTAATAAAAGATTGATAATATAAATTTATAATATATATTATTATTATTTTTATATTAAAAAAAAAAATTGGTTACTATTACTAGTATTATTCATTTCTATCCCCGTTTCAAACAGAGTCTAAAAAGAGTAATTTATAAACAATAACTTTAAAAGTTAACTAAAAGAAAAGAAATACAGTTGTACTCGAGTCCCCATGTTCCCACTCCCTCTTTTTTTAATGTAATACTTAGTAATGAATAAGTTCGGTCAATGCTGAGAGTGAGACAACCTTTTCCTAACATGGCAAAGCAAAGTGAAGGAATTGTCCGTCTTTAATTTGCGTACTTATTCAATACAGTTGAGCAATTCAAAAGACGTGTTGAAAAAGAAGATCATCATATCTTGGAAACAAAATAAGGCATGTACGGCGATAACTTATAATTTGATCAAATTAATTTATAAATTATTTTTATTATTTAAGTGTTTGGTTGTCAATTATTTTTTAACTTATAAACTAACTTATAAGCACTTTTTGAAAAGAAACAATTTTTTATTTTTTAAAAAATAACTTATAAATTATTTTAAAATAAGTAGGTATGATCAAATGTAAAAACTATTTTACCTTTATTTTAATAATTTTTACATTTTATTTTAATTTATTATTTATATTAACCAAACTCCTTCATATTTTATTTTAACTTAATTTATTATTTAGAAGTCAAAATAGTACCAAACGCTTTTATAGGATTATTCGGCCTCAGCTTATAAGTTAGTTGAGGAAATGAAATGAAAGAGCAAGAAAATTTTACACCATTTAACACCTCAACGATACTTGCAAAAACCAGTTATATCATTAGAAATTACAGCCAATTTCTTTTCACTTAAAAGAAAAACAAAGATTAGTTGTACCTCAACAAAACAAAAGTGGGCTTGTATCGTCATTATTCTCTCTAAATTCCTCTAGTATAAACAAAGGATTAGAAACAGAGAAAAGGGTTATCGATCAGTGTTCAAATTATTATTTAAAAAAGAAAAGAAAAGGTATTTATCAGATGACGGTGAGGCCATTATATCTCCGCCTTGTTCTATCTTGTGGAAGCCCCTCTTCCAATTCCATAGCCTTCCTCTTGTTATTATTAGCTTCTTGTTGTGGTGGTTGTTCTTGTTGGTCCGATGACTTAACCTCTGGTGTTTCTGATGATAATGCTTCTTGTTCTACACCTTTTTCTGGCTTTTGGAGATCCTTATTTTTGGTTTTCATCATATGGGGTTTAAGCTTATTCATATCTGATAATCTCACTGGTTTAAGAAAAAATTCTTCTGCTCCTTCTTCCAAACATCTATGAAATGTGATTTAACAAAATACCCATTAACCAATTTTCAGTAAAAATTATTTCAGTTCAATCACATAGATGTATACTTCTTACCTATTAATTCTTGAAGGAACATTCTCAGATGACATGATCACTACTGGTATGTCTCTAAAAGATGAAGATTCCTGTAAAAAAATAAAATAAAAAAATCATTTCCGGTTAATTCCTATTCCTAACAACAAAAAAATAAAAGGTAATTCTTTCAAATATCTGTCCTATAGTTTGAATGAATGGAAACGATATAATAAAAGCATAAAAAGTCATTGCATCATTGTGCTAAAGTGCTGGCACGGCATTCATTTGTAGGTGAGATCCATGGACTATTAGAGAAAAGTCCTTAAAAGTAGTGAATTTTTTTTTTTGGTTCTGTTTTGGTGGAAAACAGGTGGGTTTCCCCCCACCCCCAAAGATTATTCTCCTACTCCACTGATTTTAGATGAATGTTAAGAGGACACATAGGCGACTTTTCAAATAATATCAATCTGGAATTGTACATGATAATTGTCAGACGCATATTTACCAGGAAAGGAAAAAGTTGCAAATAGAAAAATCTTAATGAAAAGAAAGGGCAGAGGAAGAAGACAAAAGGAATATAAACCAAAGCATACCTTAATTTTCTTGAGCAAATCATAGCCTGTCATTCCAGGCATACAGTAGTCTGTAATAATAAGATTCACTTCCACATACTGTAAAAATGAATTGAAAGAAAAATGTTTAGAAAACCAAAAAAACAAAAAAAAAAAAAACTTGGGAATACGATAATTGAAAGAGAAACAGGGGAGGAGATGGGGTACCTGTTGATTGTTTGGAGATACAGTAGGCTCATTTGAGTTGCTTTGCTCATCTTCATGCAAACCCAGAAATTCTAAAGCTTTACTACCAGAATCAACTGTAGTGACTGGAATGAAAAGTACCAATAATCAATCAAAACCCAAGAATATAAGAAAAAAAAGAATCATGATTAGGAAAAGACGCATAGGGGAAACTAAATTAACTTTCTTCTGTTTTTACTCTTAGCTTGGTTACCTTGATATGAAGAGGTCTTGAGGAGCCTCTCAATGAGCTTTCTGTCTATGATGCTATCATCAACAGCTAATACATGAAACTCTGACTCTGTGGCCATGCCCATTGCTCCAATTCAAGAGTAACCAAACTACAAGAATTTGAAGAAGCTAAAGAAAAAAGAAGAATTGGTGCGATTGTTTTTGATTGGGTAGAGATGAGAAGGAAAATGGAAGGAGTTCACAATGAAATAAGACCCCCACCAAGATCCACAACCCAAGAAGCAAAATTTGACCAGATTTCATCCAAAGATCTCCCAAACTAGTTCCATGTTGGTTTTGATTTACAAGGCTAGCAATACCAAGTAAATAAAAATAAAGAATGAATAATATAAAAGAATTTAAAGTCTAAAATATTTGGAGGTTGATTCTTGAAGTTTGTTTTTTCATAGGGACACGTATATATGATATCATATAAGTGAGAGAAAAAGGTTTGGCCTTTGGGCTTTCGGATTGAAGGCAAAATATGGGAGTTGGCGGAGGGAGGGGGGTGAGGGACTGTGGGGGTGGGACCCGACAAAATCCTTCAAGAGATACAGGTGAGGTAAGCAGACTTGCCTTTTCCCGGAGCGAAATCATTTGCGCTTACCATATCTTGAGCAGGTGGGGAGCGGTGCAAAGAGGGGGCAATTTCTTCTGATTCCCTTTTAAGATTTGCTTCCCATGGCCATCCCATTATGTTCCCGTGCCATCATAATCATTTACCCATTCATTTATCCATCCATATCACTAAGGAAGTGTTTGAGATCAACTTATAAATTGATCAACCCAACTTATAATTAATTTTTAATATTTAGTGTTTGAAACTGACTTATATGCTAATTTATAAATTGACTTATTAGTCAAAAAAAATAAGTAAATTTTACTTATTTTTTTGACTTATAAGTTAGTTTTTAAGTTTTGGTCAAACCTATTGAAATGTCCATTTTACCCTCTTTTATTTTAACATGTTTTTTTGAGTGAATGTTATTTTAGTAATTTTTATATTTTATTTTAACTTATAAATCATTATTAACCGAACACATTTACAACTATTACTTATAATTCTCGACTTATAAGTAAAAGTGATGCCTACCACTTTAACTTATAAATTTACTAAAATTTTAACTTATAAATCTATTAAAATTTTAACTTTAAATCAAAAAAATAAATTAATCCCGAACAGGCCCTAATTAAACGTCTCTGAATTTTATTTTTAATTTTACCCACAACTGTTAGTCCGTTACTTTCATTCAAACTCTCTCCAAGTCTTCTTTATTCTAGAAGGTAACCTCCACAAATTGTGGTTGAAATATTAAAATTTGAATATAACCAAATAATGGATCACCAAAAAGTTAGCTTCCCATCTCTTGACCATATTTTGATCGTTTGTATAGTAGAACTTGCAGTAATTTGTGACATAACCTATTACGTGCCTGAATTTTCTGTTTCTATCCTTCGACTCATCTCATGAATCGGTGTTATGTGCAATTTTATTTATCTAATTTCAGCAAATTTTGGAAATTCTATTTGGAGTTTCCATTCCATATGTGAAAGCAAATTTTAAAAATATAATTAGGTCAAAAGTAACATTCATTTTTCTTTCTGAAAATCATAGGAGTCAAGGTTGTGCATAATTGCACCTTACAATTTTCCGGAAGATGGCTTAAATTTTAGTAAAACTTATGAATATGGTCAAGAAGGACCAAGGGGTAACACCATCCTGCCTTTAAGTTGAAGTCTCCCACTACCAAACTTAAAGTATTAAACCACCAAATAATTTTTGGTCTATTCCTTTCGGAACCCTCTAATTTTAAGTCTTCCAACCGCAGAATATGCATTAAGTCTCACAATTTATTACTAGTATAACAGTCAACAGCCAAACTTAAAGCATTAAACCACCAAATAATTTCTCTTTGTCTTCCACATTCATTTTTCAACAACTGGCCATTTCGTTTATGTAACTCTCCGGCGCCTCCGCTAATTAAGGAGAAATGGGACTAACGATGCATTCATTTTTCAATCGAGCGGTCCTTTCATTTCTGTAACTCGCGGCTAATAAATAAGGAGAATTGGGACTAATGACTTGGCGTTTAAATACTACTCCCTCCATTCCTTATTAAATGTCGTGTTAAATTTTTTTTTTTTGTCTTTTAATATTTATTGTTTGAAAATTTTAAATAAATATTAATTACTTAATTTATAATATTACCCCAAGTATTTAATATAATTTTAATTCTCTTACTACTTTTTTCTTATAAGTACCACTCTCTTGATAGAGTGTTATTATATATGACGATAAATTTATGTCGATATTAAATATAAACGTAAATACATGTGATAGGCATTGAGTTGTACGTTAATCACAATTCAACTTTGTTTTAATATTTGTCGAGCATATATATAATTTTTAATTTTTTTTCCTCCTTCTCATTCTTTTATTTCTGACTAATTCAAATATTGATATTCTAATGGGGCCAAAACGACCATTAATCTTTATGTTTCACTAAAGAGAATTGATATTGTCACACAGTTTTTTAATAAATTCATACGGTGGACCTCACAAAAATATTTATAACAACAATTTAATTTTCGTTATACATATATAACAACATTTTTGTGAGGTTCATCGTGTAAATTTATCAAAAAATTGTGTGAATACATTAGTTTCCTTCACTAAAAAGTCGTTCAACGGAACGGAAGGGATATCCCGATTGTTCTTATGAGCTTTAAGACAAAACATTGTAGATTTTTGCTAAATTTATAAAGCCTGGTTATTTGGAGGAGAAGTTCGGTATATAAAAAATGAGTAATCTAATGTTTAAGTCAAAATTTTTATTTTTCTTTTATCTCAAATACACATGTTGTGTAACATTAATAACAAATATCGACGTAATGAAGATAAATATATTTTGTGACACAATTTATAATTTTATTTGGTATTCCTAAGCCCTAGCATTATTTATTAAAAAAAGAACAAATCTACGTACACAATATCTAAATATAAAATCAAACATTACATTCATCATAAATTCATAATTATTAAAAAGTAGGACACGACACGAATGTTAATACCATGACCTATTTTTTAATGGTTAAGATAGATATAGTGTTTAAATGTTATGCGCTTATATTTATTCATAAAAAAATAACTAATTGAAAAATGAGATACACCTGTTTTTCGAATTCATGATATATTTATGTTTTTTCCTTCATCTTATTAACAATAAATAAAAAGAAAGTTCCATAGGGTAATAAAACTGTAAAAGTAAGTTGAATTTCAATCAAATTACTTAAAAGGTCTAATGAAAGAAAGCGGGAAGGGGGTAAAGATTAAAAGAGAGGGAAACAAAAAGATTCGGGTTCTTTATAAGTGTACAATATTGCAGATAATGCGGAGCTATTGTTTTTGTTGCGAGCAAAGATTCCCCGACACACCATGATATCATATCTGACCATGTTAATGCATGCAGCAAACTTTAATATTCAAAAGAAAAATAATTTACTTAAACAAGTTTTTAGCCTTCTAAGAATTTATAAGAGGCCAATAGCTTGATGAATGACACGGTAAATTGATAAAATAAATAAATAAATGAAAATAAAGGAATGGAATAATGTAACGAGTTGATGAAGTTTAAAGACCCTGCTCTAAATTCAATTGCTAACTTGTCATATATAGTGTACCCTGATCAAGGAATCTAAATTCCATAAAATTAAAATATAATAAGTTGCATTATGAATTCCTTCTGTGGTGGAAAGTGTTATTACTCGAGAAAAAGCTAAACAACAGAGTTGTTAGCTAGGTTTGTATTTTTCCCAAGCCTAAACAAACAGTTTACGCGTCAATCGAGATTAGAGTTGTGTTTGATAAGGCTGAATAATTATGATCTGAATGGTTAATATATCTTAATAAATTAGATTATCTGAATGAAATAATATCTGAATCTAAAAAATTGTTTGACAATTTAAAAAACGAGTTGTCTCTTAATGACACTATTTCACTATTTTAATATTTTAAATGATACAATTTTAATTAATAATTTTAAATATTTTATTTAATAAAAATGAGTGAATAATATTGTTGAATGTATTTATATAAAAAAAATTACCAAAAAAAATTCATCAAGTGATATCTCTTAATGATTTGCACTTCATTTTCGATTAAGAGACAATTAAAATTTTAACAAATAACGTTTGTCTCTTACCGATTCAGATATGGATTCATTAAGAGATATTAAGATCTAAACAAACACAACCAAAATTTATCTTCGGACAGTTTTTAGGGCGTATCCTTGATAGTGTATTAAGGAGAATCCTTTTATGTGCTGACTCTAAGGTTCGAACTCAGAAAGTTAAGTAAGAGAACAAAACTCCATGACCGCCCAAGCTAATCCCTTGAGGTTAAAGGGAATATACTCGGTACAAATTCCGGTGGACCTCCATGTCTCTAAAGGCCACTAGCCTTCTGGCTTTCCATATTTTGGACAAGAGCATTAATCAACCTACCATATACATTCTGTATATAAAGCAAGCAATTGCCAATTGTCTGTTTTAAAGATTGAATCAGGTTTTGCCCATCTCCCAGGCAAGTTTCCCTTCCTTAACGTTATCATCATTTAATTTGTCCCTACCAATTCAAGAACATTCCGTCGTTGGCATTGGCTGGCTATTCATGAATCTTCCCCCAAGATCTGGTCGCATTATCGCGATATTGACTATTTACTTGCTTATGTAAGCTAGGTCACTTCTGTACAATGAATCTATTTTGAACGTAACCTATCACTGTACCTACATTGTTATGTAATGATACTTCTTTTTTTTTACCATCTTTTCTATATTAACAAGAGGCTATATACTCAATAAACATGTACTCACATGATATTGTTACCGTCGCATATAATGTTATATTTTTTGAAAATTAAGAACGATTTAAGTGACGATGAGGCCTGTTGTCTTAAATTGAGTCTCATTTTTTTTTACTTTTCAAAATGAGAGTCAGATTTGTAAAAATAATATAATTTTGTGTCTGTATATATACATATCCAGTGAAACTTAGGATATACATGATTTAATACGTAATTTATAAATTAAAAAGTAATAATTATTATGTTTATGATTAAAGTACAAAATTTCAACCGCATGAATTAAAATAAATAAATAAGAGGACTCGTAAAGTTTGAATTGATTTAATGATTTGAAAATTGAGATTTTAATGTTAAAAACTCAATAAACCAAAACGTTTAAAAATTGTATAAATTACAAATTACACACTGCCTAAGGCCCCATATATATGATTTATCATCACATGAACATGTTGTGGTTTTGATTGGTCCCCTCGGCCCCTAGTCACTGCCTGAGGATCTGTTGGTCCATGGTCCCCTTTATCAAAGATCTCCTCCCCCTCTCAATTCCAAAATCAGCTGCGGAGGGATCCCTCTTTGGGAGACACCTTTTTCACAACTACTGAATTTCTTGACCCCCAATTTCGGCAAACCTTCTAAAAGTATATATCTCAAGTTCTTTCTTCTTTTTTACTTTTGTTCTTAAGATTCTCCCATGTTAATAGAGTAAAAGTTCTGAATGATAAATATAAGAGCATAAGTAATTTATCTGAAATATTTGAATGAGTATATTTTTAATTTTAACCCTCAACTCGTCAAGTTGATGATTCGATAAAATAAGTTTCTATAACTATGAACTTATTCTTTCGTTCTAATATATTTTGAATAACTAGGTAATCATAAATAATTTTGTTCTTTTGTTAATTATGAACTTTGAATTCATTTTGTAAAAAAAAAAAAAAAACTTTCAGTTAATAGAGTTGGAGTGTTACTTATATATATATTATAAAAATGAAATTGAAAATAAAAATTAAAAAGCTTAACATCCCATGACTGTGGCACAAGTTACTTTTTTCAGTAATATTATTATCACTACCTAAAGTTCTAATATGCGAATCATAGGACCTAATTTTCTACCAATGCAAGGGACATACATACAAGTTTAAGTTAAAAAGACAGTGAGAGGGAGAGCCCTCAAGACGACATGCATTTAAGAGATATTGCATTAGTGATGGATGACATTTTCTTATTTATTATAGGGACATTAACGTAAAAAGGCCATCAAGTAATCTTGCTGAACGAATAAGCTAGTCCAACAATGTTGATTCGGTCAGCGCCAATAACACTCATTCAGTCTCCTATTAAACCAAACAAACAGCCTGAACCTCTTTTATTTATTTGGTCAGCATCATTCAGATACATTCTGAAGTTATCAAACACCCCCTTATCGTTTTGTAATTCCATCAAAACTGTAAGTACGTAGTATTATTGGCTAAAACTTTTAGTTGAAACTAAAATAAACTATTCCAATTTTTTTATATTATTATTATTTTTTTGAAATTCCATCTTTTGGAAAGTACAACACAATCTCATAATCAAGTATACCATTCATCACAATATTAAAAATCAATCAAACCTTATTAAAAGAAGAAAAAATAAATTCACAAATAAGTTTCATATAAAAATAAAATACGTCACATTCAAAAATAATCGAACTTGGCACCTAAAGGTGATAATAACTCACTGGTCCCAAATTAGTGAGTATGGAGTATGGTTTAGGGAAAAGCATATCCCAATAATACTCCAGCAAGAAACAAAAATTAATCAACTTGTCACTAATGTCACCAACTTAAAGTGTAAAGGTCAGTTTGGATAAATTTGATTACAAACCCTACCCAACTATAGACGGAGGGAGGCTTAACACGTCTTTTGTGAAATAGGAGGAGTTTATTTTGTGTGAAATTAATATTTTAATTATTGACTTGTAACGAGATGTTATGAGGTCAATCTCAATAAACTGACTCTATCTATGTGTTCCAAAATATTTTGACTTTTCTATTAGTTAAATCATAAATGTGTTAGGCCGGATTCTAGAATCATAAGAAATAGACGTGCAACACAACTTAATTAATCACAATTTACTTATAATTAAACAATGCACATATACACAATATTATGTCGATCATTTAGAGAATTGAATTGCAAAAGTTAGGAGTTTATTGAAACAAATTAAAACGAGAGAAGTTTGAAAATAAATAAAGGGGATAAAAGTTTGAGAAATTTTGCTCTCCATCTAGTACTTTGAAAGTTAACTATAATTAATTACGGATAATATTAAAGATTTTAAATATCTTCGTTTAACATTAATTTAGATATTTTTGAAATTTAAAAGAATAATAAATAAATAAAACTTCTAACATTACCCTTCCCTTAATCCTGTAAATTATCGTATGCTTCACTGCAAAAGAAGTTGTAATAGTTTATAAATTAATATTTTGATATTTGACTTGTAATGAAATGTTATTGGGTCACTCTCAATAAACTGATTGCTTTGAAATTTCTACACGATTTTGACTAGTTTTAATTAATAAGATTTGAGGACGGATTTTGGAATCATAATAAATGGACGTGCAAGTTAATTAATACTTCCTTAGCCATAAAATTACAATTAAATACATGTTGACTTTTGTATCAATTTAAGAAATTTTAAAATTCAAAACAATTGAAATGAATGAATTTATTTATGTTTTGAAAGTATATATATATATATATATATATATATATATAATTGAATAAATTTGTGAATTTGAATTTTAAAATTTTATAAGTTAACTTTAAAAAATAAAAATATCCCTAATTATGTGGAGGGAGTACCAATTGTTCATTAAACACTATTTATATACAGCATTTGTATTTTAAATACGAACTTGAGAAAAATATCGTGCAGAAAATATATTAGTCACATGCAATAGAGTCAAAACACAACAACCGTACAATTAAAAAAGAAATGGACCTAATAATGTCTATTAACTGTGTTTAAATTACATATTTGGACATAAGTGATACGTCCCTCCTCCACCAAGGCTATTAGTTTAAGAGAGACAATCATACTTTTTGATCCGCTTTGAGAATATACAAACAAATAATGTGGGGGTAGCTTTTAGTATTTTTAAAGGTTTTGCTAATAAAATAAGTCCTAAAATCAGGTGGATATATATCATGGACAAGTTATGATTAAAAAAATAATAATTATTTAGTCTCTTGGTTTCAAGATTAATATATCCGCTTTCCAAAGTCGGTTTATCTAAGAATTAAAAGGTTGACTTTTCCAAAACCAACAACCAATATTATATATATATTTATATATATATATATATGTATGTATGTATGTGTATATGTATGTATGTGTATATGTATTTTAAAAGCTTCTAATATTGATTTTTTCAAGTTGAAAGGTTCTTAAGTTATGTTGGACAACGCATTTGCACGTGTCAGAAATAAAATTAAGGGCCAAATATTAATTTTATAAAATTTGATAGCCTGTAGTTGTCGTTTTCCGCTTCGCCATTTGGAGGGAGAATCTGTTTGGAGAAATTGTATCGCCACTGCAATCAAGATTATCAATTAATATAGTCGAGGTATTTTCTGGTATGCAGTATATTTAAGGTTTATTCATGAGCGTGGTGCAACCACCACCAAATGATCCCTTATTTTCGTTACGTATCAACTACTAAACAATATACATTGCACAAAGCATTCTTCCGAGGGATAACTTAAGAGAGAAGTGATATTTTTACATAATTTTTTGATATTTATATATGTAAATTGTCGATATAAATATATAGCTACAATCAAAATCGTCATTATAAACCTATAACGACATTTTTTATATAAAAATATCAAAAAATCTTATAAAAATATCAGTTTCCTAACCTAACAAGACATGCTCCATTAATAGGTATAAGGATCATTTTTTTAAGATTGCATGAAGTAATTAGAAAGCTAAAAATTATTTTTAGTAGTATATATAGGAAATTGATATATCCACAAGTGAAATTGATATTTTCACAAGTTCTCACTTCTATAAATAGTAAGTGAGACTCACTTTTATGTGAGTAAAATTTTATAAAAATATTAATTTTTCTTATAAAAATATCAATTCAATATATATATGTAAAGTATTAAGCTATTTAAATCCAATTATTAGGTCATAGATGCCCGCATTACTAACAAATCATTCAACCCAAAAATAATATATTAATATATCCATACGTGTTTGGGCTCGTGTGTATACAAACACACACACACACACACACACACACACACACACATATATATATATATATATATATATATATACATGCATTTATATGTATTGTTATAAGTTTAGGGAGTATTTGACAAAAATTAAATAAAATAGTTTTAAATGAAATATGAAGAGGGAACGAGATTTGCCCAAGATTATATCAACTCTAGGAATTGGATAATGAACCATTTGATGGGTTGGTTCCTAATTCAATGATGGAAATGAAAGCTTTAAGGTTTTAAAATGTGGAAGATCAGAAGAAGACGTCGGTTGAGATGTACTGTCAATTTTGCTAGGAATTGTAGACTTTGAAACAGAATTTTAAGAGATTTTTGACGGTGGGTGTCTTGGTGTAGAAAGATTTTTTCGAGTAGAGTTTTCTATTAGAAAAGAAATAAATTTGTAGAGTTTAATTTCACAAGTTGTTTGATATAATTAAGTTAAATAAATGTTTAGGTTTGTTTTATATTATTTTTGATTATTTAGATAAGTAATGACGTGATGTCATGTTAACAATTCGTTAAAATTTAACATTTTTAGAAGAAAAATCTAAAAAATATATATAAAATATTCAGTTTAATAACTCGATTATAAAAAAAAAATCAATTCAATAATGTATATATAAATTGAGTTCGAGTACAATGACAAAAAAATTATTTAACCCAAAAAAGAACATACTGTTTGTTAACATGTCAGAAAAGCTCTAAAGGTTATCAGTTCGGGCTTTAAAGTTTATCAAAAGGGCATCTCTTAAAAGCACTTTTTATGTACCATGGCATGATATATCAGAAAATAATGTCTGGAGTGGAGTGTCACATTAAACATATAATTCATTTATAAACTTAATTAAAATCGCCAAATTTTATTTAATAGAAATATGACCTTTTTTATAATCAAAATTAATACTACTTCTGACCCATAAAAATAGTTGTATTTGTAAAAATTTATTTTATATATATTTATCACAAATTTTCAAGTCGTTTATGTTTTGTAGGGATTGCATGTGATGAAAAATAGAGATGTTATTTTATTCATTATATAGTGAACTTAAGAATATTAATCACAGGATTTTATCATCTTAAAATTAGCCCGCCAAACAATGACAATACGTCAATAATCGAGTTAAATAATTTTCTCATCGTTGTACTCTATTCTAATTTACAAGTGCGCCATTAAACTATTTTTTTTTTACAATCGAGTCATTGAATTGAATTTTCTTTATAAAACGTTACAAATTTTGTTAATTTAAACTATAGAAGAGTCACATGCGAGGGAGCATCCCTCAACGTTAGTGACTGATCCACGTGGCATCCAAAACCATCCCAGTCATCATATCTGAAAAAATTAAATTAAATTAATTAAAAAATTCCACATTTTTTCTCTCCTTTGTAACTAAAAAAAATTCATCTAACTTGTTCATGGTGTATCAAATTTGAATAAGTAAAACCCATCCTTCCATAACATAGAAACACTGATCCATAACATTTTTGAAATTTTTTATTAACATGAAATTAAACCATAACCAAAGAGACCCTATGTAAGACCCCGAATTTTATGAAATATAAAATTTAATTTTTCTTCATATATATTTTTTTTTCCTGAAACAGTAAGCGGTTAAATTAACAAAATTGAAAGTTAAGGATGTTATGTGCAAATTTTATTTTGTCGGACAATATTCGTTTTGTCGGGGAATATTCGGGCCGTACGACGGCGCCGAAATAACTAATTATTGGTGGACCCCACAACGGAATATCTGTCGGATATAGAAAACGACAGAAGTAACCTTTTTAAATAAAAATAGTCAACGGTGTTAATTGTTAAAATACCGGTGATAAAAGAATAGTAGTATACGATAATTTATGGTATTTTACTGTAGCATGCGGTACTCTACAATAGCACACGGTATTGCACAGTGTCTCATATTATTGGTCTGATAATTAACACCGTAACTGTTGCGCATCATTTCATCAATAATTGTCACTGCATAATATTTTATATTATCAATTCAATAATTGTCGTTACACAGTATTTTGCATTATTGATTCAATAATTGTCATTACACTGTATTTCATATCATCGACTCAATAATTGTTGCTGCACTGTTTTTAAAATTATTGAATCTAATAATTGTCACAGTAGCAAATACACTATAATTTATATTATTAAATTAATAAAAATATGTAACGTGTTTCTTACATTATTGTGGTAACATTATTTTATATGTTGGACTCCCAGGAAGAATAAATAAATAAAAATAAAATAAAATAATTAATTTTACTATTTGAAATAGTAACGTGAATAGTGACGTGAATAGTAACGTGAATAGTAAGTGAATAGTAAGAAACATGTGGACCCATTGGTGGGGCCCACATGAGTTGGTGAAGTTGAAGAAGTTGGAGAAAAAAATTGCAGCACGAGGCTGCTGCTGCTGGCGAGCAGCAGCCAGCCACCTACCCCCACCTACCTCGCATAGTAACCTCTTTTCTCCTATAAATAGCTTGCTCAGTTGAATAGAAAAATCACACATAAAATATAGAATTTTTCTATAAGAATTTTATGAGTTTTCTCTGATAATAGTAAGGCTATTTTGAGTGTTTGAAAGCCAAAAGGAGTGCAGAAATTTTTCAAGTAAGTCTTTTATTAAAGAGTAGTAATTTTATAAATTCCTATTTTTCACGGTATTCACAAATCTTCTTTTAGAAGACTCTTCTTTGAGAAGATTCATTTTTAAAAGCTTTATTTAGAAGATTTATTTTGGAATATTATTTTAAAAACTATTTTAAAGTAGTTATATTATACTACAAAAATTATGTTAAATATATATAATTTTGATAGTTCATATTATACGAGTTATCATACACTTTGAAATTTATATGTGGTAATTACTAATTTTACTATAAAAATATAGGTTGATCAATCTCATTTAAATCAATATCCAGTCACGTGTTAAGGTAAGAAATGTCATTTTTTTTTACACTCTTGAACTTGCTACGGTAAGGGATATTATTTTCTTTCATACTCCTGAATCGAAACTTATTATGGAACTATTGCTTCTATAATTCCTGAAAATATTATATGTTCCATAATAGTTGAACTTCATTATTTCAACTGAACCTTCCTATTTTCAAAATCTTTCTATTGAACTGTAACCGTTATTCTGAACTGAGAATCTTGAATAATATTTTTAAATTTCACTCCACATCATGTTGACAATTTGGACATTATTTGAATCTGCACAAAGTAAACTTCCGATACTTATTGTTTATCCTGTTTCTTCTGTTCATCAATTGTATCACTATTATTTGTACTAATCATCAAGAATCAAGCTGTTGTGAATATCTGTGGTCGGGGGCACAGATGTGATATATTTGTTGAACAGATGATAGGTTAAAGGCGATATAATAGGTTAAAGGCGATATAATAGGTTAAAGGCGATACATCTGTTCGGTGTCTTTTATGACACGTAGTGAAAGTTCTTTTTGGCCCGTAGTGCATAGATGAACTGTTGTTTGGTATGATTATGACCAAAGGCTGAATCTGGTATAATCATGACCGTTGGTGTTATATTGAAAGTTCTCTTTGGCCCGTAGTGCATAGATGAACTGTTGTTTGGTATGATTATGACCAAAGGCTGAATCTGGTATAATCATGACCGTTGGTGCTATATTGAATGTTCTCTTTGGCCCGTAGTGCATAGATGAACTGTTGATTTGCGTGATTATGACCAAGAACTGTGAATTTGTATTATCTTGACTAATGGTATTTCAGATGATAAAAGTTGATGATGTTTTTACGAAAAAGAGAAGCGCGTGGACATTATAGTCTACATTATTCTTCTAATAGATTGCTCATTCCGCCGTTATTATTGATCTGAACATTGTTCAAGAATTTAACTGCAGTTTTTGATATACACCTTGTATTCTGTTGTATTCTATCAAGAACTCACCTGTTGAAGGCTAATGATAATTTATTCGTCATTATCTTAGTCATGATATTTCTTACTGGGCTATTTGAGCTCACCCTTTTGTTCCATTATTTTTCAACAGGATATGAGAACGTAGCTGGGTCTAGCCGGGGAATGGAGTGAGAGTCCGAGGGATATCTATTATAGTCTTCACGTGTTGTAAAATAGTGTGGCAATAATAGTGAAGACTTAGTTGTGTATTATTATACACGGTATTGTTGTACGTTGTGCTTTGTTGTAATAATTTTGTTGTAGTCTTTTGACGACTCAAGTTTGGGCTGTGTGGGCCTAGATTTGGGGGCGTCACACCCTATTCATTTTTAAACAAAGTCTTGACCCCCAAATCATTAACCTAATTTGTTTTTGAATCCATGAAGAAAAAATCACAAATACACAAATCCATTAAGCTAACGAAGACATTAATGATGAAGGCGGATCATAGATTTATGCTTAGTGTTGGAACTTGTGGCTCATAACTGGAAAGCTCAGAAAAGGCCAATGCCGAGCGTAACGAAATGTTGTGGGGTATGTAGATACGGATTATACTGGAAGGTTGAATGACTTGAGGTCTACGACAGGGTATGTATTTAGACTGGCAGGTGAACCGATTTGCTAGAGATCCATAGTAGAACCTTTAGTAGCTCTATCTACTACTGAATCTGAGTACATGACAATGACTAAGGCTAGGAAAGAAGCATTGTGGTTAAAGGTTTTTGAGAATAATTAGACATAAATCAAGGTGGAGTACAACTGTATAGTGATAGTCAGAGTGCCATTTATTTGGCAAAGTATCAGGTGTATCATGCGAGAACCAAGCATATTAACGTAAAGTTTCACAATGTGAGAGAGTTAATTGTTATGAGTGATGTGATATTGGAAAAGGTATACACTTATGAGAATGTAGTTGACATGTTGACAAAGACTGTGACCGTGGACAAGTTCAAGTATTACTTGGACTTGGTTAATGTCACCAGATACTAGGAAAATGAGGAATCCCCCCAAACCTGTTGGAACAAGTAGCTTATCTTTTGAATGAGTGAGACTAATCGCCAAGGTGGAGATTGTTAAAACTTATGGCTCATAACTAGAAAGTTCAGAAAAAGTTAATGCTGAGCGAAGTGGAGCGGAACAAAACACTAACCCATCATAGATTCAGTAGTCTAGACTGGATTGAAAGCCCAAAGGTTTGGGTGGGGGGGAGGGGGGGAGGGGGTTGTGCCTCCCCACGGTATAACACAGTGACTTAAGATTAGAATAAAAATAGCGTCTATATATATATATATTTTTATTGTAAAATCCTATGTAACTAAGATCATAAATAAATATATTCTCTCTTCATTCTTGTGGACGTACTGAAGTTTAGAGAATCACGTATATTTCTATGTTGATTTTTTTACTGTTGTGTGCGTATGTGATCACATTCAAGCACTTAGCGTTCATCCTTTGTTAATTTATCTTTTTGTTTGGTCTTGGGGATGAATCTGGGTTTTTGGAAATTATGGACTTTATTTTGATTTTTGCAATCCTAGATATCTTTTCTTTTTCTTCTTTTTGGAAGATGAGTAAATACAAATTATTCCTAAACGAGCTGCAGATCAAAACCAGCCCACCACGTAGACCTGGCAAAATAGGCCCGGGCTGGCCCAAAAAATTTGGACTATGGACTCCCATTTTTCAGCCCAAAAAAAATTGGGCGTTTTTGGCCCGACCCGTTTTTGGCCCGGCCCGTGGCCCAAAATTTATTTATTTATTTATTTTCTTATTTTTATTATTTGATATTGATGATAAAAAAAAATATTAACATAAAAAATGAATCAAATAGGAAATTATGAAGAATATAAGAGTAAATCTTAACATGTGATATTGAATAATAATACAAAAAAAAATTATGAATATTATATATATATATATATATATATATATATATATATATATATATTACTTTTAGTCTTTCTTTTACTATCTTATCTTTAATATTAATATTATATACATTTATCAATTAATTAATCACAAGATTAGTTATATTTTAATATATATGACTATAAAATTATTGATTATTTTATTTACTAATACTATTAAATGATTAAGTATAAATTATGTATTATAATTGTAAATAATTAGAGTTAATATTTATTTTAAATTATGTATTATAGTTGTAAATATATATATATATTTTTAAAAATTATTATTTTTTAAATATAAAAAAAAAAAAAACTTAAAAAGCCTGCGGGTGGACCCGACTCGGGCGGATTACGGGCCGCATAATTTTAACCCAGAAAAATCCGGGCCTTTTCGGCCTGTTTGGACCAGCCCGTTTGCCAAGTCTACCACCACGGGAAGACCGGATCAAATTCTTCATAGCAGCAAGAGAGCATCACGGGTTTGGCTGTCACGGAGATAGCGCCGACGATGGCTCGGCTAGGCCTAATTTTGCCTCACGGAATTTGTGATTGGGTCCATCGAAAGAAGGAGATAAGAGTATTGGGGCGACAGGAGAGGGATTTGGATGAGAGAATGAAGAGGATAATGGGTGGGGTAAGGTGGGGGATGAATTGGGCGAGTGATTTGTGTGAGTTTTGTTTGGATGATAAGGAGGATGAACTGAGGATTTCGGTGTCTGTTTGGATGATTTGAGGAGGTTGTAAGGTCGGAAACAGTGGTTCTGGCGGCGGTGGCGGGTGGTTTATGGCCGGTACGGTGGTGGTGAATGAGGCTGTGGCGACAGTTGTGGTGGTCGTGGTGTTGGCGAACTGGTGATTGGATTGTATAGATCTGAAATTTCTCATTTTACAGAGAAGAAAGAAGATGCGGAGAGAGAAATTATTAGAAATTAAAAATAATCAAAAAATTATTTATTTTACGTCAAATGTCCACATCATATTTAATATATTAATTTGTCCACGTAAATTGTCCGTATAATTAATGACGTGGTGTCATATTAACAATTCATTAAAATCTAACGCTCTCATATGAAAAGTTCGAAAGTTGTAAAACAGTTAGTACGTGGTTAGATTGGATATTTATCAGTCGATCACTTGGTCAGACTTTTGGCTTTTGTGAACCAAATGTATACAACTGCTCCAACAATTGGAGGAATGAATACATGAACCGAATGAATTTTCAGAAGTTGGGTTTTAAGCTACTGGAGGAGTGATCTTATGAAATTGTGCACATGGATTTGTATTCTCTGTCAAATTCTATCATGTTCAGGAATCATGACTGCTGTGCTGTATTACAAAGTTATAGACCTCTCCATCTATAGTGTTATACACGCGCGCGCGCACATAGGTACTCCCTCCATTATATTTTATACGTCCTTTAATTTTTTGGTTGGCCCCAAACAATGTCACACTTTAATTTTCAATTATAGTACAAGTAACATTGCTGTTTTATACATTAACTTTAAATTTATGGGGATCCGGTTGACTCGCCAATAATCATGTTAATTTCAACTTATTTCAGTATGGAGGTAGGTGCATTAAAGGTATTGAATTACTGAATCCCGCTGAGGACATCTAAATTGGGACGGGTGTATTATTTCCCCTATCGTCTTTATCATGTGGTTTTCTATACTGGGGAGAAAGGAATCATCATTCTATAAAACCTGCAAGAGATACTTAAAAGATTTGAAAATGAAAATAAAGAAAAAGAAAAATAAGAGAAGGAGCTCTCTTTTGGAATATAAGATTTATTTTAAATTTGATTTTGGCTACAGTATGAAGAAG
This sequence comes from Hedera helix, assembly GCA_947179155.2. Classification (NCBI taxonomy): domain Eukaryota; kingdom Viridiplantae; phylum Streptophyta; class Magnoliopsida; order Apiales; family Araliaceae; genus Hedera; species Hedera helix. The sequence continues at coordinate 29,277,792 of OX359283.1, forward strand.
TCTCAAGAGAATGAGAGATGACCTAAAAGTAGCTGATGATCATAGTAGATGGTTTCTTTGGAACATCGTCATGCATGTGAGGAGGCAGAGAAGCTTCTGATGGAGTTGAGCGTTCTCATTAGAGAAAGAGAGGATTTGTCCACCCGTATAAGGGCTTTGGATGCAGGATCAGTTCTTTCAGATGACTTCTAGGTTTTATCTTGATTATGTATTAAGAACTTAGGTTATGTTTGTTTGCAAAATGCATACTTGGGATTGGACTATTTGTATTAATTTAAAGTTATTTCCGACTTTTTTATCCCATAATGAGAGATTAATAGTCCTTTAAATAGTCCTTGGACTATTTTTTATCATTCTTAAGGCTATTTATGAAAGATTATATAATCCTATGATGAACTTAGGATTAATAGTCCCTCTCATTTTAAGCTATTAAATAACTTTATGGGACTAATATTTTAACATGAAGGGACTAATAATCTTTCATCATGAGATAAAAAAGTCGGAAATAGTTTTAAATTAATACAAATAGTCAAATCTCAAGTATATATTTTACAAACAAACATAGCCTTAGTACTTACTGAGATAATTTGATCTACATAATAAAGGAATTTATGTCATTACTACTTGCCTTCAAATGACTAAGCACTACATATTGAGGATATATGGAACTATTGCTTTTGTTTGATTGATTACATACTGCAATGGCAGAATCTCAAAAACCAGCTTCTTAACGTAAATTCTTTACTTTACTCGGTTATTGAAGTCGAAAGCAGAGGTCAAGGAGTTGACCAAGAGGATTTCTTGCGTGGAAGCTGAGATGCACAAAGTAAGTGCTTATGTTCTTTTAAGTTTGCAAGTATATTTTTAATTTTTCATTCTTGGAGCATAATTCCTCTCTGCAAAGCTTCAGTCGTCGTATTGGTTGGTAATTCATGGAAATTTTTCCAATTGTTGTTGAGAGCCTTACATGTGTGCATCATTGTGACCCCACTTATATTCTTATTTGATCCGAATACACGCTTTTCACTTGTTGCATGCTTAAACCGCCGTCAGTAGATCTACCGTCCTCCTTAGCAAGTCACCGAACGACACTAAAAACAATCTGTAAGGCATAAAATATTCCTGTAACCTAAAATGAGACTAGGTATGCTGAAATTAAAGGCTTTGGTTGGCTTCACACTTTTGAAGACATGAAACAGTTCAATACACACCCTCTTTAAACTTGAAATAATCAACGCCTTTCATTACTGAGGAATAAGAGTAACAGTAAAAACAAATTTATTGCTAAATTCGGTATGGCTCAAAAGTCAAAAACTAATTTATCCCTTTTCTGAAACGTTCCCAGTAATTCAAATTACATTACTACAGTCATGAATAACCCAGCAATGAGCTATCAAGATGCTAAAATATTACTTAAGAGTCCTCCATTTACTAAAAAGCATAATGAAGTTCACAAAATTTTCCACTTTTGCTCCACGGCGTTGGTGACCCTTGAAATACAGTATGCAGCGCTCAATGGGTAACCAGAAACTGCAGAAGCGAGGTAAAACTAATTTAATTAGCTAAAGAAACACGAGAATGAAAGAAAGCATTAGTCTAAGGATTAAGGTCAAGCTCGTAACAGAATGCAAACAAACAGAAAATATCCATAAATGCTTAGATTAACATCCATAAAAAAAAAAAAAACAATGATTATTTGCGCATTACCCTACTTAACAAGTTCTTGCACATAACCCAGTGTCATTTGTATTTAGTTGGTAAATTTTTAGTCTTGAACGGAATTATGTGCTAACATACAACCCCAAGGGATAAAGTTCAATTTAAACATTTTTGTTCTTGTGGGAGGCACCATCTATTGCAATTTAACTGAAAACCACAATGCATTCATGTTTTGTACTCCCAATGGGATAGACCAATTTACCAAGTAATTATATCTACAATAGGTTGTCTTACGGGAAAAAATTATGATAGATGGATGCTGAGTAAAAGCAATTAGTTGCAGGTGAAGAATTCATTTGGGTTCCAAAATTTCACATTATTTTGAAGCATAAAAAGCCATGCCCTGTATAAAACCAAAAACAACATTAAACACCACATATGTAAAGAAAGAGAAGTGCTAGAATAACATTTTCAATTCAGAATTATTTATATTTTGTTAAAACTTAGACATTATTGAGAATGTTCATTCAACCTTTCCTTTACTCCTAGTTTCCACCCTAATGTCATAATAACTAGATGACGGGCTTGAAAAATGTTCAACTAAACAATTTTTTGAATCATCACTCATTAGTAGAATTTTTGATTTGTGCTTCCAACTCTTTCCAAGTTGTTGCACTACATCCAACATCTTACTAATCTTCCAAACACTTTCTCTTTCAGTTTCAAAGTCAAATAGAAGAGCACTCCAAAATATAAGTATGGTTCTTTTTCAGAAGGATGTAAAACTTTTATTTCAGACTGCACTTTCAAGATGCATCCCACATCCTTTCCATTCTTCTAAATTGGAGCTAATAATCTAGGAACCATTTGCAGTTAAAATAGAGCCTATTTCTGAACCTGACTGGATATAAAATTGATAACCAAATCTGGATTAATTGGCTTTTAATTCACGGATTGTCTTTGGCTTTGAACAAGGCTGATGGAGATCTTCTATTGTCGACAGTTGCGGTTTATGAATTTCGAACAAGTCTTCATTTACTAGCAGTTAAAAATTCATTTTGCAATAACATATATTCAATAAAAAAAGTTTCTTTCAAAATCTGTAACAGAACTATTAATGAGGTATGTTTCCACTCTTTAAGCAAGCAGACAGTGCCCTTATGTTTCCTAACTAAGAGTGGATGGAGCCAACACAAACAAAACCAGCACCATTTAGACAAGTTAATGGTACTGACAAACAAACAGACCTGATCAATTACATACCTACTGATACATGAGTTTTAATTTCTTTTAAGTACATATTACGAGGCAAAGCAGAATCGGCTTACTTGATATGAAATCATCTACAAACTCCTTTTCAATTTTCCCATGGGCCATTGCACCAACCTGTACATGCATAGGATAAGTAAGATATGTGTTTCCATCAGAAATATATATATATATATATATAATCACATATTATATTTCAGCATACCACAAATACAAGATTCACATCATCGCTAACAGCATTAACATAGTCCCCAGTGTCAACCAACTTTTCCGAACTATGCGAGAAGCCTGATATGCAAGAAACAATTTGATCATTACCGAAAATATTATTAAGATGGGAAGAATTCAAGAAGAGTTGCTCACCTATTCTGCGAGAGTTTATAGGCAAATACTGGGATACAGGGTTCTTGATCACGCGCAAAAGTTTTTCACGCTTACCAACAGCAGATATGCTAAGTTTTTGTAGCAATTGTACTGTTTTGATTATAAAAAGTTAAAATGCAAGAGAAAAGTATAATAAGTATCCTGAAGTAATTGGCAGGGGTGTAATAAGTTGAACTTACAAATGATACCGGAGAATCGCTTATACGTCCTTGGTATACGAACATGTGGTTTAACTTCAAAAAGAACACCTTTCTCTGTTCTCACATATAATGCCCGTAACCTCCCAGCTTTATTTAGTGGGCTATCTAAAATCATAAGCATAGCCTGACACATAAAAATATGAGAGTTTATGGATCAGATAACATGTTTATACATATTAACTAAACACAAGGACGAACCATAACCCAACTACATTTAAACATATTAAAAATTGGCTAACTAGCTACAAAATATTTACAATACCATAATTACTCTAACAACACTAGTCCTAATTTTAACTCTGAACAAGCAAATGCAAAACTAACTAAATCAAACCTTTAGTGAATACCAGATACTTATATTAGCTAACTTCACCACGAAAAATTAAGCAAGAAAATAGAGTAAAAAAAAATTCCTCTCCACATTTGAAGGTAACTTACCTGATGAGAAATGTCAGGCCTATAATTGGCAGGGTTTCGATTATTTCTTTTCAGAAAATTGGCATGGTCATCTGAGTTCAGTAGCTGATAAGTCTGTAAAAATTATAAAAATAATTACACTATACATAAACACATTACAAATTTTTGAAAGAAAAAAAGAAAAGAAAAGAAAAGAAGAATTCTTTAACAGTTTAGAGATACTAACCTTGCCAACTTTAGCAACTTCTAAAGAAGCCTTTTCAAGAATGAAAATAACACCAGACTTTTTAGTGTTCTCATCAAAGGGAGCAATTGGGATGCCAGCTAGTTCATTCGCAACATGTTCTGCTTTCTCCTCGTCTTCATTTTCTTCCGTCTTAGCTTTTTTGGGTGATTTTTCTCCATCTTCTTCTTCTACAAATTCTTCTTCTTCCTCCTGTGGTTCTTCCCTGTCATACTTTTCATGTTTCTTCTTTCTCTTTCGACCTTTGATAGCATAAGGCCGCACCATTTTTTGCTCTGTTCACACCAACAATTTTCCTTGAGATTACAACAGAGTTTTGCAGATTAATGGGAGAGATTACCTAATTACAAGGAAGCCAGTGAGTGGAGGAACCAGCAGAGTGGGTGTAAGACAGGAAAGGTGAAACGATTTTTAGGGCAACGCTGATTTTCTCTGCCTTCAGTCGGATTGGGCTATCGGCTAGTATTATGGTTTCGGGTCGGGTGATGATCACAGCAACCTTCATCGCATTTTGAGTTGGTGATGGGAATTTTGGTGAATTAAGGGAGTGGGTTTCTTTGTATCGCTAAAAATTCTCACTTTTATTTAAAGATTGATTTGTTTTGCATGTTATAGCCCCTAGGCGATTACATATTTTGGTATATTTTTTAGTAATTTATTTTAAATATAACATTGAATTATTTAATTTTGATGTTGTATTTTTGACTTAGCATGTTTAAAGAAACTTACGCTTAATATTTGTTTCAAGTGGAGAAAGAACTGTTTTACAAACATATATATATTATTATAACTCAAATGAATTCAATATAATTTATTTAATAATCTAAAATTTAAATAATTCTCTAGAAATTTGCACAATAGTCTAAATTAACAAAATTCAAAATCAAATCAACCTACCAAGTTCAAGGTAATTCTCTTCACATGAAATCCTTAAAAATCGCTTTTGTAAATATACCGAAAGAAAAACGCAGCATGAGACAATGCCTAATACAGATAAAGAGATATAAAAGAAATAGAACTAAAATCCAATAACTAATGAACAAAATACTAAACATGACCTCAAATATGAAAACTGACGACAATATAATTTCTAAAGTCTAAAAAGAAGGTAATTAAACTAAAGAGAATCAACAAAATAAATAGAATTAAAATAGCTAAGTGGTTATTTAATTTCATACCAAACTCAAAACAAATAGCTAAAGGCTAATACATTATGGATCGGTACCACGATGTATGCAAATCAAATCGAAAATATGTACGTAAGACAAATACATCACTAATTCGTCAAACAAGTTTAGAGCAAATCGAGTCAAATACTAGGTCGACTCATACGTATTCTGAACAAATATATCAAATGGTCAAAACTTACAATACCCAAAATATACAAAAGGATAAATCGTGAACTGATCGTAGCGCCATAAATGGTGTCATGCCCAATGTCAATAGGATATACATGTGATACCTTCTAGGTGGTTAGCTCAAGTATATCCTAAGGATCAAATTATAAAATATAAGTTATAAGAGGTTCAAATCACAAGACTTACATAACTATTTTTAAACAATATCGAGATATTTAAAATACAAACATGCTTAAATGTCTCAAGGTGTCAAAAATAAAAAATGTCTCACGAATTAATGCCAATAAAAATTTATGAAGAAGGATTACAAATGAGCAAAGTCTTAAATCACTATTTGTCGAAATGATAAGATATCACCATAGTTGACATAGAGAATAGAACAACAATCAAAGAAATGAAATACAAAATTTGTACCTGATAATTAAATACACTTATAGCATACCTTACAACATCTTTACATTTAGAATTATAGTATTGCGTATTTCATTTCTTTGATAGTCAATAATTATTCTAAGATTTTGTGCTTGATATCATTAACATTTTAATGTTAAGATTTTGCGGGGCATGCTATAAGTGTATTTGATTATCAAATACAAATTTTGTATTTTATTTCTTTGATTGTTGTTCTATTCTCTATATCAACTATATATGGTGATGTCTCATCATTTCGACGAATAGTGATTTGAGACTTTTTGCTTTGTCCATGGAACATATAAATTTTGTGGAATGTAGATAGACCAAATGAGGCAATGAAGGGACAAGAATAAGAATTATAGTACCGCGTTGGATCGAATTAATTATCTTGACTCCTAATTTCATGTCCATCTTTTGTGATAAATAATTTCTAATTTAGAACTCACATATCAAAACGTAAAACCGTCATACAAAATAATATTTACATTTCTTATTCTTCTTTCTTCAAATTAATTCACAACAATAAAATAATCTAAATTCTGGGTCTGATAGAGCCTCGTTAAAATCTCTTCATGTCTTCTTTGAAATTGTAGCTCTTAGAAAATATATAAGCTCAAGAATCACTTAGTTCGAAATTAATAAAACTAAGTTATGATCTTACTAATTTAGGGTTGAAAATAGTGATAAAAATTAAGATAGATTTCAATTTTTCCTAATTTAAAGAAAGAAGATAACGTCAAATAACTTTTCTTCCTTTTTCAAAACTGCAAAGAACAAAAAACACAAGATTTGAATTCACTGAATTATGATGTCAGGTAAATTTATTATGTTTTTTTTAAATTTTAAGCTAAATTCAACTAGAAGAATTAAAAAAAAGATTAAGATTTCATCTTTCACTCTTTAAATATAAATAATAATAATAATACTTTTATAATTGTTTAAATAATACTTAACGTTTCAAGTAACATGTATTATTTTGGGATCCGGTTAGTATGAATTTGTCCCGTTAAGACCATCAGTCAATTGATAATTTCGGGTGTCAACACGTCATTAGGCGGAAAAATTAATTATTGGGATTCGATATTTATTTTTAAATTTAGAAAAGAAATGAGAAAATTCAAAAATTAATACCGAATTCCGACTATTAATTCTTTCATTCGATAACGTATCGGCACTCGAAATTATCAACTTACCGATAGTCAAAACAAAATAACTTCATATCAACTAAATTTATTATTTTAATTATATTATTTTTACTCTTATAATATCAACTGTCTAAAAAAAATTGAAATTGAAAGAGAGAAATAGTTGAACTCTGGCGAGGAAGCATAAAGATAAAGTGTGCATCCACGTGACATATCAGCTTTTTCCTCGAGCATACAGTAGGATGCTTACGTGGGGCTTGTGAATGCTCATGCATGCCACATGCTCCTCGTATTCTTCTTATTTCTACATTAAAATATGTCCTCCACCCTCTCTCTGCGTGTGAACAGAACATAATAACAACGATCGATCAAGTTAATAAAAATTACATACATCAAAGTTTCCAAGAAATAGGGAGCTAACATTTCGACAAAATCTGAATTAATTAATAAAAAGATAAATGTATGATAATTTATCCGCATATTAATTTATTCGTCCCTAATTTCGTAAATGTGAAATATTACAACTGATATGATCACAAACAAAATATTAGCATGTCAACTTTTGAATTAGAATGATCAATAAAGAGTACGTGACGTGTTTTAGTTTGTGTGCACAATTAGTGTATTGACATTTATGAACAAACCCATCGAGAAAAAAATAAATTGGAAATTGATATTTTGGTAGTAATTTTTGTTATTTTTGCATGTGAGTTCCTTTTTTTATTTATAGCGACGGTTTTAAAACTATTGCTATAGGTAAAAAAAAAGATCCACATGCAAAAATAACAAAAATTACTGTGAAAATAACAGTTCCCAAAAAAATAGAATGACAGTTCAATTTAAAATAATTAATATGATCATTGTTATTCACCTAATATTTTATCTCTGCTTGTACATAATTATAATTTGTGCATAGTTAATTCTCGATCATAAAAGTATTTCAACAGATACATGCTTCGCTAAATAAATTGTTTACATATTTTTTTTCTTTCTAATAATGAACGTTGTTCACTCAATAATGTAATGAAATGAAGAAAAAAAGAATTATTGAAGAAAAGTGTATTATGGCCGTGGGACATATATAATACTAATTTTGTTGGATTTTCATAAATGGTTTGTATAAAAGAATAGTATTCTCTTCTAATTTTGGAACTTGTTATTTTATGAAAAGAAAAAGGACATATTCGCATATATATATTGTTGACGTTTAATTTTATACATTCTAAGATATATATATTAGTGATGAAAATTAGAATTTAGAACACTTGATGTCGACCTAATTTTCGTAGCTCTCTCTTCCACACATAAGCTTCAAGTGACGAATGCAGCTACTCCAACAATTAAGCAATTATTTGTCATATTATCATATTACTTGTTTTACAGAGATACTAATTTTTAATAAGCAATTAAGGAGGTCTCTGATGACGGCAGTTCCTATATATATATATATATATATATGTATCTCATCATCTTTAAGCATCAAATTAGTTACTTCCAATTCCCATTAATTCCAAATTAACTAAACTAGCTAGCTAGCCTGTCTAAAATGATAACATTATCTCCTCCTTTCTTTCCAAGCTTTGGTTGGCCCTTAGAGGACCCCATAAGCCAGGAACACAATAATAGTTTGTATAGAGACATCTCTTTAGAAACTTCAGACTCACTTCTTCCTTTTCCTCAATCGTCCCGGCCCCAAGCTGGTGGTGATATTAATGGAACGGTGAAAAAGCTTAATCATAATGCTAGTGAGCGCGATCGTCGTAAGAAAATTAACAACTTGTATTCTTCTCTTTTTTCACTCCTTCCGGCTGCAGATCGAATGGTATTTTCTTTCTTGTCTTTAAGTTGTTTCTTCTAGGTTAGATAACTTCTGATAGAAATACCTATATCAAATATTAGTACAATTTGGCATTTCTCAATTATTCCAAGCTAGGTTTTGACAATTCCTTCGTGTTTGATATACAGAAGAAACTAAGCATTCCAGCCACAGTGTCATGTGTGGTAAAATACATACCTGAGCTACAAAAGGAAGTGGAGAGATTGGTTCAAAAGAAGGAAGAGATTTCATCAAGAATTTCTAGGCAGCAAGAAGATGTAGTACTTCATCATCTTGAAAAGCGAAGAAATATAGCGACCGAAAGATCTTTATCAGCTATTACAGTCAGTCCAGTTGGTGCTAAGGAAATTGTAATACACATATCTTCAGTCAAGGCCAACAAAAGTTTACTATCTGAGACCTTACATAATTTAGAGGAGGAGGACGGTCTTGTTTTATTAAATGCTTCTTCTTTCGAATCTCTTGGAGAAAAGGTCTTCCATAATTTGCATTTTCAGGTACTGTATATATATCATATTATTGAGGTGGATAGATAACATATATATATATATATATATAATTGAGGTTCTTTTCACTACTATATATAGCACAACTAATGTCGACAGTGACTTTCTTCTGCTGCAATAACTAAACAATCCTTCAATAATATGAAAAAGATAATCGGTAGGCACCGTCTACACTGAAAAAATCAATCAGTTAAGAAATGAAAAAGTTAATAATATGATGTACTTTGAACTCTAATGCTCTTATATATAAATGGTTCATATTTTCCTTCGTGTTAAAACAAAAAGCTTTGCCAATGGCCAAAACCTGATGAAAAGATCAAGAAGCAGAAAATGTGTGATGCATTTAACTATCCATTGTATAGTGATGGGATTTTATATATATATATAATCAATACTTTGAGGAGCAAATTAAAATTCGTTCAAACTTTAGGGGACAATTAATTTTATCATTTGCGCTATATATTGTGTGTTACTTTATTGTTAATTTATAAATATGTGTGTCATATTTATTTATCCATTATTGATGTGATTATATGCATGAAAAATCAACAGGCACAAGGCAACTATAAAGTGGATCTTGAGATTATAAGGAGGAAGGTCTTGTCACTCTACGAGAAGAGTGAAGAAATGCTTTTTTGAGCTTTCGGCTTCGAATCATCTAACATCGACAGTAAAAATGTAAATATGTTTGAACTGTAGAAATTAAGAATTACGCCCCCCAAGAGAATTTCTCGTTGTCTATACGGCAAATTAATATGAGTGCTAAATGTAATTACCTTTATGATATATATAGCGAGGGATGAAGTCATAGCTTTAAAACCTACCTATTTGTAGCCATCCAAGGCCAGATTGTGGTGGACGATAATATTTTAAAAGAGCTTCCTGTATGGCATAGCCCTAGTACGCTCAATGATGGTGTGGACTAGAGGACAATTTGATCATCATTTGGTTACGTGGGTTTCGCATAATTCTGTATAACAATTGTGCAGAATTAGGCCACACAGTTATAGATAGTTGATTATAAATCTACATATACTTTCATTTTCAACTTTAATTGGTTCTGAATTAATTTTTCATGCATACATATTGTTGGGGTATAAATATTTAGGTAATGACTCACCATTTAGATATTTGTAAAGTTATACAAGTAAAGAGATAGTAACAGTTTTACTTTATGAGATTTTGGACGTGAGACATTACTCAGAAATATCTTCACATTAGTTAATACATTTGAAAATAGGGGGTCACTTGATATACTTTATATAAAAACATGAGAGAGGGAGATCGGGATCAACAAAGACACGTGACAGAGAAGAAGAGAGAGAAACACCACAAGATACAGAGAATATATCATCTTCTCCATTACACTAAATATGAGACCGGAATGCTCCATCTTGGTCACACTCCGGCACACACCGATATAAACAGATATAGTGATATACAATGTGAACACACAAGCATCATTTATACACGTTGGTAAATATCGGAGGGTCAGTGATATACACCACGTGTATGAAAAAATATTGTTGTGTTTCATTATAAATCATTATATTGTAACACTTCTAATATCATTCTAGTAGATTTCAGAGATTTTTTCCCCGTGATTTTTTCTAATTTGGGTTTTCACGTTAATTTTTGTGTTCTTATATTTTGAGTTCTTTCTTTACAATATAATTTATATTTCCAGCATGTATTGACGTACTTTTTGACCTGCTCTTTTGGTGGTTTTGTCAGGTACAAAATTGGACGTCAACACATACATACATACATACACACACACACACACACACACACACACACACACACACACACACACACACACATATATATATATATATATATATATATATATATATATATATATATATATATATATATTCTCTTCTTTTCTTTTCTTATCAAGTCGTAGAATCTGTTTGATCTAGTTTTTGCCAAGTCCAACCTAATTTAATTAAGAAGAACGGGTTTCGAGAAAAAAATAAAAAATAATTAGGCATACAATTATAAACATATCACATTATTTAGAAGAATTGGGGATGTATGTAAATATATGTATATAGACATGCACGGTGATTGGTGAGTTCAAAGAACAACAATTAATTACATTCATGAAGTACAAAAATTACCTAGCAATACAAATCATAAACATAATACTCATAAAGGTCATCAACATTTATGATTATATAATTACTTCCTTAATGAGGATCATGATCATTAATTCTGTATATCTACCGCATGCATGCATGCAAATTATATATTGGAGACGCACAAAATAAATCGAATTAATGACCACACTAATTATTTGAGTGACAAAACGTTTTTCATGACTTAAAAGAGAAAGAAACCGGCGCCAACGGCGGCAACAGCAACGGCTGAAGAAACCTTCAAAGCAGCGGTACCACTCTTCGTGTCAGCCTCTGGAGCTGGTGTATCTGCCAAGGGGCCTTCGGCCAAAGGAGACAGAGACGGAGCATGGCCGACGGGGGAGGGTGGCGATGAGGGTTCGGATTCCGGAGAAAGAGAGATGGACGACGGGGTAGGGGCGGAGGATTCTGAGCTGGGAGAGGTAGCAGATTTTGTTGGGGCAGCGGAAGGGGTAGGGGATGCCTTAGGAGTGGCTGCCGGGGCTGCGGCTTTAGGGGCGGAGGTAGGTGGGCTGCTGGAGGATGCCTTAGGGGAAGTGGCATTACTATTATGTGAGGGTGACGGTGCTGCCGGTGTGGTGGTCGGAGAGCCAGTGGGTGCACTAGCGGCAGAGGCAGACTGCCCTAGCGTCACCAATACAAGGGCAAGAACAACAATATTTTGGCGTGCCATTTTTATTTAATAAATAAATTAAGTAGGGCTATATATATAACTATATACCTATAAATATGTCGGTGGTGATTGAGCTAGCTATGGGAATTGTAGTTGATTTCAAATGTTAAGAGAAATTATTTGAGATTATTAGTACAATAAATATTATTTTCTCTCTTTGTGTGGAGATTTAGAGGAGAGCAATGTTAATGGAAAGTTAAGGAGAATGGATACAGAGATGTAGATGCATGCATGGCGTGCATGGAAAATAGGAGGACAAGCGTAGATGGCGGCAATGTACGGAGGATATAACAAATTCACTTCTTTAGTCTTCGTATTTTGTAGGATATTGTCTTAAATTAAGAGTTGTGTATGTTTCAAAAAATAACTACCTTCTATTACGTACAATGGACTTCAATTATGATTCATGCATCTAAATTTGTGGCCATAGTTTTATTTTAGAAAATATTTACTCAATCATTTAATTGCTTTTTCCTTCAAATTTACTTATTTCGCGTTATAAAACTACCAATTTTTTTAAAAATATTTTCTTATCTCACCCTAAAAAAATTAACAAACAAGAAAAATGGACGAGAGCACAAGCAAAAAATTTACTTTTACCATGAGGAAACTTGGTACTTAATTTCACGCCATCTTTAGTTATCTAGATGACATGCATGGATTTTCTTCCTATTTTTTATTTATAATATTATATTCCCTCCATCTCAAGAAAAGAGAATATGTTTTGAATTTTAAAATCAATTCGCAAAATCATATAAGTTATTCATTTAATTTTTAAAAATCAATTTATGTAATCTAAATATAGAACTGTTGTGTTCGTTTTTATAATTTTAGTCAATTAAATAGTGAGCATTTTAAACTATTTAAAAAAACTATAGTTAAAAAATATTTTGATTATATAAATTGACTAACATTATAAAAAAGAACACACCAATTCTATATTTAGATTACATAAATTGATTTTTAAAAATTAAATGAAACTCTTTTTATGATACAAACATTATATATTTTTTTTAATAAAAGCGTGGTATAAATCTCTTCTTTAGGAGATGATTGAAGCAAATTAATAGTCTTAAAAAGATTGCTAGAAATATTTGTCTCTGCCCTTTTTGTCAAAAATAGCGTTCAAACCATTTTAAAAGCCTGAAGAGTGAAGATTATAAAAGCTAAATTACAATCTCATGGTCCTTCTCCAGCCTGATTATTTACGAAGTCTTCTGCCAATCCGTTTACATTTCTGAGCTAGTAGAATCAAATATCAATTGGTCAGTTGATTGTGTTATAAAGCTCCTGCAGTTTCTTAATAATACTGTATATGTACAATCATCATAATGTCAGTTGTTTTTTCCGATGGAAATAATTGAGTAATTATATATTTTTCCAGAATTATTAGATTTTATTTTCAAAATTCAATCAACTATTGGGATACAACACATCAACTTTAGATCATTACCCAATCATATATATATATATATATATATATATATTTGCAAGTAGCTTTGATTTCTAAATAATTTGAAAGTGTATATGTTCCTGTATACGCCCATTACATTCATGTCTAAACCTCGTTAACTCACCCTAGCTAGCTACTGATAACTTTAATGCAAGACTAGTTATTGGTATTTATGGACGGAGTACAAAATTGGGGGTGAGGATTACAAAATACTCCTTCTATCCTATAAAAAATTGGCTTATTTGAATTTTGAAGTCAAAATTTATCTCATTTTCATTTAAATATAGTTAATGAGATTATAACAATAATTAATTACGTTTAATTTACTAGAACATTCAATTTTTAGAAGTTACGAAATATAAATAAATTTGCTCAATTATTAATTTTAAAATCGATCAATTTGACCTGAAAAGTCAAATTAAGTTCGTTTTTATTAGACAGATAAAGTATTAAAATTAATTTTGCCATTTTTTTGGGGTGTAGAGGAGGGTAACGCCCAAAGAAAACTAGAAGAATGAGAAATGACTTTTCCAATTACATCATGCCAAACAAAAAATTCTTTATTTATAACATGACAAAATTATTAGGCGTCTTTGCACTAGGTTTATCAAAGGACCTTTATTGTCCTATATTTTGCTGTCGGGTAATATAGCTTTATTTCAAGCGAGGTACAAAATTTTTAATATATCATGCATTCTATTATAGATAGCATTTCTCGTATTCAATAAATTAACGGTCGTCGTAATCAGCCTCTGCCGCATTTTTCCCGGGTCCTGCAGCAAAAGGAGATGGAGCCTGGCCGGGTGTCTCGGCATCCGGAGCAAGAGATATGGACGGGGTAGAGGCGGAGGTGGGGGAGTCTGGACCAGGGGCGGGGGAGGTGGAAGGAGTTGCTGTCGGGGAGGATGATGCCGTAGGGGAACTGGCGCCAGCTGCTGGGGCGGTGGCCGGAGAACCTGTAGGCGCATCAGCGGCGAAGGCGAACCCGACAAGAGCTACCAGGACTAAGGTGAGAACAACAATTTGGCGTGTCATTTTTGTTTAGTTAAATAAAGTGGGATTATATATACGTATAAATGTGATGATTGAACTGATTAAACTAGAGTAAAATGAATAAGATTTCAACCTGAAGGTGACTATATATACATATAATTGCCTGGAAAAGGGAAGGACAAGCGCAGAAGGCGGCAATGCATGGAGGATATAACTCTTTTGATTTTCGTATTTTTTGGCATATCATTGTCTTAAAACGCTTTTTTTTTTTTTAAATGCTAACAAACTATTCTATTATTAATTAGGGGCTTAAGGAGAATATATAGGAACGGTTAGGGATGACTTGCTAAGGATTTATTTTAAAGGAATAATCTGGACATTAGCAGTACTAATAAATTCTTTATGACATGAATGTTGCATATTGTCTCATAGTTTGGTAGCATGTATTATACAACTTTTAATTCTGCCTCTTTTTAAAAAAAGTTAAATTGCAAATAAATAGAAAGGTTCGAACCATTTAATCGGATTTCTCAGTGCTATGTGCAAAAGGCCCATATCTGACATATAATGAAATATGTCATACATTTATTTTCTCATATTGAATTAAGTTCTCCTAGTCTTGTTCATCTGAGCTAGCTAGGCCTAACGATACTTTGAGCCAGTTCGTTCATATTTTCGTTTACCTAATCTGAGTCGGACATTCTTAATAATTTGTATGATGACAAATTTTATAATTAACAATGCCTTTTTTAATAATTAACATTATACACTTATTATAATAATAATAATAATAATAATTATTATTATATTATTAAAATTAAATAAAATCATATCAATTTTAGAGTCAAAATATTTAAAATCCGACTTAAAAAAAGAAGTACTCTTATTATAGTATAAAAGTTTACGTATTTTATGGGGTCCGATTTATGACCGTATGTTAGGGCCAAACGACCCAAAAAGAATTCTGCCTAGGAAAAAAAAGGTGTAATTTTCCATTGATATTGGACAAAGCATTTATTGAGTCTTGCAAATTTGCAGGACTTGTTCTTTAAACAACACGCAAGCATGACGCATGCACTTCGTCACGGTGAGTATCAGTATCCTCTTCTTGGCTACGATGGTCGTTGGGGTATGACAATTAATGAGTTTCCTCTGCTTTAGTTTTGGAGCAGTTCGTTCCAGTGAGCTAATTGATATATATAATATAAACACACGAGTAAAGAATTTAAAAGATTTAGCAAGAAAAAAAAAATATTGAAAGAGTGATGTAGTAAAATGTCTAAAATTTTACTTAAATCGATAAGCCAGAGAAATAAATACGTATGAGAAGAAGGAAAAAGTTTGGCTTAGATTCTACACATTGTGCTTATTGATCTGCAAGCCTATGCCAAAATAATAGTAATATAATTGTCAATTTTTTTTGGCTATAATGAGCTTGAGCTATTGCTATGCCAATTCCATGTAACCAATTTGCAATTTTGTATGCTCAAAATTAAATATATTTGTGGGGTTTCAAATTAACAGCAGGATATTTGCCTGTGCATGGGTTGTGGTCGTACGGGTGGTGGTGTTATTTTTAAATCTCAGCATAACAATTTATTTAGTTCGATCAGGAACGAAGTTATAATTTATTTATTTTTAGATCAAATATAATTTATCACTTGTAGTTTAAAAACTACTAATTTATCACCTGTAGTAGTTTACATAATGTTGCAAGATCCAAATTTTTGCTAGCTCGGAGGCTGTTGACTCACCACATTACCCTTGTTTTGTCTTTACCCAACTTAGGTTGAAAACAAAATCTCTTCTTCTCTCCTTAGACATTAATTCTTTTCCTTCTTTTTTTATTTTGTGGGTGTTAATGTGCAAACTTGAACCTACGAAAATAAAAAATAACTTTATTGCACAAAATTTTCCAAATTGATAATTTTTAACAAATGGGTAGATTTAGTATGAATTGTTCATCATTATGAAACATTAAATTTTATAATCAGTAGTATTTTTTTAATAGTTTATACTATTTAGTATTTTATTGACTAAAACTTAATGACCTTAAGTCAATTTTGAATTTTATAAATTTTTAAATAATTTTAAAAAGTTAATAATGAGTTTATATTTTAGAAAGAAACGAGTATTTTCTAAAAAATGAACTTGAACGAAATGGCAAATGCCCATTTCATTTTGCAACCGCATGGCACCAACAAGGCCTATGTTTCGTCCAAATGAAAAACAGCAATTTGAAGCATTTGAATTTCAGTAATGAGGTCCGTATTTGGACCAATTATGTGGTAGAGATAAAATTCTTGTTTTAGAATAGGGAGTATTATTAATTCTTTGACCTTTTAATACTGATCATAGATATATTTAATATTATCTTTTAGTAACTAAATAAAATAAAAGATAAGATATAGAAGTCAAAAATAATAAATAAATAAATAAATAAATACTTTATGTAGCAAAATTGTCGATGAATGAGCAAATATTAAAGTTCTTTTAGTACAATAATCACGGAAGGGAGTTATAATTGAAAAGGAAAACAAAGCAATGGTAATGATTGAAGATTCTAGTGCTTGGAAGATTTTCTTGAGGTGGCGACAAGCAGAAGAATTGAAGTTCTGGAATGAGTTTTGATTATGACAGAGACATTTTCCCTCCCTATTGGATCTCTTCTCTTGTGCTGAGTGAGGGAGGGAGGGAGGGGTGGTGGGTTTATAGTTGAAGGCTGGAAGAGTGCAGTTTTTTGAGGATTTCCTATGTATACTAAATACTGATTAATTTTATTATTTATATTATAAAGCATTCATAAGATGCTGATATCATTTCGTGTTACGTTTATTTTCATTTTTTATTTTATTTTTATAATTTTAAATATATTATAATTTTATTTAAATTTTAAATTTTTTTTAAATTTTAATTTTATTTTATATAATTTATACGCGTGACACCGGATATTAATAATTATATTATACAAAGTGGTATCCGAAATTCCAAATTGCCAGCATGCATTTATTTCCGAAGAGTAAACACCACCCTTCTATTTTTATACGCCAGCCAGCCAGCAAGTCGGCCTGCATACCATAAAAAGAAACAAGTTCGTAGTAATTAATAAGATAAAGACTAGTGGCATCTTTTCTAGTATTTTAATAACCAACTAATTTGGGACAACAATTGACTGAATTTGGGCATAATCATTCCCTGGTTTAAATTGACAGAATTTGGGCATGATCATTCCCTGTTTTACCTCTTTAATATATAATTTGTGGCTCGGTGTGTGTGTGTGTGAGAGAGAGAGGGAGGGAGGGAGGGAGGGAGGGAGGGAGGGAGGGAGACCTAATATTAGTTCAAGGATACAAAATTTAAATTTAAATATAAAATTAAATATTATATTTATTTTAATTATTAAAAAATAAGACATGAAACAAATTTTAAAAATATATTTTATTTTTTAATGATTAAAATAGCTATAATATTTAAATATTATATTTAGATATTATGTACTTATACTTATTTAGAAACTTAATGACACAAAAATCTAGTTCAGTTAGCACATGACCATATAATGTGTATAAAAAGTACTTTTAACATAATATTTTTCTGCTAACTTTATTTTACTCATTTAAAAAAATATATTTACAAAAAAATGTTTTTTAATTGCTAAAAAATTTATTATATATATATATATATATATAATGTATATTAAGTCAAGTAAATAATTAAAAATCAAATTCTAACCTCCGGTTTGTGATTGCACTCTCAATTTGCGTAATGAATTCTAATTTGGGATATAATTTTGTAAATGTTTTGATTTTTTATGATTTTAATGAGAGAAAAAAAAATCCTAATTTAAAGATGAGAGATTATAGAAGGGAGAAGTATAACACCAAAATTATATTTGGTAATAAGAGATGAAGGTATGGAAATTGGTATAAAGAGACGAAGAGATGGTAATTGGTGATAGATGAAGAAATAGATTTGAGGGTTTGATCATGAACTGAGGAATAGTTTGATAAATATTTTTTTTCTTATTTTATTCTTGTGCGTAATTTTAGTTTATAAATTAATTTGAATTAATAACATAATATATACTTTTTATATATTTACATGTATATACATATATTGATGTAATTGTTTTAGCAATTAAAAGACATTTTCTTTTTTTATAAATATTTTTTTTAAAAGAATAAAACAAAGTTAACAAAAAATAATTTTAAAACTATTTTTTTTATATATTTTACATGTGTCGTGTCATATCATCATTGATGAACCCTAGTTCATGTTTGGTTGATTTTAAAAGTACTTTTTGTCTAATTTTTAAGTTGATTTTTTTTAATAAAATAAATAATTTATGAGTTAAATTAATAAAAAAAATATAAAGTTCAAAGATTTTTTAAATGATGAGGAGATGTGCAATGAATCTAGTTTAGAAAGTTGTAGTCTATTCTACAAATCAAGTTGCGTTGTTGCTTTCCAATTTAGCCCAAGGATATCAATCATGGTGTCTGATTCAACTGACAGATACGTATATTTTTGGGCTTGTAAAAAATCATGCATGTAGGCCCCAATAATCGGAAAAAAATATTCTTTTTGGTATGTAAAAATTGATTTAATAAAAAAAAAATCTAATTAAATTAATTATTTTTATAATTAAAAGTTATATTATTTTTCTTTGTAAATATAGATAAAAAAAACTATAAGTATAAAAAATTATATTAAATTTACCTTTAATTTTTATATGTTTGAAAAAATATATAAATATGTTTAATTCTTAATTCACAAATTAATTAATTTGATAAAAAAATTAAATTAAGTCAAAATTTAAGACACATATGAAGTATATAATATTTTTGATTCATTTATTTATCATCAGTGAAACTTTGAAGTTTATTTATTTTTCCTGAATATGCAGAGATGTAAAATCACCACATCAAAACAAAAGCTAAATTTAGAATAATATGCACGGATGGATAATACTTTCAATCCAAGTAATTACATTTCTATATATCTTCAGCCATGCAGTTAAGTCTCACTCACCAATATGTATCAATGATGCGATTAATTATTGTATTTTTTTCATTTTTATATATCTTCAGCCATGCAGTTAAGAGATTTTTAAATTTAAAATTAACATATTTTTTTTAATTTTAATTAATATTATGATCAATATTATAAATTATTTTAAAAATATTATTTATAATTTTTAATAAATTATTTTAAATTTAAATTTTAAAATATTTTAAAATAAATATAAAAAAATAATAATCATATAATTTGATTTAGAAAAAATATTAAATTAGGCTCATATTAAATTAGGCTCATTTGCATGAATGGATATTAGGGCACATACTCTTCCTAAAGGGTAAGACAGCGCAAACACAGTTTGGTTGGATATAAATTACTAAAAAATTAATAAGTGACCTGGTTCAACCTATTATTCTTCGCAAGAATAAATTTATAGATATATTTATTTTATTTTTATTTTTTTGATACGTAAATAAAATTTAAATGAGTGAAAGTAATATGAGATTTTTTCTTTATTTGGTCAAAATAATTTTTAAACTTACGTACTGTATTTATAAATTTATTTTCTACGTATTACAACTCCTTTTATTTCACAATATTCTTATTTATCAAAAAAAAAAATCATTACACAAAAGTTTCACTTTTTATTAACACTAGTATAGAATAATACAATTTTTTTTGGTTTAGTATCTTAATTTTATTATCATTTTTTTTTATTCCCAAGAGTAATTTTATTAATACCAAAAAAAAAACCAAACATATTTTAAAGGTTTGGATATGAACATACAGGACTCCAAACCAAATCCTGGCCACACCTAGATACAAAACTATATTAACTTAATATTTTAGAACTAAACATAAAAATAAAAGAAAAAAGAAAATCTTTAATATAGTATTAAGTACTCTTTACAAAATCTCAAACACCGATGCCAAGCGAATCTGCTTTAATTAGACCCTTTCAAACCTTGACTTAGCACAAATAAAACAAGTAGGGTAATAATACTATAAAAGAATTGTTCAAAGGGAGAGATGGATATATATATATATATATATATATATAACCCAAAAGAATTGTTCAAAGGGAGAGATGGATATATATATATATATATATAACCCAAAAGAATTGTTCAAAGGGTGAGATGGATAAGATATTATATAACGCACATCCCGTACGTATGTATTAAAGTTAAAGCATCTAAGAAAAACAAAACAATTAAAGAAAGGATTTGGAAGGATCAAAGCAAGTGGCAGGAGATAATAGCCACCAAGGGTGGTTTTTATGGGTGTAGTAGTCGAGATAATAGTATTCGGTCCCTTTTATATTATTTAATTATTATTAATTTAAAAAAAATTTAAACTCAAAATTGATATATGTATATTTAATTTTAATTAATATAATACTAAATATTAATAATTATCTAAAAAATATTATTTATTATAATTTTTAATTAATTATCTTAATTTTGAGTTTAAAATTATTACAATTGATTTTTAAAAGTCAATAATGATTAAATAATTTGAAAGAGAAAAAATATTATATTTCTTTTGTTCTGCCAAAAAAATAAATCACTGGCCAATTTTTTTTGTTTCAAGAAAAAACTTTCATTTCTTTTTACGATAATATAAATTAAATGATAGCATCAATTTTATTATCACAATTATATTATTATTATTATTATTATGTTTTTAATACTAAATGAAATATTTAATAAATTTAGGCTATGTTTTTTTGTAAAAAATATATTTAAAATTTGATTATTTGTCTTATTTTAATAGTATTTTGGACTATTTTATTTCATGATGGAGAATTAATAGTCCTTTAAATAGTTCTATAAACTATTTTTTGTCATTCTTAAGATTATTTATGAGAAATTATATAATCTCATGATTAATGTGAGATTAATAGTCTTCTTATTTTAAATTAATAAATAATTTTATGAAATTAATAATTTTATATTAAGAAATTAATAATCTTTCTTTAAATAATTAAATAATTTAAAATAATATTAAATTAAAATAAATAATTTAATTTTAAATATATTTTTTATAAATAAATATGATCTTAAGGATAAGTATAAAACAAAATATCTTTAAATTTTACAAATACTTAAAGGGAGTTTAAATTAAGTAGCGATTGTTGGACGCATGATCGATAATGATGTGAATCTAGACAACAACGGTCCAAACAAATTGGTGAAGGTGAATCTAGACGTAAAGAAAACAGTATACTGGTTTCGGGTTTTGGAGCTCTGGTATGCGCGATATATATATATATATATAGACTGGTAAGAATATTACTTTATTTTTTATTTAAAAATTAACTTATTAAATTAAGAGTTCATCATATTTATTAATTTATTTATATTCTTAAATTTATTTAATGTATAATTTTAAAAAATTAATCTATTAAATTGAGATTTTATCATATGTATTAATATATCTATATTATTAAATTTATCCCATATATAATTTATGTAAAACATCTTAATAAATTTTACATTTCACTTGTATACTTGTCTCAAGTTTCATGTACACAAGTAATCACAATGCCAAAACTAAACGTGGGGTACTCCTTGTGAACCCTTCAGTGTGTAGTGATTTCTTGTGTTCCGTCCGATTTAATTCTATATTTTTCATCACACAGAAAGAGTAACAGTCAGTTTGCAAATACTCCGTCATTGAGTATTAACCTGATTCTTGAACTCATTAAATTATAAGTTCTGATATCACTTATAGTAAAATTATACATCTCTATGATTGAGTATCAACCTGATATTTGAACCTAACAAACTAAGGGCTCTAATATCATTTGTAACAGAATTATACGATCTATTTCATATTAATTTATCACCGATACAGCGCACACTTGTTGTACATTAGCCAAATAAATATATTGGATTATCTCTTTTTCTTTGTTCAAAAAATTAATCTATTAAATTGAGACTTTATTATATTTATTAAATCATTTGTATTTTTAAATTTATTTAATGTAAAATTCATATAAAATATTATATATACACGGTTAGTTTGCGATCCCTTCCTATCTATATAAAAAGGGGTAAAGAATGTATTTTTAAATTTCTGAGTATGATCGTTACTTACAAAATTAACGAAGAGCGGGCCTTTAGTCTCCTTGGCGTGTATCTCCACATGAATTTTATGTTTAATCGCGTATTATGAGTTAAATGATACCGGTACAAAGCTTCATTAATTAGAAATGTACGTGAATGCCATGTTTGTTTATAAATATAACAATTAAAATTAGATTATTAATTTTAAGTTATTTGTTTATTTTTAAAATTAAATTTATTATTATTTTAAAGATAATAAAATAATTTAAAATGAGATATTATTTAATATTATATCTAATTAAGTATTATATATAATTTCTAGCTAGCATTTAAGATTAAAATTTTGCAGACAAAATTAATTATTATCTTTTTTAAAAATAATTGGTGCATCTTATTATATCTATCTATATTTATACTAGTATGAATACGATCTTTTTGTTAAAATGAGTAAGGGTATAATAGTTCAAACGATCAATTTTATCCAATTTTTTAAATAATTTTTAAAAAAAAAGATAATATGAGATTATTTTATATTATTTCATAAATAATTTTATTTTAAATAAACAAGTGATTAAAATTATTTAATCTTAAAATTAAAATTCGTGCAAATAAAATTCTAAAATTATTATTATTATAAACAAATGTATCGAAGTATTTTTGTTTTTGGTGCCTTAATTCATATATAAAGTGATCAATTTTCATCATCGTGTTCAATGCATAATCCCATGTAATGATTTAGCAACATTTGAATTTTTTCTAGGAAATTAATTTTACGGCACATTATATATATATATATATATATATATAAAGCCTGTGGTCCAGAATTGAAATTGCCAAATCATTATATCGCTAGGCCGGAACCCGATAAATGAATGAGAAGGGTTTTGAGTACCGAGTGGGTTTTACTTTTTTACACACAACTTGGACAAAGTAATCAATTAACCAGTACTAGTACATGGTACAAAGTCAAGTCAAGGTGTTTGTACCCTCCTAAATTTTAGGCTTGACCAATGACACACTTAATAATAGCCCATCATCATCTTGCCGTTCCATAATTTCAATTTTTTAATTAAGTAGTCCTTTTCCAATAGGAATCCAAATCCCAGCATTTCTGGTGTTTCAACTTTCAGACACAAAATGTGAGTAGGTAAAATCGATTTTCAATTTTTTTATATGACAAAGAAAATTAAGACCACATTACATGCACCAAATAAATACTACAACTAACTCAGATCGTAACGTAAAAAGAATCCAAAATTTATATTTTGCACCTCCAAATAAATATATATGTCCCCCCCCTCCTTTTGGGGGTCTTGGACCGGCACAAAATATTGTTGGATTTCATTTTATTGCATGGTGCTATCAGTTGTACGTGCATAATACTCCAGTTAATTAGTGATTCCCCTGCTGCATGTTGGGTAGAGTAAACATTCTGAGTTGTCTAGTCGTATTAAAGTTAAAATATTTCTAACTGTTAACACTTATGGGAATTTATATATCAATTTATTTATTATAATATATGCAATATTCCTTAGAAATAATATCCCTTCATTTGACCACCCTTCATTAATTTTTGGGTTAAAAACACTTTTTATCATTAAACTATATTTCGATTTATAAATATATTATTAAATTGAAAATTTTAATAATATTCATTGAACTACATGTTATTTATAAAAAGTGATAAAATTATCTCAATCCGTTAACTATTTAACATAAAATTAACGTGACAATACGTAAGAATATAAATGAATTAAATATATAATTAAAATACTTAGTTTAGTCTGTATGTCAAATTAATGTAGGGTTTAGTGATTCGAAATTAATATTTCTGCAATATTTATTATTATTTTTGTATGTAGGGTCATTTTCTTTATCTATAACAACGGTTTTAATAAGTCTATAACAATAATTTTAACAAATAAAATATAATCATAAATATATAATAACAATTTTAAAACCATCACTGTAGTTAAAAAAAAATAGGCCCATAACCTTTTTTACTGTGGAAATAAATGTTCCCTTAGTTATTCCCTTCTCTCACTTTCATTCATCTTCACTCTCCCACCTCAATCAGATCGAAAAACAACAATGGTAGGCTTTGAAATCGGCGCTGTCCCTTTCAATCCAGATGGCTGGGGACCAGTTAAACCCTAGCCTCCAGCGCCGGAACCACTACTTCTCTCTTCGTTAACCACCTCGTCAATGGTCCCTTCGCCCCCTTTTCTCGCTCCAACAAGTTGGGTCGGATCGCCGACTCCACCCGCAACAACCCTAATTCCAACAAGCCTAGAAATGCTTATGGTAACCCTGCAAACCCCCTCCTCGACCTAAATTTGGACCCAAGAAGTCGAAACCCGCAAGCGCAAGGCCGAGCGTGATCGTGCCCGCCGTGATCGACTCTACAACTTAATCGTGAAAAAATAAACACAATCGAGAAATTGGAACATAAAAAATTTGACACGAATTGTCCTTGTCCTTAAGGTGTTTACTGCCCCTTACCACTAAGGTTTGCTAAAGGCTGCTGGCAATATACCTCCAGGATATATGTCAAGCTTATATTTTTTCAATGCAATAGCAACTTACAATTGAAAACTGAGTATTTGCTTCTGTGTAAAGGTCGAAACATATATAAAAAATAAAGAAGAAGGAAGAGAGAACTATAAAAATTCTACAACTGAAAACCAATATCAATTCAAAGTAACTGTTACATAATTAATTCTGTAACATAAGGTTTGCTAAAGGCTGCTGGCAATATACCTCCAGGATATATGTCAAGCTTATATTTTTTCAATGCAATAACAACTTACAATTAAAAACTGAGTATTTGCTTCTGTGTAAAGGTTGAAACATATATAGAAAATAAAGAAAAAGGAAGAGAGAACTATAAAAATTTTACAACTGAAAACCAATATCAATTCAAAATAACTGTTACATAATTAATTCTGTAACATAAGTGCACCTAAAGCGCCAATGCGACTTTGCGAAGCGACCGGCCCCGGGTCGCGGTACGCAGGCACGGGCGGGTGATGCTTTGCACCACGTCATTGTGACCCGATCCAAACTTTTCCTTTAGTTCCACAAGTAAATTAAACTATTTCACTCATACTTATAAAATATTAAATAGTTTTGTTTCTTATCAATGTGGTACTTAAAGAAAATAGTTTTGCAAACAACAATACACCTTTTCATATATTTCACTTTGAATATGATTAAAATATAGTATATAATTCCTACTTGAATTATATTTTGTTCTCTCTTAATCTCCTTATTGTAGACTATCAAATGCATTTTTAATTTAATTTAAATTCAATCAACTAATGAGTCTAAATTAAACCCAAAATTAATCAAAACTCATATAATTAAAAGATGCAATTTAACAAATCGGTCGGGTGGACATAACCCCCGCCGGGAAGCCGCTGTCTTCAAATCATCACTTAAACTTTTTCGCCAAATTCTTTGGGAACTAGGAACGGGTATAAATATTGTTTCTTCTTTGTTTTATTTGGATGAAGCACAACGTCACACTCTCTCTCTATCTCTCTATCTCTCTCAATCGCTGGACAAACCAAGAAGTTACAGGAGTTTGAGGTTGTTGCGATGGCGGTCGTGGTTTCGACGTTGGGATGACCGATGATGGCGAAGGGAGTTTTTTCTTGTTATAAAAAATGGTCACCAAAAATGATTAAACAAATAACTAATTTATAATTTGATTATATAATTTTCTTTATTTGCATATTTTTTTCTGATAAAAATAGATATATAAAATAAATAATCATGTGTTATTAAATCACATAATTTTTTTATTACATATTTATTTAATAAAATATGTTATATATATTTTAATTACATAGACTCTTTTGTTATTAATTACATAAATAAACAAATAATGTTATTTTCTTTTTGAAATTTCTTCCATGTTATTTCTTTTTCTCTATTTTTTTTATTTTTCCTTTTATTTTTATTTAAAGTATTGCCACATCATATATGATATCGCCACATCACCTTTCTCTCTCTCATGTGTAAACTCATCTAACAAAATCGTTTAAAATTAATTTTATTTAATGAATTTTATAACGTTTTATAAAAAAATGAGAGTTCAACAAGTCGATCGTTAAAAAATTAAATTTATAAATATATTTATAAATTGAAGTCAAGTACGTAGGAGAAAAGTGTATTTAACCCATTAATTCTTTTTATTAGATGAGTACACACCTCGGATTTAATTAGTACTACAAGCTAAGACCTAAGTGTATTGTGGAGTAAATTAAAATTTTAACCTTCTTAATTACTACTATAAATTTAAGGTAATTATCAAGTTCCCGAGATCAATTATTAATGGAGCATTGACTTTCATATAAAAATTAATTATCAGAACTCTCATTAATTAATTATTTTTATTTCTTATTTATAAATTTCAAAAAAAATATTAAATATTTAGTTTTTTATATTATCTCTTATGATTAAATGTTAATTTATTTTTCTTTTATTTTTTTAATAAATTTTAAAAATATTAATATTTTATATTCAATTTAATTAAATAAATAAAATATTAATTGTATTTTTTAATTTATGTATATAATTTTAAAACGTCAATTAAAAAATATATATTTTTTGGAGAATTGATATTTCGGATCCTCACTGCACCTAAGTATTGTACATTTGTACTGAAATTAAAATTCCAACACTAAAAATTTGAAGTTTTTGAAACACACACACGTCTTAACCGTGAATCACATAATTGAATTGAAGGGGACACATACGTAATACGGACAGAAGTAAAAGCGGGAGGGAGAGAGTTACGTGTCATGTCATGAGGGGTAATGACGAAAGGGGCCTTGGTTCCTTGAATCCAACCTAGAATTCGAAAATAGGTTTGTTTGTATGGTTTGTTCGCTCCACTCACTTGTCATTATTACCAGGACAACCAACCTTATTTAACCATAGTCTCTCTCTCTCTCTCTATATATATATATATATATATCAACAAATTAAGAAATTAATTAGCATCTTTATATCTGGCTATATATCAAGAAGAGAGGATTAATTAAGATGATGGTGTATGGTTTGGATCACAGTCGACGTGTAGTGTCATTGGATGATCAAAGGCAGTCGAAGATGAGTACTAGTGCGCCTTTGATGTATAAGTATTTTAGTATGACAGCTTTAATCATGACGGTGGTCTTTACGGCGTCGCTCTTGGTGTTGCCGCTGCTGTTGCCGCCGCTTCCTCCGCCGCCGTCACCGCTACTCTTCGTTCCGCTTGTGATGCTGGCCGTACTCATCCTCTTGGCCGTTTCTCCTTCTCAACTCCCAAATGTCTCTCCTTCTAGCTAATTCTTCACTCCGATCTTTCTGTCTATCTATATCTATATATATTCTATTTCTCTCTTACAAATTAAGATGCATGGGATTCCATGATCAATATTTGCGCGCGTTGTTGGTGGTGATGTGGTAATATTATATATTAATTAATTGTTTAATGCTTATTAATTAATTAATTTTGTCTTTTTATTCCATCGGCCGGGAATTGAAGTGTTCTTCAAACTCATTTAAGTACTCCTGCGATCGCACAATTTTTTTTATTTTTTTTTTATTTTTCCCTTTGTCTATCTGAATAATTCTAAGGAAATTTTGGTTTGATTCCATTAGATAGTTAATTATATAGACCATGCATGCTTCCCGTATATTGTTCCTAGCGATTGATTCTATGACTACATACATACGGTAGCTAATTTTCTCCCTCCGAAGAACCAAATCTATTAAGAAACCTCATTTTTTTATAACTTATTCATATATATTTTTTGCATATTATACTATAAAATTGTGGTATGCAAAATTCAAGCTAATTCATACTATAAAATTAGAAATATATCTGCAATTTTTAGAACTTATTGGTATATATTTTTTGCATTACGTCCCATCACATGGAGTCTAGAGATTATTTTCTCACAAAGGAGGACAATGATAAATAAAGAATGTTAAGTTCTCACATTAATTAATTAATTAATAAACTTGGGAATTGTTTGATAAAACAAAATTAAAGACCGGTGGAGCGCATCTTAAATAGCTTGAAATTTAATAGAGGTACTGGATGCCTGGTTGAAAACCCGTTTGATAATCGATGTATTTCCTATTTTATCCCTCACAATTTTCTGAAACAAAATTTTACATTCTTAAAAAACACAAATGGATGAATTTTAGAGCAATTTTTCCATATAATCTTTTTGAATTACTTGGTAATCATGAACAATTATTTTGATAATTACTAGTAATTAGAAGTTTCATTCTATCTCTTAACATTTCAACAAATTCCAAACAATTCACATACTGCCATTAATGTAATGTAGCCTGTTCTAGCTCCACCAAAGAACTAGTTTAGTTGCCAACAACACCAGCCCCTCCGTCCAACTGAAGGGCGGAGATAACTAATGCAATGTAAGTTCCAAGTCATCGATCACAAGGTAGGCCCACAACATTATGTATGGTAATGATTTGAAGGGCTGGTTCAAGCACCCGATTGCATACACGCTGTGTATATGTAGGATAAAATAGAAATTTTATAAAATTTGAAGAATTAAATAAATAAAAAAATTAATATAGCAAAATTTATAGGAACAAAAGAAGAAGAAAAATAGTGTGATCCAGTTACATTAAGCGGTGCACAAGTGTGTTTGCAGCTGCGAGTGTTGTGTTGTTGGGGAGAGCAAGGGAGACGGTGAATCAAGTAGGGGCGGAGTGGGTTCAAAGACGTGCCCTTCAAATGAATCAAGTAGGGGCGGAGTGGGTTCAAAGACGTGCTATTGCCCTTCAAATCAATGCTCTAATAATTCTTTTCACTCGATTGGTATTAATTGAGTATATTATATTATATATGCAACAAAAGTATTTATCTAGCTAGCTAGCTAGATTGATTGATAATAAATTTGTTTATAATTAATGTTAAAAAATAAAAAGAACAAAAACAAAAATCTAATACACATCATTATTTGAGAGCTTGTGTCAGATCAAGTTCAATTGAACAAATACTTAATTAAATAATATAGAAACTAAAATATAAACTATTTCTAATTCAAAAAGACAAGTAATTTTATAGTATTTTACAATTGAAAGTGTATATATCTAATTTCTTGAATCACGAACTGCTTCATGCGGAGTATACGAGGATACTACTTAGGGACATGGCTCATGGGAATTGGGTGGTTTGATTTGTCTTTCATTTCCCATCTTCTCAATGTAGCCACGTGGGTTTGTCTTGCGTATGAATTCCTTTGGTCAAATTATTGTGAAAGTTTATTACTACAAAGAATTGTATTTGCATTACAATATTTCTCGTCATTCATTAACTTTTAATACCAAACAGTAACTAGTATCTTACGTGCAAATATAACTTAATTTATACTCTTTTAAACTTCATAAAGAATTGGGCATGTGCAAATTCACTGAACCAGACTAGTAGGTCTGCAATTTAGTTACTGTGCCCGTCTGTTTATCTATCTATTCTATCTTACCAAAGAATAGTAGAAAAGAAAGGAAAACCGGTTAGGTTGTGTCTTTTCTGTGGGCTATAATACATTTTTTCTTTCAAAATATAAGATAATTATTGACTTTTTAAAATCAAATTATGATATTTTTAAACTCAAAACTGATTTGAATTCCTTTAAATTTAATTAATAAAAATAAAAATATTATAAATTATCTAAAACGTATACTATTTATTATAAGATTTATTATTAAAACGGTAGTTTTTTTTAAATTATCACAATTTAAATTTAAAAATATCTTGACTTAACTTTTAAAAGTCCTTAATAATTTAAAACAGAGGAGGGAGTCATACGGATGGATGCATTCATCTGTATTTGGACAACTGGATTAAACTGGTCACTCTCATATATTCCATCAGGCAGGTAGTATAGGAAAATTGTTTTCATGAGGGTGATTTCAGGCCACACCTCAGCCCGGGCCAAGCCTTAAACCGTAAATATATCTGGTATTTGTTGGTCGGTCCATGGATTACATATATATATATATATAGCAGTATAATATATACTCCATCCAGCTCAAACAGCTTCAGGGGTTATTATTACTATCACTAGTTGATTATTCATACGCACGCACAAGCAGGATGAATGCGCGTGAAATTTAACTAATTAAAACTACTAAAAAAGAAAGTGAAGAGAAAAAAAGGAATGATGGAAATTAAGTGGTGAAGAGAAAATAAGAAAAAACTTGTTGCCCAATTACACCAACAGAGATGCTCTCTATTACTATTACTCAACAGTCGACACATTTACGGTTCCACCTGTGGTTTGACCATGCACATTTCTCGTTGTAACTCGATCATGACCTGCTGCATGCATGCATGTCTCCTGTTCTGTACATGTTTATTGTTATAATTTAAAATCGAATAATAATATAATTATATAGAATATTAAATAAAGAATAAAAAAATAAAATACGTGATATATTCAGATTTACCAATTTAATTAGTTCTGTTTGTCTAACGTATTCATTAGATGTCTCACACGCTCTACAATCATTCCCAAACCAAATAATTATTTTTATAGTAACTAGAAAATCATAGCTGCTATTACATGAGTTTAAGCCCAATACATTAGTAAACTAAAGACTGGACTAATAATAAATCTCTAAATTCAATTACACCATTACGCTTGATTTCCAGGGGGCGCTGTCCCCTTGTAACCTCCGCTAGCTAATCGACGAGTTGAGCGGCTAATCGTTCACCGAGAAGTGAAACTCCCAACTACCCTGTCATAATGATCATTAGTCGAATCCACAGAATTATTAGTCAAATCTCAACATTTAGTCTTCCAAGTAAGTAAACCTTGATTTGAGAACTGATACTTCCGTGTGTATCAAAAACTGACTTCATTTTCGTACAAGACAATTTTGTAAAAGTGTCAAAACTTACGTGCAGTGTTTCCCTTTAAATATAGTGTGACAAGAAGGGAAAAATAACAACATGACCAAAAAAAATGGACAAGGCTCCTTTACAGGTTGTACCTTGTACATAAATAGTTTTTTTTTAATTATATATATATTATAAGGCAACAATCATATATTTTGCAGAATTAATATTTTAATGTATTTTTTATAGTTACATACAATTCGTAAAAAAAATCATGTAAAAAAAAAAACGCATGTGAAAACAACACATTCTCAAAATAATACAAAAGCGGATAATATATCAAGCAATTAATTTGATTTCATCCCAAACAACAACAAAACAAAGTAAATCACACCAACACCTTCACATAAACAAACGCATTGAAAAATTCCAAGGAAGCGAGAAAGCTTGGATTCATAATAATTAAGCACCACAATCCGTTCCATAAAATTTCTGATTTCCATTTTCATCAAATGAAATTTATAACTTAATATTCTTTTATGAAGGCTGGTACAATGTCACACCCCAGAAGTGTTTGGATAAATATAACATTTGCGACTTTGGAAACAATTATAGGGTTCGAGCAAGAACTGAACTATGTATTCTTTTCGTGCTTCAATTTAACAGAACACCATGACCAACAACAAACAGTGAATCATCATGAAGCCAAACCTCTAGACTAAGTTCAAAGAAAATCCAAAATCCTGTGAAAGATAGTTATGTGTCATTGCTATACATCTGCAGAAGCGCCCGAGAAGGGTGCTGGGTTTTCAACCAAGATCGGGGGTCTCCAAGTCAGTCAATGACCTTTGAATTCCACCAATTTACTGTTACCGCGATCTGATTCCCCAAATTGTAGCGAGATCCAATACAATCCTTTTTCACCTAGATCTTTGCTGCAAACGGATGTATATGACTGGGCCAAGAGTATTCCGCTATCTTTATCCTAAGCAGACTGAAAAGTCACACGTCCGGGGGCTGTTTGCTCATAGTCAGTACAAGCCTTCATTAGGCGGAACCAGCTGCCAAAAGAGTGGTAGATATCTTTCCCACTCTTTCAAGATAGCAGAGCCCTTCAGTTTTTTCCTAGACGGAAAGCAAAATAGCAATTGATCAATTTTTCTAATTTGTTTTTCACTGAAAACACTTGAAATATATATAAATAAATAAACAGCTCTTGCATCTATTTTTAAATTTTGGAATTCGTTAAAAATGGATGGAAATTTTTGTCGAAACTATCATCCTAATATTAATTATTGTAAGATTTATTATTTTATAATTTTCGATAAATAATCTAAATTTTGAGTTAAAATTTTAAACAAATTTTTAGAAATTAATACTGATCTTATAATTTAAAACTGAGGAAGTATAAATTTTATTTACCATGTTTGTACTTAAAAATAATATATTATTAATTTAGTATTTGTAATATGATATAAAATTATGATATGATGTCATTTTATACTCCATAGTCAAATTAAGAAGAAAAAAAACTCTTATTTTTGTGGAACACAAAAAATTGACAAATGGGGTCGCATGTCCTGAGAGCAACCCATCCCTGCTAAAATATATTGTAAGGATTCAGCATCTCCTTTCGCATTTCAAATATCAGGATCAAAATGGCAAACAAATTGTAAAATCAATCTATAAAAGTAAACTAGTTCACAACCGGCTTCGCCATAATTACCTCTAAATTGTGAAAATTAAATAATAAAAAAAAACAAAAACCAACTCGAGCCAATACATATATACATGATTCAGAAGAAACAAAACTAAAAGCAAGGTGACCTGTGCTAAAGCCATACAAAAGAAAATAGTATTCGTGTTTCTTTGCTAATTTTGGATTCATTTTGCCATGTCGGGTGGTGACGACTTTGATATGGGATATTGTATTGCTGTGTTCGCGTGGACCGGGGCCACGCGGGAATAGGATTTTGATATGGGGTATTGTATTTCTGTGTTTGCCCAGGGTCACGCGGGAATAGGACTTTGATATTGGGTATTTATAAGTTTTGGGTTCTTCAATATTTTTAACATCTAGTTTTTAAGGTATGGCTCTTCTAAGGTTAGTAATAATTTCAACCTTAGTTGATGTATTTAAAATTCATTCCACCCCTTGATTTTTAATTCATGTGAGAAGTGGTAGAATAAAATTCATTCCAATTGAATAGATATAAGTAATTATTTTTTTTATTATATTACACCACCCACCACTAATAATCAAACATATATTTAAAATATCTTAAAATTATTCTATTCTCTTTTTCATTCTATTCCATTAAGAAAATTACAAAAATCTTAAAAGTAAAATCTTATGTGTCAACATATTTTATTATTGCATTTGTATTAGCTTTTTTTCTTAATTGTGACTAAACGAGTCGGAGAATACATTTCCATATTTTATCTCAAATTTAAGAACAGTACCAATATGTCTCCCGTGTACGAGGTGTCCAATCACAACCAGGGTGAACAAATCATGGAGGTACTAACACAACATAGATTTATAATTTTATTTATTTATTTTTAATCTTTTCGATAATATTTTTTCTATATCAATTTGAAATAAGACAAATTAATAAGGATACATGCATCATATTATTCCATCCACCTTGGCCGCCGCTTAACTAGATCTTTGTCAATCAACCTAATCAGATATCTTAAACAAATCTTATTTTGTCTCTGATTGTTAACCTTGCTTTCACGAAATCAATTTTTGCTATTTTAGCAAATAAAAATAACAACACAATTGATAAAATGGTCCGACTATTCTGTTTGCTGTAAGAATTGACATATCTACTCCAGCTTTGACTAGGTTTCCACCGTGAATCTGTGATTACTTTTATTAGTTAGGGAAAATCAGTGGCTAAATCTATAGCCACCTTATGTCTCATTGAGCTAGGCGTTACTAAGAAATTATTAATGATGTTATGGAATTAAATTCAAGAACCTTGCAGACATGAGATCTAATTGCTGCAGGGTTTCCCTGTCTATTTGTTACATGTCGGAAGTTGTGGCTCATATGATATCTTTTTAAAAGGCTAGTGCGGAGCGAGGCATTGACCCATCGCAAATTCAGCTATTTGGGTTGGGCTGAAGCCCTAAGGTTTGGGAGGGTGTAGGATCCCCCCCCCCCCCTCCGGTATGATACGATGTTATAAGGGTATTATGAGTATTCAAGTTATAATGTAAATTATGTTTAGAATAAAAGTAGCGGCTATATATACTCTCTATTGTAAAAATACAAAGTACTCAACTCGTAAATAAAACATCTTTCTTTCTTCGCTCCCGTGGACGTACCTAATATTAGAGAACCACGTATATTTATGTGTTGATTATTTATTGTTATGCGCATGTGTATGATCTGATTCTTACACTACACTTCTGCATGTAAAAAGAAGCTTACTGCTACTTTCGTCTTCAAGTTTGTTCATTGCTTCAGAAAGAGAAACCAAGCCGCTGAAGCTTTATCTAATTAAGCCATGACCTTAAAAACTGTGTTTACTTTCAAAAAGTTGTCTACCCACATTCAGGGATTAGTAATTTTTATAGGCTAAGTTGTACTGTGTTAAAAATTGTAGTGATCTTGTACCTAAGAAAGATAGCTTAGAAGTAACTTTGCAATTATAGTTCTAACACAAATAAAGTCCAATAAATTATCATCTATGACATATGAGATGTGCAGTATGAGGAACCAAATTCTGATATAATAAAGAACAGGGTTCTTTGGAAAGCAAAGAATTCGCATTTCACCTGGGATGGTGAGTTCCCTTCACCATCTTCTGTCCGTACTTTCTCCACCTAGAACCATCTCCTGAAATTCCCACATCACCAGCTGCATGTACAACAAGTTTAGGTTTTTTTCAAGTTTTGACATTAGGACCTGGATATGCTGTGCTGTTTTTCTTCACTCTGATAATCCAAAGAAGGGAATAAAGTTAAATTGGTATACTGATTTAAACTCTGCATTTTCCGAATGAGGAGCAAAGATAAGATTACAACCAGAAACTTGCCTTCTTTTCAGTTCGGGTTTGTCAATGTGCTCCTTTATGACGTTCACTTGAGCAATCCATCAGAACCACTCAAGTTCTGCTGTATTGTTTCGAGTACAAGGATTTTTTCCTGTATCGTTTCTCCTGATGAAGTGACTCGCTCTGTATTGCTGCGTGTCCTGACTGGATGACTAGTATTATTACTACCTACAACAGGCACTACAGATAATGCAAGCTTTCTTTCCCTTGTGCAATTTATTTTCTACAGAGAATCATGATTTGTGGCCGCTTTTATAAATGACCTCTATAACAGAACAAGAGTTATCACAACACTCGATCTTTTTGGCATAACATTGAGAATATGAGCACTTGTAATAGCTTCGGGAACCTTGTGGACTCTTCACCTGCTTCTGACCATACTTCCACCAATTGCATCCATCAACAGAAAATGCCTCAACACTAGGGGCAGTAGATACAGCTTTTGAATAGGCAGAATTTTTTACGTTCACTTCTGCTACGCATATGCCATTATTGTTCCCTAGAAGTGACACTTTTTGTTCTTGTAAAGTTATGCTTGGGACAGAGAAAATGGATTGTGTTAACAGAAGTTGGTGATAATTCCAGCGAGGAATTTTGGACATCCAGGTAACTGAAGATGATTCGGCAGACGCTCATGATCAGTTCGAGTTGCGACACTTACCAAGGCTTGCTGTTGGCACACTAGTTTGATGCTAAGGGAGACAAGAAGATCAAGATCAAAACAAAAGACAAACACTTGATACAAACAGAAACTCATGATTGTAAACAACTGATGAAGATATAAATGGGGGTACATTGTACCACATCGGTAGGGAGAAAGAAATGATAGTGGAAAATGGGTATCTAAATGATAGAAAGGGTAGTATATTTGCCTAGGCCCGGCTTGTTTCTCATGGACTTTGTTGAATCAAGCCGGATTTTTCATGTGCAGGTTGAATCAAGCCGGGCTTTTATCCAATTTATCCAAATCAGGACAGTCTTGAAATTATAAGCAAGCCTTACCAAGATTTGGACCAAGGCTATCTTTTTCAAAGCCTCTAACCTGGATCTGATTGGTTCTATGTGTGTATATATATGTATACTCTCTACTTATGCGAATCCAATTTTATTTTATTTTATTTACCACGGAGAGTATTATTTTTCATTTTTCATAGTTGGCCCCTCAGCCCACGGAGAGGTGGGTGTTTTCTTTGGGAACGACTCTCGACCGTTTCATGGTTTAATTTTATGGGGCATTACAAAATAATCTAATCTCAAACTAGTCAATAATTTATGTCAATTAGTTGATTTAATTTAATTTTTTTTAATTATGTCTTTGTTATTAAAGTAGTATGGATCATCACAATAGTCATCATTAAAGCTACTTTGGCAGATTTATTCAAATAAAAACAATTGCCGTATGCTTGCTTTATAGTTTAAAGTGACGCCGTGGTAGGGGGGATAGAGATATATTCTACTTTATTCATATAATATGTGAAAGTATTGACATAATTTAATATTTAAGTTATGCTACTGGTAAATTGATTCTCCTGCCATTCCAACATCAAAATTAAATTAGCCCTTATAT
The DNA here is from genome assembly GCA_947179155.2 of Hedera helix. NCBI lineage: Eukaryota > Viridiplantae > Streptophyta > Magnoliopsida > Apiales > Araliaceae > Hedera > Hedera helix. The sequence continues at coordinate 29,315,081 of OX359283.1, forward strand.
ATAAATGACCTTGTATAAGTAGGCTCATCTATTTCCCTTCTTTAATAATAACAATAAAAATATACACTTCTCTAGTCAGACCTTACAAAGATTTATGCTAATTAATTTTTTCCTTTATATTATTCAAATTTATCAAATTATGCAAGGCACTAAACATGATTGATGATACTCCAAAAGATCCCAGATCCACTAGATACCTAAAATTTCTTGTACTAAAACAGCTACCAACACGATCCCAAATTCGTGACTTCCCTCCACCATTTAGCATAATTTTTAAACACGGGTTTAGTTATAAAACTAACCAAAAATTGACCATAAAACAGTTCCAAATATGGTATTTGTATATAAATTTCGTCCTGCTAAAACAAAACGCTTTGATTGATCCTAAGTTCATGCATTTTATTATCGGTGACCACCCATAGAGGAGCCCAATAGTGTATCCATCCAATCATCCACTCACTTTTCATATGATGATTATCAATTAAATTACACATCTAGAACCGTCTAAAACAGAAATGGTGTTACACACCCACTACAGTTCACAGAAATCCAGATTTAGACAGATGTTTTGCAATGGTTGTTGCTAGTGGTAGGCTGGTAGCCACATTAGTCCTTTATTTAGGATCAATGTCCTTGAGGGCGTTGATCTGCTCTTCTCCCATAGCTGACATGACACTCACCACAAGGCACAAGGTCCTTCCCTTCGGCAACCCCATCTTTAATCTAAGGAAAAGATCACAAACTCCAGCTGTCCAATACAAGAGTCATAAAGGTTTAAGAGGCCGAGCAGATTTTCATCGATGGGAAGCCTCAAGTCATCTTTGGTGTTTCCATTTTCAGTCAGAAGACTCGCCAACCAAAAATGCAAATGAAATTAGTTCCAACTGCCAAATTCAACTGGGGCATGTTAATATTACAAAAGATGCACAAATAATGGATGCATAGATCCTAAGACGGAACATGATGTTAGAGATTCCCCCTCACCAGAGAAAATCAAATATCATCATCAGTGCGAGTACATGTGGCACCTGAGAAATGTACAAATGAGTTATGTGACTTCAAGTAATAGTTTCAAAGATAAACCAGAGTCTGAACACATACACATCAGCCATTAACATCACTTACAAATATAATTGTTAATGGAAGAAGCCATCCCCGTTTGATGGCAATCACTGTACCAGAAGCTCAGAAGATTAACGGCTAATTGGTTGAAAATAGCACCCAATATGTACATACAATTACTCTCAAGGGGATGGAAACTTAAAACATCACATGGCCAATATGTTGCCATTTGGGAACCAACTATAACTTGATTTCTTGAAACTATTGGAAGCCTAATTTCTTGAAACTATTGGAAGCCAACCACATTATGATCCAGACTTTTCCTAAGCATTTCAGTCATTGGTATATTCAAACAACATACAATCTCCATTCCAAAATATAGAAACACTTTTTTGACTCGACTTTAAAGTACAAATAAGATATCAATACAATCACAATAAAATAAATGAAATATAATCAATCTCATAATTTTTCAAATACAACATTAATTAAATAAATCTCATGCTCTATGAGTGAAACTCAAGCCTCACGATGAGGAGGGAACAAAGTCCATAATAGAGGGAAAATAAAGTCCAACAAGGAAAAAACGCATAACAAGAATAGTCTCGAGTATCATGTTAATACATCATTGACAAATTAATTCTAAGCAAAACAACTATAAAAAGTGTAAACTATTTAAGAATTACTATTAATTATAATATTTATTATTTACAAAAGTAAAATAGATCACATCAATTTCAAATTTAAAAATATAACATGTTTGCATTACTTGATCTTAGATTTCGGAATTGAGTGAGAGGTGAAGAACTAAATTTTACAATACATTTTTCAACTAATTAAGTATCAACATTATTACCATAATTCTACATTTACAGTACACAAACAAGAAGCACGACTTCATGGATGTACGACAAATCCCAAATTGTGGCCCGTGATACCACTGCACGTTACGGACCTCAAGGAAAGTCATGGTGCCCTCACTACAGAAGGTCCGTCACATAAAAGAGTAGTATCAGTGAACTATATCACATACCTCTATGGGACTTTTAAAAATATCCAAATTCCAGATTATTATAGAAGAAACATGCAACCCCACCGACAATACCGACTCTAGGTTTGCACAAAGAAAATGCTAAAAAAAAGGACAATACTACATTCGGACACAACATAGAATACTACATGAATCTCAACATTATGTTTTAATGGTTGAGATCTATGTAGTGTTCTATGTTGTGTCTAGACGTAATAAATGTAGTATTGTCCAAAAAAAAATGAAGTACAAGAAACAAACACCTAGTATATGTTTTTGTCTTACTAATGTTATTACATGTTACTGTGTTGTTTTTACTACCAAAAACACAGTCTTTCCATTTAAAAGAAAGCAAACAAAATAACTCTGGCACGGTTTTTTTGTTTTTGTTTTTGAAACACTCGGTAGATTACTGCAAATAAAGAAGCAAAAGAAATATCCTACTAAGAATAATTTCTTTTTAGAGAAAAAAATCCTTCCATTTCTGGTCTTCGGGCTAAAAATCAAGAATAACACGAATCAAACCTGTGTAAAGAAGAATCGGTGCCTCCAACAGTGGTAAGGCTAAAAAGAAAGTTGGTCTAAGAACAACTATACAAATCCCCTCAAGGCACCATATTTAGAAAGAACTCATGACAATAAAAGGAGAGGAGCAAATTAGAAAAATGCAAAGGCCTGAACTTTAGCTCTCTTCATTGATTCATAACTGGTTCAATATCCTTTAAAAGTCCCACAACTTGTTGCATACTTGGTCTCTTATAGGGAAGATCAGCCGTGCATAAGTATCCAATCTTTAAGGCCTCCTCCATTTGAGCCTCGGTCCTGTTCCTCGGATTTTTCGATCAATAACTCTTGAACCCTGGTTCTTCTTTAACAATCCTCTAACCCAACTAACCAACGTTGCTTCATTATCTGAATAATCATCATCGTTGCTTCATTATCTGAATAATCATCATCGGCAGGCTTTTTCCCAGTAATTAACTCAAAGAGAACAATCCGAAATCCATAAACATCAGATTTTGGCGTTGCTCCTCTTGGGGAGCCAATTTCTGGTTGAAGAAACTCTGGTGGCACGTACCCTGGTGATCCACGAGCAATCTCATCCTCGAGGCCATTCCCAAAAGTCTTAGCCAATCCAAAATCAGACAATCTCGGTTCCTAGTTCAAATCAAGATAAATGCTACTAGCTTTAACATCTCTGTGAATTAGGAGGGGAGCAGCCATGGTGGATAAATGCAAGTGCTCTAGCAGTCCCAAGTGTAATTTTGTGTCTAAATCTCCATGTTGTTAACAGCCCTTCAGAACCAACATTTCGAATCCCATGTAGTGACAAGAAGGGAAAAATAACAGTATGACCAAAAAAATGGGCCAGGCAGGTTTACCTTGTACATAAATAGTTTTTTTTAGTTATATATATATATTACGAGGCAACAATCATATTTTTTTGAAGAATTGATATTTCCACGTATTTTTTATATTTATATATAATTCGTGAGAGAAAATTATATAAAAATAACACATTCTCGAAATAATACAGAAGCAGATAGTATATTAAGCAATTAATTTGATTTCATCTCAAACAACAATAAAACAAAGTAAATCACTCCAACACCTTCACATAAACAAACGCATTGAAACATTCCAAGGGAGCGAGAAAGCTTGGATTCATAATAATTAAGCACAACAATCCGTTCCATAAAAGTTCTGATTTCAATTTTCATCAAATGAAATTTATAACTTAATATTCTTTTATGAAGGCTGGTACCGACACACCACAGAAGTGTTTGGATAAAATATAACATTTGCGACTTTGGAAACAATTATAGGGCTCGAGCAAGAACTGAACTATATATCCTCTTCGTGCTTTAATTTAACAGAACACCATGACCAACAACAAACAGTGAATCATCATGAAGCCAAACCTCTAGACTAAGTTCAAAGAAAATCCATAATCCTGTGAAAGATGCAGTTATGTGTCATTGCTATACATCTGCAGAGGCACCCGAGAAGGGTGCTCGGTTTTCAACGAAGATCAGGGGTCTCCAAGTCCATCAATGACCTTTGAATTCCACCAATGTACTGTTACTGCGATCTGATTCCCCAAATTGTAGTGAGATCCAATACAATCCTTTTTCACTTAGATCTTTGCTGCAAACGGATGTATGTGACTGGGCCGAGAGTATTCCAGTATCTTTATCCTAAGCAGACTGAAAAGTCACACGTCCGAAGGCTGTTTGCTCATAGTCAGCACAAGCCTCGGGGGTGTCTTCCTCACTAGGCGGAACCAGCTGCCAAAAGAGTGGTAGATATCTTTCCCACTCTTTCAAGATAGCAGAGCCTTTGCTGCTCCCAGTTTTTTCCTAGATGGAAAGCAAAATAGCAATTGATTAATTTTTCTAATTTGTTTTTCACAGAAAACACTTGAAATATATATAAATAAACAGCTCTTGCATCTATTTTTAAATTTTGGAATTCGTTAAAAATGTATGGAAGTTTTTATAGGAACAATCATCCTAAAGTTGAAAACCAGACACCAATAATTATAAATAACATAATAACCCTTTTTGTATAACTTCACGTATACTTGGGCACCCGCCGCCCGTTTACATTTTTCTAATCTAATTACTTTGACATAACATCTGGTAAATCAAGGATTTAAATAACTCTGTTCTATGTACAGTGCTTGTTTGTATGTGTGCAGGTGCATGCTCAAGCAGTAATTTGGCACTTACAACATGAGCTTCAATGAGGCTCTTTAGCTGCATCTGCCCCACAGGGGCAACCACTCTCTGGATCTTTACGATCTCCTTATTTACCTGTTGCAGTTTTATAAGACATCACAGCACATTCTAGAAACCAAAAAATAATATAGCCAGGCAGAAATAATAGGGCCTACAAGCACACAAGAAATTGAACTTGAAGGTTAACATAGTATCACAGATCAACCGTAAGTGCAGCTACGCAATGGCTTTAATGTAGGGAAAAATTTAAGAATACCTTGGGGATAAGAGTATCATCCTCATCAAGAAGGTATGCCAAACCTCCAGTCATACCAGCAGCTACGTTTCTTCCCACCCTGTCAAAAGGAAGGGAAAAGCAACTCAAGTCTCTGGTCCATTTAATCATTATAATTGATCACGTTAACAAGTCACTAAAGAGAAGATGCTTACTTTCCAAGCACAACTACACAACCCCCAGTCATGTACTCACAACAATGATCTCCAGTGCCTTCAACCACTGCTTGAGCAAGAGAGTTTCTCACAGCAAAACGCTCACCAGCTTTGCCTCTAACAAAAATTTGACCACCTGTTGCCCCATACAAGCAGGTATTCCCCACTATAGCTGCATCCTCTGGGCAAAACCCAGTATTTTCAACAGGAGTCACAACCAATTCACCGCCAGCCATACCCTTGAAAAAATTGCTGGTTTTAGAGACGGAGAACGTTGAAGGACATTGAAACAAAATAACTTTTCAAACAGAAAATTATGTTTTACTTATTGTTTGCCAAATTAAACTTGATAAGATTTAACAACAAAAGAAAATTGATACTCCCACTATTCCACAAAAAGAGTCCCATTTGCAAAATTTACAAATTTTAAGGATATATTTGTGTTCCATGTTTATCCCATAAAATTATTGAGTGTTTAGTTTGGTAGTGTTAGCATAATAATGAAATTGTGATGGTAATCCCGAGGACATTGTGTCATTATATACGTAACATTACCATGGCTCAACAAAGATAGAAAGTCCACATAAATCGCAACACTATTCATTAACCATTAATTTCGAATTGTTACATGGACTCTTCTAAATAGGTTGAACTTGCAGTGTTGGACGCTAGATACTCAAAGAAGGGTACAGGGATTTGTATCTAACTCCAATGTCCAAAATGGAATGCTCCAATCCTTTGTGTATACACGGAGAAGAGAGAAAAAGCTTGAAGTCAATAATGAAGAAGGATTCTGGTAACTTCAGTGGAAAAAAAAGGTGGAATCTTCTATTCATTATCCCATTCAATTAAAACCTAATGTATATCTTCGAACATTAATGCTAAACGACTATAAAAAAATATATTGAATTTAATTATGCTATGCCTGCCCACATATTGTATCCCAATTCTACAAATCCTGAGTTTGTTATTCAGGAATATCATACACACTCGACACCCACACCAGAGTCCATGCGATGGAATATGAAGGATGCTCAGTACGCTCAACTGTAATTTAATTTCTTACAAATCCATCTTTATCGTTAATTGACAGGATGATCAGGGTTCTTTAAACTCGTTTAATTGAAAAATGACCATATAAGTTAAAACTTTGAAGTTTAGGAGCATTCTCACATGCACCAAATTGATCAACAAACCTTTCCCACATAGTCGTTAGCTTCTCCTACCAGCCGGATGTTCATTCCAGGTATCAGAAAACAAGAAAATGACTGCCCAGCGCTCCCCAAAAATCTGGATATACACAGAAAGATATGATATTGTTCAATCAGCAAACAAGATTTCATTAACCTTTCTTAGACTATCAATATTTCCAAATAGAAATACATGTCTCACGTTATATTCAGCTGCCCAGCAAAGCCAGTATCACCATATTTCTTTGCAACTACACCAGCTATACGCCCACAAACAGCACGGTCCACATTGTATATATGTATGGTTTTATTGACAACTTTTTCATTCTCAATTGCATTTGAAACCTGCATGCATCCCAAAAATAATATAAATAAATAAGTAAATTACGGCCATCGACAACGAAGAAAAACATAGGCATCAACAATCCTTTACACTGGAAAGTCTTTGGCTTCACTAAAAAAATTAATAATCAGCAATTTTTTATAACACTGTCAGATATATTTATCAAGCATATATATTGAAGATCCAAATTAAGCCTTGCGACAGGGTTTTGTTGAGTTGTTATCTAAAATCTAGACTACCATTACAAACTAGTAGTGTCCTTTTCCATTTCTCTACTCATATGTTAGTAATGTGACCAAGTTTTTAAGAAACCGTTGCGGACTAGATAGTGGAGAAGGTCACGATTTGTTTATATTACTTTTTAACTTGCAAATCCCATAAATAATGATATGCATTCAGGACAATAAAACAAACAAAATAGGGTCAGAATTAACATCAATGCATTTCATTCAATCATTAGTACAAGACTGTTTATAGCTTAGTCTATATTTTTATACCTTTAGATCATTGACATGGGTAAACTACAAGTGCAATTTAGAGCGCACTTTTTTCCCCCTTCCCTTCCCCTATCCCTTCAAATCCCTTGTGTAGGTTGGGCAAAGTTATGAAAGAAATTTGATATATCGAGCAAATATATTACCTCTGGATCTGAAAGCAAAATATCGTCCAGAACAGGACCATTACCATGTGGATCCTGCTTCCTGATTTCAGTGCTGCTCAACTTTGGTAGTCCAACATTCTTGAAACAAAAAACAAGAAAACAAAGTATTATAAATAACAGTAATGGAGTTTGCAATGATTTAGATTAGCACATACAGTTGATTAATGTTATCGTTGAAACACGTACAGAAAGAATATAACTGAGATCAAGATGCTGAGTTTTCATCAAGGATATATCCCGAGGTCTTAATAAATCAGTGCGTCCAATTATATCATCCAGCTTCTCATAGCCCAGTTGTGCCATCATGCCTCTTACCTGGTCAAATATTAAAAACAAAGGAATTAACATATACAGAGAAAAACACCAACTTAAAATTAGAGGCCTGTTCGTAGAATTGAACGGATCACACTCATAATCAGGAACCAGAGTTTTATACCGACTTATATGGAATTATAGATCACGCGTAGAAAAATCTTCTCATCACACTAAATAATCATTCATTAATCCAGCATAAAACAACGTTAGAATTAAGATTCCAGCTCATATCCAATTCCTTTTAGAAATGGAAATACAAGTCTCAACCCCCAGCCTTACATTAATTTGGATAATCAATCAGTTCATACACAACGGTTCACTAAATAATAGAAGTTACGAAGGCAGGAATAAATTACCTCCTCAGCTACATATAAAAAGTAGTTGACAAGGTCGCCAGGCACACCAGGAAAACGAGCTCGTAATTCTTCTCTCTGAAGTGAAAATGAAGCGAGTAAATTTATATTTTAAAAATTAGAAAGTAAAAAAGAATCATCAGAAGTGCCATTATCTTAATAACAGCCCAAGAAAATACAATAAATCATAGTCAACTCTGACCTGACTGGCCACACCAACTGGACAATTATTTGTGTGGCAAATGCGAGCCATGACACATCCAGTAGCAATCATTGCCACAGATCCAAATCCGTATTCATCAGCACCCATTGCTGCAGCCATCAGAACATCAACTCCACTTTTGAAGCCACCATCAACTCTGAGAATGACCCTTTCTCGTAGTCCATTTTCAATGAGTGTCTGCAAAAGAGTATCATAAATATTAGATTCCTAAGTGATTTGAGAAAATATCACAAACAATAATGGAAAGATTTGTTTCAAAAGTACTAAACTACCTGGTGTGTTTCGGTAAGTCCGAGTTCCCAAGGGCCACCAGCATGCTTAATGGAACTTATGGGACTCGCACCAGTTCCCCCATCGTGACCTGATATCTGCAAATCAGATTAGGAAGGTGAGAAGTGTTGGCTGTGACAATGTGGTAAATCTTGAAACTTTTGTAGTTGATGCAAGGTTCCTATAGAAAATTTGCCAAGTAGAACATGTGTTCTTATGTCTCCGAAAGATGCTTTATAGTCTTCAAAAACATAATGTGACAGATTATCTAGCAAATCTTAAAATTTAATTGGTTAGAAAGCAACCATAGACACATATTTGGTAGCAATAATAAATGACACTGAAGTATACAAGAACATAGGTTGAAACTCACATCACAGAGTAATGGTAAAACTATAATGGGTTTAGATCAAATAAGAGCTGAAAAGTATCCCTTCTTTCCATGCCTTCATTAATATTAAGATCAATTCTTGCACAGTTGCACAGACACCATCAGTATGTACATCTTATTTGTCTAGTAGCAGCAAAAATATTTACTTTACTAAAATGCAAACAATAGACACCTGCCAACCATTCTGCCAAGATTCAACTGATAAAATTGAAGCAAAGCAGAAACTAATAAAATTGAAGTAAAGCAGAAATGTGGAGAAAAACAATATTAAGAATATGAGACCACAGCCATATTTGCTGCCAAAGGACAACAACTGTTGTCAAACCCAACCCAACAACATTTTCCAGCCCCCTTCATAAGCAAAAGAAAAAAATTCAACGCATTATGATTCATCAATATCAACACTAGTTAATTATTAGCTTTACTGTCGTTGCTCTGTCCCTCTCCACCACTACCAATTGCAACTAATTCCTGTAACTTTATAAGTATTATCATCAAAAAACTACCAGTTACACCCCCAAACCACAAAGGAATTATCAATTTTTCGGTCAGAGCCACAGCCAAAAACTGTAGCTATAACTACCATAGCATTGCCACATTCAAGACGCTATGTCCATCTCCATTCACCACCATTTCATAAAGCACAACTTTCATCACCCATTAATATACATAATGTTGGGATTCCAATGAAATTGTAGGAAGAACTAGATTTAATTAATCATCATCATATATATAGTTCCAAAGTGTGCAGTTATTAGATTTATTGTACAAATAATCTAGCTATGAAAACATACAAATCAATTCCTTAAAACAAGCAAATTGAAAAGAACTTCCAATACACAAAAGATCTAGCCTCACTCATCAAATCATTTCTTATAATTTCCTCAATCACTTTGGCTAGCATTTTCCCTGCAGGGTAGCTAGGAACAGACTCACCAGATGACAGAAATTAGATGAGAAGACGAGCAAACTTGCATAATACAAATAAAGCATACACAATAAAATTTTCAAGTTTAACATACTCCGAAATGGGGTAATGATACTTAACAATGGAGTCAACTCTCCCTCAAAGCTAGCATTCATGAAAATCACTCATAAGAATAAGAACATCAGAAAGTATCCTCTACCAACCCAGAAATAACAGGCAAGCACCAGGGGGGTTGCGCAAGAGTCCAATAAACTTCAGTATAAAAAGAGCTTTAATAAGTTAACCTTTGATCTTTCTTTCTTTTTTTAGTTTTTTATAATTATGCAGTCAGCGTCAAGAAAATAAAGTCTAACTAAATAATGTAAAGAACTAGATTAATCTAAGCTAAACAAACAACTTGCAGCATCTTTGTCAGTATTTTCAAAAAAAGTATATTCACATATTGGTAAATTGCACTTCAATTTACTACAGACTACAGAGACGCATGCATCAAAAGGAAAACGCAAGTAAAGTGGTGGCGGAAAGGAGACCTCTACTAGATGGTATCAGTTCCTACACATATACTAACCCACCCCATAAAGTTTTGAAAAGATAGAATTAAGTACAATAAAGCTACTAATAGTGTATCAAAAATACACAACTGGGGCTAAGGACTTGAAGCTTTTCTGATTTAAGCCAAAAAAGTTAAGAGTGGCAGATCCTCAAATGAGTCTCCTTTCCCACCCCATAAAGTTTTGAAAAGATAGAATTAAGTACAATAAAGCTACTAATAGTGTATCAAAAATACACAAATGGGGCTAAGGACTCGAAGCTTTTCTGATTTAAGCCAAAAAAGTTAAAGAGTGGCAGATCCTCAAACGAGTCTCCTTTTTAAAAAAATTTACACACTTCTAAATCATATTTAGTCCATGCCAACTTAACCAGTTTTGCCCCATTCCACGATTCCCATGGTGTAAGTTCATCATTGAATAAACTGCTACAATTATTTAAACTTAATTATAAGTTATTTCAACATAATTTACAAAAACAATAAGCACCTGAAGTTAACAATTGATCATGGAAGCATAAAGGATATATATGTATACATATATGTGTGTGATATATATGTATACATATATGTGTGTACGGTGGGTGTGGGTGCAAGTATGTGTGTGTGTGTGTATTTCATAATTAGGTGAATGATGCGCACTTGGCATAATCATTTATAGGTACCTGTATAACATCAGCATTACCCTTTGCAACCCCAGAAGCCACTGTGCCAATCCCAGCTTCAGCCACGAGCTTTACAGAGACCTTAGCCTTAGGATTGACCTGTGCATTGCATACAAATTCAGAGATCACAACTTTCAATGTTTTAAATACATTTACAGTTAAATTTGTAAGCATATCCAAGATGCTGCAAACCACCTGATGAAGGTCAAAAATCAATTGAGCAAGATCCTCAATAGAATAAATGTCATGGTGTGGAGGAGGAGAAATCAGTGGAACCCCAGGTTTGGAATTTCTTAGTCGTGCAATATATGCACTAACTTTCTTCCCAGGCAATTGCCCACCTTCACCAGGCTTTGCACCTTGTGCAATTTTGATTTCTAACTGATCAGCGTTAACCAAGAATGTTGGAGTGACACCAAAACGTCCTGAAGCAACCTGAAAGATGCAACATATTCTGTAAAGCATTCCTGGCGTTATAATATCCAAGAAACACAAATAAGGAAGCCCGCGCATAAGTACTTTGATGGGATGATCAATTAGTTCTGAGCACTGCCCAACTAATTTCTGATAACAAATAAATAAATAAAAGGGGGTTGGGGGGGGAGGGGAGGGGAATAGAACAGCCATTTAACGTGTACCTTTCCTATCTTATACTTTTGGTAATCAGATAGCAATATATTTTGTGTAATAAACTGCTTATACATCTAAGAAGGGAAGAAAAATCGTAAGAAATTCTGACCTGCTTGATAGCACTTGTAGCAGTATCCCCATTCTGAAGACCTTTTAGATGTGGTAGTGTGGGTGAGTACCCATCAACAACATCAGTGAGAGGGCTCCAGCGAATTGGGTCCTGATTAAAGAAAAATCTCTGTATCTCATAACATCCAAAGGTTTTCTTGGTTTATAAATCAAAACTGAGATTGGATTGTACAAACATAGAAGTTGTATATATATTTATAGTAAGATTTTATGCATCACGCTGAAAATATGTACTGAATACATTACCTCGCCACCTTCTCCAGAATTAGATTTTCCACCTATTCGATTCATTGCAATGGCAATTGCCTCGTGAGTTTCCCTGGAAATAGCTCCGAGAGACATTCCACCAGTGCAAAAGCGCTGAACGATAGACACAGCAGATTCAACCCTTCCAACTGGAATTGGGGAACGATCACTTTTAAACTCCAGAAGATCACGAATAACCTGCAGTTAAAAAAGATAAATTTAGACTTACATAAAGTCTCGATGAATGTTTCTCAAGAAATGTCCTTCATTAAGGGATTGGTTATAGGTGCACAGATGAGCATTCAAGTTCTTATTCACCAACTTTCCTACTATTTCTAAGCATAGGTGTGTGTATGTATACCCATTTTGAATCATTTCAACTTGGGTTCTCGCAGACATATGAAACAGGCCCAGTTAATGTAATTAAATTAGATGTCTCAGAAGAAAAGGCGAAAAATCATTTCGTCAACTTACATTAACAGGTCGGTTCGCCAAATGCTGCTGGTAAACTGAATATGCACTCTCAAGCTTCTGGCGGACCGCTTTATGGAGCAGCTTTGACATCTCAGGGTTGTTGCCATGATATTCCCCTTTCAATAATATGGAAGGAATTTCAGTACTCTTTATAGAAGGAAAGACCCAGATTCAGTATGGTAAAAACGTTAAAATGTTTCCTAAAGCATTTATCGAGAGCCATTCAAGGAAGCAATTCACAACTCAAAAAGTTTAGTGCATCCATCCTCAAAGAACCCACGGCCAACACTTTTAAACCTCAATATGATGTCAGGAACACAGTCTACTTCATTTGCATTCATGTCAAAGCAAACCCCGGCCAATACTGCATCTTCACTTTGTGAAAGCATAATGCTGCATTTACCTTAATTTTTAACCAAAGTTTGACAGAAAAATAGAGAGGAGAAACTTATTAACCATAAGAGAAGCCCATCTGTGAGGCCAATAAATCATTGAATCTCCTTCTACGATGCCTACTAACCCCGACACCTAACTTGAGAAAGGTCATTTTGACGAGATTTGCCGACATATGGAGGAATTTTTTGGGTAACTAAAACAACCCCCAATCTAAAAACTCCATACCGTAAAAAAGTGGAAAATTCAGAAAATTAAGCAGCAGTAACTCAGTCATACAATACAATATGTGGGAATTGTTGCCTTTTAACAACGGGATTTGAAATGTGGATTTGAAGTACACACTTATATATATAAGTGCATATATATATATATATATATATATATATATATATATATATATATATGTTACATCAGATATAATATCATGTTGACAAGAAGATACCTCCTGGTCTAAATTGTATAAACCCAAAATTTTCGAGTCTTTTAGCTGTATCCTCAGAAAATGCCTTCACCCAGAACGACAAAGTCTCCCTTGCTAGCTGTAAGAAATGAATATTGCAAAGCACTTAACTACTGAATACTTGTAAACGAAAAGAAACAGATATTGCATGTTTACCACCAACTTCATAAGTTGTCCCAATTCCAAAAGGAACACATGCATTATACAAGTTTCATGTAAATCTATGCAATACAGTACTTTCTTTTCTCTTTTTCACTTTAACAGGACAAAATTTCCAAAATCTCAAAAGAATGCAATAATACAAGAAAAGGCCATTTCATGGTTTAATGGCTAAAGACTAGGCTCCAAGCATCAATAACCATTTCGAAATTTGTAAACCTTCTGTGCAACATTGGTTGCAATATGTGCCCGTAAAACCCCTCTAAATCCCCCCCCGGGTTGATTTCTAGATCACCTAAAACAACTTGTTACATTAGTAAGTTGTTTTTTTGAAAGTATATACTAAATAGCACGCTTATGGTCCATCTTCTTACATTTAAGGGATTACAGAACTAAAATTACTTAGGTTAGAAATTCAGAGAGCATCCATCAGCAACCAGATATACAAATGCAGCCATTGAAGATACACAAATGCAGACCAATGAATATACAAATTGAAAAGAGTCGTATGAAGTTTCTACTTGTTGACAATAAAATGGATGGACAAGTTATAAAAGGTACGTAGTAGCGTTCTACTAAGAAATTATAGATAAGACTTGCAAGTAGTTATACTGGTATTAAAAATGTGACGAAGTAAAGCCACAGTCAGCGATACTTGTTTAGTTATAAAATGAACAGTTCCATTTGCTTGATTTATTTAAGACCGTAAATTCATTCACTTCCTAATTATAAATTTATAACTACTAGTTATCTATGACATTAAAATTAGCATCCATGTGCTGAAGTAATTAACTAATAAACAAACTCTCATGTAAATTATTGTGCAAGTGAAACATGTTCATGTTCTTATGCTAATTGGAAATTAACACCAGCAAACTAGTATCAAGTATGATCAGACAACAGTTAAAGGTAAATGGTTTCAAAAAAGCTAGGTTTCTAAGAAATTAGAAACTATACTGTACTGGCACCAAAAGTACAGCTGAAAAAGCAGAATAGCTGGATAAACAAGATGCTTCATTCTTCTTGTGTTTCTTACCTCATCAAGAGTTAATCCACCAACACTTGATACACTCCCACAAAATGCAAGATCTACAATCTCTTTTCCTAATCCGTAAATTTCAAATATCTGCGCGCCACAATAACTAAATCCAAAAAACTTGTGAGATTCTTCAAAATAAGGAACACAAGAAGAAGAAAAGTTAGTAGAAAGACCACAACTCAGAAATTTAGAGAAAATGCGAAATTATGAACTGGGTATCCAAAAGAACTAGGGAAAAAAGACATACCTCGAAAGCAATGAAATGCCCATTTTGGAGAGAATTTTTAATAGACCAGATTTAACTGCCTGGAAATTCATTATACAATTATTATGTTACGCCCAGCATATTCAATACCATTAATTTTTTCACCACACAAATAAATCAAGATTAGAACTTATCAGAAAAACAGATAGAGCAGAATTAGAAACTCTTAAAGCATACCAAAGACAGAGTAATATCATGGTAAAGATAACTTGTGATTGCAGATTTTACAATCTTCACTGGAACTAACTGCATACTGATAGCTTGGCTGATATTTTTGAGAAATTTCTTAGACGTATCACCTTATGATGAATTAAAAACTTTTATTACTTCAATCACAAAAATCACCCTCCCCCTTCCTCCATTCAACCCAATTAATGTTCCTTCTAGGTAACAACTACCTCTTTCCTGAAAACAATCCTTCATCTCAAAATCTTGGTTATAATTATACCATTATGTTGATTACCTTTCATATGTGCTCACCATGCTTTAGCAATGAAATTACAAAATCAAAACCAACATGATATCAATCATAGGAAAGGATCTGGTTAAGGACATTTAACTTTAAAGAAAAGGATTAAAATTTGAAATCAAAACAGGATAACTCATTCGATTCTAGTTCAAGGAAAAACATCATCATATCCCATGAATATAATACCCTAGCATATACTCCTTAACTAAACCAGCAATCATGTCACACCTTCCAAACACAAATAGAGCTAACCACCTTCTAGAGAACTCATGCCGGAGGAGCAATTATGTAAATCAATTATAAGTGTGCAGGTAAACATGACAAAACAAAAGTCAAGCAGTTCAATTACCACAAAAGAAACAAATTGAATCAAAATCTGCAATAGAAATTACTAAATGAAAGTTTAACAAGAAGTAAAATATTAAACATATAAATCACAACTATCTATTAGCATCAATGTACAGACCTTGCAAAAGTTCTTTTGAGCCTGTTCAATTGTAACGGTCGGCATCTTCCCATTTCGCATCAGATTTACAGTTTTGTTGCTCAATCGCCACTGTCGACATGTCTCCAATGCCAAGTATGGACATACAGCACTTCAAAAATGAATTGCAGATTAAGTGGACGCATAATGAGAATCCAAATAAAGTAATGAAATTAGTTAACGTACTTAAGCCAAAGGAATGAAAGTGGAATATAAAAACTTGAGGCATTAAAGATAGATTAATCTGGAGAACGCTTTTGGGGGAGTTTGGATAAACTATATATACAAGGATTATTGATCATATAACTAGTGGCAACAGGGTTTTTACCATTAACTGTCATGTGGCCTGGCAGCTTAGCACTTTCATTTTGTATTCACCTTCTAAAATCATAGGAGAGTTATGTATTATCGTATAATTTTGTGTTTTTATAAAGCTAGATGATTGGTCGATGTGCAAGATTCTTCAAATATATTTCTTCTAGTGGGAGGGAATTAAGGAGTTTCTTTGCTCCTCTTTCCATTCCTCCTTTCCATTAATTTTCAGTTTTCCATGAGAGATGATGAACCACTCCATTTATGTTGCACCACATTAATACAAACAAGTGGATAAGAAAATAAAAAATAGGGATAAATAACAATAAAGATGGATCAAGAAATCAGTATGCCACAGATATTAGATAAAACTTCTAAAACAATATTTTGGAATGCTGTAATTATCATATATTTTAACATTATATAGTACTACTCAAGAACTAACTATTTTAGTACCAAGGGGGAACAAAAATGAATGATAGTGATAAAGAAGGAAAATAACCTTGCACCATATCCTATCAAACAAGCAAACTGGTGCGTACTGAAACACTGAGCTGTGTCAGCAACAATGGAAGCAGACATTCGCAGTCCATTCTGAATTAGATGCTGATGAACAGCACCAACCGCCAAAAGTATTGGAATTGCAGGCCTAGTTGGTTCCTGATAAACAACATATAGATTATTAAATGAAATTTAACGATAAACAACCGAGCATCAAAAAGGGATTTTCCAGGTCAAAGAAAAGTTGGATGAATTTGCTTCGCAGACCAAGAAGACAATTTGTTTTCACTAAATGAGAGCAAATTGCTCAAATAGGATGCGTCCAGATAATCTCTAATAGTTAAAAAGCTACAAAGAGCATTTATCCACACAAAAAACCCTATAACGAGACCAAAATATAAGCCATTCACAATACTTCAAAATTTAAAATATATGTACCGAACATTTAAGTCAAGGAAAGAAGCATCATGTAACAAATTACAGACTGGAATAGAAATTATGATATTCCAAAGTAAACTTTTTGATATTTCCACATGAAAACCGTCGCTATAGGTCTATAACAACGGTTTCCATGTGAGAATATCAAAAAGTACTATAGAAATATCAATTTCCTATTCCAAAAGGTGCTCACCAGTTCATCAGACCTGTCAGAGAGAATAAGCAATTGGGAACCATTTCTAACAGCTTCATCTGCTGCTTCACATAACTTATACAGAGTCTTTACCAAGGAACCATCGACGCCCTTCCTTATGTCAAAAAAGGTAGGCAGAATATGGGGTTTCAAGAAGGGATCTTTCAATAGTGACTCAAGCTCCCCTTCGTTGAGGATGGGGCTCGACAAACTCACCTGGTCCAATGTTAGATTAATTAGGGTCCAAAGAACACAGATTAAAAAAATTGAGAAAATACTCCACCTTCTAACAGGAATAGACCTATTTGATTAAGCAAAATATTTTAGGAGATGTTAAATGCACCCAGAGAGATTAAGCTTGTTAAAACAGTCCAAGTTTTCCCTTATACGTGTATAAATTTTCACCTTCAAATGTAATTTTTTTAATTAACGAAAGATACAATAAGAGTAATAGATTAACTATGAATTTTGATATTGGACAACTTCTCTTAAACAAATTAAAAAGAAAATATGGACGGTAATTTTGTATATGGAGTATAATAATATTATACAGAACAAGTACCAGAAGAAGTACTATAAAATTAATGAAAAATGACAGTATCATAAAAGTAATAAAAATGAAAAATGTTTATGTACCTGAGCGGCATTCTCAGGTCCGACCTCTAAAATGTTTCTACGCTTCCCAAGATTGACTTCCAAAGACATAACTAATCCTTCTCTAAGAGGATCGATAGCTGGATTAGTAACCTGGTAGACACATATAGACCAAGATAAGAAGGCAATCAGTAACTAAATAAAGCTAAACCAACTAAAAACTTTAGATATAGAATAAACAGTAAAAAAAAATATTTGAGCGAAAAAGTACATAAAATGGGAAGTTTTCTCAGAATGTAACTTACTAATAGCACTTTCACCAAATAGTGATTCAATACACTACTACTGGCACACAATACAATGAACATGGAATTTCACACCCGTTATACGACAATACCCTAATAGAGTGCTTGGAAAGTCAGATTTTTAAGGCCTGTATAAGTGACTTATAACCACTATGCCCCATTCACAATTTTCTAGTCATTCCCAAATTCTGTAGGAATCAAGTTGTCAATCCAACTTGCCCAATGTAAGTAAGCATTTAGAATAAACACAAAGAATGTGTTGGTAGATAATCTAGAATATTCTAGAATATTATTCTAATAGCATTATTTGGGGATTTCATGATTAGGGGGAATTACGTGATTAAAGGGAGATTGCATGATTAAGGGATAATTAATTTACTTTCCAAATGTAATGCAATTCCAAGCCTATATAAAATCTCTCTATTGTACATTGTAAGATATATAATAAAAAACATCTTCCATTCTCTATTCCTCCAGATCTTCCATTCTCTATTCCTCCAGATGGTATCAGAGCTTGGTTGATCTTGACAATCAAATCAAAAAGTCTAGTTTATACCGCCGCCGACACATAGCCGACGACGGGTATCATTTCTTTTTATTGTTTAACGTCATCTTAAAGAAAAAAATTAGGTGGTTAGAGTTCAGTTTTGATTCTTTTGTTAGAATTTTAGTTTGTTTTACTCTTTTTTTCCTTCATTTTCAAAAAGGTAACATATCCAAAGTAGTTAATTTCTCGAGTTGAAATATGTAAATGGGGGGTTGATTGGAGAGTAAAGAGTTTCATGGGATAAATGTTTGAGGAAGGTGTGTATTTCGATTTGTTGGGAGGCTTAATTAAGAGTTCTTCGTTATTGAGGAAGGTAAGGAGTTGTTCATCGATTTTGTTGGAGACAAATGTTCTCCATTATTATGTGCACATAATATCCTTGAAAAGTGGACGTGAAGTTATGTATTAAGGATGAAAATCAGCTTTGGACAATCACATCATTTTTTATTTTTCTTCCTTTTCGTTTTATTTGTGCAAATTAAATAGAGCCTCAATTTGAGGGGGAGTGTTGGAAATAAATATTTTTCTTTTAAGTTTGGTTTGAACCTTTTTAGTTTTGGGATTATGTTTTGTAATAAGTTGTAAGTCATAATATAGGACTTTCAGCTTGAAGGGGAGTGTTAAGAGGTAATCTAGAGAATTCTAGAATATTATTCTAATAGCATGATTTGGGGATTGCATGATTAGGAGGATTGCATGATTAAAGGGAGGATTAATTTACTTCCAGATATACTGCAGTTTTAAGCCTATATAAAGGCTCTCTATTGTACATTGTAAGATATATAACAAAAAACATCTTCCCTTCTCCATTCCTCCGCATAAAATATCTTCATCTATGTACTACCCAAAAATAGTGTTTGAGAAAAATGTTCTAGCTAACAAAGCTACATTGAATTCATAACATTCCAACCTTAATGCGGGATGCTTGACATTGACAAGTCACCCACCCACACAAACATATCCGTGTGATAGCATCAACACTCAAGACAATACTGCCATATGTAATCATAAAGCTCCAAAAAGATCAATCATAATGAAAGATAAACTCAAACTTGGACCCATACTTGGAAGCTCTGGCTAGGCAAGATCTCTGCGGCTATATACCACGTTCACACACATAGTTTGAGTGGACGGATAAAAAACTCATTTCATACTAAAAGTATTCACGTAATACAAAGATTAATGTAGTCGACCAAAACCACAAAGAGGAGACGTGCTTTTCTTCTTTTCTTTGAGTGGGGCTGGAATGGGGAATAAGATTTTGTACTATAGAGAACCTAAGTAGTTAACATACGAGGTCAGCGTAGTCATACAATCTAATGAATGTGTGAACTCAAGATCAAGGAGCTTGATTTCGAGGATTATGCAAATTAAACTGTTGAAAGGCTTATGAACACGTGCATGAAGGCTCAATCTCCACATTTAGAATGTGGGACTTGATTCCATATATTGAACTTGAATCCAAAAGAATATCTCAGATCCTAGTTCAGTAGTTCTCCATTACCAAAACTATACTTTGGAAGGTATGAGAGAAGGGGAACCTGTTCTCCAATTTCCTTCGTCACAAAAATGGAAGCTTCAAAGCACCATGCTGTCCAAAAAGGCCAAGAAGCATCATAAGAGTGAGACTCAAAGATTGAGGCAGCTCCTATTTAAAGGTCTCATTTTTTCTTTGTTGAAAATTAATTTATTATTTATTTAACAAAAGACGACTAGATTTCCAACACTCGTGTTATGTTTGTCATGCAGTGATAAAACTAATGACCTACCAGCAGTCTTAGCTAATAGGAATATCTCCTACCTACTTTATACTAGGGCCTTCATTGGATACTTCATTTAGAGGGAAAGTACTTTCAGATTTTGCATTGATTTGTTGGGTAATGAGGTTAGGAGGACTTACGAGGTACGGCAGTTGATAATATCAGAACTCTTTAGTACATCAGACTTTTTGCTAAGCCAAGTAGACTATTAGGATTGAATATGTGTGGTGTTGGTGTCCCTCCGAAGTCCAGCTTTGAACATCCTTTAGCTTGCTATTGGCAAGTATGATTTGTGGCTAACTATGTGAGCATTCTATGAATAAATTGCATCTAAATCCTTGCTTCTAGAGCTCAAGATTGGAAGACAAAGTAGATGTATGCTATTCTTTAGCTGCTCCTTGGGATCCAGCTTTAAGCAGGAAGCAACTAGAGCTGAGTACTAAGTTTGGTACTTTAAGTTTCAGTCCTACCACAAGCTCTGGGAGACTCTCCTCAGTTATGTTTTGAGATGCACAGCTTTGGAGAAGATCCCTAACCATTGATACCGTAAGGACAAGGGTAAGATCAATTCAAAATTTTATTCTATGTGTAGAGGATCAGAAAGTTTTCCACTCACCTACTTTGGCTTTAATATGTAAGGTCATGGACTATTTTTTTAATTAAGGATGCTTACTAGATGACGCCCTGATCAGAGTTAGATTTCTCAAGTATTGAGTGAGGGCTGTGAAAGGAAGACGTAGAGGCATGGGTTGCAGCTCAACTTTGTTTACCATATAGCATGAGACCAGAGTGTCATCAAAATATTTTTCAGGTGTTGAGGCATTGTACACTTGTAGACGTTTTTCAGGTTCATTTCTTTTTGTCAAAGAGAAAAATGGGGTAAACTTTCTTGCCAATGGATTCTTTTGTTGTTCATATGCAAGTCCTGGAGAGTTGATGGATAGCTGTTTTGAGTGTTTTCTAAGCTTTCAATCTCCTGTATAACTACTTCATTTATGCATATATATACTCTTTAAGTATGGATCATGACCCTTAGTGCTCTGTAATATTTATTAACCAACAAAAAAAGAAATGAAGTAGTAAACTGAAGCTCTATTGTAGTCATGTTAACGTATAAAATCTAACATCATGGCATCCCAACTAAATATATGCACATATACGTTTGTCACAAAATGGAATGGTATATAAAAACAACAAAATTGTAGCTAACAGATATTGTAAAATTAAACATTGGACACACGTTATGAGATTATTTGAGATTGCCAAGAAAAGGAAAGGAAAATGAAAGCTTCAAACCTGAGCAAATCGTTGCTTGAAATAATCATAAAGCATGTGTGACTTCTGTGACAGTATTGCCAATGGAATATCATCTCCCATGCAAAATGTAGGCTCCTTCCCTTGTGCAGCCATAGTTTCAATAACCATTTGGACGTCTTCACTGGAATACCCATGTGCCCTGTTTCCATCAAAGAATAAGAGTCAGAAAATGCAAGATGGTAAGTATTGCAATAATCCCAGCCAAATTAAGCATATGCACGTGGTGGTCGTGGTGGGGGGGGAGGTGGCTGAGGGTTACTAAAAATACAATAAATTTTCTCGCCAAAAGCTTAAGAACTTTCATTAGATTAATCAATCTAAAATTGAAGCCAGCAATAATTAATATTAAAAATAGGAAATTGATATTTCCACAGCATTTTTTGATATTTTCGCATGAAAACCGTCATTATAGATCTATAATGACGGTTTTAACTGTCGCTATAGGTCTATAACGACGGATTTCATGTAGAAATATCAAAAAGTGCTGTGGAAATATCAAAAAGTGTTGTGGAAATATCAATTTCCTAGAAATACATAAACGATATGATCTTTTACAAGAAAGTCGATGTTAATTCAGAATACAGTACAAACTAAAGCTCTGTTTCTTTCTATAAGAATTTTGCTGGGGAAAACATTGCAAGAGAAATAACTAAACATACAAGGCAACACTCTTTTTTCTGCTTTCTACCCAAAAAATTAGAAGGATAGACTGTCTTTCTCTTACCAAACCCTGCGCATACCTATGATATTCATCCAAAATTTCAATGTTTGCAAATTAAGTATGAAGGTACTTAAGGAGAGGAAATGTAAAAATTATTGGACACTCTAATAGGAAGATTCGTTATTGTCTTAAAAGTAAACACTATTGTTTACCTCATTTATAGTACTTTACACCCTCTAAGCATCTAAACTTTTTATAAACACCAAAAGCAATAAAAAGCATAGTGAAAAGTTGCCCTAAAAAAGATATATAGACATTTAAATAATCCTATTCTCGCACACATTCCATGATTTAGGAATCTGTCTAAAATAACGACAACATTTTAAAAACATAAAAATTTACAAGTGCCCGAACGGTTTTAATAAAACTATTGACCTTGGAAATATATTGATATATAAAAAAAAAAAAAAAAAAATTAGAAGTTGCATTCAGTTTCAAATAAACTATTGACCTTGGTGCTATGTATGATTTTAGTCCAAATTTCAAAACAAACTCCGTACTATAAGAGATCTTTACACTTTAGACTTATTGTTAATGGAGATATACTTCTGCTAGATTAAGATTAGAAAATTCATCACTTTACATATCCATCTTGTCATGAACAACAATTCCACGTAGTCGCTTGACAAAAAACAATATTCCCTAAGAAATTACAGAACAATTCCTCTGAATAAAGTTCCAATCCAAAGATAATTGAAAAGAATTGAGGACCACTTCTTTGCAAGATCACTACAACATATGGAGCATAGATTAATCGAGAAATAAACCAAAACTCTTACTGTTGGCGTCTTAGTATTGCTTCATTTTCCATAATGCTTGTTGAGAGAAAGTTCACGGGCTCCAAGGATCGCATGTTTTCATTCACCCACTTTCCATAAGGATTCGCCAAGGCAACTCGCTTCTTAACCTCCGTATTCTCATAAACCTGTTCGTTTTTTTGGAATTAAAATTTTCAAAGAGCATTTCCTTAAAAGTACGTACAACCTAGAGAGACATGTTAACAATTGAAAACTAAAGCATTGAACCTTTATGTCATAAGACCTATCTAAGAAACCTGAAATTACAAACTTAAAAATGACATGAGCTTCATATAACTAAAATCTGATGGCATCCTACATGATACCACAAATATTGACATTTTAAGAAAATTAAAATTAAGGGATATAAACTAAAAGCTCTATCATTCCATTAATTAAATACCAAGCCCCAATATAAATCGAGAGCAAAACACTTCATGCCAGCTCCAACAAGCAAACAATACTATAATAATAACAATTGAGCTATATTTTACTACAATACACACAACATTTAACTTCTGATTTTATTACGATACAATACAAAGACAGGCAGACCTTCATGCATGCAGACACACTCGATGCTTGCTAACATGGAGCAAGAAAATAATGTAGAAAAGAATCAAATAACTACAAGATGCATGGGTTTTAATAAATGTGAGACTGAAAGGCGTCAAAAAATTCAAGTATAGAGGTCATAGGTTTTAGTCATTTGTAAACAAGTATATTGGATTTCAGTAATTATTCCAAAGGCAAAAGCAGTACAGAAGTTTATCAACAGATGCGCACACACAAAAAACTGTAAGCTTATTGCAACGATTTGACAGTTATGTTACCAAAAGACAACTATCAATTTGAACCAGATATGTAATCACCACCATTTTACTGAAGCACCAAGGGAAAATTAAAACTGCTTCTGTACAAACCTGACCACTAGTTAGATCAGCAGTTATCATCATTCCTGGACCTAGGCGGCCTTTCATTGTAACTTTTGACTCATCCATAGGTAGAACACCGACCTAAATAGACGTAGGAAAACTTGTGATCAGTTCCATATGGTAGCAGCCAGATGTGATGAATGAGTAAACATTATGATTAAATTGCTAGAAAAGAATATCAAATGATCACACTTATATAAAAATATCTCATATCAGCAGCCTCTAGACAGATGCCAAACTAGATGTTGTGCATCACCCCTTCAAGTGAGCGGGGCGCAAAATTTGGATCTTTAGTGAGCGTGATATATCTTTCCATCTTTTGTCAGATAGAGCTTCCTTTCTTGCTTTATTATGGACTTGGGTGATGAATGCCTTTCAAAAATTGGTTATTTAGAAGATTGGACATTCATAGGGATCGAGGACATTCCTTTATTGAGTGGCTTCGTAGTTTCCACTTCTTTGGTGTCTGGAGGACCTCTTGTCCTCCCTTATGTCTTAAAGTTTCTTCAAAATATAATCTCTCATTTTTTATCAAAAAATATTTTGTACTAACCCAAACATGAAAACACAATATAGTTTGATCAAGTTCCAGCAGCATGCCTGAACACAATTTTCCTATGAATTTACTGCAGCAAGCTAACTTGCGGTACCACTCAAGAAATTTACTACATTAAGCATAATTTATATCTAAAAAAATCATATAACCATAACTTGGAAGCATACTTGGCTAAAACTAAAAAATGAATTAGCGTATACATTTTATGCAAGACGAAGTTGACACTTTGTCATTAAACTGAATTAAATCCATAGTGTTCGCACTTGAGATCATAGATGCCAGGCAGCTGCAGTGTAGCACAGCTAATTTGGCACCACACGAGTAGGACATATTACCTGAGTTATGCTCAGAGGTTCCATGCCTGTAAAGAGATCAATAATACAGAAATTCTAGCTGATAAAGTCAGCAGACACACCTCAGATGCAACATAAACAACATTGTCTACAGTCCGCCAATATCTAGCAGGGCGAAGTCCATTCCGATCCAGACAGGCACCAACTGTTTTTCCATCACTGTTACAAATAAAGCAAATTGTGAAAAGAGGAAAGAAGAATAATGATTCAGAGAGTTTAATTTATAAGTTAAGGAAAAAGAAAATGCTCATAATTTAGCAACAAAAAAAAAATGCTCATAGGATTGTTTGTAAAGAATGTGTTGTCTCTCCAAATAAATTCATAATTAAACAGGCCTCATCATCCATACATAATGAATTGGTGTGGCATATTCATATTATAATATATGAACAGTAAAAAGGTTCACAAAAGCTTTTCATATCTTAAGAAGTAAAATCTATGGTTTATACATATGATTTTGTTGGATCATGGATATGGAATTCCTTGATATAAAAACTGGTAGCATGTTAAAACACATAAGCTGGTTTTGGACGTTTTACCTGAATAACAGTAATGCAGGTCCATCCCAAGCCTCCATTTGACCTTTGTAATAATCATAAAAATCAACAACCTGGAGAGAAAGATTACAGATTCACGATGAATAAGGAATATTAACTCGAATGCAAATAATCTGACAATTGATACTCAGAGTTATTTATATGTGAATATGGTAGGTACTGGAAGCCAAATAACTTCTCTGGCTTTAAATTAAGGTGCAGAACAGTGAAATTGTAAGAAGAAAAGAAATTCACATTTTTGCAATAAGAACAAAAATCTAATACGCACCAACACCTGCCAAACACACAATAATTGATGCTACATGTTACCTCAGGATATTTGATCATCAATGTTGGATGATTCTTGTATGCCTCTGGAACTAGAATCATTAGAGCTTCCTCAGAAGAGCGACCACTTCTTAGTAACAACTTAACAGGACAAGAACAAAAACTCATTAGCCAGCAAAGACTAGACAAATTTGACGATAAATGAACCCAAATACAAAAAATTAGAAAATATAAGATAACCCACACCAAATGGGAAGAGAAGGCAATAAACAACAAGTTTAGAAAAAATCATAAAACAGTAATAGAACAAAGCTTTAATTGAGTAAGAGAGAAAGGTAGCAACAAATACATTAAAATACTATTACCTTTGTCCTCGATACGATGTCTAAAGTTTAAAAGTACAATGGGCACACAAATTAAGTATAAAATTTGTTGTATACCCTTTGTTTGAACACAAATACCATAATTGACTTGGAAGTGGATCGTTTGTTTGGGGATATGTGCACTAAGGGGTTAATTAGTATTTATGTCATATTTATATTTGGTTTGTGTACTTTTACACATCCTTTTGAGGGAAAATCCAAGTGTACTTTTGGACATGCTTTTGAGGATGGGGTGAGTTATTTATTACAGATCATTTTTGTACCATGCCTCATGGCTGAATGTTGGACGCTAAAAGGTTCACAGCAACTCCTGAATCTCCCAAATAACTATGCTCTACTGAACAATTTCTCAAGAAATTTATCTCCACTCTGTCAAAGGCATGTCCCTAAATAAATACTTCATAATCAAGCCTTTTTCAGAACATATAATCTGATTACTTAGTAAATACATATGCTTGTAGTGCAGAAGGAGAAGTAGACATACTTGACATTACGTCACTACCTTGAATGAAAGCAAATTTATTACTAAAAGCTAACTGGTATTAAAAAATAATCAATCTATAGAATGCTTTTATATAATCCACATGTCAGGACCATGGTGGCAGTTCCCCAAAAATGTCTTCTACACTAGACCCTAATATACACTACTATATTTATAACAATACTAGACCTCAAATATATAATCCCTGCATCTGGTCCACAAATCACCCACTTCAAAATAGACTCATGTTTGAACACGAATCAACACTGATCCAATCTTCTAAGAATATGTATATTTACACTTGTTACAAGCGCCAAAGCAGGGGTGAAATGGATTGCATCCAGATGGAGACAAACCTATACATACATATACTTCAGAGCTTCAATATGATCTATATATACACTTTTATGCATCCCAGAGAAAGCGACCCACTATGAAAACCTTCAAAAAGTTTTCTACAATTTATTTACCTTACTTGACCCAGTCAAAAATAATATTAATAATAACAGTAAAAAAATATGATGTAGCTTCCATTTTATTTAATATCAGGACAAGCTCCTATTCTCACCACCAGTAGCAAGCCTAAATATCCCTTTTTAGAGGACATAGACCAGTAGAGAGAAGCAGACATATTTTCCCTTTGGTAATTGCTCTTGTTAGAAAACATTCAAATAAATCATAACTCTCTTTTAGTTTGATTATTGGCTTTAAAGAGACAAATGATAAAATCAAATATAACAATTATTCAATTCGTAATATATTTGAAGCAATAATTAAGAATAATTTTCAGACATCTGGCCCCAAATTATTCAGTCAATTTCATATCGCACTTGTCTAATGTATATGTATATGTATCTTTACCATTTTCTTCCATTTCTCAGCCAAAACATTCATAATTGTTCTATAGCAATAAAAATTAATAATAAGGCGAAAAAACTAACAATAAGACAAAAAAACTACATCACGCCAGGTAATCCCATCCTTGATACTACTCACCATGCATTGAATAACATTCTCAGACAAAATTTCATTCCCAAATTAACCAAAAAACCTATATTTCTTTTGACAGTTGGTCAGACCATGGATATAAAAGAAGTTATCTAGTCTTCTATAAATCAAGTATCACCATCTAGCCTCAGAGATCAAGAGAATAGATACAGACACGATCCACTAATTCATGCCCATTCCCAATTCCCATAAACGTAATATGGAAATATATCTGTTACTAGTGTTCGGTCCGTATTTCAAATTTACATTTTATGATGAGACTAGCTCACAACCTACTGAGGAAAATAAACGACTATGATATGAGCTCACACTATTGTAATGACAGAAGCTATAGTGAGGAAAGAACTTATTCTCTAAATGCAGTTTACTCTCCCATTTTTCTTATTTGCCTTGCTACGTTATGAGTGAGGCATAACATATGATGCATCAAAAACAAAACATGTCAGCTGGAGCTATGTAAATTATGTACAGATTAAGGGATAGTACATACTTCTGCTGCACTATCAAGATTCGCAGAGTCTGATGCCTTTGGATTGCCAAAAGGACGAATTTCATTTTCACGACCACGCCAAACAGAAGATTTCAATGAGACCTCTCGAGATTGCATCCAGTTCAAGTTTCCCTGCACAAAGACTTCAGAATCAATAAAAGAAACAAATAACGAGCAACTCATATATGCAAGACAACTCACATGGTTATAGATATTGTAACCTGTATGGTATTGATCTCTCCATTATGACCAAGTAACCTCATTGGTTGAGCAAGTGGCCACCTGGGACTGGTATTTGTGCTGTATCTCCGATGATAAATTGCAAAAGGAGACTCATAAAGATCACTCTGAAGATCAGTGTAAAATCTTCCAAGAACCTCAGAACGCAACATTCCCTTGTAAACGATGGTCTGGTTGGACAACGAACAAAAATATAGCTCATTTCCCCAAGTTTCTGAGTTTGTTGCCCTTTCAATTAATTTCCGGCAGATATACAGTTCTCTTTCAATATCATCAATATTTTCTTCTCTAACAACTCTGATAAAAACCTGTTGTATGTTGGGCAAGGTTTCTCTTGCATAGTAACCAACTACAGCAGCATCTACAGGAACAGGCCTCCAACCGAGCACCTCAAGACCCTCTTGTTTAAAAATATTATTTATAACTACACAAGGAATCAGATCAACATTACAAAAAACTAGATTAAAATGTTGCACAGAAAGAAAGCAGAATGACATGTGACCTTATTTAAATCACGTAGTAGTTATTTGTCCCCCCCCACCCCCACCCCCAGCGCTAATTCAACATATACTGCTGCTATCAGAATATAGAATCAGGCAAAGAAAACAAGAATGTAGAAGGAAAATCACATTTAAGAACGAAACATGCTTCTATGATAAAGTAATGTGAGACCTCATATCATATTCCCCAAGCTCACCTTGAAAAGTATAAGATAAAAATTCAACCTTTTTTGATAACTAACTAAAAATGATCTGCATAAAAGTAACTTCTGTTTTTTACTAGTTCTAGAAATGCAAAAGGGTAGGTCGACATGTAGATATAAAGAAAAATATAAGTTTATATAAATATATAGATATATAGCAGAGGAATTATATGAGAAATATGAGTGACATGAATAAGAAAAGCAGAACTGCTAACCACATTTGAGGTCCATATCTTTTGATAAGTAACATGTACTACATAGTGAAAATAGCATCTTATAATCTAAATTCTAAAATGAAGTTGAAAACAAGCTATTTGAACTTGGAACCGCAAGGAATCTATATTTCGGGTTTCCAACTGCTATATTATGATAACCATTAGCTTAGGCATGCATTTATAGGAGTTCGGAAACATTCTATATTAGTTTGACATGAATATTATTTTTAAAGAATAAAACTTTTTTTACTTGAATTTCCATCAGAAGGATAATAATAAGTTGTTTTTCCCTCATCATAATTCATAACATTCAATCTTTATCAAAATTTGAAAAGAAAAAAAAAAGACTGGAAATGTTTTGTGGATTAGTGACATCCTTTCAATTCATGGGATCAAAAAATCACTCTCAACTTCCTACACTGTGACTTCTGATCATCATGTTTTTTGTACTTTCTTAACTGCCACATTGGCGAAAACCTTTTGTTCAAAACTCATGAAGACTGAAAAGCGTCTATATAACCCATGTACAAACCTCTATCCCACATCAATCCAACTTTCCAACATAACTTAACTCCAAGGACTAGAAAAAATAAAAAATAAACTATGCAAACAGCAAAATAGTCTAATAAAATATTCAGCGACCGGTGCTTTTCGCGGATTTCGTGTTCTAATTTACTGATAGACAGGAAGGCAGCCTTCTCTAAGAATTTTGTAATTTTCCACTCGCTTATCAATAGAGGCGGAAATTTATATAGAATTCAGCAATTAACCATAGAAACCAACTCATCTCTCGGAATGCATGAGATATCAAGTGACAGTGCATGTCTAGGATTGCTTTGTTTTCTGATATATATAGAGTTAGAATCATCTCTTCATCTTGTTCCTCCCATAAATCCCCAAAATAGCCTTTTTAAAAACTATTATCAACCTCTATCTTTTTTCTGTTAGCTATTTAGCCCTCTTCTGTATTCATGACATCTATATCTTCCGAGTTTTGCATTTAGCATTCTAGTACCCATAACTAAAATGCATAAGCACTATCAATATGATGTCAAAGCAGGTGATGCATCATGGTGTCGTAATACATGGTATAATAAAGTTTTGCTGTGCAATGACAATGACAAAATATTCCTCTTAAGATTACCCCATAAATAAAACACTCAAAGACCAGAAGACATTATATTATTGTGATTTAGAGATCTGAAAAAGCTAACCTGTCTTGGCTGCTTGACTTTGGTCATTATCCTTGGGTAGAAAAACCATTCCAACACCTGTGTGCAACTTGTCAAAGGAAGCAATACCTTTTGTTTCAGCCCAATCATTGAAAAGACCCCAAGGAATTGAAGTCATCACTCCTGAACCATCACCAGAGTCATTATCCGCTCCACAGCCCCCACGATGTTCCATGCAGCCAAGGGCTGTAAGAGCATCTGTAATAATCCCATGGGATGCTTTATTTTCCAAATTGGCAATAAATCCAACTCCACATGCCCCTCTTTCTGATAGTATATCCTCCAAGTTTGCAACCTTAAAAACATAAAAAGCACAGTTTAAAGATGTCTAATGTTTAAATAAATAAATAAATAGTGTCACTATATGTTGATTATCCGAAGGCTATGTTGTTTGCAATAATGATGGAGATAGAATTATTTGTACTAGTTCTTCAACACCTTTACGTACTATTATATATATATATATATATATATATATATATATATATGATTAGTCTTTATTTAATCCTTGAATTATTAATTATTATTATGATAACCAAAAGGGGTACTATAATCTTTTCATAACTGAATCGGTCATCGAACCAAAAATAGTACCAGGTGGATGGATGTTCAACTAATAACAGTGATGTTATAAATATATAAAAATATATATTATTAATAATTAATAAAAAATTAAAACATCTAATTTTTCGTAAGCTAAATATAATAAAATTATGGTATAAATATTTTTGTTTAAAAAAAAAAACACTTCAAAACCGGTTCAAGTTGGCCAACTAACTGATTTTACCTCGATCAACTGGCTTTTGACCAAATTAGTTGAACCAATCCAAACTGAACCAAAAAGTGAACCGATTCCCAATTCAACCGGTCCAACCGGCCGATCCGGGCCGGATTTCAAAACATTGCTATATACTACCTCCTCCTCAGGATGGGGGATCAATGAAAAAACATACGAAGGACCGGATAAAAGGATAAATAGTGCATATTACAAAACCAAACAAACATATTATAAATAACACTCAATTCACAAATTTCTACCCAAAAAATAATCAAAAAACTCCTATTTTTAATACTTTAAAGAAGCCTTCAAACTCAGAAAGAAAAAAAGGAGCCAAACCTTCCTTTTCGAATCAGAGGACTGTGTAGACGCATTTCCAATTCGTTCGAGATCAAGAACAGATTTAATTGCCGATAAATTCTTTCTGTGAAATCTGCTAATACTTGGACCACTCGAAGAAGCTCTGATTCTTCGTTTTGATTTACTACATAGACCTATGAAATCGACGAATAAGAAATCTCTGGTCGTCCCAAAGACTGAAGTGGCCGATTTAGAAGAAGAATAGCGGCCATTGGAGTAGAGTAGCTGAGAAATGTGAGGTATTGGCTGCACAGACATGTTTGGTCAATACAACAAACTCGTTACTAGTACGATTATATGGAGAACATAATAAATATGCTAGTATATAAATACAATAAACGCATATAAATATATATAGAGAGAGAGAGAGATGGAGATGGGTTGTATTACTTATTTTAGGGAGAGAAAGAGAGGGAAGGAATCGTGTGGCGAAGGGAGGGAATTGAATGGATTAAATGAAGATAAATAGGAAGGGAGGCTCGGAGCCACCCGCCTCCAACACCAGTCGACTTCAATTTGTCAACGTTTTGATGTTTAATCAATGTATTGATTTTATACGGTAATATTAAATTAATAATTATTTGGTCTATGACTCTATGTTTTGCGCCGTGTGACTATTTGTACATGCCAAGGGCCGTTCATTCACTGTTGCGCGGTCCGCGCTTTCGTATGCACTATAAATCACTCGTAGTGCACACAAACGATGGGCATGAAAAATATAAATAAATAATATATGATCAATTATATATATATATATATATATATATATAATTAATCATATATTTTTATATATAGGAACTAATTTATTATCAACGCTATATATATATATATATAACGTTATAAATAAATCAATCTCCGTATATATATATATATATATATATATATATATATATATATATAATTTCATATATATACATATATAATGGACCGGTGTTGCCGTTAGGTTCATACTAATCCAAGTAAAATTTGATGGAGTTAGATGCTTTACTGCTTAGTAACCTTCTTCAAACAGGCCTTGGGTTTTGAAGAACTAAAATTAAGTGTTTTCTCCATTTTATTGTATGCCAATTGTTCAGACAAAGTAGCAGGTAATAACATTTTAATACGAATATATATTCCTATCAAAATTAGTTGAAACTCCAATTCATGAAATACTTACATATATATTATATATATGGTTGTACAACTTTTATGTTTTATAAAACTATATGAGTACGAAATAAATAATACCTTGGACTGTTTAATTTTTATAAAGGAATGCTAATCTCCCGTTTCAAGAGTTCACTCCGAGCGCAACTAAAAATGCAAATGATGCCCCTAAAAAAAATTGTATCTAGGTTTTGGTATTATATTAAGTGGTATGTGATGACCACCAACCAGTTGGTTGAGTTGACTAATGGGTGATGGGAATAACTTTTCATTTTATCAAAAAATAAAACAAATATTAATAAGCTATTATAATATAAAGGGTTAAATATTATATAAAGTTTCATAAAATCATCTTATCTGTGAGTTTCTTAATTTAAATAACAAAAGTTAACCATGATTTATTGACGGAATAAATAGAAGTGTATAATATTTAAACACTATATTCATTTTAATCATTAAAAAGTAAAGTATGATATTAAAATCTGTGTTATGTCCCACTTTATAATAATCGGAATAGATATAGTGTTTAATTTTGTGTCCCTATACTTATCTTTATTAACCACCACCAGTGGCTTCACTTTCATCTAAAACTCATGTTTTCACTCTAGTCTAATTTTTAATATGGGTGCTTTTACATTTACTCAGAAAAATTATCCTCAAACATTACTCTCATAAAAAATAAAGATGTATGACTATGTCTCATTTATAAAATATAAATTAAATAGAGTTATACTCTTTCGGCTCCCACCCCACCATCTCATTATAAAATCAAGGGAACATTTTGACTGGGGAAGCAATTCTTGCTTTAAGGTTGTAGACCTTATTGCTAAGTTTATGCCTTCATATTATTATTACCAGTGTATGTGACAATTAAGAAAAAATTATAATATTTAAATAAAATTTATATAGCAATGATGAAAACAATAAGGGTACTATTAAAATATAGGGAACCTAACTAATACAACAATCTTGTCAATTTGTATATGAAGAATCAAATATTACATCCGTTATAAAATTCGAGATATATTTTAAAATTTTAAGTTATTTTGTAAAAAAAATAAGAATAAATTGTCATAAAAAAATTTAAATTACTAAAATAACAAATATGACAATTAATGATACCTTTCGGTTAATTTATAGCATCATAATTGTTTATACTAAAATTAAAAAATAAATATTAACTTTAAATTTTAATATCTTATAAATGGACACAAAAAAAAGTTAAAATTATTGCTCAGGAGTATAATGTAATAATCACTACAATAATTAATTATTTTTATATGTGAAGTGGCTTTATATAATTAATTAGTTGTCATAGTACTCTAATTTTTGAAAATAGATACATGTATATTTGTATTTGTCCTAAAAGTTAACTAAAATAAAACACAATAAATATAGATAGGGAATTGAAATTTTTATAAATTAATTTGATATTTTTATTAAAACTGTAAAATAAATCAAACAGTTCGAGCTCAATTTGTACTCACTTGACTACAAATTTGATTCAAAATATAAACAATTCAAATATAAACAAAATTTAAAATTCGATAAATTACTCGAACATATTCAAATTGTAATTTTTTATTGATACTCGAATTATATTCGCTCAAAAAATTTAAATTATTCGGACTTGATTCGAGATTATGTCTACTCTATAGTTAAACGAGCCTCAATCAAACTTTATTTTATACTCGATAAATTTTATAAACTAAATATGAGCAACTCAATATTCAATTTGATTCGTTTACACACTTAATTTTCACAAAATCAAATATAATCAATTTATATAAATATTAAATTAACTTATAAAAATATCAATTATCATATAAAATTATTATTTTTATAAATTAATTTAATAATTATCATAAAATTAAATAAAATACACTTATAAAAATATCAAATTAAGTTCTCAAAATATCAATTCCCTATCGACAAGACTTTCGGATTTTTGGGGCCATTGCCGTCAAGACCAAACCAAGAAACACCCGCTAAAAATAAGTCTAGTCATGTTCTTCGTAAACCGAGCCCTAATAGGACTTTATCTATCCTAAATTTAAAACGCGTCGACTATATTCGAATCGTAATACAACGCAGCAATTCGTCGAACACTTTATAGAGATTCTCTGGATTCAGGCGACGAGATATGCAGATCTGATTCGTGAAGGTATCTATCTGATTTTTTCCTGGCAAATTGGTAAACTTTTTATATAACTTTTTGTTTGTTAACTTAGAGATTGGTGGATTAGTTGGGCGATCTATTCGTTGTATATGGTATTATCTATGGTTTCTAACTGTTTGATCGATTGATTTAATTATCTTATTCTTTCTGTCTTTTTACTTTAAGTTGAGAAATCACGTAAAGAGAGATGTCTGTAGTTGAATTACGGTTTCCAGATAGGGAGAATTGTTTGAATATGATGTTTATATCTTTTTCTTCAAAATTTCCCATTTATTTTTAGTTTGAAACTGGCAATCGTTATATTGATTTTTGATTTTTGATTTTATAGCACTAGCTGAATTGGATTCCATTATTTTCACATGACAAAAAGTTTAGGGTTACAGTTTGGTTATATATATCAATTTGACGGATACATCCTTTTTCTATATGTTTAATTACTCTGACAATGTTTTGCTACCAAATCTTAATAATCTGAGGTTTAAAGCAACCATGGGTTTGGTAGTAAGCTTGAGAAAGGTTGTTCTTTTGCATCAAAAAAAGAAAAAGAAAAAGAGAAAAGTGGTTTTGATATAAAAAAAAAAATTGACGAGACATTGTGGCGTTATTTCTCACAAAAATTGTTGGTTAATTAAAATTTAAACCGAAGTCCCTTCTGGAAGACATTTTTTTCTTTTTGATTGATAAAAGCAACTGTGTTGTGTTTATTATAATGAAAAACTATGGAAGGGAAGTTATATACATGTGTGAACTTTGAATTTCTGCTAGACATTCTGTAGTGTCTCTATATTTTATGATTTGCACTAGAGAAGCCTCTTTTTAATACAGCATCTCTCTCATCAGCATATACTGTTATGAAGGTGTTATCAGCCACCTGGAGTGCCATTAATTATCCTTCCCAGCTCTTTTAGTTCCTAGATTTATGCGCATAACAGTCTATATTTATCAAACATGATCTGAAGACTCTTTGAAGTATGATGGTCTGCAAAACAAATATCCATTAAGCCTGATTAGCAGGGTTTGTTGTTTGTTGCTTTGGTCATATATTGCTATTTTTTTGCTACACCTTGGGTTTGAATGGAATATTTTTATTTTAAAAGCAGTCAGTTTTCTACACCTGTATGCATGATAATCTATCTTTATGTAAAGCATGATCTACAAATTCTGCCAAGCCATGGTCCTCATGTTCTATGGATTTTTGGGTGTAATTGAAGTTGGGTTGACCCTCTGCTGCAGTAGTTTTTTTATTCCTCTAAAGGTGTTTGCATTTGGAGGGTGAAAGTAATAGAATTTTTTGGATTGCTGTCTTCAAGTTCAACAATTCAAATGACCTGCGGAATGTTTGACATTGCAAAGTTATAATATATAGATATGTCTTTAAAGTATGAAATTTACTATATTTTCAGCAATATTTGAAGCTTATTTTAAATGGAATGCCAGTGTCTTTAGCTTTTTATATATTTTTATTTTTTGACATTAAATGTTCAATTTCTTTGCAGCTTAAATGTTGGATGTTGCTAGTGGAGTTGCATTATTGGAATTTGAAATTTGTCATACTTTTTTTGATGGATAATGACTATTCCGATGGATAATACTTCTGATAATTCATCAAGGGAGAGTGTTCAGCGTCTTTACAGTAAGGTATGCCTCTTTGGCTTTGCCTTTTGATTTGTTTTGACCTAGTTGAGTAAATCTTGTAAACAATGTTCTTTGTATATCTACTTAAAAAAAGAAAGAAAGAAATTCTTTGTATGTTATGTGGACCAGTATGAACTTAGTACATCTATTTTCAAATGGGAAAAATAAGTGTAGCCAACATTCACTGTAAAAAAAGCATACAAATTCACTAGCACGTTGTCAAAACGATGATAAGAATTGAAGTAACGGCCTAGAACATCTAAATTGCTGCTTTGCTCATTTGAAGAAAACCTAGAACTATCATGAATTTTCTCATGTACCCTACATTTTTATGTTCTTTCTTTTCCAGAATGCTGAATTGGAGAACAGACGTAAGAAAGCAGCACAAGCCAGAATTCCCTCGGATCCGAACACATGGCAACAAATGCGTGAGAACTATGAAGCTATTATTCTTGAAGACCATGCTTTCTCTAAACAGCATGAAATAGAATATGCTCTGTGGCAGTTGCATTATAGGCGAATTGAGGAACTAAGGGCACATTATAATGCTGCTCTAGCATCCACATCTCACAATGGAAAAATTACCACACGACCTGGACCCGACCGGGTCACCAAAATTCGTTCCCAGTTTAAAACTTTTCTTTCCGAGGCAACTGGATTTTATCATGATTTGATGGTAAAGATTAGGGCAAAGTATGGTCTACCCCTGGGTTATTTCTCAGATGATCCAGAAAATGAGTTTGCTTTCTCTAAAGATGGAAACAGATTTGTGGAGTTGAAGAAAGGCTTGGTATCCTGCAACCGTTGTTTGATTTATCTTGGGGACCTTGCTCGGTATAAAGGGTTATATGGCGAGGGTGATTCAAAAGCTCAAGATTTTACAGCAGCATCAAGTTACTATATGCAAGCTTCTTCACTTTGGCCTTCAAGTGGCAACCCTCATCATCAGGTGTTTCATTTTGATACTTTCTATTATGTTCTGCCTTTATATACTAAAATCTCATATAGCTCTTTCTGTTTATTACTTATGATTATATGCAACTTATTTTGACGAGTATGACCTTTTTGCATATCTCAGCTTGCAA
Organism: Hedera helix; assembly: GCA_947179155.2. NCBI lineage: Eukaryota > Viridiplantae > Streptophyta > Magnoliopsida > Apiales > Araliaceae > Hedera > Hedera helix. The sequence goes on from OX359283.1 coordinate 29,353,071, forward strand.
TACTAGCTTCATACTTGGGGGATGATCTAGTGGCAGTTTACCGATATTTTCGAAGTCTGGCAGTGGAAAACCCTTTTAGCACTGCAAGGGAAAATTTGATTATTGCATTTGAGAAGGTAAATAATGTAAGCTAAGGAGATTAGAGAAGTGTTTTCATTTGTTTCTTTCCTAGTCATTCAGAAACCAATTAGACGTTTAGAACTTATAAGTATGATAAATACTATGTGCATGTCATTTCTGGAACTTAAGACGTGTCATCTAATGGGTTCCCATGACAATGAGTGAAATTAGCTAGTAGGTTTTGTTATTTGGCTATATATAGTTTGCAAGGAATATTAGTTACATTTGTAATTTTTAATTTTGCAGAATCGTCAGAGTTACTCCCAGCTGCTTGGGGATGTGAAAGGATCTTCTGTCAAGACCAAGCAGGTGCGGACAACTGGAAGAGGAAGAGGTAAAGGTGAAAACAAGCTTCCAATAAAAGATAGTAAGGTGGAAGCAACTATTGTTAAGGAAAAATCATGCAGTACGCCCGAAACTCTGAAAGTGTTCAGCATTCGATTTGTCCGGCTAAATGGCATTCTTTTCACACGCACAAGGTAGATCTCGTCCAGTCGTCCTAAATGACCAGTTATGCTATAATCATGACATCCAAACTGATTCACATTTTCTTTTTACAGCTTGGAGACTTTTGAGGAAGTGTTTTCTTTGACCAGAAGTGATTTTCTTGAGCTTCTTTCTTCTGGGCCAGATGAGGGTTCGAATTTTGGTTCAGATGCTTCAGAGTGTAGACTTCTGATTATTCGGTTGATAGCTATTCTGATATTCACTGTTCAGAATGTGAATGGGGAAACTGAAAATCAATCATATGCTGAAATCTTGCAACGTTCAGTTGTGCTTCAGAATGCATTTACTGCTGTTTTTGAATTTATGGGGCACATTCTTGAGAGATGCATCCATTTGAATGATGTTTCAGCAAGCTATTTGTTGCCTGGCATCATGATTTTTTTGGAGTGGTTAGCCTGTCGTCAAGATATTGCTGTTGGTACTGAACATGAGGATAGGCAGGCTAGTGCTAGATCCTTTTTCTGGAAGCATTGTATATCCCTTTTGAACAAGCTCCTGTTGAGTGAGTTTGTGTTTGTTAATCAGGATGAAGATGATACTTGCTTTTACAATATGAGCAGGTATGATGAAGGTGAAACGGCCAATCGGCTTGCATTGCCTGAGGACTTTGAATTGAGAGGTTTCCTTCCTCTGCATCCTGCACAACTCATTCTTGATTTTTCAAGGAGGCATTCTTTTGAAAGCGACGGTGGTAATAAGGAGAAGAAAGCCCGTATTGAAAGGATTATTGCAGCTGGAAAGGCTCTTGCTAATGTGGTCAAGGTTGGACAGCAGGGAATCTATTTTGATACTATTTTGAAGAGATTTGCAGTTGGTATTGAACCCGAAGATTCTGATGATTATTTACTCTCCATCTCTGTGGAGAACCCCAGATTAAATTGTATAGGGCAAGAGAATTTTGTAGGAAGTGAAACAACTCCAACAGTCCTGCAGCCAAAGGCACACCTGTATGTAGATGGAGACGACGAAGACGAGGTGATCGTCTTCAAGCCATTTATAACTGAAAAACATGCTGATGTGATTAGTTCTAACCTGACTTCTGAGGTTCTTCTGCCCAGTGTTTATGCATCCAATATGGATTTGGGTAATGCTGTTGCATCTGTTGCCACCTCGAATGATGGTTTCAATCTGCAGAATTCTTTTAATGCAAGTTCCACACCTATTTCTCATGCTAATGTTACAGGCCAGTATCTGCAACCAATCCAACCAAGTAGTTTAAATTGGCCGAATGAAGAACGAGGTTCTGTTTCAAATGGATTTGCCAATTTGAATTTGTTGGAGAATGGCTTTTCTACAAAAACTGAGTTGCAAGATTATTCAGGGGTTTTGCAGCCTGCTGTTTTTACAGTTCCCTTCCCGCAGTCTATCAGTCTTGGTGCTGTCAACAAATATCCTGTTCAAGTTTCAGAAACTGTAATACCATCTAGACCTGATTCTATTATGTCTTCAGGAGCCACTACTGATGCACTGTCTCTGAAGCCATCATCAGCCGTATCAGTTGGCTTTAAAAAAAATCCAGTGAGCCGACCTATCAGGCACTTGGGTCCTCCACCTGGATTTAACTCTGTTCATCGCAAATTTGTGGATGAGTCATTGTCTGGTATAACATTATCAGAAACTCCAGCAATGGATGATTACAGATGGTTAGATGGATATCAGCTGCCATCATCTGCAAAAGCGGTTGGCTTTAACAATTCTATTAATCACTTCACACAGGCATCCCACCCATTTAGCAAGAGTGATAGCTCAATGGGGGTTGCAAACTTTCCTTTCCCTGGGAAACAAGTATCCACATTGCAAGCTCAAATGGACAACCAGAATGGCTGGCAGGACTATCAGCTTTCTGAAAATATGAAACTGTATCAGGAACAACAGCAGCAGCATCTTCAGGAAAAAAACCAACAGTCTGTTGCACTAGCACAGCAGTATCAAGGGCAGTCTCTCTGGGAAGGTCGTTTCTTTGTGTGAGACTATTATGGATGCATAGATGGTATGCTTTTTTGATGCTCTTCTGATTTTATTATGAACTGTAACGTCCTTGAAAGGAGTCAGTTTTTTCACAAGTATTCCCACCAACACTTTCCTAATGAGTTCTGGTAAATCTCTATTTAGGATGTGAAAAATCTACTGTGGCTGACATCCAGTGGCCTGGTGCTACCAGTTCAGCCATCGCTTTTGCAGTGTGGTCAATGTTATTAAATTTTTGTTGGAGCATGGATGGTCTTGGAGGGTTGCAGGCACACGCTGTTGAAGAGGTCTCTCTCTCTCTTTCTCTCTCTCTGTGGCATGCTAAAATTGATTATACATTAATGAGTTAATGCAAATTACATTTTATTTTGGACGTTTGTAGATATTATTGAACATAAAGAATTATGGATTATTCATCTGCATTATCAGGACCTTTATTTCATTTTATGTTAATTATTAAATTATTGAGTGAGAATTGGTTACTGATAGCATCTCCCTTTTCTGAGTAAATTTTCCTGGAAAAAAACACAATTTAGATATCATAGCTGATCTAAAACTGATCTTTTTGTACCTCTTGTAAGAGAACAGAAATTGATTATAAGGTATTTATTAGTTGACTCGAGTTAACTCTCTTACTTCTGGTAAGTGGTAACATTATAGAACTTGAGGATCTTTTTATTTTTACACTGTTTATATTAGTATATCCCAGGTCCCTGTTTAAAGAAAAATTATGCTTTGCATCTGGAGCATGAGGAGTATGGAATAACACCTCCTGTTTAAATGACCTTTATCTCTCTGCACATAGTTTAAGAAAGAGATGCACCTGACAAGCCCATAATTTTGCTTACCATGTAAATTTAGTATATGGATATGTGGAATGGGGTCTACAAACTCTATTTTTGAACTTTTCAAACTTTGGTTGATATAATTGCATTGAACAATTACTACATTGATGTGTAGAAGGGCCACTTATTCTGGGATGTTCTCACATGAGGGAGCAATACAGTCCGAGTATTATTACTCTATTTCCAACTTCGACATGAGCACCAGTACTGCATCAATATGTGTAATAGGGTCATTTATTCTGGGATGTCCCCAAATGAGGGGAGCAATTCATTCAAGTACTACACTTCTATTTCCAACTTTGACATGAGCAGTGTCTCAGTACCTTAAATTTACGACGTTACTAGGATGTGGCAGTCATGCACCCAAGACTGACACTTGTGTCCTAGTATATATTGCAATATGTAGTTATCTACTCTAATTATTCAGTTGTGGTAATTATTACAATATGTTTCCAAGACAAAAAGGGCATTCATTGGTATAGTGCTTGTTAGAGTTGATCCATTGGACTTTCACAAAGATCTGTACTGCTTATATTAGAACTCCAAGAAGATGTGCTGACGAATAATGCTAGGCATTAAATTGGTTGACCGCATCATAGTGCTTGATTATATAATCAGTCGGTGATTTCATTCAAATTTAGCATATCTTGTTTTTATAAATCTGTACATATATGTATATTTATATTAAGCTTTTTATGCAGCTTGTGCCAAGCTTTCTAGATCAGATGAATGGAGATCATGAAGTCAATAGTAGCAGGAAATGAGAAACTTTTGGGGTCAAGTTGTATGGTTGGATGATTCAACCATACAAATGTGTACACAAAGATACCGAACTGTGGTAGTCATATCTAAAGGCAATTTGAATCAACAATTGTAAGTCTTGCTGTACCGGTAAGGTATCTTTCAGAAGGGCTTAGCTAGAAATTGCAAGGCATGATGAGCAGTTTCTGGCAGTTGAAAATAATAAGCTAGACATCTTGGTGGTTTGTATGAGCTTCCTTTTGAGAGATGGGGTTTGAAAATATTGCGGAAATATGTTTGTTGGTTTATTTGGTGTTTGGAATGTTGATTTTAGATGGAAATAATCTGACATTTCAATGTGGATGAATGTTAGATGGAATGTGGAATGTCATTAACATCCACATTCATCTACATTCCATCCAACTTTAATGTATCTCTTTTGATGGATGTTTGGTTAATTGTCTTCATATGGAAAATCTAAGCTTGCTATCATGTTTTTACACAACCATGCTTCTTTAAGGTGGTTAAGCTTTTTGCAGAGGGAAAAGAGAAATGATATTTTTACAAGAAAATTTGGTATTTTGGTCAAAATAAAAATTCCTATCTATAAAAAGTTATTTATCGAAATCTATAAAAACCTTGAACAACTTTCTTGGGCACAATGTTTTAGTGTTGTGCCCATTTGCCCCGATTAATTATTATCCCCTTGTACGGTTGTACCTGCTAAAGCTTAGAGAGCGGTATGTATTCCCAGGGATATCTTATATATTCTAGTGTGGCATCTCGATGTTTAACAATCAGGGTGATGTTATTTGGGTTGTATCTTCTTTCACAAAAAAAGTTGTGAAACAAATCTATACTCCTATTTTATATTTTATATTTTTATATAAGCCAATAACAACATTTTTCTGGCCAGTTGACCATTTTCGTTCTTCTGTCGTCGTCTATTGATGCATGCTGGTCTGATCATTATGCTGTTTATCATGAAAGTAATCTATCTATAAACCCATTCGCACCACCTTGAAATCGCAAGTGATACTCGGAGTCTCCCAACTGTAATACCGGTTTGGCCAAATGCAAGGTATGTGGATGCGGATGGTGCCTAAAACCAGCACCCATCTGCGCCACTCTTCTATACCACCAAACCAACAATTTGGATCCCTCCTTTCAAACATTTTATTTTATAAACCATAGATGCAGACCGCCTGTATATCTGCCGCTCTATGCTCTATCTGTTGATGTACGTACACGTGCTTTATATATTGATTCGAGTTACACGCGTATAAAACTAACCAACCCTTGTGAGATTTGATAAAGTGATTCACACCTTATTTCTCCAGCGAATGTAATATCTTATTTTTATCTTAAAAATCTTCTTCTAGTCAAGTTTTCTTGTTACACGAAACTCTTGGCCAGAATCTGTGCTTTGATCTCTAGGACGTGCTACCCAAGTAAGTACATACATACTAGATTGAGGCTGAAACATTTTTCTCTAGAAGCAGAAGAGGTAAGCTTGAACGATTCCATACACTTTACTATTTATACATTATCATACATTAATTCTCCCTTTTACTTTTCGTTTGCTTCTTATCCGAGTCCATTGTTTCCTGAATGAAATTCCTACCAAATTAACTTCAGAATTGCTAAGCAATTCTAGAGACTTTTAAATCTCTATACAAAAGAAATGATCACAAAATGCATACATATGTCACAATTACTACAGTTTGTGGCAACGTTTACAAATTTAAACACCCTTTTGGGTACAATTTTTTCTCTACCTTTAATCAAATACAGTATGTATCTATATTAAATGTTATATAGAATTAAAAGAATATATGTTAAGGAGGATAAAAATCCAATTTATCCCGAGGCTCCGCCCTAATGGCTCAGAAATCCTCCCAATATGAATAGAAAATGGTTCACCTTTGTTGGCAAGTAGTACTATACTTCTGAATGTTATCATTGTCAACTTCAATTATCTTCTGCAAAAACCTTCAAGATAAAATCACGAAAACGTTTTGCGTATTGCCTAGGATCAACGGCTGAAATCGACGTTGGATCATATTGGAAGGACTTGTATGCATGCTCAAGTTTCTTGGTAATGTCATAGTCTTGAAGTATGTCTATGATACCAAAGAACATCACAACATCATAGTACTCCCCTGTAGGTTCTCCTACTAGCTGCAACTCTGGATCGTTCTTTCGTTCAGTCCTTTCAACTCTTGCTGGCATGTTCACTCCTAATCTAATACTAGCCCACCTACAATATACTCAATGAACAAACAGTAGCACTTAGAATAGACACATCGTGTAAATTTGTATGCATTATGCCAATGCAAGCACATATGCATCCTACATTTAGTCGAACAAAATACCGGATTCTTCTGTTTCGAATGAAGGTTTTATGATTAATAGCTACATAGAAAAAAATCATTTACCCTGCAGGGTCTAAAAGAAGCTGATCCATGTCTGCTTGTGAAAGACGGGGAACTGAATCAGTGTCCAAATCACCATTATCTACATTAAAAAGGTGACAATGGTTTCTTATCCATGGAAAGAAGATTCAAGCTTAAATTTAGATTATAAGTTATAGAGGGAAAATGTGAAAAGATGCAGCCCATTAATACATTTTAAGAGTAAGAAAAGTAATAACCTGTAGGCGTTTGCGCTCCAGAGGGAATAAGATCACTAGCACTTGCTGGTTCTCTGAAGTGAAGACCGACTAAAAGGCTGTAGTCCATTATCCTCTCTTGTTCGAGAAAGTCACAATCCCTGTCGATTTGCCTGTAATAACAACATCAAATTTCCATTTACATAGTGAAAGAGAAAAAACTGAAAAGATTCACATTTAAAGGGTATTAAACAAAATTTCACAAGCAAAGTGTCTGACTCAAATAGTTACTGAAAAAATTCAGTGACTATGGCTAGACATAGACCAAAGGCTCAAAAACTTAAAAAGAAAAAGAACAGATGAGAATGAACCTTCTAAACTCTTGAAACCATATTTTCTGAAGCCGGAACAAGAAGTTTAGATCAAGATCTTTAAGAATTGTGTTTGCATCGATCTCTGACTCTGGCTTATCTGTGATACGACCAAGGGATGACCCCTTCAAGTCGAATCGTTTGTGAATTGTATATTCGGAACAGAAGAGATTTCCCATGATGATGAAGCGTACCTAAATTGTTTGCCACATTATAAATATAATGAAATTGTTCCAAGTGATGCATATAAAGAGCTAGTCAAATAAATCATGTTCTTTTTACCTTTTTCTGTGAAGGTCCATTTAATTTCACACAATGCAGTCCAAAATATTTGGTGACTAGAGTGTTATCAAATGCACAAACGTGATTATAATAGGCCGATAGCATCCTTAGGAGCACCTAATCATGTCACAAAAAATACACTCGTGAGAAACACATTCCCATTTCATGCATATATGGATATAAGATGATCTACTCACTTTTACTTCTGATTTTTTCATTGTTTTGATCATGTAACGATCATCGTTGGTTAAGTAAAAGAAGCTGCCACTTTTCCCTGGAGAGGACAGTTCTCGAAGGGCCTCGCTCCCACAAATGGATAACATGTAATCTGCTGCATCTACTTTGAACAACTTCCTTAAAGTCCTGTTCATAGTACGAACAGAAGAGGAGATAGACAATGTTGTAATTAAGAACATATATAAGATCCTGTTTCAAAAGGAGAGAAATTTGCTCACCTGAAAACTAATGGACAGTAATCTTTCCATCTGAATTCACAGGACTGGTGTGGTGGGGTGTATTTGGATCCCTCTGGGGGAAACCTTGTCCAAACTTTTTCCTTTGGATCAAAAGCTGAAGCCTTCAAATCGAGCGATGGAGGTGGACCAGGTCTTCCTACTGAGTGCCTGTCAAACACTCCACATTACTCTCACTTTGGTCAGATTACTTCAACATAAGCATAATTTGGAAAAACTACAGATTCTGATGCTACTACTTATACTACAGAAAGATGATAAAGTGAGATTAGAACAATGAACAAACATATTTTTCATGCTAATGTCTCATGGTTACAAACAATGTGAGACATTTTAATTACATCAGAACCTAAGTAAAGATTCAAGAAAAGTTGGGAGCACAATGAAAACTGAAAGAACAAATATGGGGTTCAAGATATGTACAGACAATGTTCATGGTTGAACCAGAATCTAAACAAGGTAGAAAATGGTATTGAAAATGTCATCATCCATACCTGATTCCCAATTGCAAATTAAGCATTAACTCATAATTCTTATGCCCTTTAGAGATTGTCTCTCCTTGTTTCTTCACAACTTTGGGTATCCTAATCGGGCTCCCTCTTGTGCTAAAATCTTCAAGAGCCAAGGCATCATCTTCTCTTCCCCCTCTAATGCTCCTATCAAAAGGACTATCACCACTCCCCTCAAGCATCCGCATTCTACCAAATTCCTTATCCACACTGGCCTCAATTCTCCCATCAACTGACAATCTCCTTGGCCTAACGTTCGGATCCGCCCCCTTTGAAGACCTCCAAACTGCCAGCTTCTTTTGAGACGGCAATATTGGGACTTTCTCACCGGGACAAATCTTACAATCTAGCAAATCCACATTAAACACCTCTTGAGGATCCCATTCAAGATTCCCATCCATTAACGTCGAACCGGATGGATAATAACTCCCATTTTGCTCCTTAGCATCCTTACTCCAATTCCCAACATAAAAACTCCCATCAGACCATTTAAATGTCCCACTCCCTTTAGGCAATCCATCTTCCCAATACCCATCATAACAATTCCCATGAGTCCAATTCAATTTTCCCTTTCCACAAATCATCCCATTCTTCCATTCCCCAACATAACAATTCCCATTCTTCCACTGATACTTCCCCTGCCCTTCTTGCAGCCCACGGCACCATTCACCATTATACAAATCTCCATTAGAATATTCCTTAGCACCATGACCATGCTTCAAATTCATGATCCAAGAGCCCTTATACGTGTCCCCATTAGGCCCCGAATACGTTCCCTGTCCATCCATATATCCATTTTTAAACTCCCCTTCATAAACAGCCCCTGAAGGCCAGCTAAAAAGGCCTTTTCCCATAGTTTTGCCTTTGCACCAGTCGCCTACGTACATACATCCATCAGTCCACCAGTATTTTCCATTGCCATGTGGGAAATTATCGGCCCAATGGCCTGTGTAGTAATCCCCATTGGAGAGGAATCTCTCTGCATGGTAAACTTCTCCGGCTGCATGGGTTGCTTCATTGCTGTTTTCAGGCTGACGCTCATTTTCGTCGTCGCTAGAATGAGCTACATACGTTGTACCAAAGATGGTGTTTGCTCTTTTCTTTGCAGCCGCTTGTGTCTTCCGAACCGTTGCCTCCCACGCCTTCATGACGCACCACGGATCATTCCACCATACAAAAATCTTGCCCTTCTTGTTATTTTTTCTTTATGAATGGTTGTCAAATTTCCACTGTTTTATTTTCTTTCTATTCAGTTCTATAAAAAATCAAGAAACATTGTTCTGTTTTGTTTTGTTTCATGGAGAAATCATACGAGGTCAAATTAATCAAAGATGTTTCTACTTTCTTCTATGTTTGTGTTATGGAAATGGAAGGACAACAAAGGAAAACAAATGTTGTTTTTTCTTGTCAAAATTATGGGCCATAATTTTTTTTGCTACTGTTGTAACATGAAGTGCATGGTACGTGCCATACAATTTAAGATTGTAATTAAAAATATTTTGTGGGTTATTAAATTGGAACTAAGAAATTCGATAGCAAAGCGTGAGTTTCTGAGGGGCTTGGTTGTTAAAAGAAGTAAAAATAGAGAATTAATCAAAATTTTCTGTGTGGGCATCGTCTTTTCTCCCCTCCATTTGTGACAAGCTCATCGACCGGCAAAAGCGGTGAAGGAAAGGGATTAGCGGATTTAAAGTGACAACTTGCCATTTTTAGATAAACTGTTCTCTCACAAGGACATGGATCTCATCAAATCAAGTTCCTTATTTTAATTTTTTTTATATAATTTATGTAGGAGTTGTTACTTAATTAGTTAAGTCTATATTGTAAATCCTGCACGTGAATGATTCAATTTTGTACGGACATCAAATTGGACCAGTATAATATTCCATGTCCATATACTAATGACAAATGACCTGTTGAGTGTTTGATTGAGAGAGATGTTATAGAGGTCTCTATGACTGTTGAGCTTTACTAAACTAGCAGCCAGTGTTTTTGAAAATTCAGGGGCGGAGTTATTAGTCGACTTCGTCGACTGTAACCCGTCCTAATTTTTATTTAATTATTAGATATACTATATAATTAAGTAATTTTAAGTTGGAATAGCCTTAGTCAGTCTAATCATAAGTTAAAATATACTTGGTCAATCCAATTCAATTTAAATTCCTGACTCCGCCCTGTTTGAAATGAATTGACCAACCTTTATACTCATTTTTCTTGCAACTTATAATATTCCATGCTCCAGTCCCTATCGAAACACATATTTGGACTATAAATAAAATTTTAAACCTACTTCATAGAGTATCAATAATTTGTCATAATTTTTTAAATGAACTTGTGTTGAGTTAAGATATCCAACTGTTAATTCCCTGCTAGCATTAGGGCACTTAATATACTCTGAAAAAATAGACTTCAACGTTCTTCTGAACCGTGACTAAGAAAAAATTGAGTGAGGACAAGTCCGCGGCCGGCGGGAAGAATAGAAGTAATAAACAAAGTAGGAAAAGGGGCATGCATGTGCAAATTAAATAGTTGAGTTATTTAAAGAGAAATCAAGGTATTAAATATATGTGTGCGCACGCAAGACTGATGTATTGTTACAATCCGGGTCCAACTTGAGGCCCGATCAATGCTCGGTTAACTATTCCACAAACATCAATTGAGGCATTTTGGCCATCTATAAACCGAATTTGGATTCCAAAAAATTGCCACACCCTTGATTATATATAAGTTTATAAGTTTTTTGTTACTTATAACAAATACAACAAAAAATTATGAACTTACAATAGTCAAAGTATATGACAACTTCATAGAATCCGAATCCATAAAAACCATTCAAAATTCATGACAAAATTGTAACCTTGCTATTAAAGTTAAACGTTGACTAATGAACTTATTTAGGGCCAACCCATCTTTACATTTTTGTATATTTTTTGCTCTCTTAATTTGAAAACCACAAATGATCAAACATCACTCAATCATCAAGTTATCAATACGGAGCAACTCATTGAGAAGATACAAGTAGCGGCTATATCTTGTTAAATTTAGCAAGAAGGAAAACAGTGGCAGAAGTGACCGGGAATGAAAATATCATTTGGAATTGCTCCGGGTATTAACCGTTGTTGCTTGATAAACAGACCACGTATTGGAACACCAAAGATGTAAAGGAGCATGTCTTTCGCTCCCATGCCGGAGACTCCGGTATCAAGGATAACAGCCTGCAAATCTTCTGACACTCTTCCTTTGTCAAAGATTTTCCTTTTCCCTTGTGGTGATTCTGCAATTCAAAATCCGTTTCCCCCCATAAATCTCGTCGGTCTTTGCAACATCTTTATGCAGCCAAAGGATATCTCGTTGGCTGTGACAACCACCCAAAACTTAATTTCAAAATAACCGTCGTCATTTTATCTTTTTTATTAATGACAGTTTTGTAATTACAATATTTTATCAATCGAAACTACGATATTTTAAAAAATTGCCACAATCAACGAGCCACAACCATGTTTTTTTTAATATTCCACTAGTACGTTGTCAATATAAATTTGCATATTTTCGAACCACAACCATGTTTTTTTTAATATTCCACTAGTACGTTGTCAATATAAATTTGCATATTTTCGAATTTGATGGAGCGACTTGACTATGAAAGTAAATAAAAGAATCCTTTTGGTCAATTAAATCTTAAGTCTATGTATATAATTGCAGGCATATATCGATGCTTACATTGTATGCTTGCTCTAGTGTTGTAGCATTTGGCACACGAAGCTGTGTGCTACCAAGCAATTTGTTGATTTCTCTATACATCAAAATGGAAAAAAACCAAAATCGATCAACAGGATAAATATTTAATAAGCACATATAATAAGAATCATATGATATTCTTGGTATAAAAATTAAAACAAAAAAAATAAATTAATGAAACATGAGAAGACTAGACAAACATACTCAACAGTTTGGGACACTGCGTAGAGGAAGCCTGCTGAGTTTCTCTCTCTATCTCTCTCTATTTGGTTACATACATGCATTAGAAAATCAGTTGAACCTCTCATTGTAAAATGATTCTGATGACATGTTACAGGGAACTCCCTTATTGAAGGTAGAACACTAATTTGATGAGTCATGACAATGAATATCTGATTATTAGCCAGAAGGGCCTTGTATAAATATTAATTTTTATTTGTAAAAATATTATTCCTAATTAAATGCCAAATACCTCTAATTCAATAGTGTGATTCTTAATTTAATTTAAGGGTAAAATAGGACTTCTCACATGTTGGTTATGCATGAGGTTGAAGGCAAGCTTGATTTTATTATACAAAGTTACTTGGGGCGCTTTCAATGTTCTGCATTTGAATTAGGACTGGTAGAATATTTGGTCTTAGAAACTTGGGTGAGAAGGAAATAGCATAAAATTAGTTATTTCTGTTTTTTTTTTTCCAATAATATTATGATAACAAAAGATAATTACAAAATATAGATATAAAATGATGCGTCGAATAATAATTAGTTAATTTTTTACTATACATGAGTGGGTTCAGTAGTTATACCCAATCACTATCATACACATCATTTTATTTATTTTTTATTTTTTTGTATTCATTTTTTTGTTATCAAAGTATTAATGTATTCCCTTCATTTAAAATTATAAGATCAATTGAAAAATCAATTTCAAATATTTTAAAATTCAAAATTGAGATGCATTTATTTTGTTTATGTCGATACAATTAGAAATATCATAAATTACTTTAAAAAATACTACTAAACTTAAATAAATTGTGTCAATTTTTAATTTAAAAATATTACAAATTAACTTTTAAAAATTATTATTAATCTTAGAATTTGGAACTGAAAAAGTATTTTTATTTTTTTTTATCAAGTCGTTAGTTGTAACTTTTCAATATTGTATACATAAAATATTGATAATATGACCATTAGCAGCTTAGGTTTTTCGTTTATTTTAAAACTTAAAAAAATAAAGTTAAAAAATAATTGTTTTTATCTATATGTGTTTGGTTGTCAATCTATATATATAATAAACAACACAAAATTGTATTTCAATCTTAAAATTTAGGAATGTATGATCCTCCAATACTAGATTTTAGGAATGGAAACCTAAAATCTAAAAAAAGAAAATATTTTATCACCTTATGCTCTACTATTAAATAATTATATACTTATCAATATTTTTTATTTTCATATAATTTTTAATTTAGTTAATATTTTTTAAAATACATATTCTTAATTTAATAATATTGTAATTAATACATTGATATATAATATCATATAAAAAATAAAATAATTTCATAACAAAACCCGTGCATTGCATGGGATTACGAACTAGTTATCATAAAAACTATAAAGTCCAACCACTAATTATTTTTGTATACAAAATACTTTTCCTCAAATCTCGTCCTACATTTTTTTTCATTTAAAAAAATTGAGTTATGAAGAAGTTTAGATCTTCTTTCCCTATAATTACAATATCAATTAAATGGTAGCAAGAAAGTAATTTTTTTCTTTCCTTTAATTTACATTTTTTGAATATTTTCAGAAACTAATTTACTAATTTCAAAAGATATGATGACTTATTTATCTTTCATATGACAAAGTTTAGTAACATTGATAAAATAATTAATGAAATAATAATTCGCTAATATTAGCAGGAATGTAGGTAGAAAAAAATTATATTTTGTTCTTAGAGTATGGTTACAGTATGCTCCACTATCCTGAAATTTTTGAAATTCTTTTTCAAGTTTATAAATTTTGAAATTTTTATTTTAAGTCTTCCAAGATTTATGAAAAAAGGAAGAAGGTATATATAATATTTTTTGGGGAAAAAATATAAGAAATTATTTCCTTTGTTCTCTTTTTTGGTTATCATTAAACAAATATCAAATTTTATGATATCTCTCGGTTCTATTTTTGTGTGCTATAAAAGGTCTATATATATAAAAAAAAATTATTCTAACAAAAAATTATATAAAAAAAATTAATAGAATTTGGACTTGTGATGTTGTTCTCAGATTTTATTAAATTATTTATGATCTTATAATATTATGTCTCGTCTTTCGAAAATAAATTCTTAACTTTGTCTTTTAATATTAATCACTTATCTTTATCAACTTTAATAGTTTACTGATAAATACTTTTTTTTTATTGTTTAAAATCAAGTGTTCAAATTTTTTTTATTCAAAAATCTAAAGAAGCCACAATTAATAAAGCATGAAGAGAATAAGTTTCTCCATAGTTCTCAAATTGTAGTATATTAGGTCGTCAAAATAAATAAATAAACAAACACTAATAAATAAATCCGTTAAGCAGCACGTGCGTCAAATCATCCATCATCCTAGACGGCTAGACAGTAGACACCACACACACACACACACACACACATGTATATATATATATATATCAGTATGCTCATACGAATTTTAACGCTCGCGTTTTTTTCTCTCTAAACATAAAAACTAGTTGATTACTGGGTTAGGGTTTGAATTTACGAATTGGAAAAGATATGGCGGCGAGAGATAAAGAAAACGAGGCGGAGTATTTCTTGGAGAAAGATGATGATTATAAGTTCGTGGATATTGAAGAAGAAGAAGTAGGTGGTAACGCCACAGCTGATGATAATCACAATTATTCTAATCATCATAGCAATAGCCAACTTTCGCATTCCTCCTCTTTTATCTCTAATCAATGGCCTCAAAGTTACAAGTATTCCCCTTACTTCCTTATCCCTGTTCTGTATACGGTATTATGTATGTATATACAATGTGGCCTTTTTTTCCTAATCTTTTTTGATTCGTTTTTGGGGAGGAAAGTTGTGAAATACTATTTGGAGATATTTTTGTTTTATTTTGTGAAATTTATATGAAAAAAAAGAAGGTAAATGATGTTCAATCTGTTTGATTACCTATGACATTGTAGAAACAGGGTGCTGGTCTTAGATTATGGTTATTTGGAGGTGCCAAATTGGTTAAATCATGATCCATATCTAGCTATTTATTAGTTGCAACACTATTTCCGAGTTTAAAATGAAGTTTCTCCGTTTAGAGTTTAGACTCTTGTCAAAAGCTCTAGCCTAAAAAGGGTTGCCGGGCTTAAAGCATTTGATAATGTTTTTTTATTTTTACAATATGTTTAATTGGTAATTATTAATCTTTTCTGTTCCAGGGAAACCATTGATGCTTACACAATTGCTGTGTCGCCAAATTTTGGAGCCCTTCGAGGTGCATTTAGTATTAGTTATTCCAGCTGTGATATAGATAGTCAGGGGAACTTGGATGCGAATGTGAAGGTTCCTCTGCTGTCCGATTCTGAAAAGAAATATCATAAGGGAGATCAGCATGGGAGTTCACAACCACAGTTATCATGGTTAGAAAAAGCCTCATTGCATGAGAAAAGTGCCGGAGAGCTTCCCATTAGCCAAGAATGTAGCTTTATTCAGACCGTATTCAATGGTAAGATTTTAGTTGAAGTTTTTGATACAATCAACTTATTGACATTTCTCAACTACTTTGCAGTAGTATGTAATTTGGAAATTATGAATCTGTGAAATGAAGTAATGATGTTAAATTCTAAGAAAAAAACAATTCTTATATGAAAAGTTATTTATTTATTTATTCTCTCTCTCTCTCTCTCTCTCTCTCTCTCTCTCTCTCTCTCTCTCTCTCTCTCTCTCTCTCTCTCTCTCTCTCTCTCTCTCTCTTCTTTTGATTCTTATATGAATTAGAATATCTTGGTATGAGAAAAGGCGAAAGTACCAGAGAGGGCATTTCTTTTTCTTTCTTTCTTGTTTTTTCCTGTGTGCGTGTGTTTGTATTATTTGCTCAGAAAGGAATGTTCTTTCATTATAATTGTTGATCGTCCTATCTTTTGAAAAACTTATGCTGTTATGTGACAGGATTAAATGTCTTGGCTGGAGTTGGGCTTCTTTCCGCGCCTTATGCGGTGAAAGAAGCTGGCTGGGCTAGCTTGGCAGCACTTCTTCTTTTTGCTGTTGTATGTTGTTATACAGCCTCTCTGATGAGATATTGCTTTGAGAGCAGAGAAGGTGTTTTAACCTTTCCAGATATGGGAGAAGCAGCATATGGGAAATATGGGCGTATCTTTGTATCTGTAAGTTAATATAATTTCATGCTGAAGCAATTATCTTGTTTTTGAGTACTTTGGTGGTAGTCTAACAAGTGTAAGAAAATTTTCAATATGGTCATTTCCAGAAAATCACTTTTAAAGGATAAAAAATCTCTGTGATTCTATCCTAAGTTAACTTGTAAATATATTTCTGATGCATTCTATCCATTTTGGTTACGGTGGGAAGGGGTAGATATCATCACAACCTTATGCTTCTGGGCCAATCGAGCATCTGTAGGGCCTAATAATTTGTAACTAGACCTACCTTGAATCGTTCACCAATAAATGTAATGTTTTGTAAACAAAATGATGTTGGAACAACAAGAATATCCTGTTCTATCATATTAATAGGATATTACCAACCTACCAATTCCTCGAAATTGAAAAAGTTCATGAAAAAGTAAATAAGAAAAGAAGTGAATGCAATTATGCAGCATATGTGTTGTCTAGCTATTTTCTTGGTCTTTATGTCTTGGATTTTGTCCTTCTCTGATTTTATCATATTCCTGGTGTTGGTGCAGATCCTTTTGTATGCAGAGCTTTATGTAAGTGACCACTACATCTGGCTTTGCTAAAATTTCTTTGGATGATTGTGATGCTCAAGTAGAGTCCTACTAAAGATTTCCATTATTGCAGTCTTCTTGTGTGGAATTCATTATTTTGGAAGCAGATAATCTTTCCAGGCTATACCCTGGAACACACTTTGATTGGTCTGGTCTTCAGCTGGACTCCATGCATTTCTTTGGAATTATTGGTGTACTTATCATTCTACCAACTGTTTGGTTGAGAGATCTTCAGTTGATATCTTATCTTTCAGGTATTTTTTTTCCTGTCAAGTTCCCCCTTTCTGTTAATATACTCTGATATAGAAGGACTACATATGCATTTCATCCAAATATCTTTTAATTATTTGCAGCTGGTGGAGTAATTGCAACAATTACCATAGTTCTTTGTGTTCTTCTTCTTGGGACAGTAGATGGAATTGGATTTCACCATAGTGCTCCAGTGGTGAATTGGAGTGGTGTTCCTTTTGCCATTGGTGTATATGGGTATTGCTATTCAGGGCATTCTGTTTTCCCAAATATTTACCACTCAATGGCCGATAAAGCCAAATTTACTAAGGCATTGATAATATGGTACAGACGATTGCTGTCATGTAGCATACTCACACTTGCATTTGGTTTCTCAAAGCATTAGGATGTAGAAAATCAATTTTATGTGCTTTTATCTAAAATTCCTTGCATCTTTTCTTGCAGTTTTATTTTATGTGTCTTGATATACGGGGGTACTGCAATCATGGGTTTTCTCATGTTTGGTCAAGGTACCTTGTCTCAGATAACTTTGAATATGCCACCAGATTATGCTGCTTCCAAAGTTGCATTGTGGACAACAGTGAGTATCAGATTCTTAAGTTCGTCTTTCTTATACTCATGTTTATTATGTGCTAGCCAGTTTGTCCTCGTGTGTTTTAAGACTTTCTACTTAATTACCATTTATTTTTCTTCTTCTTTTCTTTGTTTTTTTTTGGGGTGGGGGGGGGGGGGGGGGGGGGAGTTGGTGGTAAAATTAAGCAGTTTTACAGACTAATCGTGCCTTTTTTTCCCTTATTTATTTTAATAACTGTTTGTACTTGTGCCAGGTTATCAACCCACTCACTAAATATGCTTTGTTGATGAACCCATTGGCCAGAAGTATAGAGGAACTGCTACCTATTGGCTTATCTAATAGTTTCTGGAGTTTTATTCTTCTACGGACAGCACTCCTCATATCGTCACTTGCTGTTGCATTTCTTCTTCCTTTCTTTGGCAAGTCCTAGTATCTAGTCACATGGTTTCCTTGAAATCTCATTTACTATAAAATCATCATCTTCTCCAGACCATATTATTCACATTAGAATTTGTACCTCACATTTATTAGCGCATGCTTATTCAAATATATTGTCAAAATAAGTACCTTCTGTTACAAATATTATCTGATAATAGGCTGTTACTGCTACACATGTTGTCAGCACGGACCTTAAAACTTTTAGTGAACTTTTGTCTAGTTTCATTTGTACCAAGGAGTGTTTAAGAGAATTGGTTTCAGGCTTTAAGGATTTATGATTATGCATATATGCCATAATTCATTTATATTTTTCTTTTTTGGCAAATCTTCTGGAGAAATTTGTTACGAGACCATGCGAGGTTGTCATTGTTTCTGCTCAATAGTCCTTTCTTCTTATGGATGTTTTTTTACTTTGCACACTACTTGAGCGCTATAAGCATAATGAAGTTTCTTGAGTCTCCTGGACCTCTGGTACTCTCAAACCTATAAATTAAAAAGTAGATGGTTTCTCTCTCTTTCCTTCCATCCTCTTCCTATGAAATTGATTAAAAGTCTGACATACAGTGATGTCGTATACTTAAAGAGAAGGAAAATTTTAGTTCTTAAAATTTGTGTGTATAACTAATTCTTACTGAAATGCAGCATCACTTCCTTCTCAAATGTATATACCTAAGTGAACTCTACTTCAAGGTTGAAGATGAAATTGCCTATAGGGGTAGAATGCCTTCAAAACCACTCAGTGACTATTGTAACCATAGGGAAATATTAGAATCATCACCAGATCTAGATACAACAGCTGTCCTCGGTATTGAGAAATAAACTTTAGCAGCGAAATAGTTGTAAGGAGTAGGGACAACTTCACATTTTGGTTCGATTGCTCGGATCTGTTAGGATTTTCATGTATCAAGTATCAATGCTTCTTTGAGCATAGTCTATTGATGTGATAATGGATTAAGTTTTGGTTCATCCTATATTCTTGCTTTAAGTGAACTAGATTTACTTGAACATGTTGATCTTTGATGGAGGTTCTGAGGCAATATACTTGATCAAAATTTTAGATTTTAGTAAAATAGTCATACAAAGGCTATATAATTATCATTATTTTCTGTTATCTTATTGCAATTGTTGTTTAGATTCATAGCTTTAGTCATATTGAAACTGAGAGAATATCTGCATTTTGTTTCTATTGCAGGTCTTGTGATGGCTTTAATTGGTTCTCTTTTGAGTATAGTTATGGTATACCACTCCTCCCGTATGTTTAGTTTATACTTGCGCCTTATTGGGAAAACTGTAAATGAATATTAATTCGCACTTTTAATCTGCTACAATGGTTTTCTTGTAAGTTTCATCTGATTGAATAAGAAAACTTGAAGTAATTCTACCTTGGTCTGCTTATTTATGTTTTCAGTTTATATACTTCTATCCTAATTTCATAATTATAACCATCTTTTTCCAAGCAATTACCAGCATTACGTTGTTCTTGTAGTTAATGCTTGAAGTCTGTACACTGACAACATGGAATATACTTTGCAGAAAAGAATGCAATCAAGTTATCCTTCAATATTTAATTTCTTCTCTTGGCTGTCTTTATCAAGTTCATTGTGATTTCTATAAGATCTTAGATATACTTACATCTGGTTTATGCTTTTTGATACAGGCAGTAATAGTGCCAGCTTTGTGTTTCCTTAAGATTGTGGGGAAGAAGGCTACAACAACACAGGTAAGAATAGCTTAATTCCGTAATACTTCAACACAGGTAAGAATATTAGTTGTGTGCTACACAAATTCCTGTAATTTACGATATGCTCTCCTTAAACCTTTTATATGAGCACCATTTTTCTTGTAATTGTATTTGTCAACCGGTCTGTTTATGTGCTTTTAACCTTTTCAGATTGTTCTCAGTATTGCAATTGTTGCATTGGGATTCGTCAGTGCAGTCCTGGGAACATACAGTTCGCTATCAGGTCTTGCAGATCAGTACTGATATCCAGTTGATGTCGGCGTTCTTTTGGGTGCTCTTGGGACGTATCAAAATCTGTGTTGCATTTCCACCTATTGAATTATTTTCTTCATTAGTAAATGCCCTTTTGAATATGAAATCACAAAGCTTCATCCTAAGTTTGGTGGCTTTGAACAAAAATATCATCACAAATATAGGTAATTGCAGTTCATCCATTTTTGTAGTGTAGTTTTTCTCTGCAATATTCTTGTAGTTCCAACTATGCATCAATTGTGATACATGCCAAATTAAATTAGTGAAGAGAAGGTAGTTTTTCTCAGTATTACAACGTTGAGTTGCATCTTTTTCTATTTTTACTATTGGACTTCTATATGTGCATGATCATCTCAAGATTCTCAACTCCTTGATTAGTTTCAAGGTTACATCTCAAAATTTTGTTAAATTATCCAGGAGGCACTAAAAGTTCAAGGAATTTGGTCGCATAGGAACGAGAGTTTCTTCCTTAGCATCTCAATCTCCATTCTCTGAGGTCCTTGCACCTATAAAATATCAAACCCACAATTAATTTAGAGAGTATCATATTTGGAATCAATATATAAAGAAAAGACTACTTTTGATGGAGCATAGTTATAATAATTGAAAGTTGAAACTAACTTGATGAGCATAATTATAAGGATGATGATACTAGAGTTTTTAGTTCATTGCTAGGATGGGTTGGTCGATGCAACTAAAGCAAGCTATGGACTGCTCCTGGCTAAAATGTTGAGGATTTAATGAAATCCCAGCAAGTACCTGAAGAAGATGCGAGTAACAGAAAAATCTCCCTCCAAATGATTCGAAAGATGATGCATTTATTAAGCAAATATATCCCTTCCTCCTCTCGAAGTTGTATAGCCTCAAATAACAAACTCTTCTTGGCCTTAACTGTGGATATCTGAATCATTAATTCCCTATCATCATCACCTATCAGACTTGCCGAAACATTATATAAAGAGTTGGGAATCCTGGGTTCTCTTTGCTTTTCAAGAGGAATTAGCTCTCCTTGCTTAGAGATCTTTGATGATAGCTCTTCCTTCCTTTGAACAAGCCTCTCGACTTCTTTTTGCAGCTCTGGGATGTATTTCAGAACACGCGTTGATACTGTGTTTGGAATGCTTAGTTTCTTCTGTGAAGAAGATTAATGTTTATGTTTTAGATATTGGGAAAATGTTTAATGACATAGTGAAGGTGGTTCATACCGTTTGATCAGAAGCTGAAGTAGCGAACAAAGAGAAGAAAACAAGCTGTTAATTTTCTTGCGGCGATCTCGTTCACTTGCATTATGGTTGATCTTTTTCACCGCCTTCACATCACCGATAGTTTGATCAAAATCATGTGGTTGAGGCAGAGGAAAATGAAGGAATGAGTCTAGAATTTCTCTCTGCATGTATTGTTGTTTTGCTCATGGTTTATGGCGTCCTGTTAGGCCCATCCAAAGGTTGATAATAATGGAGGAGAAAGTGCTAGCATTTTGTTATGGATTGGATTGGTTGGAGTTCTGTTTGATAAGAGAGTGAGATGATCATGCCAAGCCTTTATACCGAGTGCTGCTGCCGTCAAACAACCTCGGCATGTTGAAATTCGTATCCATGTTAAATCCTAAATTTTGAGAGTTGTCGGTCAACTCTATTTTTTAAGAGCGGTCCCTAAAATTTAACAATAAATTTTGATTATAAATAAAATTTTATTTAATCCTAACTAAAAATTTTATTTTA
This sequence comes from Hedera helix, assembly GCA_947179155.2. Lineage (NCBI taxonomy): Eukaryota > Viridiplantae > Streptophyta > Magnoliopsida > Apiales > Araliaceae > Hedera > Hedera helix. The sequence goes on from OX359283.1 coordinate 29,375,166, forward strand.
ACATATTGAAGCCGAAAGTAGAGCAATAATTTATCATCAACACCAACGTCTATATATCCATCTATATATATAATAAATAAGACAAAATTATCATTCAATTTTAAATTTTAAGTGATCATTTAACTCTAAAATTTAACAACAAACCATATATATGTATATGTGTGTGTATATATATATATATATAATAAATAGTACAAAATAGTCTCTCAACCCAAAAGCTTAAAACTTAGAAATGATCCTACAATCTTAAAATGTAGTAATAGAAATCTAAAATTTAGTAAAAGAAACTATTTTTTTTTATCTATTATTTAATTTCAAAATCTTTGCGTCTACATTCTTACTATCATAATTATCTACTTATCATTATCTCTTATTCTTATATATTTTTTAATTTAGTTATTGTTCTTTAAAATTCATAGTATTAATAACAATAATATTTTTTTTTTATTAAATTATATAAGTATGACTATTTGAGTTTAATTAAAATCTTATTATTACATAAATAGATAAACATAGAAATATTGAAAAAAAATAAATAAAATTAAATAAGAATACTATCATTCATATTATATAAGTAAATTAATTATTATTGTAAATTTTTAAATTTAATTAATTTTTCATCAACAATTAGTTATACATTATTAATTAAATATAATATTTTATAAAAAAATATTTTCTTTATATAAAAGTCATTGTGCACAATTAATCTATTATTATTAAAATTAATATATTAATATAATATAATATAAAAAATATAAATAATACAATAATTTTATAACAAAGCAAACCCCATATTTCGCACTAGGTATCAGCTAGTTATAATCCAACTTAATTACTCTATTATTATTTTTTTATTTTAATTAATCTTTTGACTTTTTTTTGGAATAATAATATAGAGAAGAGAGGGGGGAAAAGAAGTGTAATTGTGTTTTCAATGTCAAAATCAATAGTATACTTTTTCTAATAGATGTCATATTGTTTTCAATGGATTTTTTTAAAGTTAAATGAATGTAATATTGAAAAAATAAGATAAAAAATAGTATTAAAAAAAAAAGAGGACTAATAAATTTGGACAAACTAAAAAAAATTAAGACAAATAAACTTGGACGGACGAAGTATATGAATTAACACTCACAGCTACTAAGAGTGTTTGTTTTGCAGAGCTGTGAGTATTTTATAAGAAGTTATATTATTGGATAGAGATTTTTCACCCTTTTCTTTTGTGTAAAAAATTATATATTGAAGTAAATTATGGCGTACGTAATTGATATTATTATTATATGTCGAAGTTATTTAGAATTAATATATGATAATTACGTTAAATCTTGTGTTATTTATTTATCTTTAATTTAAGGGTTATTAATTTACGTAAACTAATTTCCCAACAAATACAATAATACATCATGAAAGTGAGTAATTAGCTAACTTTCTTTTCTTTTATATATACATAGCCGCAATTTAAGTCAGGCCTTACCAATCAATGATCACAATCAGATGTTTTAAAAGGAAAAAAGAGGTTGATTAGTCGAAATTAAACGTACAGAAGGGAATAAGAAAGTGCATGGCTTATCCATTAGAAAATATTATAAACTTTGTCGACGTCATATTCTCAGCTAAACTGTTCCCTTAAATTAATCACAACACAGACACAGAGAGGGAGAAAGAGAAGGATGGTTAAATGGTAGGTGTAGACAGAATTGTGTGGAATGCATGGCATGCACAAACCAAAATTGAGGTCTGCTACTAAAATGCTCGTGGAACCACACTCTACCCTTGTGCTCAGCAGCCTTCCAAAGCCTGGGATAAACGTTCTCTCAAATTCTAACTAATTAATAAGCTGCATGCTTCTATACCCAAGATATGTAGGAATCTTTTCTCTTTTAATCCAATTCATTACAACTTGTCTTTTATATATATATATATATATGCTACTAGTTGAGTTCATAACAAAAATTGACCAACTTAGAGCCGCTTAGGCAAAGCAATGTGGATTGACTAAAAATATTTTTAAATTATTATATTTTCTTAAAGTATTTGATGAGTCTGTGAAAGACTTTAAAAAGGAAAAATGATATATATGACGAATGTTTACGACAAATTTTTGATTGTTAGTTACGTAAATAAATATTAGTAGTAATTATTTTTAAAAAATGTGTAATAAGTAAGACACTCTTATAATTCTATCAAATTCTATATATTAATATATTTCACAACTATAATTTTGTCGTAATACATAGTAATACTCTTTAACCAGTAGTAATCTAATTATAACACAAGTTTAACTTAAACAAAAATTTATACTTTTAATATAGGTAAAAAGTACAAATTTATATTTAAATTGTTGAAAAATAAAATATTAAAAAATATTATGTCACGCACCTACCTTTAAGTCAGTCATTAATTTTTTAAAAGCACTTCTACAATTTTTTTACAAAACACGATGTTAACTTATTTTTTGTCCAAACAAAATAAAAAATAAATCTACAAGTGTTTTAGTTTATTGGATCAGATCAGCCCGCTAGCATAAGTAATCTCATCAGCAATATCTCCCTGGACCGGTTCAATTGTAGTTTTAAATGAAAACCATCAGCACACAACCCGTACCACTCCTAAAGAATATGAATCGAACCAATAGACATTTTATCTGGGTACATTTTGGCAACACAAAGAAACACCAGGTAATAAATTGGGCCGCAGTGTTCAAGCCCAAAGGGGTAGTGTCTGGGTAAATGTCAAGCCCATCTATTAAATATGACTTTCTTCATGGATACAGTTTGCAGGTATTGGTCCCATACCAATTACTTTGGGGGCTTTCTATTCAAATGTAATTATGTTTTTAGAAATTAAGCAAGCTCAAAGCAGAAGAAATTATAATTTTTTATGACATTTTAATAATAAATAATTCTATCCCCACTACCATGTATAAATTTATTGTGTATTAATAAAAAGACTGTCTTTATAAAAATACTTTGTACCAATATACTCCATATTTGTTTTGGCAACCCTTTCAAGTTCCTTCCACCTTTTGAATGGCAAAAACAGGTAAGTGATCGTATTGTAGTTGATCTAAAATTATAAATATATATTTATTTTTTAAGCCAAATGCGATTTATTCTAAAATTGAAATTTGTTTAAGATTTCAATACGACGGATATGAGCAATTAATACGATATTTTTGCCTATACTAAAATCATAGTATAAATTTGATTAAAATTTTTATAAATTAACTTTAAAAAATTAAACGGAGGTAGTATAATTTTGCCAAAGTATATACTTTTTTCTATGAAGAACGGCGGAATACAAATATTATTCGTGAACCTGAAGTAGTTTTCAGCTCATGAGTTGTCGTCGTTTGGTTATGTATGGAATGTTGTCCCTTGGAGAGAGAATCACATATCCTAAACTATTGTAACCACTCATGTGCCAACCTTATCATTAGTTATACAATTATTATTATTATTATTATTATTATTATTATTATTTATAAAACACCCAATCTTTGCGCAAATAACTAAATGGCATATATGTTTGGAGTCTGAATGAATCCACACATATTCTGAACTTGAATCGCTTGGATCCACTTTTACTCGTTACCAACCAGCTGTACAAAACAAGCATGTTTTCGCACTACGCGCGGTGTGGCTTTGTGAGTGCCTAAATTTCTCGGGTAGTGTTTAGTTATCGCGAATACAACAATTCTGCAATACAATAGTCTATATAATATGATTTAGGCTATTACATTAATTTAATATATTTTGTGTTTAATTCATTGACTACATATATTAATTTATTACTAGTATAAGACGATTATATTAATTTTAGATAAGGTATTGATTCGCGTCAAATTAATATAATAATTTTGTAATTTAATAAATTATTATGTTAATGTGATATTTATTGTGTTTGATTCATTTATTACATATATTACCTATAATGCTATTACATTAACTTTTAAGTTTTTTATTACATCATTTAATTGATGCGTTGAGTCAATACGTTTTCTAATGCAATGAGTTATAAAAGACAAAATAATAATGATACAATTGATTTGATATTTTAACTTACAATTTACTTTATTCATTACATATAATCATGTTTCATTCGTTTCAAAATTAGAGATACAATTTTATTTTTAAGACCGTTTGACAATATATTAAACTTTAAAATTAGTATGACTCATAAAAGTTTTGAATGAAATAAATTTTGTGATTAATAGTTTGTATTATATATTATACAATTATAATAATTGTATCAATTAAAATTAAATAAATTCAGATCAATTTGAAGTTTAATATGTTGTCGTTTAATCTCAAAAGTCAAATTATATCTCTAATTTTAAAACGAGTATTAATTTATTGAACAAAATACAATTTTGAATATAATGTAATACATTACAATTACTGTATAAATATTAAGAACGAACGAAACAAATATGTCGTAATAATCTATTATTATTATAATACAATACATGTTATTGCATTACATCAATTTTATATTCGGTGAACCAACCCACACCTTAATGTTTTTTATTAAGTCTAACAATAGATATATTAACTCATTATTTTCATAATGGAATAGGTCATTAAAAACAAAAAACAATGATCACTATTGATTTGATATTTTAATTTATAATTTATTTTATTTATTATATATAATTATATATTTAGTGAATTTATAATTATTACATAATTATTAACTACAAACTAAATAAATTTTGTAGTAATAATAATAATAATAATAATATATTACTATTAAACTGCAACTTTATTATATTACATATACTTTTAGATTATATCAAAATTTTATTTTGCGAACCAAACCCTATCTTGAAGGTTTATGTTTCCATGTTCCAATATCAACTCAACTTTTACGCAATGTTTATGAGTTTTAAATGAAAAAAGAAGGCGAAAAAAATTTGATAGGACGAATTTATAAAGTTGTAAATTGGTCAAATTTCTTAATAAAAATATACTACAACAAGATGCATTTATATATATATATATATATATATATATATAATTAAAAGTCCAAAACTATGCACTACACAGGATTAGGAATGTAAGTTTTGTCCAAGTTTTTTTAGTTCTCTTCTCGACAGCATTCTTATGTCCCAGATCCCATGTCCTCTTAAACAATATCTTCCTATGATTGATTTAAAGAAATAAAAAAGAAGGGATCTGGTCATTCGCCAGTTAATGGCGCGTCATGTTTATTTATTAATGGGACCATGGAGCATGTCTCTCGATTCCAATTCTGACGTTGGTCCAAACCACAATCAGACAAACTTGTCAATTTAGTCCTCCTTTAGTCCTTTTTCTTAAATTTCTCTCGAGTATTCTTGGGACCGGTGTTAGCGATCGGTCTAATTTTTTTTTAAAAATATTTTTTTTATAATTTTTTTAAAAAAATATTTATAATATTTATTTTAATAATTTTTTTATAAAATTCAATAATTTAGGTCTAAAAATATTTTTGGACCGGTCGTTAACACCTGCCCGGTCGCCCAAGAGTTATTGATTTCTCCGGCTTCACATTCTGACACGTATTACTCACTAACTTGGAGTTGAGTAATAATTGTGCAGCTTCCTTCTGCCTTTTCCAAAAAACCCAGAAACTCCTGGACCCCTTTCTTAGTTACTACTCTGTCTGCAGTGTAAGTTCGGAGGATTTTGTGGTTCAGAGTACATAAGAATGAGGGAGGAGAAAGAAAACGAATCATCAGACTATTTTTTCTTGCAGAACGATGAAGAAGAATTTAATGATTTAGAAGACATTAACAACAACAATATTGATAATGTTAATGATAATGATAATAATGGTACTAGTGATGATGACGACGACGATGACGAAGCCTCCAGAAAATCCTCTTCTCCTTTCTCTTCTCATCAATGGCCTCGCAGTTACAGGTAATTTAATCCCCTGGAAATCTTTTTTCTTTTGTTGCACATAGGCTCTACTTTAAAATAGAGTCTTACAATTTCAACACACACACGTGCGTGTGTGTATACACACACAAACATGTTGTTGTTGTTTTGGTTAAGGATTCTGGGGAAATGGGTGGTGGTTGATAGTGGGTTTGGTAACTATTAGGAAATTAAGCCTAAATCGGTAACAATTGCAAATTTATTCATATTTTTCCTCGACATGGTTCCCCCTATATGCTTATGAGAACTCTGTTTACAAGGAACATTTTCAGTTTGTTTGGTCGTATAGAAAATAAGGTGCAAGGTACTCCCTCCGTCCCAGGAAAGAGTTACATTTGTAAAATTTGCAAATTTCAAACATACATTTTTCTTCCATGTTTATTCTTAAATATAGTGAGTGCTTAGTTTAGTAGTGGCGCCATGGTACTGAAATTGAATTCCATTTGTGAAACATTTTTTAATTTTTTTTATATGTATTTACAAATGGTACTCTTTCTGCGTAATGGTGGGACTAAGTCGTAGAAGTAGTTCAGTAGCATTTATGGAATTCAGTGCTTATAGCATTTTCTTCATGACAGGAAGGCAATCGATTCGTACACAATTGCAGCATCGCCAAATTTTGGACTCCTTCGACGTTCATCTACGTCTAGATATTCACCATGTGATATTAGTGCTATAACTAGCTTAGATAATGATTCAAAGACTTCGTTGTTGTCTGAATATGAAAAAATTTACAAGAAAGAAGACTTGGATGGGATGACAAGATCTTCATGGTCACAAAAGGCTTCACTGCATGAGGATTTTACTGGAGAACTTCCTATTTTCCGTGGATGTAGCTTTACTCAGACTGTATTCAATGGTAATTGATTCTTCACAGTATTGTCCTGCAATTGTTATCGACATTTTATGGATATATCATTTGATATGTTAAATTTGTTCAAAGTGATGAAACTCAAAGTTTAGCAAGTATAAATTATCTAGAAGAACTAGAACAAAACTTTACGAGTTGAAGATTAGGAAATAAATAGTACAAATTTAACTTTCACTTTTTCTCAAATATCAAAGTTCTGATAGTTAAAGAAGAAAATTTCGCAGAAGGCATGTATATGGTAACTAGAATATATTTATTTTCAGATTGGTCCGATATAAATTTAAGTACTTATGCTGTAGTTGGACAGGACTAAATGTGCTGGCTGGAGTTGGGCTTCTTTCTACACCTAATACTGTGAAAGAAGCTGGCTGGGCAAGCTTGGTGGTGCTTGTTCTTTTTGCAGTTATATGTTGCTATACGGCCTCTCTCATGAGACATTGCTTTGAGAGCAAAGAAGGCATGTTAACATACCCTGATATAGGAGAAGCTGCATTTGGAAAATATGGACGCCTTTTCATATCTGTAAGTTGATAGATTCGAAAATTTGCATCAACTATCTTCTTTGTGACACCTAAATAGTTGGCGAAAGAAACTTTTGTGTCATTGTTGGTCATTGTTCAAGTATTATATATTCTCCCTCTTTTGCATCTAGATAATTAGTTGTAAGATGAATTTTTATCTTTTATTTTGCATTGATTTGGCAAATTGTACACATATAACATGCAGCTGTAGACCTACTGATCTTTTTTAAAGTTTGTTAAATGACCTGTTGTGCTATTTATTGATCAATGTCTGGTATAAAGTTTTCTCATGGTATCGTACTCTTGGGTTTTGGTGCAGATCATTTTGTACGCAGAATTATACGTAAGTGAATCATCCGTTCTAATTTTATAGGTTGCGTGTTCCATAATTGGTTCTAAAGCAGATTCCTCATATTTATTCCATGCTTGCAGTCCTACTGTGTGGAATTTATTATTTTGGAAGGAGATAATCTTACCAGGCTATTCCCTGGAACATCCTTGAATTGGGCTGGTTTCAATCTGGACTCTATACACTTCTTTGGAATTCTCACTGCCATTGTTGTTTTACCGACTGTTTGGTTGAGAGATCTACGAGTAATTTCATACCTTTCAGGTGGTTTTAAAAATCTATTTCAAGTGCCTCCTTTGTGCTAACGTGTTTTTTTAAAATCATTCATTTTATAAGCATGTTCTCTAATCTTTGCAGCTGGTGGAGTCCTTGCGACGATTGTAATTGTTCTCTGTGTGATTTTTCTCGGTACAGTAGATGGGATTGGATTTCATCAAACTGGTCAAGTAGTAAACTGGAGCGGGATTCCTTTTGCAATTGGTGTATACGGATTTTGCTATTCTGGACATGCTGTGTTTCCCAATATTTACCAATCAATGGCTGATAAAACAAAATTTAGCAAGGCACTTATAATATGGTACAGCACCTTCATTTCATAGTAGCAAGTATCATGCTTTTCCCCTCAAATTTATTGCACTTTCTTGTTTGCAGTTTTCTTTTGTGTGCTGTAGTATATGGGAGCGTTGCAGTCATGGGATTTCTCATGTTCGGTCAAGGCACCTTGTCTCAGATAACTTTAAATATGCCGGGGAATGCATTTGCTTCAAAAGTTGCATTGTGGACAACCGTAAGCTTCAATTTCTTCTTTTCAGTTTGAGTTTGAAGGTAAATTTAATACTATAGTTTACTTTTATTTTATATTGATACTTTAATTTACTTTCTACAGGTTATCAATCCATTCACTAAATATCCTTTTTGCAGTTAATCTAAAGTGAAATTGTGATCATAACTTGATATTAATTTTTCCACTCACTTTATCATTTATTCCATTTTTTGTCCTTAACACTGCACAAGTATGCCCTGTTGATGAACCCATTGGCCCGGAGTATAGAAGAGTTGCTACCTGTTGGAGTTTCCAGTAGTATATGGTGTTATATTCTTCTCAGGACAACACTTGTCATCTCTTCTGTCTGCGTTGCATTTCTTCTTCCGTTCTTTGGTATGTCTCGAGACACTGTTTTTACTCAGTTTCAGTATAATTATATAATCTTCTGCACTCAGAGCCTACTTAAATTTGTTTTTCATAACTTAAGCATCCTCTTCTGTTGCTTGTAAAATAAGTAGTTTGTGACAAGTCCCTGTTGCGGAGAAGATTTACCATATTGATTGGGAGCCTAATGTAAAAAGAGAGTAACTTTCTGTAGTTGCATCGACAATTAGAAATATTCGGACATAAGTGATACTGATTTTTATGTTAACTGGGATGACTCCACAATTGTTTAAATATGGGTGCATCAATTTCTGATTATGAAATCATTTGAGGACATATAAAAAGAACTAGTGTGATTTAGATAATTCTGGACTTTGCCTATCTATTTTCATGGTAATCATTCTAGGACATAATTCTTCCCAGTGCTCTTGGAAGTACTCTCTGCGTTCTAAATTAGAGATACATTTCTATTTTTAGGCTATAAAATTTGAACTTCTTGACATGCCGTTCCTTTTCTTTTTTTATTATATTGTCGGCCACTATTACATTTCTAGCTCAAGTATAAGTTTGGAAAAATAAAATTTTCCTTAAAAGTTGCCGTTTTACAAGTGTAAATCTAATTTTGGAATGGGGAGAGTATAAAACTGGGGACCCCATGCCTAATACAACCTTCAGAAAACAAAAACTTGAAAATTTTCTTTACCTTTAAAGGAAAAAAAGGTACTTCCACTATTTTGGTGCAGTTCTATTGATGCAATGTCTTTAACATTGCATTTTACACAAGTAGCATTAGTCTAAAACTAATTTGCAACTGCAATGAAGCTTCACCAACTTGGTAGTGGTAGATATATAATGCAATCAACCTCATGTTTTGTGCATTGCAGGTCTCGTGATGGCTTTGATCGGTTCTCTTCTTAGTGTTCTTGTGGTAAGAATTCACCTTCCTTCCTCCAGTTAAACTTGACAAATGGCTAAATTCAGCAGATAAAAGTTTTAGTCAGACATGGAATCTATCAAAATTTCTTTTAATCTAGTTTTTAATACATTTGATTCAGGCAATCATAATGCCAGCTTTGTGTTTCATGAAAATCATAGGGAAGAAAGCAACAACTATGCAGGTAAGGATAGCTCAATTATCTTTGCACTACTTTAGTTTAGCAAAGTCGAGTATTTCCTCTTGCAAGAACCTCCAACTAAAGTCTAAGGAGTATATCTGAATTTCTTTGTTCTGCGCATGTTTTCACCTGTTCAGACAATTTTGAGTTCTACAATTGTCGCTGTGGGTATCGCCAGTGCATTCCTCGGAACATACTCTTCGCTGTCAGAAATTGTTAAGAAGTATTAGGACACTGAATGACATTTTCGGTGAATTGGGCCACTATAATCGGGACTGCATGGATTTTTTTCTTTCTGGCTGGTAATATGGACCTTCAGTTATTAGGTTATTGAAAGTTCCTTCGTCTTTAGAGGGAATTGTAACTTATAGTCTAATGAAGAATAATCAGTTTTGTTCTGGTCATTTAGCATCTTTCCAAAATAATGTTTGATAGCAGGAGACGGGAGCTGAGGGTGGCTCGTGAGCAGGGGACCATTGTTGTTCAAGGAAGTTGAACCTTGATCCGGACGGTTGTTAGAGCGTATAATTTTTTTTTTAATTTTTTTTATATTAAAAAAGGTTATTGGTATCTGAAAATTAACCTCATGGTCTTTCCCCCCCTGATAAAGCTAACAATTGCATTGAAGTAAATAACAACATTCATTAATTAGACTTCCTTAGCTTGATTAAACAAGTCTTTTAGGTACCCAAAATACCATACAAATCTCAAACCACGAACCTACTACCATTAATAAAATGGCCAATTTGTTCACTCCTCTCAATTTTCTGTGGATTAAAGTTTATGGGTATAATAATAATAATTTTTTGGGTGCTTCCATTGTGGAGGGATTACCTAATCAATATCAAGAGTCCCTCAATTCTAATACAAGTAAACCTCACATATTAGAATACAAGTCCTACAATAAAATATAAAAAAAAATACTATCAAAGATAAGAAAAAAAGAATATTACAAACTCACACTATATAAGAAATTGAAATTGAAACTGTGACCAACGATGATAAACCTAATTAATCATAAAAATAAATAAATGTAAATAACCCATCATATACCAACTTCAAGGGTATATCCTTATCCTTGGTCAAGCATGTGAGTCTCTCACTTTGTGGTTCAAGTAATTGCAAGTCAAATACGGAGGGAAAAATAAAAAAACGAAAATAGGAAGAAACAATGGATTAAAAGTAAAGAATGTAGAAAAGAAAAATTACCGAAGGCCTGTGGCCGGATTGATATTTCTCAAATTATATTATTCATGAGGTTGAAGAATTAAACTTTGACAACAATAAAGTGGGGTGTCTGCATTTAAATATGAGTAAAAAAAAAATAAAAAATCAAAGGAATTACAACACAGGAGCTTGCCAGCCAGCCAGCCAGCAGTAGGTTGGCTTTATATGGAAAATTAGTAACCGACCTTTATTAGAAGGAAGCAGCAATAACGAATACTTGACTCCTTCCCAACCAAAAAAAACCACCCCTTCCTTTTTACTTTCCCCCCTTCCCTTTTTCTCTCTACTCAATTTATTTTCTCTCTCAGCAGAAGAAGGAAACGAAGAGATAACACATTGTAAAGGATTTTGATTTTATTTTTCTTTTGGCAAATTTGGAAACAGAAAACAGGAAGATAATGGGTTGGATTCTGATTCATCTCACCAGCAAAGTAGAGATGGTAAAAAGGTGGTTTTGAAGTTGAAAGTTGCGATTTTTCAATTTTGATAGTGAAATGTCTGAATTGGTGGCCCGCACTGGTCGTCATCAGCAGCGCTATGAGGACGGCTACCGTCTCATTGCCGGGTATTCCCTATTTCTCTCTCTCTACACGTCAATTTTTCCTTCTTCTTTTTTTGTTTGGATGAGGGGAAAATTGAGGGATTCATTGTTAATGACTTAGAAGGGATTTTGTGTATGGGTTACAAATCGAATTATTTTATCTTTTGTAACAGCTCTCTCACTCAGTCCACACTTTTCTTTTGTTCCTCACAAAATGTGGTTCTAAATTAAGGGCCTTTTTTGGTTGTTTTTTTTTGAAATTGTTGCACGGTGGGATATTTATGGCATACATTGGTTTAACTTAGGTTTTGATGTCAGCATTGATTAATTTTCTTTTATTTGTTTGGAATTAATACAACTGTTGCTACCTCTTTGGAGATTTTGGAACAATTAGCAAATATATGTTTAGCTAGCCTGGATATGTTTTTAGAAATATAATCAAGAATTTTGTCCTTCATTTATAGAGAAAGCATTTTATGTCATTAAATGCACAAGGTTTTTTTTTATACTTTTTTTTTTATAAACTAAAATGTAAAAAGAATGTTTCATGCGCATATCTATGGGAAGGGGAGATGTGTGCTATCGATGAGGGCTATGTTGGAGGTTTTGAGTTTGGTGTTCTCCATCAGGATTTGAATCTTGTATGTGTGTGTGTGTCCATTCAAATTCAAAGCCATGGTTGGTTAATAAGGTATATGTGGATAATAAGATTTCCTATCATTATCAATTATCGCTTTTGAATGATATTCTAGTCTGATAATTTAGAATCTGCATATTCGCTTCCTTCATGTGTTTGACTACTTGTCATTGAAACAGGTGTATACCCTTTAAGTATCAGTATTCTGAAGAGAACATGGGTGAAACGTCTGAGAAGATTGTTGAGGTACTAATGATCAGCTCAACTAGTGGACCTGGCCTTCTGTTTCCAAAGGTAAAGATTCTGGTTCTTAGATTTGGAATGCATATGTTTTCTGAAGTTGTGAATAATACTGCAGCAGACCCATCACTATCATATCAATGGTCTTTACTTTGTCTTCTTATGGAAGTGTTTTATTAATAAACTCCCTCCCTCCCTCCCTCCCAATTGAGATGTGTGCCTTTCTTTTTCTAGATGTCTGAAAATCCTGTCAACTTAATTTTTAACTTGTTCAAACATTACCACTTTACCCTTGTTTCGGAAAAGAGTTGATCACTTTCTATCTGCTTTACCTCCTACGAAGCAGATGAAATGCTATCTGTCCTTCCATTTTCCCTTCCCCTATGGCCCTATTCTTTCCATTCTTCCACCCTAAGAAACAGGATGGCAAGTGTTGACATGCGCAAGTGATAATAGTTGATACTCCATCCATCCTCATAAGCATGTCCAAAAGTACACTAGATTTTGTCTCCAAAAGGATGTCTAAAAGTACACAAACCAAATGTAAAATATGTTGTAAATACTAATTTACCCCAAAGTGCACTTGTCTCCATACAAGCACTCCACTCCCAGTTAATTATGGTATTTGTGGAGGTTCAAACAAAGGGTGTATTGTAACAAATTGTATACTCTCTCCTCTAATTTGTGAACCTTATTTGTGTGTCTATTGAACTCTTAGACATCCTTTTGAGAACGGAGGTAGTATTTGACATGCATTCTTGACTTCTTGTGATTCTTTTGCCAATTTGGTTACAAAATTGTAAATGTGATTGTAAGATAACAGTTCTGTTTTAGCTATGCTTTATTATTTTTCTTTCTTCTTTATAGGGTGGATGGGAAAATGATGAAACAGTTGAGGAGGCAGCAGCACGCGAAGCTTTGGAAGAGGCTGGAGTTCGAGGAGATTTAATGGTAAGTGTGAAATGCCATGTTTGATTAGTTGGATGAGATCTGTACTAAGATCTTGGTATATAATACTTTGACGTAATTTTCATGTTAGTCATGTTTCAGTGAATCTGTGTGTACTGTTAATTTGGATGGGCATACCACAACTCCATGCTAAAGACGAGTAGGATTCTATCTGAATATTATATGTTTTAATATCCTTCTCTTACTATTAATCTGAATTCATGCACAATTATTTGAATTCTGTTGTGAAAACTTCAGTGCAAATATTACAGGGGACATCTATATGTTAGTAGAAGGTAGTTTTAGTTATCTTATGATTAAAGGTAATGTGTTCAGTACTAGGGGTGAACTTAATTTCATTTTGTTTTTTGTGAGGTCAATGAACAAAGAAAATAGTAATTTGATTTTTATTTATTTTTTGGTTTAGAAAAATTACTTATTGTTCATCTTGTTTTCAACTTAGTAGTATTTAGATACTTATAAATTGGAATTTAAATATATCTTCTCATTTTTTGAGTCAAATAATAAGTTTGATTTGATAATAATATATTATAAAGTTGGGTAACATGTGGAGGCTCAAATTTGAGCTCGAATTCAAAACTCTCAAATAGTTTGAATATATATAGATCCGAGTCGTATCAAATCAAAGTAATGAGTATTCAAGATGAGTCGAATTTGAGTAGAATTTTTCAAATACAATTTTAATTTGAGTCCAATTTGAGTAGGGTTTTACCTTCCTAGTCGAATTCATACAACTTTCCGTTCGGTTCAGTTCGACTCGTTTTCAGCCCTAGGGAAATGTGTAAGGAGCTTGGAAAAGGTGAAAATATTGTACATCTTGAGATGCACATGAAATCTTACATACTATAATGTGATAATGATCTGTAATGGATGGTAGTTCCCATAATGTTTGTTATTATGTCTACTTACAGGTCCTTTGGATTTGTAAATCAGATCTTTAGTGTTATGGTATTAACTTCTCGATACTTGGAACCATGGAACGAACTCAGTTACAGTATATAGGAAAATTCTGAAAAGTTAATTGACCAAATGCTGTATATCTGCTGCACTCAAAAGGTTTAGTATATATACTTCTAGAAAATTTAGTATCAAATGTAATTACAAAAATCAAGTGGAATGGTTTGTCAGCAATGTTCTTTGTCTTTTCAATAATTCATTTTCTTTTCCTTTCTTTTTATTTTACTTATACCATATCCAAATTGAGGTTCCATGTTCGCTGGTGGTTTCCAGCAGTGTTGTGGTTACCTCAAGTAAAACTCTTGGAGACAATTAAGTACAAATGTACGTGTAGTTTATATGAATATTTTCAGTTTGTTTGATGTTATCTTTTGTTTCCAGCATTTCTTGGGCGACTATTACTTCAAAAGTAAAACTCTTCAAGATGAGTCTAGTCCTGAAGGTTTGTGTAAAGCCGCTATGTATGCTTTGTTTGTGAAGGAGGAGCTTGATTCTTGGCCAGAGCAGAATCTTCGTCAAAGAAGTTGGCTAACAGTTTCTGAAGCTGGAGAATGTTGTCGACATTCATGGATGAAAAAGGCCCTCAACGAGGGGTTTTCAGGGTGGCTTGCTGATGGTATGATAAACACCATGAAAGATAGCAATCATCTTTGCACTCCCCCTACTACTTCCTCTCCCTACGACGACTGATTAGCCCTTTATTTTCTAAAAGGCACTTTTTGAAGCCGATTTTGTTTCGTCTCTTTTCTTTTTTTCCTTTCCAGTTCTTGAGGGTTAGGAGATAAGAAAATGATACGAATAGTAGTATTGTTTTAGACGTTCACCAGTGTTCAATGAGAATTGTTGGTTCCTTTTCCTTTCCTTCCATAATTTAGGTAGGATGGATAATTATGATATAGACTGTGATCAAATTTATAAACTAAGGTAGGTTTCTCAATTGGTGGGAAAAATATGAAATTCAGTTTTAGCAAATACATGGTTTCTTCTTAAATTCGATCTATGCATTCCCTCCGTCCCATGTTAGAGATATTTTTTCTCTTTTTGGTTAATTCATGAAATTTTAATATATATTAAAATGATACCCTCTGCCTCTCATAAATACAATTTTATTTACATAATTAATAAATTCCAGAGATATGTCTATTACGTATTTACGTAATTGTATAATAATATATTGTCTCTCACTCTTTCCTGTTGTCGAGAAAAGGGCAAGGCAGAGGTGCATTCGAATGCACCTCTATTACTTTTGAAACTGGATTTACGTAGAGACTTAATTACCAACATTTTTCAAGTGCTATTAAAATCTATTTCTTTAAATTTTATACCAAGTCACACGTACTTCCTCCAATACACCTCTACTAAAGTGTTTCATTGCTTTCCCTAGCCAGCCAGCCATTAGTTTCTTGCCTTGCGTATCAACTGGGTATGTATCTGGACACACGACGAGACTGAATTGACCTAACGTCTATTTAATTATTAGCACCACCAATAAATAAATTTGTAGTGTTGGTAAAATACAAAACAGTCCCCAACACACCTTTTCTTCTATCGAAATCGAAGACATGAAAATCTTATTAAAGGTAGTTTGCTAGCAGCCAAACCCTATTTTCCACAAATCGATTACAACATCTTGAAAACGAGACAAGGTTTGGTTTTAGTTACGCAATCCTCTCCGTTACATTTTTTATTCAATTTTTTAAATACATATTTAACGATTAAAAAATTAAATTTAGTGACAATACACTATTCGTTATTAATAATTATATCGTTAGTATTGTCGTCAAAATAATTATTTTTTTCGTTAAATATGTATCGATAGTAGAAACTGTGTGAAAAATGTAATTGCAGGAAGGAATCCTTGTATGTTACTGCTACATAGGAGGTTGTACAAGCTAGCTAGTTATATTACCGGGTTAGAAATTTATTCGTATTACTGAATCAATTTGTATGGTCCAACAGGTATAATGTACTCCTCACCTTTTCCACTTAATCCCTCCTTCTTTAGGCTCAATCATTGATCAGTTTGCATCAAGCCATCAACTCTATCTTATCCTGCGATTAAAATTTTCTAACTAACACATTTATCTATATAATACTCTTTTTGTCTCAAATTTTAAATTAAATTTGACTTTTGAAAATCAAGAGATATTTTTAAATTTAAAATTAATGGAATTCATTCAACTTTTAAAAATAATAAATCTTATAATTAATAGTAATATTTAAATAATTTTCATGTCATAACTGTATCGTCTAGCATCAAATTAATTCATGATAATTTTCAAATTAAAAAATATCTCAAATTAACTTTAAAAAAATCAATATCAATTCTATAGTTTTGAACAAAGGGATCAGCACTATATTACAAGTTTTAAATTGATTTTCTTTTCACTGTTTTTTCAACGAATCATTTTTTATTTAGTTTTTCTTTCATTTAAACACGCAACTTAAAAGTCGCCAACACGTGATTTTCCAAGCCAGACCTACAGTATGCCATAAATGGTTCAGCACATGGAAAAAAGGATAAAAAGATAACATTCACATTAACATAATCTTAATGACACACAAATGGTTTCAGTATCACAAGATAATATGAGGCCTAAAGTGATATTTTTTTTTTTGGATAATGCTAAAGCGATATTTTTAATGAGGTCTTCTATATTTGGTACATTTTTCATTGACTTTTATGGTCAAATTGATCATTTTTTGAATAAATATAGCTTATTATTATTTAATATATATGTAAAAAGCCTATAAACATTATAAATTATATAAAATTTAGTACTAATCTTAACGTTTACTTTTTTAAAAATCTAAATATATATGTTTAATTGTTAATTTTAAAAATGGTCAATTTGACTACAAAAATCAATGGAGAACTTTTATTTTGGGACGGAAGGAGTATTAATAATTTTTATTTAAATGAGGCTTTTTTTATACTGTTAATTTTTTTTACTTATTTAAAATTTGAATTGGATTATGGGCCCTAAAAAATTATTTAGCTTATATTTTTATAAGACCTTTTTATATGAATTATTTAGGGTCCTTTACATAAATGTACAACAATTAGAAAGTAATTACATCATTAGTACATCCACAAAATAATTACAAAAGAGGGCAACAAATTCAAACCATTCAATTTCACATTAATAAGGAAACCTAAAATCAAGGACAAATAACCTCCATAATTAATAATTCAAATTCAAATATTTGGGATCTAACAACAAAAACAAATACATAATACACAATTTAAATTAAAAAAAAATGAAAAATAAAATAATTATTTATCTATACAGGAAAGTGTAACGATAAATGGTAAGATATTTATATGGATGAATGGTAAGATATTTATATGGATTATCTTATTAATTTGGTATTCTCATTTGTCCTTTTTCATTTTTGCTGAAGCAAAAGACCTTCAGTTAGCTTATTTTAGCCAAGAAGCACGATGAATAATCCATGAATGTAAATCGCCGGCAGTTCAGGTTTTGGTTACCTTGGTATGAAAGTTTAGTTACCTTGATATGAATGTTTGGTTACCAACTGTGTTTGGTTACCTAGAGTTACTGCACGAAAAAACTAGTTATTGCACATTCAAGAATTTGTTACTTTCATACTAGTGTTTGGTTACCTAGATTTACTGCACAAAAAAACTAGTTACTATATATTCAGGAATTGGTTACCTCCATACTAGTGTTTAGTTACCTCCATACTAATATTTGGTTACCTAGATTTACTGCAATAAAAAATCGCCATAATAACATTTGGTTACCTCCATAATAGTGTTTGATTACCTCCATACTAATGTTTGGTTACCTGAAAAAATCAAAAAATTCAACCATGAACGTAAAGACTCCATTGACGCCACCATGAGTTTTGAGCTATTCTTACAGTGGATTTACCGGCGCCGAGATATCCCGTGATGACGGTAACGCCAACCGATGAAACTTCGTCGTTTACATCAAATTTATGAGATTGATCGAACGGTTGAGAGGTATCAGGTTCAACAACTTGGTTAATCTCAACAGCCAGTAGTGGGTCTTCATCTTCTTCCTACATTTTCATACCTCTATGAGCTTAATGATTATCAAAAAGATGGCTCTCTCTGTAATTATTTGATTGATGGGGTTGGGGCTTTACTGTCGGGTTTCAATTTAACATGAATTCACAAAAATAGCAAATTTGTTCAGAAATTTGGTAAGTAATGACGTGGTGATGGTATTTAAATTGAGAATTTCACATCATCCTGATAATTTCATTCGTAACAAGAAAGCTCTATAATTTGTATCGAAATTAAATATTAAAAAGATAGATAATTTTGTAAATATTTTATGTATGTATTTTTGTTGTGATATTTTTTAAAAATGTACTAGTAAATGTAAATCACCCAATTATTTATGATGTTTAAAAAATTTGGGACTTTCTTTGAAATGGGGCCTAAAGCGCAGACTTTTTTTTTTATTAAGTTGGGCCGGCCCTGTTCAGTATATGAAAAAATATTCATATTTGAAGTGTATTAGAGGTATATATGGTTGAAGACTTGAAGTTGCTATATATTTAAAAGGCTGACATCTCATTTTGTTAGTGTGTGTTTGGAACTTGAAAAACGTTGAGAAAAATTATAAATAAAAATAAATAAATAAATAAATGAAGGCTGACATCTATAACAACTGTAAAAGTATCAAAAATAGTTGTGAAAATATCAATTTTCTAGAAAAATGAAGGGGGGTGGCTATCTTAATGAAGTTAAATCTAACTATGTAAAATTCTACAAAAAAATCTATTAAACAAATCAATGGTAAAATCTAATTTAATAGATGAATCAATAAGTTTTTATATTTTATCTTATTTTCTTACTTTACGTATACCTTCAATTCCTTTTCCATCATATTTTTAAAGTTTCAAACATACATTTAGATATTATGATCTTGTTTCAATCGAAGTTAGCCATATATATTTTGTGTGGATATTATTATTACAAACGACGTGCGTGTAAGACTAGGTTAATGAAGTCAAGTAATGCTGCACGTTTTTTCGTTGTATATATCTTCTGGACCAGTAATCTATAATCTATATATATAATAATAAAAAGTACAAAATTGTCGTTTAACTCTATTTTTTTAGAAGTGGTTCCCTAAAATTTAATAATAATTTCTAAAAAAAATTATATGCCACTAAAAAACCTCAAGAATAAATTTCATTTCGCAATTCGCAGTCCTTTAAATCATCTCTCTATTGTTCACGTCTCTTTGTCGATATTAGGGTTAGAAAGTTGTAACACAAATCGCCTCTTTGATTCAATTGCTCTCTTCTTTATCGATCCAAGTTTATTGATAGGGCTCCGATTTCGTAAACAAAAAAAAAAAATCAAAAATCAAATCATGTTGAAAAGGTAAATTTATTTCTATTTATCATCTAATCCGCTCTCTGTGTTCCCTCTTTCATTTTTTTTCAATTTATTATGTACATGTTATTACTCATATGTGTTTGATCTGGTATTTAATGAGGGAAGTGTAAGCTCTGCTTTTTCGTTCCAAATTTTTTGCGATATTGGACTGTCTTTGAAACTTGTAGTTGTAGGGCGATCATAAGTCATCCAATCGAGCGTTGATTAAAATTTGTTCATTACATGCGGAAGAGGAGAACCGTTCAATTCAATCATATATAGCCTTCCTTGCTAGCAACATGAGTGGCAACATATTGTCTTTATGTATATTTCATATATATATATATATATATATATATATATAGTACTCTTAGCCTTGGTCTTGATCGTCATTTGGATTGTAATATATATCCAGCCAAACATGCATTACATAAATACACTTTTACTCATTGAGGTGATATATATATATATATATATAGAGAGAGAGAGAGAGAGAGAGAGAGAGCTGATCAACAACATACCCTCTAAAACAACATACCTAACATACCCCCTTTAGCGACGGACCCGGCGACGATTTGGTCCGTCGCCATAGGTTCGTCCGTCGCTAAATGTTTTAGAGACGGACAACAAAATCCGTCTCTAAAACATTTAGAAACGGACGAACCTATGGCGACGGACCAAACCGTCGCCGGGTCCGTCGCTAAAGGAGGTATGTTAGGTATGTTGTTTTAGAGGGTATGTTGTTGATCCAATCTATATATATATATATATATATATGTTGGTTCAAATGCCGTACGTATTGAGTATGCAACCTTAGCCATTTTATTAAGTTCTTAGGATTGAAATACCTGCATTTTATTAACTTTGTTTTGTGTCTTTCAATTGAAGCTTAAAAGATAGTATTTTTGAAGTGATTGGTAGAATAAGTAGGTGTACAATTGAAATTTAGTTAGTGTTCTCTAAAATTCATATTCTTCATAAAAATAATAATATAATTAATATATTAGCATAGCATAATATAAAAAATTATAAAATATAAATAATTTTATAACAAAACTCGTGTTTTTCGCACAGGATCATAAACTAGTATAATTAAAAACATAAACTTGATTTTACAAATTTTTTGTTCAACTTTTTCTTTTCTATTCAAATTAGTATAAGTACTATCTAAATTTGACACAATTAAATATTTTTAAAATTTATAAATAATTCAAAAAAAACCTAACCTGTTAGAAAAAAGAAAAGTGCCTTTTGATTTTATATCTCTACTAGGAAACAAAATCTTTTAAAAGAATTTTAATTTTTATATGTACTAATTTTATTATAAGTTTTTTCTATCACAATTTTATGTAAGATAATATATTTTAGAAAGTTTTATAAAGGATAATTTTATTATTAAAATTTTATTAAGATATTGAAAATTTTCTTAATAAGTATTAGTAATGAATTTTATTATTAAACTAAATAATCTAAATAAATTAAATCTATTAAAACTTAAAATTGTATCAAACCATATGATTAATTATATTAATAATAAATCTAAATTTTAGTAATGGTTGTAAATTAGTTAAAAAATTATAGTGAATTCATTACTAACTAATTGTCATAACTAAATTAAAATTATTAAACCTTAAGTTTCATAATTCTATTTAGATTAAAATTTCAACTAATTCATCTAATCTAAATAAAATTAAAGTAATAACTTTCTCATAATCATAATTAAATAAATCTATATTTTATTCAAAATGTTTAACTTAATAATTGATCGAATGAACCTATAATATATAATTTATTAATTAAATAAATATTTAATAATTTAATAACTATCATTATCTTATTAAAATTTTAATTAAATATTTATTTTATATTTAATTAATTATTATAATAAACTATTATCTATTGAATTAGTGAGCTTGATAAGAATTAAATTAGGTACATTAGTTTCCCTTTTCAACAAATGATTAATATGCCGTGTTTTGAGTATATGTACGTGAGGACCATGGCCATAGCATTGGTGGGGCATGATTTGGAGTAGATGAGCATAGCATTGACTAGGTAACACTTGTTTCAACAAATTAAAAGTGCTGCAAACATGTTTGAGAGGATCGACATAGGGATATAGGGTTTTTCTTTTAAAAATTGATATTTTTATATAAAAATTATCGTTATAAATATATAACGATAATTTTTATATAAAAATATTATAACGATAATTTTTATATAAAAATATCAAAAAATACTGTAAAAATATCAATTCCTTTTATTTTTAATTTTATAGTTCTCTCTCTCTATCTACCTATCTATCTATTTATCTATCTATCTATACACACACACACACACACACACACAAGGGAGAGTGAATTTAAGGTATTGTCTGGTCTAGTTTGGATTAAAATATAAAATAATTTTAAATTTTAAATTAATAAGATATTTTTAAATTTTAAATTAATATAAATGTATTTAATTTTAAATTATATAATTATGATTTATAAATTTCATAAACTATCTGAAACACACTTCTAATTATAAAATTTATTATTTTTAAAAATTAAATGAATTGCATACATCACTTTTAAATTTAAAAATAACTTTTAAAAATTAAAATTAATCTTATATTTTAATGCGGAGTGAGTATTTCCTAAAATCAACAACTCAATTCAGCATATGGTTCTTGCATTACGCAAACCATCTAGAATCATTCCTTTTATAGGACAAGCTGCTGCCATGGTCGAATATTTCGTTAAGAGGCATTTTTTGCTCATTTCACTTGGATTCTTTTCAGTTTCTGAATTAATTTTGAAATGGTCATTATCTATATCAGAAGTACTTAAGGAGGAACAAGTATAATTAATAGTGAAAAAGGGAGATATCCTAGCTAGAGGGTATCTAATCAGTTATACCCTATAGGTTAATATTTAAGATTTTTTAAATAAATTCGATCATATGGACATAAAGAATATATAAAAATATTTGACTATATAATTTTATGATGTCTATCAACGATCGACTTTATATTAATAAAAGTTCAATAAATCTAAGTCGTCCAAATTATATTTATTTTACAATATTATAATAATAGTGTTACACAAACTCAAATTAAATAAAAATTTATAATATCTCATATTTTTGCATAATTTTTTCACCAAAATTAAAAATAAAATCATCACAAAAAACTAAGGTATATAAGTTATATAGGTATCTCCCTCAACCCGTAATTAATAAGTTAAATGTCCACAAACTTTCATAAGAATTTTCCTTACTTTATAGTTTCCAAAAGTACTTGTTATAATTAATTAATTTATAGGTATCCGCCTAATTGTATAACCAGATGATCAATAGCTAAATTCAAAAAATTATTCAATATTCTTAAAATATTATCACATGATATCTCAAATTAATAATATATTAATATTTTATTATATAAATTAAAATAATAATATATAATTAACCTTAACGTGACAATGTCCCAAAGCGAATAAATTCTCCCTCTATCCTATGGCAAAGAGTCGAAGACTATGATTGGTGCTACAAATAACTGCAGAATTAATTTTCATGCAGACAGTTTTCAATTGCATCTCAAATTTTATTTTATTTTTTTATATGTATATATGAAAAAGTCGTTAGTTCTAACATAATTTCTACAGGCTACCACTCACTGATCCAAGGGAGTGTACGGGTTCAAGTCATAGGTACGTAGCAGCTAAAAAGACCTTTTATCTCCTCTCAGATAGGACTTTCTGGTTTAATTTGTATTTTTCTGAGTTATGAATTCATGGTTTAAAACTGCCGTACGTGTTGGGTCCGTGACAGCTTTTGTACCTCTTAGCCGTCCTAGCAACTCCTCACATTAGATGTAAATAAACTACCAGCCACTAGTAAATATTTTCACACACCCCCCTAAATTAGATCTTGGACAAAAATATAGTATTAGCAAACCAACTAAAGAATTATATATATATATATATATATATGAAAAATGACCAACAATTGAGGAATTATTTTCAGTCAATTCATCTAACGCCATCTAAAATAATAGACAAGGGTTGAGATTTATTCTTTCAAAAAAGTATCTGCAAAAAAATATTTTTTGAAAAAAACCCATGTTCATTCGAACATAATCAAAGCAAAATTATTAAAGATCGGTTAATTACATATGTACATATGATGACAAGTCATAATAAATATTATCATTGTTATAATAAATTAAGCCAATAAATTTATGCAACTTGTAACAATTAAGTTACACACTTAAACTTCATCCGGGCCAATATGGGTAGATTCATACCAAAAGTTTGATGGCAAGAAGTCGGGGAAGTTGTCCACCATCTGAGGCATGAAAACATCATCATCAAATGAAAGATCCGACCCGTTGCCCAATTCACTACTAGATTGAACTAGTGTTGTTGGTACTTCATCTTCAACTAGTGCATGCTCCTCCTCTTTGACCTGATCCACTGCATGAGGGACTATCAATTCTAGATGGTCTCTGCCTTGGCTGCCGACACGATCTGTGGCGCAGTACTTACGGTCCAGCGTGGTATCGGCATCTCGGCCGGTAAG
The DNA here is from genome assembly GCA_947179155.2 of Hedera helix. Lineage (NCBI taxonomy): Eukaryota > Viridiplantae > Streptophyta > Magnoliopsida > Apiales > Araliaceae > Hedera > Hedera helix. Next base: position 29,399,610 of record OX359283.1, read on the forward strand.
TTGTTGGACCAGGGCTCGGAATTGTGAGGCACTAGTCTCGACTTTCATAGGGTTAGAGATGTACACAACTTTCACCGGCACTTTTTTCTTGGGTTTGAGGGGATGTTTGGTTGCTTTTTTGTGATGTACGGACGGTATCTTATCCATGGTATATATATAATATAATGCTTGGATTGGAAACAGCTGGAGTGTTGGTTTTTTTTATAGGTTTAGGGTTTTGATTTTAAAGGGGAAAATGGGGATCCGGAGATCGAGATTAGGAAATAGGGAAAGGAGAGAGAGGGCCATATATTGGAGGAGGAAGTATAGATTTTGGAGGAGAACAAGAAATAATTAATGATACGAGTTAAGATGGAGGAATGCAAGTCTCAAACACTGCTGAAGCGCGTATAATGGACACATCAATAAACTAAATTTTACAAATATCATTAATTAGTAAAATAAAAATAGTAAAATAATAATCTCTATATTTTAAATTATAATTATAATTATAATATTAATTTTTAAAAATTTAATTTCAAATATTTTTAAACTCAAAATTGATATAAATTCACTTAATTTATGTCGATACAATTATAAATATTATAAACTACCTAAAAAGTACTATTAATTATAAGATTAATTATTTTAAAAACTTAAATAAATTATGTTAATTTTAAATTTATAAATGTCAGAGGTTAACTTTTAAAAAATCAATAATGATCTTATCATTTAAAACAGATGAAATATATATATCTTATGATTTTATGTATTGATTTTTGTGTTGTTAAATAGCTATTGTTGGTAATATTTAACGATATATGTAATATAATGTGTCAATTTTATAAGAATAAGTTTACACACACAAACACCAGCCACAAACTCTCATCTCATTATTAAAAAATGAGACCTGACACAGATTTACATGTCAGACCCTACTTTTTAATGGTGATATGGGAGTTTGTGGTTTAAAATTGTGTGTGTAAACTTATTCATTTTATAATCATATCCAATTATATATATTGATATACAGCGCAATTCTAAGTCAACATAATTTTTTTTAATATATAATGGGACTCAAAGATATATTTTAGTGAAAAATTAAATTAAATTTTTTTCTAGACATATGTAATAAAATTTATGAATATATATATATATATATATATATATATATATATATATATATATATATATATATATATATATATATATATATATATATATATATTATGAAATGAAAACGAACATATATTAAAAAACTAAGTTTTTGAGTTTTACATAGCATGCATGTGCCATGAAACTACTCATTTTATAAATTAAAAAAAAAAAAAAAAACTCTCTTTAGTTTGCTTTTTAATGTGGTAAATAATATTTTAAAAATAATTACAACTAATTAAAGTAGAATAACATAATTATAAGCGACATTCTAGATTTACACCAAAAGTATAAAAAATATTAACTATTATAACTAAGTGATCCTCGTTTTCAATTTGACTGTTATGATTTAAAAGTTAATTCATGTTGGAAACACAAATTTAAGTACATATTATGCAACGTGTTATTAATCGAAACATGTAAACAACACATGATATACTCATCCATGCTCATTAGGGAAGCAAACAAATTTATACCACATTTTTTCACAAAATCTTCTTGGAATAAATTTTGAAAACCATAGTAACAATAATACATGAACCTTATTAATTACTTAACTTGATTGAATTTTTTTTTATATATATATTTCATAATAAATTTGGATTGTCACTAATATGTAACTCTAAGTGAAAAGATAAAATAATAATACTTCAGCCACTTTTTAATTCCTTTTTGTCTCATTTATTCACGTTACATCGATATTTAATATTGATATAAATTTATTATCATATATAATTGGAATAAACTTAATTTTATAGTCTAGCACTTTTCCCTTTTTCCTTTTTTAGGTGATAAATTAATGTGATATGTAGAACTTTAATCAAACTATTGAAATAGCCTCTAATATTTAACGAATAATTATAAATGCACAATATTTAAACATTATATTTATTTTAATTATTAAATAGTGAGGTATGGTATTAAAATTTGTGTCATATGCTATGTCTTATTTTTTAATAATTAAAACAAATATAATATTTAATTTTTTGTACCTAAATTTATTCATGTTTGACATGTTTTTATTTTTCGGTTATTTTAGCTTTGTTAAAGATTAACTTCAAGGAACAACAATTCGAAAAAAGAAATTTATATGTTCGCACGCGCAACATAACGCGTGACCGGAGCCCTAGCTGAGACGTGTGCGAATCAGAAGTTTGCCACGAGGCAATCAAAGAGGTAAATCCACGTCGTGCATAGTCATTAGGTGACGTCATGATAACGGTCATCAACGTTACAGTTGGGTTGGCTTACATCGGCTCGGCTCGGCTCAGACTTGGTGAAACCCGCCTTTTCTGAAAGGGATGCTCCAGGAATGATTCGGACCATCGAACGTTTATCGACCTCCATAGCCCATTCACTCCATTGCATGAAACGAAGGGTAGCAAGAAAGCGTAAATGGACCCATAAATAATCACAAATTCTGTTTGTACAATTGCTTATTCAAATATCATTGTACCCCTCCATCCGTCCTATATTATAAAATTATCATAATTTTTAAAAGTTAACACAAGATATTTTTAAATTTAAATTTTATATATATATTTTTAATTTTAATCAATTTAATTTAATAAATATTATAAATTATCTAAAAAGTATCATTTATTATAAATTTTATTATTTCATAATTTTAAATAAATCATCTAAATTTTAAATTTTAAATTATCTCAAATTGATTTTTAATAATGATCTTATAATTTGGTGTTAAAAATTAAGTTGAAGCAAACCAAATAATATAAAATAAAGAGAGATAAATAACACAACATTTAATGTGAAAAATAAGTCAAACTCCGAATATTTATTATATCAATAATAATAGGCTTATAATAATTCCTCAAATTTTATATCATAAAACTTGAGGTTACTCTCTACAATACAACTTTTTGTACAGACTAAAAATTACTAAAACTTCCCTTCATAGTACAATTTTTTTGTATAAAATATAAAAGTTACAAAACCCTCTCCCTTACACAAACACAAAATTAACTCACACTCTCTTTCTTAACTCTTAGAATGTTAATTACATGATTTTTTGTTGTGTACACTTTAACAAATAAACATAACACTCTATTTATAAAGTACCCATAATTTTTATCTTCATATTCAAAATAGGACACTTTTAAAATAATACTCCTACTAAAAATAAGATTATTTCTCATAATAGAACTCCATCATATAATAAATATCCTATTAAAAATAAGATTTGAGAAGTATCTCAATAACTTTTCCCTCAACTTAAATCCCCGACTATTCTAATTTTATGTTTGAATAGAATTTGAGAAGTATTCCAATAATTATATGGGTTGGATATTTCCAACAATTCATATAAAAGTCGTGATTATAGACTTGAGTCATGGATATGGTATGTATTAATCGCACATAATGGATTAAAATAATTTATTAAGCAAATGGTATGCTTGATTAGTTTTTGACAAGAAATATTAAAGAATGTGACATCGTCATTAGGGAAAGATATGATGAGTTAAGCTTAATGAATTATAGAGAATTTTAATGTACTATTTAAGCATGTGGCTTAAGCAAGTGGTGGACTTTTTTTGGGAAAATTCCTGGTGGATCAAGAAAGAGATATTGAGAGATAAGCTCATCAGATATGGAGACTTGATAAGCTTGGCAAATGATCTTGACGGATTAAACAAGAGATAATGAAGAGATGGTGACTCATCCAACTTGAAGAAGTGATGTGCTAATATTTAAAAGAATGAATCAAACAAAAGATAATAAAGATATGGTAGTTCGTCCAACTAGAAGAAGTGACAGACTTATGATCAAAAAAATATATGGTTAAAGTTTAAAAAAGAGTTTGGTGTCGATATCAAATGAGAGATCATATATTAAAAGAGAGATCATTGAGATAATATTAAAAATATAAAAAAAATGTAAGAAAATATAATAAATATAAGAGAATAGATCCCACTGTTTTCTGTACGTTTAGAAACCATAAATTGAGGTTCCCTTTAAAAATCGTATATGTAATTAATTACATTACATCATAATATTGTAATACTCGATCCATCGAGCGGTTTAAAATAAGATATATATTTTTAAAATAATCACAGTAGCGAAAAAAATTACTTTTTAAAAAATATATAATAATATGGTAATACTTAATCAATTAAAAATAATACTAGTAGATTGTGAACTTCATCAACATTAAAATTATAAAATGATGATTTTAAGAAAAAAATATAAATTTTCAAAATGATCCTTAATACTAGTTAAAAATATAGTAATAGTGGCATAATAACTTAATCATTTAAAAATAAAAATAATGTCACATTAAAAACATACATTATAATTGCAAATAGTGCCAGTATAATAATCTACACGGTGCTCTCCCTATTTCTAATAAAACTTGTATGTATCGTTTACGGAATACAATTCATTGGTACGGTTGGACTAAACTAACTAAAGTGTAGTCCGTCGACCTTAAAAACCAGTCCAATTCCTTAATTATTACAGTAGTAAATATTTAATTCTACACCTGCTGGTTGCTCTACTGCTAGCATGCATGCTTGATCAAATCTTGAACATTAGACCAACACTTGGCCTAAAATGATGAAGTAGTCAAATCCATTCTCTCCATCTTTGAAGATATATTTATAATTTAGGTAATTTTTATTAACTTTCTTCAAGTTATCTATTATGATCCTAATTACAATTTACGTGCGTGACTTAAGTCCCACATCGAAAGAATGAGATTTTTATGTGAATTTTTTATAAATTTTAAGCTCTCCAATCTTAATCGATAACTTTTAAGAAGTGACACTTCTAAGGTTTGTAACAATGGACTTGAGATAGACTGAGTTATTAATGATCGATAGTATCAAAACAATGGTCATTTATATGATGTTATAGGTCAGGAGTCCATTCTCTTAAAAGATTGTGATTTTGTGTAATTTTAATCGTGATTTGACCAACCTTAACTCGAAATAAAGAATTTAAGTGAAAAAATTATTATATGTTCCTAGAGCACTTGTTATGCGGTATTCCACGCCATTTATGTGCTGCCATTTCAGTACTTAAAGTGCTTTAAGTGTTAAAATAATGGCACATGAATAACGTGAGATACCATGTGACAAGTATACTAAGACCACTAAATAATTACTCATTTAAGAGGGAGCGATCAAAACATACCTATAATATAATTAAGAATAATGTTATACGTTTTAAATTTTTAGTCTTAAATAGGTTTTAAATGACATGATATTAAATATATTAATAATAATTTATAACATAGTCAATCACATGATATTTATCCAACTAATAGTATGGTAACATATCATTTGAGATATTTTTTCAGACAAAAGATTTGAGAACCCTAACATCACCTTATAATTAAAAGTATAAACTTAATTTCACAAATTTTTTGTTCAACTTTTTTCTTCTTATTCAAATTAGTATAAGTACTATATAAATTTGAAACAATTAAATACATTTCAAATTTGTAAAGATTTTTTTAAAAAAATACCTAACCTGTGAGAACAAAAGGAAATTATCTTTCGTTTTCTTATCTCTAATAGGACAAAGATCTTTTAAAAGAATTTTTATTTTTATATATACCAATTTTATTATAAAATTTTATATCACAACTTTATGTAAAAAATATATATATTTTAACAAATTTTATGTCTGATAATTTTATTAAAATATCAAAAATATTTTAATAGATCACGTGATTTGATTATATTAATATTAGTAGTGAATGTTATTATTAAATTAATATACAAGATAGATTAAATTTATTAAAACTTAAAATTTTATTAAATCACAGGATTAATTATATTAATAATAAATCTAAATTTTAGTAATAGCTGTAAATTAGTTAAAAAATTATAAAGAATTCATTATTAACTAATTGTCATAACTAAATTAAATTTATTAAATCTCAAGTTTAATAATTCTATTTGGATTAGAATTTTGACAAATTCATCCATTCTAAATAAAATTAAAGTAATTATTTTTTATAATCATAATTAAATAAATTTACATTATATTCAAATTATTTAGATCAATAACTGATCTAAGGAACCTATTATACATAATTTATTAATTAAATAAATATTTAATAATTATCATTATCTTTTCAAAATTTTAATTAAATATTTATTTTATATTTAATTAATTATTATAATATACCGTTATCCATGTCTATGTTTCGGAATTAGTGAATTTGTTATATATAAAATGACATATCATGACATCATAACATTTTGAGTAGCTATATGATGGGTGAAGGATGATTTGATGATACTTTCAGAATAATAAATTTTGAACTTGGTTCGAGATGGGACATAAGGATTAAGAAAATTAATTATAATATAAAAAGAAAATTAATTATAATATATTTTTTAATCGATCAAATTAAATATTAAATTATAAATAAACTTAGTATATAACGAATGGATAATAAAGAAAATTAAGTTACTAATATTTTTTCTAATTTATAAATAATAAATAAAAATAAGTAAATTTTACTCTGGAAGAAGAGAGAGAAAAAAATGGATAGAATATTAAAATTATTAAGCAGGACTAACAACGAAAAAGAATTAGTTGTCCGTGCGAACACAAATAATTATTCCCTCTATTTTAATATATTAATCGTTTTAGAATTTTTTATTATTTTTTTAATATATTTGTCGTTCTCTTTTATCAATAATAGAAACTGTAATAACCCTAATTTCTCTTCATTTTTCAAAGACATTTATTTCCATAAAATCAATACTATTCTCTTTCTTATCTCTTATTTAACATTTTTTTAATAAAATTATAAAGGGACAAATATAAAAATTGAGACATATATCAATTATAAAGTAATGACATTCTTAATATTTGTGTTTTATGTTATAACGACTAATAAATTAAAATGGAGAGAATAATCATTACACAACTTTAAAGTTGAAACCCATGTCAATATTCCTAATATTCAAAAATATTATATTCTCTCAATTATATATTATTTGATCGCTGTTAAATTTTTAAAGTCAATTTAAAATATTTTTAAATTCAAAATTGACATAGATTATTTTAATTTTAATTAATATAATAATAAAAACTGTAAACTATTTAAAAATATTATTCGTTATAAATTTTATTATTTTATAATTTTTAATGTATAATCTTAATATTAAATTTAAAAATATTTCAAATTGATTTTTAAAAATCAATAATAATTATATAATTTGAAAATGGGGGAGTATTTTATTTCAAGGTAATCAGCATTATTGTAATTTGTATTTTATAGACTGCGTGCATGCACTTTGATTTTGATACCTAAAAATCAATGCATGTGCTTTTGTTACGGTGATTTATATTAAAATCGATAAGAATTGATGGTCACAATTAAAAATATCTTAAAAAAATTATAAGTTATATTTTTTTAATCGTAAGGTTGTAGGATTCTTTAAAAGATACCGTCATCTGCCCGCCAGCTACTCCAACTTGCTTCGGCAGTTGATGGAGTTGAGGAGGACCCTTATCTACTGCTCATTCTGACCCTTTCCCAACGTCCAATTGCTTGACCTTTTCCAAAAGACTATGGATGACTCGAATTCAACAATTTTGAATACCAAAATTATGGGAAATAGACTAAAAATAATGAAACGTGATTAAATTTGACTTTTGTTTATTGTCAGTATTGTTATCAATATTATTTTTTAATAAGAAAATAGAATATTTTAATTGATAATGAATTGAACCAAAAAAATGTTAAAATTAAGGTGATATCTCCTGCAATTTTAAATTAAAACTCTATTACGTATATATTTTTAAAGAAAGAATGTCGTTATAATTTCACACTTAAATTTAAATAAATTTATCTTATAAATTTATGTAAATTAAACATTCTACACGGAGAGATTATAAATTTGAAAAAGAGTTATATAAAATGAAAAAAAATCCCATAGTTGGCTCTGTAATTTGAAAAAAAATTAAAATAAAAGAAATAAATCCCATAAAAAAAATTACAAAAAATTATAAAAGGAAGGAAAAAGTAGAAAAATCAAACGAAAGAATGTATATTAATATCAGCATTGAGTTAAAAAGGTTAGCCGAAATTTGATATATTTAACTTTTAAGATTTTATTTAGGGTCCGTTTGGATAATTAATTTTAGAATTCAATTTGACTTGTAACTCTATAGAGTTACAATTCATTAATTTGTAAAATCAAAACAATACAATTCTATTGTTTGGTTAGCATATTGAATTTATATTGTATTTATGTTAAAATTTAAAAACTATTATTTGAATAGTTACTGTTTTTTATTGTTTTCAATATAAAAAATTCAACATAATTAAATATATCTATATAAAATAAAGCACAACTAGTATTCATCATAAAGAAACACATAAGAAAATAAATTATAAAAAAAAATAAGTATTATTAAGCTATTCTAAAATTTATCCTTTTTACATGTCCTCCCTGCCTGTAAGTTTGATGTTGCAGCTGCAGCATGTGAAGCTGCACTCATTGTTTCGGCTGCAGCCAGGTCTTCAGCAACTAATAGGTCATCAAACAACACCCCTATGAAAAGACACATCATACTCAGTATCCTAGAGTAAACCAACGGCATATAGAAGTAACACTGTAACAGCATGCCAAAATTCTAAGTGAGCAAAAATTAAACAGAGAGGTAAAGTTTGAAACTAACATATATAAAGGAAGGAGAAAAACAGCAAGAAAAAGAGAAGCCCGTACGAGATACAAGAGAAACAACCCTCTCCAAAAATTATATTACGTTCTTTAATATGAGCCATGGTAATCTTGCTACAAAAGTTTGTATAATCAACATAACACTCCTCTATATCATCAGCGACTAAGGACAAGTTCTACTTTTTGCAAAGATCCATTATGGGACAAATTTCATAAATAGATCCAAACAAACATGCAAAAGAGTTATCAAAAATTCAAAATCTTATTTAAATAGATCATATCTTGTGCGGGACACTCGCATCCAGTAATCAAATTATTAGAAAAAAATTCAAAAGATACCAGGAAATAAAATATAACACATATATTATTAGAAAGATTAATGTGAAACTCCTGAAAAGTAATAATCGTCAATTATGCAGTTAAGCATAACCATAGCTCATTCACAGTTCCCATTTTCCTCTAAACAAACTTCATTTGTTATCGTTAGGCAGGCAAACTCAGGTTCAACGTCTGGCCACCCAAGAACAGGGAGAACAGCTTACGGTAGGCATCAAACCAAACAAGGATTTAATTTTAGCATGCAAAAACCAATCCAAATATGCAAATAGCCACTTACCTCCACGTAGCCCACTATAGATAAAAATCAAGTCACCAACAACAGCAGCTGCATGCCTACATATCAAATTATTCTCATCAATGACATTTTCAAGAGTTTCACATTTCACTTGTGTTTGTAATTGTGTTTCCAGTATTGGCATCAACAGTCGGAACCACCTTGCATATTTTAAAACTGGTATTAGTAAGATCAGTCCCAAATGTCCTTTTCTTAGTCTCGAGAATTAGATCATTAACAGATGCACTTTGAGATTTTCCTCTCATCCCCATCCACCTGAAAGCAGGCCTCCATGTTTCTGGGTGATGGGTCTGCACATTTCATAAGTTCTTTAACAATGATTGAGAAAAAGACTTGCTCGTTAATTCATTACTAGATACGTAAACGATTAATTCTAGGTAAAATTGATGGTTTACCTTCTCAATGAAATTCATGGAACACAACACATTTGTGATATCATACAGCCGCCTAACTTTAGCTGCAAAGTTACCTGTTAAAGACATAGTTAGTTAAAGAGTCATTGGTGAACTGAGTATTCTACTGGGAGAGAAGCAAAGTTAACAATTATTACTTCTCATTATTGACAGATCATGAACATCTTTAAGTAGTATCTTTGCAGCTTCATCCAGGGAAATAATCTCCACCTAAAAATGGAGCTATAAAATAATCAATTTCTTATAAGGGAATCTCTACAAATATTATGTCTTAAACAAAGGTCATTCTTTTAGAATATATAAAACCAACATGTGATTTTCATAATCCATAATCAAAATGGGTAATTTCAGAATCCATAATCAAATGGGTATTTAAAGTAAAAATAAATCAATTTACTTTACATATCTAGTGTGACAAATTTGACTTTATGAGGCATTTTAGGCTAAGAGAATCTATTATGGCATTTTATCAAATAATTGGCAGGCATCCCAAAATAATCAGTAGCATACCAGTAGCAGACATATGTTAGAATGATAATTGGAGAGGAAAAAAGTGATCTTGTTTTTCTACCTGGCTGTAGGATTCCTTTCTAGTTGTGCTAAGTGAACGGCAAATCCAAGTTCAGCCCATTATCGTATAATTCAAAACAATCAAACAGCTCAATCTGTAGATAAGGGTGACAGGGGCTGAGAAGATTTTCAACACTGGTGCATATGTTATGTTTAACCGAAGAATGACGTGAGACAACAAAGATTCCGATGATGGAAGTCGGAAGGAATATATTTTTCGGTGACAAGAGTCTGTGAGAGGAAGGAGATTGATGAGAGAGAGAAATAGTGTGTGTTTTGAGTGTGTTTTTGTGTGTGAGCCCGATTTTTGTGTCCGATAGAAATTGCATGACTTTGGTTTTAAAAATCTCAGATCGGATGATGGTATTTGAATGATAGAATTGAATCTTTTACTTATAATTCAATACGAATTATAAATTTATTTTGATTATTCAAACAATCGATTTAATGTTAGAGACCTTAATATTAATATAAAGACATTAATCCGTCATTATAAGCATAGAAAATCACCCCTTTTTTCAATAATAAAGAAAGAGAGTCTCACAATAAAAATAAAATAAAATATAATATAAATTCATCCGGTTACAGATAATCAAATAATGGTAACGTTTCTTGTCCATAAGAAACAAAAAATGATCAATGGGCAGTTAATAGTTATGTAATTGTCCTGGTCCACAGACTTTGAAATCCTAATATTTATTAATACTACCTCCGTCTAAAAAATGAAAAGAAAGTCTTTTTATTCTTATTCTTTTCTGTCTCATTTTATTTTATTTTTTGCTTTATTTTTTTTCTTCTTTTTGAATATTAAGGTGTACATTTAATACACTTACACATAGTTCTTTCTAATAATTTTTTATGTTTATTAAATTTTACTCTTTAAAGTTCTTCAAGAAATCATTCAAAAAATTATGTAAACTTTAATATTTTGGAGATAAAATAATCAAAAAAACAGAATTATCATTTTCAGACAGGAATTAAACCTTGTGGAGGTTAGAAAAAGTTGTTATTTAGATATTTTGACTAATTGATCTTAAACTGCATATAATTTTTTATTTTTTTGACTCGCTAGGGATTCATCGAGTATTTTAATCATATACTTAACGTGAACAAAGTGAAAAATTATTAAATATTTTTGATGGTATCTCTGAAATAGCAACACATGAATGATATAGTGCACCACGTGTCAGGTATTCCAAGAGTAGTGAATAATTACTCGAACAAAGTACTCTTTATCCGTTTCGAGTTATATTGTTTGAGTTATAAGATCAATATTCATTTTATAAAAGTCAATTTAAAATATTTTTAAATTTAAAATTAACATAATTCATTAAAATTTTAAAAATAATTAATCTTTTAATTAGTAGTATTTTTTTTAAATAATTCATAATTGTACTAAATCAAATTAAATGAATTCATATTAAATTTGAGTTTAAAAATATTTAAAATTAATTTTTAAAAAATTAATAATAATTTTATAATTTAGAATAGAGGGAGTATTTTTTGATAAATTACTCAAACTTGATTTTCTCCTCTACTTCATAAAAAATGTAGAAGAAGTGAGTGAAGTTTCATATCCAGTCCTCTTGTGGACTGATAAAAATTGAATAAATAAGAAAATACTACGTGGTAAAATATTGAGTTTAATTTATTTTTTTTAAATAAGAGTTTATTTTATAAAATAAAAAAAGAAATATCACAACATTATTGAGGGCCTTGCCATATAAGAAGTCGATTAGTAATATAACAAAATATGTATTTCAGTATTATGTATCAGCAGCCGCCACGATTACGAATAACATAGTCAAAATAAAGACTAATTTAAATAATGAAAGAAAAGAAAACATCCTGTGTTATGTTTGGCGGTGGATAATGAAAAGGAAAAGAATCGGTGGGTTTGGAAAATGATAAAAGCTTTTCGAACAGTGACGTATGAACCTAACTTAACTTGGATAGGAATAAGCCCAACGTCACCCATCCCTCCTCTTTCTCGTCTCTATTTTTATTGAATAGTATATTTCCCCTAATATTCTACCGGGGAAGAAGTCTTTTTATCTAGTCTAGTATATACTATAATGAAAGACGCTCAAAAATATACAAAGAAAATTAGAGTAGATCTTAATTGCTCTGTAAATTGTCAAACCACCCAGTAGTCAAAGTTCATCCAAAGGTTCAAAGGTGAGAGCTTTCCTGGATGCTTCCGCAAGTTTAGCTTCTGGGTATTGCTCAGTTGTTGTGTGACTGTGACAGTATATATGATGCGCTAACATTTGGGTTCCTTCAAAATTTCCAATTGGGGTCCTAGAACTAGATACAGAGATATTCAAATGATTTGGGACATTAGGGTATAAATAAACTGTACGGACAGCAAGGATGTTTTGCTTTTAAAAAAAGTTTCTTTTGTGCTTTTGATTCGTATTGGAGCTGGTTTTGCTGTACAATGGTGTGGAGTTTGTGGGATGAAAAGTACTTTTGGTTCTAAATTTTATTTCTGGGTATTCGGTTTTGTTAACAGGTTTTAGGAATCTTATCCGTATAGTGATTGTGATGGTGATTTATGGGTACTAAAAAAGTGAAGATTGGTGCAGAAGACTATACAAGTTTCACTGCCGTGATGCCGAGCTTCAATTCTCAAATTCCCATCTCCTCTTCCAAGTAATTTCCAATCTCTCGGTTTTTTATTTAAACTTTGCTGGTACTTGATCTTTTCTGTAAATTGTGGTTGGACACTGATACTAATGATGAGTTTAATTGCTTTCGTATGAGTTATTAAGTTATTTATTCTGAATATTATGGATCAGTCATTGCTCAGCAGTTTAGTTACAGGAAAGGGTTGCATGTTTTATTGTGAGTGAGTGATAATTTGTTGCTTTGCGTATGGAACAAAATTGGTTGATGTTTTATTGTGAATGTACTGTTTGCTAGGGAAAAGAATTGATGTTGAGTAAGTTTTCATTAGTGAACGAAGTACAGAGAAAATATGAAAAAATATTGTGAAAGCAAAGTAATAAAATACTCGTACTGTTTATTATGTTGTATGAGGAGGAACTACGAACATGGATTTGGCACCCTGCATTAGATAGTTGTCCTACTCTGCTGTAGGAAATTTAGATAGTTGTCCTACTCTGCTGTAGGAAATTAAGTCGAAGCTAATTCACTGACAATCTACCACTGCCTATCTCGTGGAAACCTTGATGTCATTGTTTGTAGAACCTTAGTATGTGAATGTGCACATTGATTGTGATGCTGGAGTCTGGGTATGTGCATGTATCGTTCTTGGTAAATGCATTATTTTGGCTGTTGTTTCTTCATTTATTTGTTTATACATGAATTTTGTGCTACTACTCTCTTCATTTCTAGTGTATTTACAAGCAAAATTTATCTCTATGGTATATGTGTCTCAAATCAAGGACAACTTTTCTCATGGTTGAAAATTCATGATCAGGATTTCTTTTCTCCTGATTGGTGACCTACAGATTCAAGATTCAAATAGAGATTTGGTGAACAAGGTCGTTCCATAATGTTGAAGTTTCATAATAACTGGTCTAGAAATTTATTTCCATCATCAGATATTCTAAATAGTTGAAAGGAAAACTATATCTGTTGGCTGTTCAGGGATTTACACATTTCGGAGATGGCAACCATTATTTATTTTGCTCGGAAATCCTAGGCTGGCCCACCGCAATTGTTAACTTGACCGTGTTCTGTTTGTTAGAGAATATGCAGTTGATAAAAGTTTGGTTTGCTGAATTATGTTTGCTTGTTTTTTGTTATTTAGGGTTCTGATCAACATTTCTTTTCAGTGGCACACAGCGTAACACTTCCCGTACTACTCAAAATTCCAATTTTGAGGCACCTGAGCAATCTCTTGGATTTCACATAACGGATGCCGCTAATGCTCGTAGAAGTATGTATCCATAACTTTATTCTGCCTGGAATAAACTTTCCTTTTGGCATAATTTGTATCTACTGCTCTGCACATATACGCTTTGTTAAATTCTGTTCATTTATTTGTTTGTTTGAGCTCTACTGGAAAGTTATGCAGCATACATCATCAGTCTTGCCTATTAAATTTATCCTGAGAATACTATGCTATATAATTATGGGAAAGGTACTTATTTATAGATTTTATTGGGTAAAAAACATTTGTGGCAATATACAATGGTCATTAACCCTTAAATGAATTGGTCACCCTTCTGCAAAAGTAACAAGGAATGAACCATTTGAAGCTTTTTGTTATTTACAATGTTCCTTTCCTTTGTGCTTGTTTTTCTAGGTGGCATTGATTTTTAATTATACTCTCTCTCTCTCTCCCACTTCCTTGTACATACTTTTTTCTTTAATTTATCATTTTGTGTTGTAGATCAAGTGTTTAATCCAACAAATATAACTACCTCAACTGTGGGCACTGACTTCCAATTTGGGACATTTGATAAGGTATAGTTGTGTTTGTTATTGTAAATAATTGATATGAACTTAATATTTTACTCTCAGTATTTCCATCCATATCGGTCATTCAGTCTCTTGTTTCCTCTAATTTAACTGTCTGCTGCAATTTAGAGTTCTCAGGTGTTACAATTGCAAAAGGAACCACAATCAAATCTTGTTTCCATGTCTGGTTCTCATCATAAGAACTGGGGAGAATCAAATACAAGTCCGCAGACTGACATCTCTACAGATGTGGAGACAAATGACAAAAATCAAAGGGTGATATATCTTACACAAATCTCATCTATGAGCTAATTTTGACTATCTGTGTTTCTTTGCCTTGCAGCATAAATGCTTTAGTGTCAGTTGTATAATTTCTTATTTATTACAAGTCACGTTTAAGAATATTTTGTTTGTTATGGTTTGGATTTTGGAAGAGAGGTGTCCATACATTGCAATAGTGAACTGATTTTTGTACTGCCATGTGCAGTTTGAAATGGATCAATCCACTGCAATTGTGGCTTCCGATTCTAGAGATAGATCGAGTGAAAAATCTCTGGACCAGAAGGTTACATGGTTTTACTCTAGTTACATTTCAAACTAAATGACTGTATATCTTCTTGCTAATTATTCTCAACCACAACTTTTAGACACTACGAAGGCTTGCTCAGAATCGTGAAGCTGCCAGAAAAAGCCGATTGAGAAAAAAGGCATGTCACTTGCTCTTGAATTTAGTTGTCCTTGCTTGTGTCATGGTTTCTCTTATGTTGCATGAGCTTGATGGCGTGTATTCTCACATTCTGCTTTGGCGGTTATCTTTTCATAATGATCTATTCATTTTTTAAGACAATAGCAAAAGCATGTCCATTAAAACTTTCAATTCAACTTACAAAGTCCTTTTCTCGCTTACTCTGCAGGCCTATGTACAACAGCTGGAGAGTAGTCGGCTGAAGTTAACCCAACTTGAGCAAGAGGTTCAGCAATCCCGACATCCGGTTTGATCGCTCACCCATGTGGTTTATTAGCATATCATATCTTCCGTACTTGTGTCTGTGAGCGTATATATTGAAAAGTTGGTCCGGAAGTTAATGCCATATGGTTCAATATTTTGATTATGAATTTATTATGTTATTCTAGGGCACATTAACCTCGAGTACAGGAGATCACTCCCATGCAATGGGTGGAAATGGTATGCATTCTTCTTTATGCAACTTGTTGTCCCTTTGTATTTGATTTGTTCTCTAGGATATGTTGGTCCTTGCATTGAGTATGAAGGATTTTGTATTGTTTTATTCTCTATGAAATAACTCTTAGAGAAAAATGCTCAATACAGACTTTGATATTTCATATTTACTTCAACTGAAATCCAAGTGTTTTTGCTTTATTTCTCCCTTTATTACTGCTAATTTATTTGGTCTTTGTCATTCTAATAATTGCATTCCAAGTAAATGATTTGTATAGGGTACAGTTTTTAATTGCATACTTCTGCAGGGGCCTTGGCATTTGATGTGGAATATGCACGATGGATGGAAGAGCAAAACAGGCAGATAAATGAGCTAAGGGCTGCGGTCAATTCACATGCAAGTGACACTGAACTTCGCACTGTTGTGGGTAATGTCGCTGCGCATTTTTATGACGTTTTCAGGCTAAAAGGCACTGCAGCAAAGGCTGACGTCTTCCATATATTGTCGGGAATGTGGAAAACACCAGCAGAGCGGTGTTTTATGTGGATTGGTGGCTTCCGCTCATCCGAACTTTTAAAGGCGAGAACCTATCATCTATTTTCTTAATTTTGTTTACTCAAGGTGTTAAACCATTTTCCAATATTATGGTAAGATGGCTTTAATTCTACTATAGAATCCTAAAAGTAAGCTAAAAACATTAAAAGAAAATGCATAAGTAAATAATTTCCTACCCCGACTAGTTTGGGGTAAAAAACATATTTAAGTTGAGTTGAGTTGGGTAGCATAAATAATTAATTAAAAATAAAACTAAATAATTTCTTGTGCAGTATGTAGACATCTTGTCCACATCAGTACGTCATAAATGAATATTCCATACACTTGCATTTTATATACTTGTTTTGTAAATGAAAGACCTCAATAGCTCTACTATGACATTGGTAATATTTAATTTTCTTTTATTTTCAGGACCCTAGCATATTATTCAAAAACCCTTGGTTTTTCTCCTTGAGGTTTTATTGGCATGGAATGTTTTTAATTGATTTGAGGTTGCAACTGCATTTAATATATTAGCTTGGGTGTATAACTCTGTTAAAACTAAATTTTGCAAAAGACTGTTTCACCTCTTTTTTTTTTTTTTGGGGGGGGCGGGGGTGTTCTAAATTTTAGCTCTTTCACTGTTGTATCTCCAAATCCTTACTCGTTCTGCTGTCTAACTCAAATTGAAATTGATGCAGCTTCTTGTGAATCAGTTGGAGCCTCTGACAGAACAACAGTTGTCGGGCATTTACAACTTGCAACAATCATCACAGCAGGCAGAAGATGCTCTCTCACAGGGGATGGAAGCGTTGCAGCAATCACTGTCTGAGACGTTAGTTAGTGGCTCTCCTGGCCCTGCAGGGTCATCTGGAAATGTGGCAAATTACATGGGCCAAATGGCAATGGCCATGGGAAAGTTGGGGACTCTCGAAAATTTCCTCCGCCAGGTATTTTTCCTTAATTGAGTTGATTGTACTTGTTGTTTCCCATTTTCATGTTCCTATTTTATGCGATGCATGATCAAGACCATATGAACATATGATATGTAAACCCATTGCTTCCTTTATAGCAAGGATCTCCTGGTTAAGTTTGTGCATTTGTCGTCCTTGCAAGTATTTCATGTTCAAAATCATTGTCTTTGTTTTGCACTCCCTCACTCTGTCCTGTGTTAAGAGTACCGATTATAATTTTTAACCTTGGTAAATGCATTTACACTTGGCGAAAAAGTTGTTTTTCCAAAAATTTCTCCAGATTACATTGTTTGACAAACTCGTAAACTTCCCAAAGTATCTTCTTGAAATCGTAACTTAAATATGTTTTAAGGTATATTCATTGAATTTCAATGAGGACTATGTTTGCTAAAATGAAAAACGAGGAACTAATTTGGGACTCTAAAGGCAGTATTTAGTATTATATCATTGATTATTTCGGTTTATGCCATTGTGCACCTTCCTGGGGTCTATAGCGTATCTCCTTCTAAAATGCAAGTTCGTGATCATTTTATCATGATTAATTTTGTGTGTTCTAGTTTGTGGCAGATGGAAATGGTCCAGTCTGTCATAGGCATTCACACATCTCTGACTATCCTGTTACTTGTATAGTTTACATTGAGCTGTCAACCTCATATTTTCCTCTAACGATGCGACAATGCAAAATGTGCGCATACTATCAGATTTTGTCGTTGTATATGTATAATTAATTTTTTATTAACTTTTTTCGCAATTACCAGGCTGATAATTTAAGACAACAGACACTGCAACAAATGCACCGTGTACTGACAACCAGACAATCAGCTCGTGCCCTGCTTGCAATAAATGACTATTTCTCAAGGCTTCGAGCTCTCAGTTCGCTCTGGCTTGCACGGCCACACGAATAACAATCTAAAGTTCCTCGCCTCCTGATGCCGTCTTGAAGGGTAGCTCCAAAAGCAAAGCAAAACAGAACTACATACTTGAGAGAGGTGAACAATACTGCCATTCTTCCTTCGGTCGGCTAAAGCCAATTTGCTTCATGTATTGGACTCCGGCAAACGTTTACTATGGATGCGGTTTCATATATTTATATATATATTTGTATGTTTAAACAATAGGGTTAATAATAGAGTTATGTTGGGGTTCAGCTTGGATAAATGTACACAACCCAGATGAGATCATGAGATGAAATTCAGTTTTATGGAAATCTGTCTTTTATGTCAACATGTATGCGTGGTGATGAATTGACACTGATGAACTCTTGGAATCGAAAACCTTGATAGTATTGCAAAAACTTTGGCAACGGTTGGATCTCTTCTATTTATCCAACCAATTTGTAGCAAAAATATTGAAAGACCAGAAAGTTATTAAACGAGCGCACCTTATAATCAGTTTTTGAGAAAATGTTCAAAAAGTGATATTTATCGTATTAAATTTTCAATTATATTTGGCTATAATCTTAAGCAAAATAATCTCATGTATTTTTTTACCTTTCTTTGCTTATCCAAAAAAAATAAAACTTGATGGGTGTGTTTGTTTTTTCGAGAAAAATGATACTATCCAAAAACATTATATGACACCAATAAAAAAATAAAGAAAAAAGTTTTATTTGAGAAAATAAAATAAATAATCTCTCCGTTTCAAATTTAGAGATATATTTTTAATTTTTGAAAATTTTAACATTCAAATCAACAATATTATTTAATTTTAAATAACACAAATACCTATAATAGTTGTAAATTAACTACAAAAACAATACCAATTATTATATTTGTTATTTTAAAATTTAAAATGGAATAAAATTACTTTTGTATGTTAAGATTTTTTAGGTTGACTTTAAAAAATAAAAATACCTAGGAGCCATTCGAGAGCGCCTTAAAAGTTGATCAACCCAACTTATAATAAAATTTTACTATTTGACATGTTCAACAATGACTTATTTATAGACTTATAAGTTAAATTATTAGTCAAAAAAAACTCTTTTGGAACTTATTAAAAAAGATTTATAAGTCATTTTTAATAAGTTAGTCAAATATTATGAAATGACACTTTTGTCCTCTTTTATTTTTCTAATGTTATTCTTATTAATGTCCTTCTTAATAATCTTTATATTTTATTTAACTTATAAGTTATTATTAACTGAACACTTTTATTTATAAATCTCACTTAAAAGTAAAATTGATGCCAAATATTTTTACTTATAAGTTACTTAAATTTTAACTAATAAATCTACTTAAGTTTTAACTTTAAATCATTTTAAAATAAATCATTTTTGAAGAGCCTCTAAGAATATTTGTTTTGAAACAGAGGGAGAATGGTACCAACTACTAAGGCGGTAGATCATATTTCAAAAGAGTTATTCTACGAGATCATAATAATTAGACGTGAAAATTAAACATAAGTGTTTTATAATTTTATTTATTTATTTTTTTACTCTCAATTAAAGATTAAAATATAAAAAAATAAAATTATAAATTACTCACGTTCAATTTTCATGTGCGTATAGAATTTTTAATTACAAAAACAGGGTTGGTAAAATACAGAAAGTAATGGTAATTTGGAGACATACCACTATACAAGAATACTCCCTCCGGTCGGGGTTCGTAATTTTCAAGCTGTGGCATTAACGAGCAACAACAGTCGGCGAAACGAAGAAGAAGAAGGAACGCAAGCAACTCGAAGATCTTTATATCCTTTTCCTGGTAACATTGAGCCCTACTTTTCTTCACTTTCCCTTGCATATAATCTCTGATACACAAATACTAGGGTTTATTTTTCTTTTTCCTTTGCCCAGTTGAAGATAGGTAGGGACTTACCAAAAACATGGATGGGTTTCCTGTAACTCCAAATTTCCCTTTATAATTCCTCTGTAACAAATCAAATTAGTGGGGTTTGGGGTTTGGAGGCTTTAAGAGATTTCATTTGAGTTTGTATGAATATCAGAGAAATAAAATTTCAGAAAATTTCTCACTGAATAAGTCAAAGTCAGAATGTAATTGGTTTTCTGTTTGTATGAATTTTTGTTCCCTTTCTTATTCTTGTTTCTCACTGAACATGGTCTGCAGTTATTTATTTGTAGTCTGTGTCTGATATTACTAAAGACTGAATTTTTTATTTTTTATCTTGCAGAGATTGAAGCTTAAACCTATAGAGCCACAGAGAACTCAGCCGATGGCTGCACTCTTCTTGTTTACTGGCCTCAATGTTGTTCTTGTTTCCTAATCACTCCAGTCTATGAGTTTGTCTGCTTCAATCCATACTGGGAAAGAAGGGTACGGTTTTCATCGTATAATTTAGCCAAAACCATTAATTGTTTCCACCCGCGCTTCTATTAACTTGAGATAAGTAATAGAATAAACCCTTTGTTGTGCTCACTAGTTTAACCTTGCCAGTCCTTTAGGCTTGGCTTATTTACGCAACTACCTTCAATACTGTGGATTGATCACAGTTTGTTTATTATTTGGAGGAACTTGAATGGGATTTTTACCATTTGTAGCCTTATCACAGCTTGTATGACACAACAGACTTCTATATTGTGTTTACGTTAATTTCAGACTGAAATGCATTTTTTTTGGTAAGTCTATACTGAGGAGTATTTTAGACTTCACATTTCAGATGAAGTGGTCGCTTGAGTCAAAAAATTGCCTGCAATTATGTTTGAAAAACTGGAATACAATTAGGAAAGACACTATACGGGTCCATATTTTAGAACTTATTGTCAGCTAAACTTATTTATTATGAAGTACCGCATGATGTATTCAAGAGTATCCGGAAGTATCACCAATATCCAATATTGGTAAGGTTCTGATAAAAGCATTTGTGCTATGTAGGAATGGATTGTGTATTTTTCTGTGTGGTATTGTCTAATTAAATAGAAACAAGTATATTTAGCAAATATGGTTTGATTTGTGTGTCTGTTATTTTATCTTTGTTTTCTTTATGTTTATTTGATCATATTATATTCATTCCAGAGAGAACGTTGACGTCAAGAACGCGAAGCTACTTTGGCGAGGAATTCTATACCAACATAAATTGACCACAAGGTCAGGGCTTTGTGTGACGGGCTTTCTATTCATATCTTAGCATTGTCCACTATTTTAATAGGTTTAGCTTCTCTTGGTTAAGGAAAAAAAATTCAGTTCTTGAACTAGATATGGAAAATGAAGAAAGGATAAAATAGGAAGTGGAGAATAAAATTTGCAATTTTTCATATTGATGTTCTCAATTGAATCATGAAATGTGAAACACAGAAAGAAGATTGGGAAGACATGGATGTAGTTGTATAATAAGTTTCTCTCGACTTGTGAGGAACTCCTGCACTAGATTTTCATGTAATGTTGATGCCTGAGTCACTAGTTATAGGTATTTGGAAGGCTACTATATTTAGGAGTTGAAAAGTTTGGAGTATTTGTCTGGATAAGAATTTCTGTATCCCTGAACCAGGAAAAGATAATCACTTAATGAAATTAAAATATTATTTTCCAGTCTTGAAAATAGAAAATATTATGGTTGTTTATGTTCACACCCTTACAACAGATTGACTTAAAGTTATGGCATTACCCAACACTTAATTTAATTTTCCTTTTTGCAACACCTTAGAAATGATAAGTTTTCCTCATTCACTTTTTTTTTTTGCCAAATAAAAATAAATGAAATAAAATGAATGAAATCATTAGGGACTTAATATAATTAGAAGTAGTGGGGAGAAAGGATACAGGGAGAGAAGAGATAGAAGAGGGAGGGCACATGCACATCGGTGCTCTTAGCTCTTGTTTAATAGGAAGAGATAGAGAGAGGAGAAAAGAGAATATAAGGAGGGTGTAAAGTTGACCTACATTTCTTTCAAATATAAGCGAAGAAATATATCTTTGGAAGAGCTTCGAGCGCCCCCCACACACAGCTCAACTCAATTATACCCTAAAGTTTACTATAGGTTGTGAAGTACTTAAAATGTAGAACTTGCCCTCAACATTAATCCGATCCATCATTATCCAGCATAACCCAAGTACCCTACATCTATCACCAAGAAGCAAAAAGGACAAATAGAAGGGCAATTATCCAAAATGTGTCGTTAGTTAAAATTTGGTTGGAAAACCTAATACTCTATCACATTGAACAAAGTAACCTACCAACATTGATTTTATTGAAAATTCTGATTCTCATTGGACATAGTTTCACATATGTAATGTTATCCTTAGAAAATACTCATAATGCTCTTTGTAATTTTTCTTTTGAAGGCTTTGCATCCTACTAATGAATCTGATTGTTCCATTTCTTGTTACAAAGGTTTTGACGGTGTTGCTATATCCACCTCTGTCATATGATAGCTTTTACTGTAGTTTCTTTGAGTTCCTCTTACAATTTGAAAAGTTCTTATTAATAAAATTCCCATTTGTCTGCAATTTTTATTTGATGCCCAGTAGTTGAGGTAGCCACAGATTGGTATTGTTGAACTACAAATTGAAAATTACTTGCAAGGACAACCAAGTTTTGTATGGGAAATATTGGGAATCTTTTCACCTTCTCTATGCACACTGGTGGGGCAATGTAATTAACTATCGAATTTTAGCCCCAAGTATGTTCTGAATATAACTGGAGAAGAGGATTTCTCTATTGTCATTTCTTGGGCAAATACAGGGTTCTCAAAGATCTTGGAAGTTCTAGTGTTTGGTTATTTGTCCTTTCATCGAAGAACTTCTTTGTCACATGGGTGATTGGGTTCATTTGATGGTTCCGAATAATTGGAGGATTTTTATGAGCTGTGGTGGTCCTCGCTCCATCCTGTGTTGTTTAAAAATAGGTTGGCTGAGCTTGGGTCATCGGGTTCATTTGAGTGGTGACTGAGCTTGTTTGTGTTTCCTTTTTGGTTTCTTTCCTATAGTTTAAATGATTGCGCATCCTTGCCTTGTCCCATTTGTGCCCCCTCCAGTGACATTGCTATCATAGACAAATACAGTTCAGGTTGTTAGTCTGACAGAATTTGCAAAAAGAAAATCGAAGATATTTTTTAAAACAAATCGGAAGAAAAGAGTGCATTATTGAAGCTCCTTTTATACTGCTCTAGCCAACTGTCTTTGTTATTACTTGAAGCATATGTGTAATTTATTATTTATACCCACTGTACAGTTTTTAGTGCCATATGATTTAATGTTGGAGTTTTTTTGAAGCAGAGGATTTGGTCGATCTCTACTCCAAATTTAAGGGCCCCTTGCATGTGTACATTTTGAAGGCATTAGGGAAACCTTGTGTGTGCGTATTTTTTGTGCATGCCTGGGCCAAATTATGGCATTTTGGCAGGAAAATGATCCACTCGATGCCAGTGCACGAGCGGCACTGCCGCACTGGTTTGTATGGGGGATGATTATATTATATTTAGGGATAATGTGATAAAGTACCCTGCAGTGGCAGCCTGTACAAGTTACATTGGTCCATCTCCTGTCCTCTAGATTTGGACATTAGAACTGCCTAGAGTCTAGTGGTAGTATTTGTCGTAAAAGGTTAGAAATTCAGTAAGTAAGATCTGTTACAGACCTGGGGTTTTAAGGTGTAATTATACTACTTTTGAGTCATTGTGCTTTAGGTAGGTAGATGGGGCATTTGCCATTTAGGTACACGGTGAAAGAGTATCTGATTTTCTTTAGCTGTCAAAGCCCACATACGAAAGTACTCTCTCAGTTTTAAAATATTTCTTCTGTTTTAAATTATAAAGTTATTATTTATTTTTAAAAATCAATTCGATATATTTTTAAATTCAAAATTAAGATAATTTATTAACAATTATAAATCGTACCATTAGTAGTATTTTTTAGATAGTTTATAATATTCTCGTCATTGTATTAATTAAAATTAATAGAAATTATATTATTTTTGAGTTTAAAAATAATTTAAGTTAATTTTAAAAAGTCAATAACGAGTTTATATTTTAGAGTGGAAGGAGTGTATTAGAGATGTTTTAACTTTCATGAAAAGTCATATTTTCAAAGTTATAATTGATATGAATTTATATAAATTTAGGCAATAGACTTGTGAAATATCTAAAATTACTTCTAATTATATATATATATATATATATGACTTTATACTGTACATATAAAAATGACATTGAAAATGAAAATGGATATTCAATCACGCCTTGTCTGGCCAAGGCACGGCATGTGCTCGATCTCTCTTTATTTAGGTTCACTTTTACGCTTTCCCTCCTCCCCCACTTGCATGTGCTGTTCTCTTGCTTTCTCCATCCGCCTTCTCTTATTCTTCTTTTCCATTTATTTATTCCAAGATTAGACAATATTTATAAAAAGAGCCATTTTTAAGAATAATTTTAGGGAATTGTTATTAACAATAAGAATCATCAAATTCTCTGTTATTTGCCTCACAAGTGGCCAAAATAAAATCATAGATTTTTAATAGGTCAAAACAGAACGAAAACGAATGCAAAAGGCAATTTACTTCATAAGAAAGAGGAAGAAAAAATAAAATAAAAATAAGAGTTGAAGAAAAATAAGTTACGAGAGAACGGGGAGTAAAAATAAAAATAAAAGAGTGAAAAATAAGTTCAAAAAAGGGTTAATAGTTTCGAGGAGGGTAGTTCTTTTTCTTTTTTTTCCCTCTCTCTCCCTTTATAAAATAGATAATATATTTAAAAATAAAAAATTGTGCGTTTTTTTTCTTCTTTTGTCCCTATAAGTTTAATTATATTACTATTTTTTTTTTATATTATTTTTTATTTATTCTTTTAAATTTTATAAAATTCTTATTTTTTCTCCAAATAATCTGAGTATTAGCATCAATAATATATTTAAAAATAATTATTATTATTGAAAAATGAAAGTACTGATATGTTTTTGTTTGTGAATGCGCCAATGCGGTGACAACGGTCTGCTCTATCTACTTTGTACTGGCTACCAAACAACGTACATGAGTTGTTTCTGTCCGTTGGGAGTTGGACCATACTACCGTATCTAGCCGTTGGATACCGTATCACATATAGTATTCAAGTAATAAATGATGAAAATTAATATTTTTTTAAATTAATTTAATATTTTCACAAAATAAAATAGAATTTATTTGTGAAAATATCAAATTATCTTATAAAAATATCAATCCTCTGAATAAAAAGGAAGAGGAAGTGAAGAATTTCCTCGGTTTTCTTTTATTCTTTGATGTATTTATATGAGGCGAAAATTTATACCGGAGTTCTATAGAAATTAGATTATAATATAACACAAAAATTATGAGCACTCACAAAAATTCTAATATACGAGGTAGAACAATTTCAAATTAAATAACTTTAATATAATTTATATTCGTTCTTTATATATATATCTATAGCATTAACAATAATATTTGATTGGTAGAATATTGCTTACACCCAAAAATTATACTCACTTTATATTACAAAAAGAGTTTTATCTGTAAAATTTATGATATATGTTAATTCTTAAATAGAATAAGTGTTTAATTCAATGTTTTTATTTTTGTAAAATACTTTTTAAAATCGATTCTTTTATATAATGGATGGAGTATAAAGTTGGTCTTACCATCTATATATTTGAAATTTATTATTTGAATAAAATTAGCTCATATAAATAAGTCAAAATAGGTAACATAATAAACAAGTCATGTTTAAAATTTAAGTCCACCTTCTTTTTTTTGTTAATAATAAAAATAATTAAGTTTTAAGAGCAACCATGACGATTTTGAATTTTTTTTAGTTATATAAGACTTATATTTAAACACACACTCTATTTTATTATTAATAATATTTGATCCCTCAAATTCATGGATATCATAAGTTGAAAAATATCACTCGAGACAAAGATTTTTGTTGAAATTTATTTATTTTTAGTTTTTTTTGAAAATTCATAGTTTAATAGGTTGTATTTAGTTGCGGGTTGTTGGGATTGTAATGGTAATTATAACCAATGGATGTAACTTTTGATATGTGCTAATGAAGTTTTTTTCTATGTTTTATTTAAAAATAAAATAAACTAAAAATATTGGGCTTTTGTTTTCCTTGGGGATGTGAATATTGGGTGATTGTGTGTGTATGCACATACACGATAAAAAAAACTCCTCATAATAGCATTAAATTAATTTGCACACTTCATTTCAATTAAACCCCGCCTAAACCCCTACTTAATCAATCTATCTACCTTTCCTATTTAAACGCAAACAGAGGCGAGTAGGCGACCATGTGTCCCTCTCATGAAAAAAATATTCTCAAACTCTTCTCTCTGTTCAATCTATATGTATAGATTTGTATTTAGAGCAAAGAATCACTTATAACTGAATTGAAGTATCGAGATCTCTAATGGCGGGCGTTCAAGTTAGAAACGACGAAGCTGGGCTGAGCTCGGAGTCCCATAAGCCTTCGGTATTTACTTCATCGGCGTCGTACAAGTATCAGAAGAAGCCGCCGGCAGTCACCATTTCTCGAGCCGGCTCCGAAGTCGATGACATAGTCACCCTGTTGCACGGCTCCGATCCAGTCAGAGTCGAGCTCAATCGCCTCGAAAACGAACTCCGAGGTTCACATATCTATATATTTTTCATTGTGAACACGTTTTCCCTTTTTAGTTTTCATTCCGTTGATAATTATTGGGCATAATAAATGGTAAATTAGATTCTCTAATTTTGAAAAAGTCCATTTTGGTGTTTTCTTGAGTTAATTATAGTTGGAGCTCATTGGAAATATGTCCAGAAAGAACTGTTAATTAGTGGCCTTCTAAAATTGCTAAATTAGAATGATGCAATAATAATTTGACATTTTGACTTTTAGGCACAAGCTTACTTCCAAAGCTTGATGCAAATGGTGACAAAAGTTTGTTTACACTCCTTGAAATTAAAATTTTGGAGTCAAAATGAAAGCAGAACTGACACTTGGGGTTTTTCTTTGGTTGCCATTTGTTTAACTAATATTTTTTCCTCCGCAAAAGACAAGTTTAATTTGGATTTCTTGTTTAAATTTTATACTTGTTTTTTTCTTTCTTCTTAATTGTGATTCAAGTTATAATAATTCTGTTTGTTTTGATGGAAGTATTTCCTCTAGACTCCCCCTCCAGAATGTTAAGGAGTTTGAATAATTTTGTACGGTATGGCCTTAATTGGTTTAGCTTTTAAAGAATATGTATTTATATTTTATGTAGAAAAAGGATATAAATCTATTCTATTGTGTATTCAAACAGTGAGATTAGCAGACAGGAGTCACACCTAAAGCCTGATGGATATTAAATGGAGAAAAAGATTGAGTTTAGAAAAAGTCATTACTGGCCAGGCTCAATTCTTTTCAACAGTATATATTCCTAAATAAATAATTAAGATAGTTATATGGGGTTTCTAGTTCTAGTGGTATCTTCAATTTTTTTATCCTGGATCCCACCACAAATACTTGCCTTTTTTGCAGATAAAGATAGGGACTTGGGAGATGCACATGCAGAAATCAAGGCACTGAGGTACTCCGAGCGCCTCAAAGAGAAGGCAGTTGAAGAGGTACTTTCTATTATTTTGAACATGTGTGCCTCTATACTTTCCTTGTAACATAAACCTTTTTCATCTGCATATTGTATCCA
This sequence comes from Hedera helix, assembly GCA_947179155.2. Classification (NCBI taxonomy): domain Eukaryota; kingdom Viridiplantae; phylum Streptophyta; class Magnoliopsida; order Apiales; family Araliaceae; genus Hedera; species Hedera helix. The sequence goes on from OX359283.1 coordinate 29,427,719, forward strand.
TGTGAGAGTTGCTAAATGTGAAACAAGTATGCAATTGTCTCGTTTCCTTCCATGTCCACAACAAGTGGGATGAGATCCAATTTCTCGTCTATCAAATTTTCTCATCTTCATACGTGGGTTGAAAGCATTTGTTGCTAGTAAAGATAAACAGATTCATCTCTTAGTTGGTCGGCTATTAAACGGGTTCATCTTTATATATCACCGTGCATCATTACGTCTTTCATATATTTAAATAATAAATATCGGCTTTGTGAAGCCTTTTTTAAGTTTGAATTTTAGCTTAACATGCATAATTTCATATACCGATATTCTGTCTTTATCGCATGTACAACAGTTTAAGTAAAACTAATTTTAGTACCAATTAAGAACTTAGCTTGGGAGGGAGTGAGGGAAGGGGAGGAAGAAGTGAAGCTGGAAATAATGCCTGACATAGCAGAGTACTTGAATCCCCCCTTATGTTAAATGTACAATTTGATGTTTGAATTGTCCAGGCAACCATTTGTAAGTAATTATGAAGATAAGACAATATGTTTAGAGCTGTCCTTTTTATTGACTTTTTATGTTTAAGTTGTTTATGTTAAGAGATCTACTTATTAGTTAGAGTTAGCCTTACTAAAGTGTGCATCTCCATTGATGCGAGATTGAATATTTAAGGTTCTTATTTCTTTTGCCAGTCTCTTCAATCTCTAAATTACCAGCAATATCTGTTTTATAGATGACGGTATAGATACTTTTACTAGAAGTCTTTTTTCTCATAAACATTCTCTGTTGATGCGATTCTAGCTAACTGATGAGCTACATAAAGTGGATGAAAAGCTAAAACTGAACGAAGCCCTTTTGGAAAGCAAGGTATCATTTATAGATAAATTTCACTTTGTTGAATAACATTTGTTCCACTGTATATAGTTTAGCAGAATTATTTCGCATGAACTAATCATTTGTTATTTTTTTACAGAACTTAGAGGTTAAGAAGATAAATGAGGAGAAAAAAGCAGCTTTGGCTGCACAGTATGCAGCAGAAGCCACTCTACGAAGAGTTCATGCTGCCCAGAAAGATGATGATATGCCTCCTATTGAAGCCATCATTGCTCCGTTGGAGGCAGAGCTAAAGTTGGCTAGGCTGGAGGTAATGTCACTAGTAACTTAAATCCTCCTTTTAAAGTTAGGAGACCCACATGAAAGTTGCTGTCAGTATTAGCTGTTTGCTAGTTAATGCACATGAAGAGTAATAAGAATGAGTTAACTTAGGTCAAAATAAACAAAAGGTAGAATATAAAATTATAGAGTGGATACAAATTTTTTGTTTTCTTCATTTAATCATGAGCTATTTGGCTTGTTAGGTGGCAAAGTTGCAGGATGACAATAAAGCTCTAGACCGGCTTACTAAATCTAAGGAGGCTGCTTTGCTGGAGGCTGAGAAAACTGTTCAAATGGCTATGGCAAAAGCGTCCTTGGTTGATGATTTGCAGAACAAAAACCAGGAGCTAACAAAGCAGATTGAGATATGCCAGGTTTAATACATTTTGTATTTTTCTATTGCAGCTTATTGATTAAGTTAAAATGAAGGTAGGTCTGGTTGTCCATACTTGGTCTAATATAAAATGTTGTGATCAATTTCAGGAGGAGAATAGAATCTTGGATAAAATGCATCGACAAAAGGTTATAGAGGTCGAAAAGCTTACACAAACTGTTCGTGAGCTTGAGGAGGCAGTTCTGGCTGGTGGGGCTGCTGCAAATGCTGTGCGTGATTACCAACGGAAAGTGCAAGAGATGAATGTAAGAGCCGCTATCATTTTTGAATTATTCTTGTTAACAACTTTTAACAAGTTCGTTAGAAAATGTTCCTTATTGATACTAACTGCGAAGGTTTTGTAGGAGGAGAGGAAAATTTTGGACCGGGAACTGGCTCGTGCAAAGGTTACTGCAAACCGGGTTGCCACTGTTGTTGCAAATGAGTGGAAAGATGCCAATGACAAAGTAATGCCGGTAAAGCAATGGCTTGAGGAAAGAAGATTTTTTCAGGCATGTTATTGTTTGAGTAAATGTTATCCATGTCCTTTGACTATTATTCAATGTTCCTTGATTGATCCAAATTAAATTTGTACAAACTGCAACTCCAATTAAATTTTGGTTAAGGAACTTATAGATTGGTGCATTCCACTGCTCTCAGCAGCGGTGACAGTTAGGATGGTCAAAGCCTAAAAAACAACACCGTTTGAAAGATGAGAGCAATTGACCTAAAAACACAATAGCAGAAAATGGAATTACACTCACGTTTGTGACTAATCTTCTAACTTTTTTGTTATCAAGATTTGGTATACTCTCTTTTGAATTACTATGAGCTTATTTATTATTGTATGATTAAAAGAAAATTAGCGCCATTGGCGAGTCTGTGGGTGTGTGGTGTTTGCATCGTCCTGATACCAAGTACATGACTAAATGAAGTACTAGTAATAAACGGTATACTATTATATCATCGATTTCCTTGCAGTGAGTTGTATAGGAGGGGTGGGGGACTGTTCTCCTGAATCAAGTACCTACCTTGGTGGGAAGCTATGCTCTCAGAATTTGCCTTGATTATTAACTGAATAGCAACATTTTGTTGCAATTGTAGCAAATGGCATGAAAAGCTGACTATTATTCTTTTTGCTACAAGTTGCTGTGATCTGTTCCCCACCACCTCTCTCAACCCCCCCCCCCCCCCCCCCCCCCCCCAAAAAAAAAAAATGGCCATGGTAACTTGATGAGTCTGTATAAATATATTTATTTAGTCATATTCAAGATAATTTAGGCATTTCAAACACAATGTCTAACAGTTCTGTATATTTTTGAAGGGAGAAATGCAACAACTTAGAGACAAACTGGCAGTAGCAGAGCGCACTGCAAAGGCAGAAGCACATCTAAAAGTGAGGAAGTTGATGATATTTATGTTACCTGTTTTTCCTATTTGCAGTTTTGAAACTTATCTTGATTGGGTGTGGATTGAACCTTTTTATAGGAAAAGTACCAATTACGTTTTACAGTTTTGGAAGAAAGGCTTAGTAAAGTACCCCCTAATGGCGTTGCCCGCTCAAACTCAGTTGGTAGAAGTATGATCAATGGTCCTTCACGACGCCAGTCTCTTGGCGGGGCAGAAAATTTCTCTAGATCGCCTTCAAATGGGTATTTGTCAAGGAGAAAAAGTTCGCAAACTGTGACCGTACGATCCAATAGTGTTACTGCTCTACTAAAGCAACCAAAGATCTCCTCAGGATTATTCGACAGTGGTAGCACAGGGGATAGAAATGTGCTAGTTCCAAATGCAACTGATCAAGATAATGGACCTACCAGTGCTGGTGAGCATATTCAAAGTAATGGCATACTAAGTTGCATATTTGAGGAGAATGGTAATGGGGCTGCCAATGAAAAACCAAAAAGGCAACATGAGGATTATGTTTCAGGAATGCTGTATGATATGTTACAGAAAGAGGTCATTGCCCTGCGGAAAGCTTGTCATGAGAAAGATCAGAGCCTTAAGGACAAGGATGATGCAATCGAGGTTGGTTAACACTCAGTCTGATTAATCCTTTCTCTCTCCCCCTGTCTCCTCTCTCTCTCGCACACCATTGTTGTTTGACTCGCAATTTTCCAGATGTTGGCAAAGAAGGTAGAAACATTGAACAAAGCAATGGAAGTTGAGTCAAAAAAGATGCGGAGAGATATGTCTACCATGGAAAAGGAACTTGCTGCAATCCATATTGGGAAGGAGCGAGATCAAAGGGCACAGCATGTCTTAGCTCCCAGGGGAGCTGTTAATGGCACTAGATCAGTTGCAATGAGGTGAAAATCTTCATGCATTAATAGGGGTTTCAGTTGCTCTATTTTTTATTGACTGCATACAAATTTCTAGGAAACATTTTATAACATGTTTGTGCATTTGCATATGCTTGTCCTTATTTGGAGAGAAAGCAAGAGTCTAGATCACAACACCTGTTTGAATATTGTTCTCTTTTGAAATCAGATGCTCTGTTTGTGATTACAAGGTTGTTGGCTGTCTCACCAGTAAACCTATTACATGATAATTTAGATCAACGGTTAATGCATTCATATACTTGACCTCAAAGATTTTTTTTACTGATAAATTTAATGTCTGCTTATCCTATTCTATTCTTGCACAAGCAGACTTAATACCACAAGTGTTAAACGTATTAGTTTTTTTCCCCTCAATTTTTCGGTCCGTAAGAAAGCCTTGTTTGTTTGTGCCCTCTTCTGGTACGACCCTTTACACTCGCAAATGTTTTTTAATGGTGCCACTTTTACCTTGCTGTTATACTCTAGTCTACCTACTACAATCCTAGGGGAAAGGGGTAATTGCTGCATTTTGTTGAGAGATTCTAACCATGCTCGTGAGCATGGTGTGTGTGTGTGTGGCACCAGTCGCTCTAGTAGTTATTAGTTTAATAGGTTGTTTCTCGAGTAGAAAATGGTTCCCACCTTTACCTTAGTGTCATATTTCTATGGCACACGGAAGAACATTGGCCGAGTGATATTACTCAACCCATGCTACTATCCATGAGATTAGGGGTTCGATTCTTTGCAAAATCAAGGTGGGTGGGTGGGTCAAATTAGTAACAAAAAAAAAAAAAAATCCATGGCATTTCTATAAGCTTATGTTTTTACTAACTTATTAGAATTAGTTTTTGGCTAACTTACTATTTTGTTATTTGAGAGATTATAAACACAACTGACTTTTTAAATTGCTTACTTTCGCAGGAATGGAACTCCTCGTAGGCAGTAGAAAAGGTTGTTCAACACAATGACCAGACAGGCATATTTTATCACATCTGCTGTAGATATAAATAAATTTACCATTTCCATTTTGCTCTTCTTTTCTTCACCTGTTCATGTTTCCTCATTGCCTCCTCCCGCTATTAAATAAAGAACTGACCTTTATATCTTGTAAATTTTGTATTAACATGATTATTAAGGAATCATCCTCAAGTATGTTTTGAAATTTAATATAGTTTATTTAATTTTTGAAAATAATAAATATATTTTAGATGATTTATAATTTTTATAATTGTAATATTTAAATTAATTGAATTCATATCAAAATTAATTTTATATATTGGAATGGGGGAAGTTTATACAAAAATTTGACTGATTTAATTTTTTTTAACGTCAAATTCAAGGCCAGAGTATGTAGTGACATGAAATTGTTGACGATAAATTTATTTATTTATTTTTCTCTTTTCCATCAAGTTTTGCCCTCAAATTTTATTTCTTTTATTTTGTTTATCAAGTTCCCCGTCCTGTCTCTATCGTTTTCTTTTTATGCCCACCTTTTTTTTTATTTTTATCTTCCGACTTTCCTCCAGTCCTATAAGATCCTATTAATTATGGAGTAATGTTAATGTGTTATTATTATGTTAAATTAATTGTGTAAAATATAAATGGCCATTGTAATAATATACTATTAAAATTCGTGATGCAATATTTGAGATTTGAAATCCCTATCATCTCCTCTAATTCATGTGCTGCAATTTTAAAATTAGTATTAGAATGCTGAACGGATTTAGACATTTACATTAACGGTAACAACAGCTAAGAAAAATAAGGGGCAATAATTACATATATATAATATTTAGGATTTTAACTATCTTTTCAATATCCAATCATGTGAATTATAATAACATAAAATAATAAGAGGATCTATCATTTTTCATGTAATTATGTGAAGTGAAATCCCATAATTTATACATTAAAATTTCAATGGTACAAATCAACTAATTTTCTTGATTTTAAATAAAAGAACTAAACTATTCAATTTCCTAAATGTTGACAGACAACTAAATATATATAAAAATAAAAATAAAATCATTTTTAACATGATCTAGAACCAAATTTATCCAAGACATGTCCTTTTCTCATATAGATATTTGTTATTTCACAAAAAGAAATAGGAGAAAGGTAATCTAAAACAATAAGACTATTTAATAAAACTAAGTATTTTTGTATAAAATTTATAATTAGTTTTTTATTTTTTGAATAAAATTTTAAAATAAAAAACTTAACTTCCATTGTTTTGTTTAGCAATAATACTTTGGTGACAAAAAATTAGATATAAAATGATATAGATGATAGTTATTGATTATTATAATTATTGGAATCACTCATATATGGTGGAACATCCATAAATTTTGATTTTGCACATTATTTTATATCTAATTTTTTATAACCATCTTTTGTAATCATAGCATTGCTCTTTGTTTAGTAGCCTCAATCAAGTTTAACTAAAGTAGACCTTATATAACATTTTCTCAAACAAATACTCCATCTGTCCTAAATTAAATATTTAATTTTGATTTTTTTAGTCAAGTTAACTATTTTCAAATTAATAATTAAGAATATATAAATATTTTTTTAAAATTATAAAAATTATAATTAGTAATAAATTGTATATATTTTCTTTTGATTATAATATTTTCACTTATATTTCGATAAAAATAGTATAAAAACTAATTTTAAAAATAATTAATTTGATTTTAAAGAGAGGGAGTAATATTAGAAATTGCAACAATAACCCTGAATTTTACTGGCCATCTCAACGTTGACCCAAAGGACTAAAAAGTCAAAAGCAAACACAAATCACCCTCTTCTTGGGTTTAAGTAGAGGGAAAATAAAAATACTTGGGGACAAGAGGGGTTTTAGAAGAGAAAACACCATCTTTTTAATTTTATTATCTTTCGAGCACAACAAAAGCAAACACAAATCATCCTCTTCTTCCCACTCGAATGGCTCTTCTTCTCAAACCCCGTCCTCTCAGATTATGTTCTCTTCGATTAATGGCGGCCTCACGTTTATTCTCATGCTGCTCTTCTTCTCTACACTCTCAGTCTTGTTCTCTACGTTCATCGTCTTCTTCTACTCTCTCCTCTCTATCCCTGCTCCTCCTCAATACCAGGTATTCACATGAAAAGAAAATAGAGAATAAGCACTAAATTTCATTAATGAGATATAAATAGTGGAATTGAAAAAGTAGGGTTATGTGATGTAGTGTTTATGCTGTATTTTCTTGCATTTTCTCGTCTGTCAAGCAGTTCAAAGTGTTTGATGTGCTAAGTTAATCTATAAATTTAGCCTTTGCTGTCTGTTTCACATCTTGGGTTTCTGTTTTTTTTAGAAATCATAGGAATTTTATGAAATTGGCCCTGCATTTGATTTCTGAATTATAGCTAAGAGGGAAAAAGGGGAACATAAATTCCTTTAAAAATGTTTCCACCAAAAATCGTGTTCAAATGTGTTTTCTGTATCTTTAGAACTTAAATTACGAACCAGCGTTCAGTTAGCTAGCCAAACGTGACCTAAAAGTATCTGAGTGGGAGTCTTCGGGTAGTTCTTTAATTCATGTATCTCTAGGTGACTTTTTGGGGCATTTAGAAGGTTCTGAATTTCTGATTGTTGATAGAATACTGTTAATGACTTCTGTTATTGTTTCAGGTCAAGTTTTAACTTGACAATAGTGTGCAGCCGCAATTTGATTCAAAATGTAGAGTCTCCAAGGGCTTTCATGTCATCAAGCATTGCAGCTGATGCTTTTCAAGAGAGTGCGAGCTCAAAAGCTTATGGATCTGAACAGATTCAGGTAAATGAATAGCTCTATTTTTTTTTGGCATTGATAAGAATTTAATAATGTGTTTCACATCATGTAAATGCCTTCAATTCTTACTGAAATTATTGTTAAGAGTTGTAGTTTACATATACTTGGACGAGGGGTTGTCAGACCAAATTCCTCATTCATAAAACAGTGGGTGAATAATTTGTTCTGATTGAACATGACTGAATGCTGGGAGGCTATTGTGATCATAGAAAAATGACCATAAGAAGTTCAAATAAATCAAGCTTGAATTTGACTTAATTTCGACTACCCACTGAAAAACGAAGGGAAAATTTACAGCCGAATTATGGAGTTTGCATGTTGACCACATTAAGACACTTTTGAGCAAATTTTAATAATAATGAACGTAATGAACACATCCTGTACTTGCTATTAATGAGTTATAACATTGACCTTTCAAACCCTTGGAATATTGAATTAATCTGTATTCAGATTTTTGTCAAGGGATTAGTGCTCTTTGGTGGTTGTGATATTCATTTTTTTAAGAAGTCATGGTTTTACTTGATCTGCATTTTTTTTGTTGAAAAAAGGAAAGAATAAGAAGGAAGTAAGTCATGGTTCTTTCCATCCATTATGGTTAGTTGACCTTGGGTATTAGAACTTGGAAGTCGTAGTGCCTTGTCTTTCATATATAAATCTATTGTTAATTTACTTATCAAACAAAAAAAAAAGTAAAAAGTTATGGTTAGTAGAACAACACCTTCTGTTAACCAGCTACCACTTTTCATTTATGAGTGTATAATATATATTATGATGTATTTGTTTTGTCTTTTTTGTATTGACCTCCTGTACATTTTTTCCCAGGTATCTAAACTAATCAGTTTTGTCTTATTAGGTACTGGAAGGTTTAGACCCTGTTAGGAAAAGACCAGGAATGTACATTGGGAGCACTGGACTTCGTGGGTTGCACCATTTGGTATTATTTTTTTCTCTGTATGACATCAAAAAAATAATCTTGATCTGTCTTTGTCGCATTGATTCTTCGTATTAACTAATGTGCTGTTTGTTAACCTCTTAAAATCCTTTATAGTGGAAAAATTAAGTTGTTTCTTCAAAAGTAGATCAAATGAAGGATGTGAGGAAGAGATCTTTGATCGTTTGCTTGTCCACTGCAAGTCTGTGAGTAGTCTTTGGATCGTGGTGTTCTCGCTGTGTGGCATTTCTTGGGTGGTGCAAGTTTGGTTAGTGGGATGTCACAATCTGGGCGTGGGATGAAGGTGATAAAGGGATGGAGAAGGTGACTTGTAGTAATTAGTGGACAATTTGAAAGAAGCCGAATAACTAGTATTGGGTAGAATAGAGTGAGGGCTCTTTCACATATTCGGATTCTCTTCCTAAGATTTCTTTTCTTTTTCCTTCATGAAGTTTATCTAATATCTATTGTGAATTTTAGGGGTTATTTGGGAGATTTTTGGGCTAGGGACCTAATGTAGGTTGTTTTTTTGAAGGTTCTTTGTATCAAGTGGTTTTGCTTGTACTTGGGTTTGCCCCATTTTTGGCGTTTTACTGAAACTATACTTGTAAAAAAAAGTGTGTATGGTAGCTAGTACTCACTTAAAAATAGAATTACCACTAAAATTATTATATCAATATGACTCATCACTAGAAAAGCTAAATAGAGAAGATTATATTTTCTTTGATTGTAAGATGAAACATTCATTTCTAGTTACTCAATTCTATTAATTTTTATTTATTTATTTATAGGTTCTTGAAGCATTGATTACTAATTAATTGATACTTGATTTTCAGTTATATCAGATAGGCTTCAATATATTTGCATTAAAGTAAGTTTCCTGGTTTAATGATTGTATTTTATTTTAGGTTAATGAAATATTGGATAATGCTGTTGATGAAGCGCAAGCAGGATTTGCTTCAAAGGTAGATGTCGTCTTATGTGCAGACAATTCAGTGAGCATCATGGACAATGGGCGTGGGGTATGAGATGTCTTATGCGTTTGTTGTCAAATGGAAATTCTCTACTTTAAAGATTTGTCATACAGAATAATACTTCTTAATTTGTTAACAGGAGTTATATAGTTCCCTTGGTGTGAGCACATAAATTAATATTCCCTACTGCGAATTAATAGTTATTACTTGCTATTCAATCTCACGGGACCATTGCATCCATCCTACCTATGTGTACCTGTTTCCTCTTTGGCTCTTTGCACGTTGTTAAATATCATACTGTTTGTTGTATATGCAACATAAAGTGAAGGTAGGTATGTGCCATGATACAAGATATAGATGCGATGGACTATGGTTATTGAATGAACTTTAATTATTTACATATGGTATGTTATGATATTATAAGCTGTTGTATTCTATATTTTCTTTAGCAAATTTTTGTTCCATTTGCGATGGCAGAGTTTGTTAACATTGGGCTTTTCTTGTTAAATCTTAACAAACAAAATAACAGGAGATTATTTGATGTTAAAGTGTTTTTGCCGGTTGATTTTCATTTGCTTTGGCATACTTATATTGCAAGAATTTTCTTAAATGTCACTTCTGCAGCTTTCAGCATGTTCCCAACTATTTTACTTGCTTCAATGTTTAATTGTGCATTGCAGATTCCAACCGACTTGCATCCTGCAACAAAAAAATCTTCTTTAGAGACTGTCTTGACGGTATGAATGTCTACCATAAGATTTTAATTTGTTATTGTCTATCGTAGCTTTCTTTGGTAAGTGAATCAGGTGTTATTGATCACCCAAAGAATGGTGTGAATCCCATATACATACGGTGTATATATCAAAAGCATAAGAAACAAAAATAGGACGTGTTAGTAGATAAAAATTAGCTCCTCGTCTACTTACGGAAAGAAAGCTACATATTGTTCCACAAACAAACGTGCTCATTGTAAACAAACATGCTCATTAAAAACAAACATGCTCATAGAACTTATACTCATATGTATAATTCCGTTAATATATGTATATTAGTGATTATATATTCATAAGTCATAATTAAATATTTAGTGATGTATCCTAGAACAAGAATTGTTTTAAATTTTATTTGAAAACGTTGCAATTGACGTATGAATATCAAATGATGCAGGTCTTGCATGCCGGTGGAAAATTTGGTGGCTCCAGTAGTGGTTACAGTGTCTCAGGTGGATTACACGGTGTTGGCTTATCTGTTGTCAATGCATTGTCTGAGGTGCTTATGTCATATCCGTTAACTCTATTCAATAATATAGCATTAAATGTGGCGGAAAAAATGTTTTTTGTGGTTTCCAATAGAATTTTGGGTCCTCTTTGCGGGCTTCTAAGTTTCTCTTTTCCATTGAGCAACTTTTAATATCTTGAAGTTTGATAAACAAATCTTTATCGTGTGACCCTTTCTCCTTCACTCATTTAAGGGTCACACTTCTGGAAGTATTTTTCCGTATAAACATGTGCTCTATAGGCTGGCACTTTTATCCTGAGATTCCTTGCAGATGTTTCCCCTTTCTAAGTCTTGTAAGGACTAGCCACTTCGTTCTGAGTTAGGCTGCTCTTGATTCTTTGGACTTATTATCTAACTCAGTAATTGCGTTTCTGCTTTTCAACCAGCACGCTATTATTTTTCAGCATTTTGCATGTTAAGGCTGATGAATTAATTTTAGGCACTTAAAAACATTCCAGAGCATGTGATCTTTTGTTGTTTCTTTGTTTAAGATTTTACTACATTTTCTACTTTTCCTTGTCATCTAATTCTGCAATGTGTTGGGTCACAGGCACTAGAAGTTACTGTAATGCGTGATGGAAAGGAATACCAGCAGAAATATTCCCGTGGGAAGCCTGTGACAACTTTAATGTGTCGTGAGCTTACAACCGAAGAAAAAGATCACAAAGGGACTTGCATACATTTTTGGCCTGATAAAGAGGGTTAGTCCTGTACACCTTACACACCTGTTTATTGTAATCTTGTACTGTTCATGAACATTTAGCTTGTTAATGATAAATTGATAATTGCATCAATTGAATTTGATATCCTCTCTCTTATGATCGTCTTCTATGCAGTATTTGCTGAAATCCAGTTTGACTACAATACTATAGCTGGAAGAATTAGGGAGCTTGCTTTTCTAAATCCTGAGGTAAAATCATTTCTACTAGTTTGTGATTCTATAAGATTATTAAAATTATTAGTTATGCTTCTGTCATGTTTTTTTTAATAAATGTTCTTATCTGATATACATTTTATGCATTTTAAAGAGAAGTTCCCATGCATTTGATGATGATTGTGTATCATAAAAGTGGTTATTGCATTTAAAGTATTTTGCTAGAGATAATGAATAATTAACCTTATACTCCCTCCATCTCATAAACGATGTCTCAAGTACATCGCACAATTTAAGAAAAAACTAAAGTAGAGGAGAGAGTATAAATAAGTTTTCACTTTTACCCACAACGGACCCCCCTAATACTAAAGATTCTCTCTTTTTTTCTAAAAGTAGTGGACCTACTCAAGTACTTTTGAGTGTAGAAGAGACTTGATATAACCTTTTTCATTTGAGTAATTGAGTTGTGAACTTTAGATATCTTTTATAGGAAAAAATTTATTTTGTACTTTAGTCATCCTTGATGGGACGGGGAGGGAGTAATATATTGCTTGAATTGATAATAAATTACCACAATGCTGAATTTTATGTCCATGGTGTCTAAAATGTGCGAAGACAAGTGAACTTTTTTTGTAGAATAGGATGATTTAGGAGTGGTTTCGCTTTTCATTGTTTTACATTTTTTAGGAAATAGAAATTAGTGACTAATTACGGAAAATGTATTGTTTGGTTATAATTATTGCTTGTTCCTCCCGTGTAGAACTCTTTCAGTTTCTTAAGAAACTACTCCCTCCATCCTCAAAAACATGTTTGAAAGTAGCCTAACATTTTGTCCTCCAAAGAATGTCCAAAAGTGCACAAACCAAATGTAAAATAGGACATAAATACTAATGTACCCCAAAGTGCATGTATCCCCATACAAAAACTCTACTCCCCAGTTAATTTTGGTATTTGTGTGGGTCCAAACAAAGGGTATAATTGAAACAAATTTTATATTCTCTCCCTTTATTTGTGTGCCCATTGTACTTTTAGGCATACTTTTGAGTTTTGAGGACGGAGGTAGTATTACATGTTTTCTGATTAGCTTTATGTGTCCTATAATCCACCCTACTGGTCAAAGCTGGACCTTTTGCATTTGAGTGTAAATATTGAAAACTCCTATTATTCTCTTCATTTTTTAGTGTAATGAAGCTTTCTTGTTTACATTTTACTTGCAGTGTGCAATTCATTAGTCATTTCTTTTGCAGCTAACTATTACTCTCTTGAAAGAGGATCCAGACCTTGAGAAGACCCAATATAATGAATACTGTTATGCAGGGGGCTTGATAGAGTATGTGAGATGGCTAAATACTGATAAGGTGGGTCTGATTTCATCCTTTTCTCGTCATACCTGAAGTGCCCCTTATTTTCATTGTTATTGTTTTGTTGTTTTTCACTATCATAATGAAATCTGTAGACATTTTAGGTTGGAATTGCTGATACTGCTCCGACCCCTCACGTATCTAACTTTTGAGTGAGGGTGCAGAATTTTTTGTTTCAATTCATTTATTCTGAATTTGCCGTACTGTAATCTTACACACTTTGCTTTGGGCTTAATTTTGTTGGTCAGGGTATATGCTTTACCTATATCATTAATAATAATAATTGGAACTTATCAAAAGAAAAAAGAACAAAAACTGTTGGAAAACTGCAACATTGAAAACCAAAAATTTAAGAAACATGAAAACTTGCCATTCTTCTTTCTAATTTTCTACTTTGTTTGAAATTTTGAATTATCATAGGTGAGCTTATTGTTTAAATACAGATAATAAAGAATACAAACAAACAACAAAAAATTCAAAGCAGGCACTGCTGTTAAGATATGTACTATATGCTATAATGCTAACATGGTTGTACATTTTGTAGCAATAGCAAAAGCATCTTAAATAATTGAATCATCCTTGCTAAACTATGTAGTGCTTTGGCAGCTACTGGTGGAATTATTTTGGAAAAATAGTTTAGAGTTCTCCCAATTAATGAGTACCACATTACCACATTTCAAAAGTTTTGCCGTGTAACTTGGTAGCAGGAAGTACAGTGTAACAGCCCGCCCCCAACCCAAACTATAATCCACTGTCCAGGGCAACTAGGTCATCTTGGTCTACCATAAGCACACCCAAAAGTCGTGACAAGTTATATGTACTTTTGGTAATAGAGTAAAGACCTTGTATGCAACTCAGTCCATTCCACACAATTTGATATTGGGTTTGAGGTATTCAATATCACCCACTTAAATCTTGTAAGGGTCCACTCGGTCCTCAAGATCAGCACCAGGACTTCAAACTATGCTCCTACTTCACCTGAGCAGCAGATTGTGAGGTGGCTCCCACCTTTCATATGGTATAACACTTAGCCTCACATAACACTTGGTTCCCACACCAGGTTAGTTGTTTTGCTTTAACATGTTTCTAACAACCCAAGCCCAAAATCAGACAGTGTTTCAGAAGTACCTGTTGCAAGATGATATTTTGATTACTCTGCTACTTTGTACATGCTGCTTGATTAATGCTTTACTGAACAGTGAACTGATACTTCTCTGATACAGAATCCACTTCATGACGTCTTGGGTTTTAGAAAAGAAGCAGATGGAATCACAATTGATGTAGCTCTGCAGTGGTAAAACATTGAATTCTTGTCTCCATAATTTACATTGTACCCCACATACTTGCTAGGGATGTGGCATGCTTTGGAATTCACAGAGCACCACCTGATTTAGAAAAATGATAGTAATTTATATGGTGTTAAATTTTGAATCATGTTTTTTTATTTTAAAGTTACACTTTGGTTGAGTTTTGTTCTTTGTTTTCAATTTTTACTGCAGGTGCTCAGATGCATATTCAGACACATTGCTAGGATATGCTAACAGCATACGTACAATTGATGGTGGTACTCACATAGATGGAGTGAAGGCTTCACTAACAAGAACTCTCAATAACCTCGGGAAAAAGTCAAAGATAATAAAGGTATGTGAACTTCACGTTGTCTTTTTTAAGTATTTGCTTATTTGTCAACAATCTTCTTTGTTTCTTCATTTTCGTAATTGTGATGACTATACATCAATTGCGATTACATTGAGGTTTTAGGTTGTGATTCCATCTGCTTTTTTAAGGTTGTCCTTAAAGAGCTTTTGACTGGTATTAACAAGCTTATATTCCTGTTCAGGATAAAGATATCAATTTAAGTGGTGAGCATGTAAGAGAGGGATTAACATGTGTAGTGTCAGTCAAAATTCTAAATCCAGAATTTGAAGGCCAAACAAAGGTAGGCTTTTTTCATATATATGTTCATTGAGATGAGGTATCAATAATCCTTTCTCCAACATGGAATTTATGCTGTCACATTCTTTTGCCGTTCATATTGGAAAATTATCCACTCCTAATTTATATTTCCCAAAAGACAAGGTTGGGAAATCCAGAAGTGCGGAAGGTGGTTGATCAATCCATTCAGGAGTATCTTACTGAATACTTGGAGTTGCATCCAGATGTACTAGATTCAATCCTTTCCAAGTCCCTTAATGCTCTTAAGGTACCGTTATTACTAATCATGACATTTTTGTTGCTCATATGGTTGTTTCATATATAAGGCAGTTTTTTATGAGTCATTTTGTTTTTACCGTATTTAGGCAGCTCTAGCTGCAAAGAGGGCAAGGGAATTAGTTAGACAAAAGAGTGTCTTGAGATCTTCTTCTCTTCCTGGAAAGCTTGCTGATTGTTCTGCCACAAATCCTGAAGAATCTGGTATGCTTAATTTGCTTTTATGAAGCATACTAGATGATAAGTTATATGTAGCATTGATACTTATAATTGTTTTGTATTAACATTGGATCCCAAGTTTCCATCTTTTGAAACATTGTAAATGTTAAAGCACGTATCTTGGACATATTTTGAAAGGTGAACAACAAGATGTGATCTTAAACACTTTTTTTCTGGTAGTTTACTGTCTTTTTACAATTGTTTTGAATAACATGACTACATAATTTTTAAATGCTTCTTAAGTGCTTGTTGCATTTCTTTTAAAAGTGGCCTAGGACAAGGGTTGGTTAATTCTCGTCTATACCTACTTCCATGCTCATGCAGCAAGACCTTCGTTATTGTTTTAAAAACTCAGTATGTTCTAATTTCTCCCTCCATTCCACAAAGAGTACCATTTGCAAAATTTGCGAATATTAAGGATATATCTTACTCCCATGTATACCACTAAAAATAATAAGTTGTTAGTTTAGTAATGTGGTATGATATGGTAATGAAACTATAATGGAAAACTTGAGGACATTTGTCATTTTAAACTACTGTGACTAATAAATGGACTTTTTTTGTAAACAAAGTAAAAATTGGTAAATGGTACTCTTTCTAGGGAACTGAGAGGGTAATAATTATCACAATGTTATGTTCTAATTATGGAACAATATTTGGTATTCTTGTATCCCTAAGAACTTGGCCATTCAATTTCCTTTGTGTTTTCAAGGTGCATTGAAAATATTCATCATACTAACATATATGCCATGATGATCTTTCAAGCAAACACGTCTCCCATGAAAGTTAGATACGGACTTAAAAGAATGATGCTGCAATATGTGTCATTGGCATTTCGCCGTGTAAATGAGCATTTTCTTTTGTTTCAGTTAAATATTAATAAGTAAAATTTTACTCCTTAGATTGTTAGATTTATAATATGTTAATTATAGGGTGTTTTGACTGGTTTCTAGTATAAATTTTGACATCGTTTTTAATCAGCAACTGGTTAGAACTAAATTGGCTAAGGCTAGATGCAGGAAGACTGTCCAGTTTGAATTATGAATATTTTTGGCTGTATATTATATAATGTTCCTGCAGCAGTTCAAACAAACAATTTTCTAGAATTGGTGAAACAGTGTATGTAGCTTAATTCTCGTGCTACTTTGAAGTCAAATAATCATTCTTTTGATAATCTCTGTTTCCAAATATTAGCTTTGTATTGTTCAAAAGATCAAAAAAGCCTCAAAACTATTTGTTAGGATCTGGTAGGCATGATTTATTGAAGGTTATTTTCATTTATCTTAAAATGCTTCACAGTACGCACACAAGTTTGAGCATGATTTTTCCCCAAAATTTGCAGAAATTTTTATAGTTGAAGGAGATTCAGCTGGTGGAAGTACAAAACAAGGCCGTGATAGGCGCTTTCAGGTGAAAAGCTGATTTTAAATTGGGTCGCTAGCCAATGGTGACAGTATCACACAACAGGCATCACTTATAGTAATCTAAAATATGGATTTTCCATGTTAAACATTTCAGACTTCAGTTTTGTACTTTGGTCACAAAAAACCGTTCTGCACTCCCATATAAATGACTTATTGTGTGACTTAAGGTTGGATTGCAACACTAATTATGTGGAATTCACTTCATTAAAGTGTCTTGAGTGTGTCTTGGATTCTTTCCCTGGATTAGATTAATGTTCCTATCTGATATAAAATTTGTGGTGAGTTGAAGGAAAATAAAGATGTGGTAGGTTTAGTGGTGGAAGCGGATGGTTTTTGTTCTGTTTTTGGGCCTCACTAAATATATGATAGCTTAGGGTTAATTTTCTTCTCTTCTGGCTGTTATTGTGAGATTGGGTGCCTTGGGGATTAGGGTTTGAGCGATCTTTACATCTTTGGACTCTTCAGATTGTGAAGTGAATTTTTTTTGCCTCTTGCCCGTGGTTTTTCCCGCTTTGGATTTTGATTATCAATCTGTGTCATGTTTATTTTTGTAAGATTTCTGTTGTTTCTGTAGTTTTTCTTAACAAAGGGGATTTATTCTCAAAGAGTCAACTTTTGAGACTACAATATTTGGTCAAGTTTTCATGTCTTAAAGTTTAATTTCGGTGACTAGGCAATGCAAGATTTCATACCGAGTTTATATTTGAAATGCAAAGTTGATACTAAAGAATAACGTGGATCAGAGGTCACAATTATTTAAAGAAGTATTAGAAACTTAGTTGTTTAGAATTCCAGTAAATCTTAGTGATGCATTTTACTTTTGTTATGTTCATTAATTACAATGTAAACTTTCTGACTTGAAGCCCATATATTACTTTCATTAATTACGGTATATCAAGTATATAGTGGTGCATTATTTGTATATTGTTTCACTAGGCTAATCATTTACAAGATGGCATAGATCTAGTGGTTATGTGAACTGATAGATCAATGCAGGACCTCCTGGTGTTTTTACTTCCGCTTTCCTGAAATCACAAAATGTTCGCTTTTAAGTTTATGATTTAGAACACAATGATGATAAGAACAATATGGTACATTTTTGTGCAGGCCGTTCTTCCTTTAAGAGGTAAGATTTTGAACGTCGAAAGAAGAGACGAGGCAGCGATGTACAAGAACGAAGAGATCCAGAATCTTATCCTTGGTCTGGGACTTGGAGTGAAGGTTATTCCATCACACATTAGCTTGCTTAATTGAAATTGCTTGGCATATTTGTTTCGTTCTTTTTTTGTTTCAGGGGGAGGATTTCAATAAGGAAGCTCTTCGTTATCATAAAATCATAATTTTAACTGATGCTGATGTAGATGGTGCTCACATTCGAACTCTTTTATTGACCTTTTTCTTTAGATACCAGGTACATATTGGAGCCTGTCATCTTTAATATCATTTTATATAAATGTTCGAAAAATTATCTGGAAATTTAGTAAAAATATAAAATTGTAATCGACACATGTCAATGTCTGCAGAGATCTTTATTTGATGAAGGCTACATTTATGTTGGTGTGCCACCTCTGTATAAGGTTCACCTCCAGATATGTTAATTTCAAAGCATCTGTCCTTGTTATTTTATCAGTTCTTTAATTTTCTCTTTGCTGAAAAATTCAGGTTGAGAGGGGAAAGCAAGCATTCTATTGCTACAGTGAAGCGGAACTTAGACAACTTCAGAGTTCCTTCCCTGCAAATGCATCATACAACATTCAGAGGTTTAAAGGTAAGATCAGGGAATCGATATATTTCCTTCTGTGTCCCCCACCCCTTTTCCTCCATTTGCTTCTCTGTATACTCATGTTTTATATATGGATGAAATGCAGGGTTGGGCGAGATGATGCCTTTACAACTATGGGAAACAACTCTGGATCCAGAAAGAAGACTGCTAAAGCAATTAGTGGTAGAGGATGCAGCTGAAGCGAATGTTGTTTTCTCCTCGCTCATGGGTGCCCGGGTAAGAAGATTGTGCATAAGCGTGTTTGAAAGTTAGCATGGTAGTGTTTTTGAGATATGCAGTTTGGTCAGTCTTTTACATAGTAGTAACACAGGCTTAAATGATTCTATTACTCTTTTTTGCCAAAGTTCTAATATGTGCCCTTTTTCAGGTAGATGTCCGGAAGCAACTTATAAAGAACTCTGCAAGCATGATGAACATTGAGCAGCTGGATATATGAGTTTAGAAGGAAAATGTTCTTTGTACAGGATAGCTTACAACAAATGCAGTCTAGTAGAAGTTTTCCGATGGAGGCTTTTGTTGCATCTTGTTTACTATCTTCTGATGATTTGGTGGTTGATGCCTTGCCGAGTCATCCAATTTATAAACTCATTCTGAGCTCTGTGCATTTGGGGTTATTTAAATTGCTCATGATGATCTTTGCAGCTCACAAACTTGTTGCATGCAAGTCGATCTTTATTTTCCTTTGGTCAGTCCTTGTTTTCTTAGGATGTGTAATATTTTGTTCACCTGATTCGGTTGATAAAACCTCTACAGAAAAATAGCAGATCATTGAGGAGTCAAATTAAGAGAGGCACACCGAATGATGTTAAATGTCTTAGTTGTATCTTACCTGCTATTTTGTTTAATGCAAGTACAGATGACTATGAAGAAGACTTTTATACTACGATTATTACATTCTGAGTAAGTGGGCAATTCTTTCAAAAGTAGAAGCATCTTGTAACCAAATTTGTAGGAAGTAGTTGATTGATTTTATTTGGAGCTGTCATACAGGCCCTATAAACAAAGAAATTACAAATCACTGATCTATATCAACTATATAATTAAAAGCACAACTTTAGTTTGGTTTCATCAAATTTTGGTTCATCTTTCTCAATTCATATTAGCGTAGGTATTATTTAAATTTGTATCAATTAAATAATATCCAAATTTTAAAATATTTTTACCTCTAAGAGGAAAAGAAAAAATTATCTTTTTTTTTTCCTATTTAAATTAGTACAAGTATTACACAATTTTATAATAATTTAAGAAAAAATGAATTCTATCTCTATTAAAACAACTATATGATTAAAAGTAAAAATTTGGTTTCATTTCAAAAGTTTTGGTTCAACCTTCCTAATTCATATTAGTACAAGTATTATTCAAATTTGTATCTATTAAATACTATAAAAATTTAAAAATATTCCTATCTCTAAGAGAAATAAAAAATATATATATATTTTTTTTCTATTCAAATTAATATAAGTACTACACAAATTTATAATAATTTATGAAAAAAGGAATCCTATCTATATTAAAATTTCTATCAGTTAATATAATTTTTAATAAATTCATATTCAAATTAATATAAGTACTACATATTTCTATCAATTAAATTTTAAAACAATCCTATCTCTAATAGGATTAGAAAAAATGAAGACCATTTCTCTTTTCTATTCCTAACGCTGATAAATTCACTCATAATAATTCACTTCTATTAATTCTCAATGGATTCTACCAAAAAAGGAAGAAAAAAAAAAAAAAGGAACAAAATAAATTCATGCAACAAAAACGTTATCAAAAGGTCGAGAGAAATAAACATCTTATGAACAATATCGTTTGAAAAAATAAAAACACATTTGAGCACCGATAATTTGGATTCATTCATAATTAATTATCATAACTAAATTAAAACTTGAATTTCATAATTTTGTTCGAATTAAAATTTCAAGCAAATTTTTTCAACATAAACACTAGTATAAATTTTCATTACAAAGTTTAATAAAATTAAAATAATTATTTTCTCATAATCATAATTAAATAAATCTATAATAATAGTCAAATATTTAGACAAATAAAAAGGATTGGATGGAGTAATATTAAAAAAAATTATAAAAGCCTCCAAAGGTTTTGACCCACAATTATAAATAAAAAGTCCGACGTGTAATGAGAGCGAATATCCCGCGGAGTATCCGAATCAGTTAAATATTCAACTGTCGAACGGAACAGCTTTGGAAAAAGCTCAAACTAACGACTAGCCCCTGTATTCAGATCTTGGTCTCAATCTCCCTTCATTCTTTTGCATCATCATTCTCGGTGTTTTGATCATCTTTTCCAATTTTCCTTCAAAAGGTCAGTTTTCTTCACTACCCAGCCAAATAAATTTGCTCATTATTCTACTTTTCAGTTTTAAATTTTGAAGAAAGAACAAGATCACAAGAAGAAAGATACAATAGTAGCTCTTTATTTTCAATCTGATTGGCCATAAATAAAGTGATTTTGTGTTTCAGCAAGTTCACTATCTATTTTACTTAATTGGTTTGACCAATTAACTGATTCTTGAGAAATTAGAATGGTTGTTAGTATTGCTTGCTTCGCTAGTTTCAGTTTTTTATATGGTAGAAAGCTTGCGAAATTTCCTTATTATATGGGGGTTTGTGTTTATAAATTGAATTGTTGGGTGTAAAATTTTGGTCAATTATAAGGAAGGAGCTTTCAGAGAAAAATAAGTTTTATTGATTGATACATGAAGATGTTTGTCTTAATGTCTGAATGGTGCTTTTTGAGTTAGAATTTTTATGTGGGAATCTCCTGGATATCATTAACTAATTACTTCGCAAGTACAGAATCATAATAATTTCGCAAAAAACTGAAATAATTGCATTGAACTGATTATTTATTTGGGTACAAGGACAACCAATTGTAATCAACATACAAAAATAGAACTTCTGGCTTGCTGGGATGGGAGTACCTAGAATCTTGAAAAGTTGACAATCATATTCTGATTTATGCATCTTTGTGGCTACTTCTTTACAAAATATTGAATTCTATTAGGTTTTTTATAAAGGTCTCTCCAATAACCGAGCCATCCTTGATAAAAATCGCAGGATAACCAATTGGAGCTTCGACCCATGCTTCTGAACCTTGTTCTTTGTACAGATTTCCTGTCCAAATATGTTTCCATGCATACCTTTCTCCTATTGGAAAATAGGCCTTAACATTCTTTTTGCCTTTGTCAAGAACGGGTACTACTAGAATCTCTGTACCAACAAGAAATTGCTCATAAGTCAAGCTATGCACATGTTCATCATCTGGATAATGAAGAAATAGGTGGCGGCAAACAGGAAGGCCTTTCTGAGAAGCTTCCTGATAGGTGAACATGCAAATTCATAGCATATATTGAAAAAATTAGATTGTTTGGCATTGTAGACTTCGTATGTCAAGAGTAAATAGAATATCAATTAAGTTCTAGCATCACCTTAACAAGTTGTATCCTGTAAAACTTCCAAGCTTTGTACACATTTGCTAAACGTGCAAAATGTGATAAAGTTTTGTGGTTTGAGTAGAATTGGCTGTTGCAAGATGGTTTGTTTCCCTGTTTATGAACCACAGAACTTGTTATATAATTTGGCTGAAGTAAATTTCATGAAATACATAGCAATATCGTATTTCTTACAAGTTAAAAATGGACCTCATGGTATAAACCTGTCTTTGAATGCAATATATTGCTTTGAACATTAATATATTAGGACTTTGGAGAATCACAATGATTTCTACTGCTTTAAGTTTTTTGACAATTGTTAATGTGACCTGGTTTATATCTTATATGGGACTACCTACTCTAACAAGGAAGAAAATAGATAGTTTTTTATGAATCACATACTTGATGTATCTGAAAACAGGACATTTGGAATTACCACAATGCTCGATGTTTTGATTCATAATAGAGCTGTTTTAAGTGCCAGACTCACAATAGCCTAATTATTTAACAGTATTTGATGATGCGGATGCTATTTCATGATTATGTATTTCAGGTTTCAGACTTATAACTTACTTCATGGGTCCGAAATACAGTGGTGAAGGCATTTAACTCCATCCAGCGCAATAGCAACTCCTCGCTTCTTTGATACTTCAAGAATGGTAAGTTTACTGCACAGTATCCTCCGATATCACTATGGTTAAAAACATAGCCAGAAAGTCCACTACTCAGCAACCCGACAACAGAACTTTTTATCCCATCATTAGCCTGCCAACTTACCATTTGGTCCCCTTCCCAAAATAACATAGCATATTTAGGACTGTTCCTAAAACCAGCTCTCATGAAGAAAACTAAAGCCTCCTCTGGGTCATCCTTCTCCTTACCTATGCGTGTACTTTTCCATTCTTCTGCAAACTCGTGGTTTATCTTGGCCCATAGCTCTGGGTATCTATTATGGGCAGAGATAGGATCTTCACCTGAAGGAAGGAATAGTGAAACATGTCCTTAGTTTAAGTATCTTGAAATTTTTAACCATAACATTACTAGAATTATTCCGCTTGTTGCTTTGAAGAGGAAATTTTTTCCCCCTAGGCTTGTTAGAAGTCTCTTACACAAATCTTTATGGATGAATTTTGATGTCAGTACTATCTTTACAATAAAGAGAATAGGAACGGAAACAGTGGAAAGTTGATAATACTTTGGTACAACTTATTACACTATAGAAGATGGATTCTATTATTACTGGTTCTACTTTTATTCTCTTAGCACCATAAAAGATACAATATGATCTTAGATCCGATTGGGGTAGCACTATCAAAAATTCAAAATCATTTAAGAAAGCAGTTTAAATAATCAAACCTGAATAAAGGAAAGCGTCCACGGGTAAGCCTTCACCAAAATCAGCCATCCATCCCCTGACTCCATCATCCACCATTTCCTGTAAAACCTGCTTGAACCAACTACTTGCATGTGGGTGTGTCAAATCCAACATTCCAACATTGAAGGCTGTGTTGGGAACCATGTATGGTTTTCCATTCTTGTCTCTCACCAAGATATCTAACTTCTTTGCCTCCTCAAAGAGGTTTCTCCTTATATTTGTCTTTTTATCCATCTGTCGTTACAAGTAAGACTTTCAAAACATACTCACATATTCTAATTCTGTCAACAAAAAAAAATCAAAAATAACAGCACATGTATTGTGTTGTGTAGTTTTAATAATTACTCAAAAATTATTCTAGATATGTACCGGAGCTAAACAAGGGTTGCAGTATGTCATAACTTTAATCTGCTGAGCACTGAGGTCTTTAGTTAGTTTCTGCCATCCTCTATACCTTGTAGTATCTACTTCCCAATTCCACCAAAGTTGAGATCCGATCACAGTCTCCCTCTGGCCTACCCAGTCCTGCACAACAATTCAAATGTAGTTTTATTCTTTATGTTTCCAAAATGTTTCCAGAAGAAGGAAATTCATTTGATTGATACATGCACCTATCAATTTGATATAGATTTAAAATATTTTTCTGAATCATGAGATGAAGAGATTCTACTCGTCCCTAAACTAAATTCTTATAGAAACAGAAAAGAGAAAGAGAGGAGACGATTAGGATACAGACAGGCAGAAGCTCTCATCTTTGTTGAAAGTTCAAATCCTAATTATGAAAAGGATGCGTCTTTTTAACAAAAACAACTACTTATCAAATATAAAACTCAAATCCTAAAACTTACTTAGTTTGAGAAAATCTGTATGCTTAGCAGTGACAGGATATAAGAATTTCCAAATTTTGTTGGGAAGGGAAACATTTCCACTGGAAGTACTTCTTCGTATGATTCTCAATAACAAAATTTACCTGCAACCAAAATGCTGAAACAGGGACATCATATGTTTTCAGTTCATCCCAAACACGGCGTACAGTATCTGTACCACCTTGCATCCCCACTACAGCACCTGAAATTATCCAACCAGGAAGCTCTGGAGGTCTCCCAATAGTTTCTGTAAAGCATTCAATGAGCTCAGAAGGTGAGTTCCCATGTAATATTCTACCTTCAACTGAATCTCCATGTATCTGCCATAATTCCAAAGTCTGAGGTTAGTTTGTAATATGAGTAAATTCCAAATCAGTACTACAAGTACTAAAGAGATTATTCTTCCAATTTATTTTAGTTTCTCCGGAGATGAACGTCCCCCTATTCATAGGGGGGGGGGGGGGGGGGAACCCATTTAGTTTTTCGTTAAGTTGAAGATATTGCAAAAAAACATTCACAAAATAATGTTAATAGAATACTTTTGTATGGTTATTATTTCCCCCCTCAAATTTGCAGTACTATTACTTCCTTTAAACTCTGGCCTCAGTTATATTGCAATTATCAAAAATAATTTATCGAACTATAAATATAACTTTTGAATCTCAAAGTGCCTTGACAAGTCTAAAATGCAACATTAAGAATTACCTGTATTTGAACTCTATCTTGCCTTGTTAGATCAAAAACTGAATAATTATAACCTTCAAGGTAAAGCGACCTCATCTTCGATGTCATATAGAGTGGAGAAGGCGCATAAGTTGTACTCCAATCACCACCAGACCTGCATTAGACAGTAAATTTTTTAGTTACTGATAACTTACAAATATATTAGTTCAAGGACTTGTGTTTTATGTACCTATAACTAATCAAATTAGCTGCAAATGTGATTGGTTGGTCTCCTCTCCCAATTCCTTGTTCTTGAACCAAAATAGGCACCCTTTTCCCTTTGAAGTCCATATGAGAGAATTGCTCTCCAAAACCATAGAATCGCTCATTTCTTTCACTTGAATATGTGAGGCAGACTCTATTGAACTCTGTAGACACTGCAGCCTTGACCACTACATTTTCCTCCTCCGCTGATGCAACAGTGATAAATCCTCTTCTCCTTGTAAACCATCCAAACAGCTCAACTCGGCGTCTCCGAAATCGTCCCAGTTTCAGGGCAAAACCTCTGTAAATTCTTGGTGAAACCCTTTTCTGAGATTGGAAATTGGGCTTTCCAAGTCTCAATCGAAACCCAATTTGATTACTATTTTTTTGATCAAACAAAAGCCAATACCTTGCAGAGGTGGAGGTTTCTCTTTCCAAAAAGTGTTCATGAACTTCAGTAATAGGAATCTTCTTCTTTTTGTCGACACAGAAAATCCTACCTGTTATTAACAAAGCAGCAGGGGAATTGATGCTCTTAAACTCCATTTTCTGATCCAATCCAGAAAACCCAAACGGAAATTCTTGATCTTTTGCTTCAAAACTGAAATCAGACTGATTGATCACCCTTATATTATCAACAGTCTGATAATTACATACCGAATGAATAGCTCTGTCCTTGATGACAAATGATCCCCTGCTTTCTTCCACCTCTGTTTCAGCCAATGCTGCAGAGACAAAAGCTTGTCCCGGAATGGTAGACCAAATGGGTCTGGTAGGCTGAGATTTATGAGATATGGAGACAGACCCACCATACTTTGATTCCCATGTTAGCTGAAAATCAACACCGATTGGCAAGATTTTGTGGGAAGGTATTGTTTGGGTAAAGAACAGAGCTCCCTCAATGAAAGGAAGAGATGTTGAATTGGAAGGGAAGGGATTATTAAGATGTTTATGGTGTTTTTGCGTGATTCTGAGGGTTGTCATTTTTGAGCTAGGGATGGATGACTCATGATCCATCCATATATATATATATATATATATATATATATAGAAAGACACAGGTTTAGTTGTAAATTAAATTCTGTAATGGTTTGAAGATCTATCAGCTTTCCTCTTTTGGAGGTATGTTATTGTTGTGAAGTATACGGGAAGGAAAACTTTTCATGAACTTTTCCGGTTGAAGAACAAAAAAATCAACTTTAGGGGCTAGTGGGCTGCCCTCGTTTAATTACCAACTCCGGTATTTTCTATTACGGGAAAGTTGACTCAATAGTCAAATACTTAACAATAATAAATAAAAGAATGAAAAATATATACTCCCAAAATTTTTTTAATGTTGTATAATTAAAGTCTTTAAAGCATTTTCGAATAATTAAACATTAAATTTTCGAGCATAATAGCATTGTTCATAAAAGAAGGCCTAACAAAACAAAATACTGTTCTTTCCATCTCAAAATAAAAATTTTGATTAATATTTTTGTACATATTAAAAAAAGATAAAATAATAAAATTATTTATATTTAAATTTTTATTTAATTATATAGTTTTCTGTATGTGACTAGTGATGATAATTCTATAAATATGCATAAAAAATACAAATATAATAATTAATAAAATTATTATAAAAAATAAATTATTTAAGTTAATTAGAAATTTAACTTAAAATTACCTAAAGCAGTAATAAATTTTTTTTTATTTTTTATCGTAATAGCTTTAATAGTTAATACCTGCAACAAATCTAGGAGCTATCCATCCTCCCCGTTACCCCTAAATACTCTTGATATAATTAATTTATTAAAAAGAAATTAAAAAGATTTAAATAAAATATTAAAAAAAATTATAATCTTAAGTATTTTTAATCTGATTTAATTATTTTCATTAGTTTAATTTAGTTATTAATTTTCATTAGTTTTATTTTATATTTTATTGCAATTGTTTAAATAAAATTACTTTGATATAATATTAATATTTGATAATAATTATTTTTAATTTTCTGTGAGTTCGACACTCGACTTAATCACTATATTACTTATTGGTCATGTATAATTGCGTGTTAATTGTTAATTGAAAATTAGGCAAACATGAAGTTATTAATTAGTTTAAATTTCTCAGCAACTGTGTGAGTTTGATGTAATTTAGTGTAAAATTATATCCATTAAACATCAGTTTGTTTAGTTAAAAATGCAAAAGAAATAAGCTATTGTTGTACATCTGAACCAAATTAAACCTAATTTTCACCCTCATGGGATATCGAAGAATTGGATAAAATAAAGAAAGAGAAGTACTATTTTTACATAAATTTTTAATATTTTTAAATTTTTTTTTACATAAAAATAAAACTTATTTTATACTCATATAAAAATATATATATAAATATAAAAAATACAAGTAAAAATATCAATTCCCTAAAGAAATATTAATAGAGACTGCAGCTTACATGTAGACACAATAATTCCAGTGCGACGGTTGTGTAACTGGACTGAATCGCAGCGCCATTCACTCGTTTACTTATTCCAAGCAAAATCATGCATCTAGACGTGATGCGGGCAACATCCTTTTTTCTCGATTTTATTGTTTTTTGTGGGGAAAAATAAAAGAACAAAGAAAATGGAAAAGTATGTAGCCCGCCTAAAGAGTAAAGACCAGTTCTTGATACATTATGGTCTCGTTTGTTCCGAAATAAATACTGTATTTTTAGCTTGTTTAAAAAATATGGATTTAAAAATTGATATTTCTACATGTTATTTTGATATTTTTATATAAAAAATATCGTTATAAGTCTATAACGACGGTTTTGAACGTCGTTATAAATCTATAACGACAGTTTATAAGTAAAAATATAACTGTCATATGAATTTTTACAAAGAAAAAAACACACGAGGAATGATCACAAGGTGCGGTTTCTTAGCATATATTTGAAAATAATGATAGTTTATTTTTGTTTCTGAATTAGAGATATATATATTTTTAGTAATGTGAGTGTCTCAAATGACATGACATTATATATTTTAATGATAATTTATAACATAATCAATCACATAAGATTTAATCAATTA
Organism: Hedera helix; assembly: GCA_947179155.2. Lineage (NCBI taxonomy): Eukaryota > Viridiplantae > Streptophyta > Magnoliopsida > Apiales > Araliaceae > Hedera > Hedera helix. The sequence continues at coordinate 29,456,095 of OX359283.1, forward strand.
ATATTATGGTGGCATATCATTTGAGACACTTTTTGATACAAAAAAATTTAAAACCCCTAACATGACCTTATTTTTTAGGTCGTTTTAAAAATAAATTTTATTTTTTATTTTAAATTATAAGTAACACAGAATTTAACATACCATTAATTAAGTCTTAGGTAATATATAATGCTTTAAAAATATTTTTTCAAACATTTTTTACGCAATATTAAGAAGTCATCGTTTTCTCTTTTTCTTTTTTTCTTTTTTGTACCGTTTCCTATGAGTATATTCATGTATCTATCCACCTCCACATCCAAATACATACTCAAAGTTAGAATAATAATAATAATATTTTTCTCTCTTTTTTCTGCAATACTCTCTCTCTCTCTCTCTCTCTCTCCCCCCTATATTATATACTATTTTTAACTCTTGAATGTGTATTTGAATATAATATAGATATATTTTTTTTCGTATTTCGATACCGGATATAGTTTGGGCAAATATTGAGTTGGTCTTTTTTACACATGCCCAAAGATTCATTTGTTTTTGGATGGATGCGTCAAATTGCTTGGTACAATACAAGTACTCCTGAATTTGAATGTTCCCAGTATCTCGGTAGCTGTTCATAAATGCTTCTTTCTCATGCATTCATCTGCCCATGTTTGCAAGCTTGATTCATAATCTAACCCTTGCTTAATTCTTCCTAATGGATTCAAAAATAAACTTTTCCAAAATCTTTAAAAGGAAAGGAATTTTTTTTCCCAATAATTATAAAAATAAAAATAACAAATCATAACATATATTATAACACCCCAGTCCCAGTTAATATGAAATATATGAATGTGTATATAAGAACTCAAGTTATTATCACAGACTCACCTAAAAGGTCATGACTGAATGTATTAATAATAGCAAGTTCTTAACCGATGTGGAATTGAAGTGTTACATCAAAGTTAAAAGGAGTTAATTCGTCTGAATATACTTTCTGAAGATGTAAAATTTCACGTGTTAGGATCAGATTATAATGACAGCAGATGAATGGGATCAATCTTCGGGTTGGTATGGTCCCAGTGGAATGAATGGACGGACTTCACTCTTACTTTGAGAGCCTGGTTTCAATCAAGGGAGGGATGAAATACTCAAGTAGGTGCTGTATAATTAACAAGGGGCATATGCATGGTAAAGGAAATAGGAATTTTGGTTTGATTAGGGAAAATGCTTATGTTAATGTCTTATGACACTCGATAAATAGAACGTATGCATGGCTCTTATAATTTTAAACACATGCCACACACTAACCCCTTGAGGTTCAAAAAGTAAGAGAAAAATATACTAGAGACCCCTAGTAAAATTCACTCTCTTTTTCTTTGCTCTCTTCTTCTATGACAAGGGAAACTGATTTTACCATTTAGTTGTATCAGAGAATATAACAGTCCATCCATTTCCTTCCCTCCCATCATTTCATTGTCCACTGCAACAAGTCTCCTAAACTTTTCTTTAAGTTTTTCAAGAATGAATCACCGAAAATAGAAAACTTGGACGCCCTGTGTAATTAAATATTAAACAGAATATGATGGGGAAGGCAAAGACTAGCCACAGTACAATTCATAATTTTTTGAGCAACAGAAACATTAAAACTTCTAATGCCAACCAAACCTGAAATGTTCAACCTAAAATTATCCGATTAGGATTATAAAAAAAAAGGTACCCAAACAGAGAAACCGTAAGCTTCCACTTGTAAGATTATAGTCTTTAATCCAACAACTCAGATACGGACGTTTTCTTAAAAGGATCTACCTGGACCAGCATTCCAGCCAATGATTTATTCGGAAATATATTATCAGCCTTCATCCTCTCCCTCATCCCATAACCGGAGGACTTGGCATTTACATAGGTCTGAACGAGACACTGGAACTGCCTGAGCCTACCCATATACCCAACTTGTCTCATCCTGTGGAACATTTTTTCAGCATTATGTACATCACCTCTCTTGGAATACTGGTCCATAATTGTTATATAGGAATTAAACAAGGGCTTCATCTGGTTTTGCTGAGCAGCCTTCTGCAAGATTGAGTCAGCTTTTTCTACCTCGCCTGCTTCCACATAAAGCTTGACAAGTGCATCCCAAGTCAGTGGGCCAATACGTAAGCCACTATCTGACATCCGCCTCACCAGCTCCTTCCCCTTGGCCAACATCTTATGATTTGCATAAACTTTCAATAGAATAGAATAAGTCTTTGAAGAGGTCTTTTTCCACCTTTTTTCCACCTTCTCAAAGACTGCCTCTGCTTCTTCAACTTTATTTAGCTTTCCCCAAGCTTCAATGGCAGTCATACACTCGCCAAGACTGGGGTCAGACTGACAAACTTTCCAGATTCTGGACACATCATCAGCCTTTCCAAGGGATGCATACAGTAAAAGCAAAGGCCGGCAAACAACACGGTTTTCTTTTAAATCGCCTCCTTCCATCTCTTTCATAACCACCTCAGCTTTCTCTGTGAGCCCGCCAGAGACATAATGCTTTGCCAAGAGGCTTTGCGTGTGTATAGAGGGTTCTATTCCCTCTGCTTTCAATGTCTCAACAATTTGATCCATCCCAATCATATCATTGGACTGGCCTTTGGTGTCTATTAATATATTGTAAGTGAAGATAGTGGGCTTGATATTTTCTTTCTCCATTAATAACAGTACATCAGCTATTTTCTTTTTGTCCAGTCTTTTATATAAGAGGAGCAGCTGATTACAAGCAAAAGCTGTAACTGTGAATTGCAAGTCCTTCATTTTGTTAAACACTTCTTCCGCTTTTCTCACATTGAGGTAGGCAACACAATTAGACAAATATGTTTGGTAGATTATCTCCCCTCTGTAGGATTTAGGAATCAGTTTGATGTAACTTTCGGCCTTTTCAAGACCCCGTACCTTGGCAATCAAATCAAGACGAGAAGCATATTCTCTCTCAGAAAAATCAAGGCGCTTAGATGACTCCAACCACTCTAAGAGCTGCAAAACCATTTAACAGGTAGTAAATAAAGAGGTGGCAAAAAATAAAGTTGTGAAAACATACCAAGCAGAAAAAGTAAACCTTAGAAAGGAAAGGAAATGGTTGTAGACAATTCCAATTCTGACAATGCTTCCGAACACCATAAATTGGAATTGGGCACTTGAATTCTAATTCAAAGCCACAATTCTAAGACCGATTCTGGGTGTCAATTAGAGTCTAAAACATTGTTTTCGAACTTGTAATTTGTACAGACTGAAGATGCATACAGTTATACTTGATATGTTCATAGGAGAATAATCTTCCCCATTCTTGGTATCAATACAAGTCATGGAACTTAAAAAAAGAATAACATGGAAGGAAAATGTATCCGACAATAAATACAGCTAGTTTTCCAGTTTGCGTTTGCTTGAGTTGTGCTGTAAGAAGAATGGAATCGGTGTTGCTTCACACTATCACTTTCAAGTTTTAGATAGTAAGAATACTAAAGTTATACATAGTAAGAATAAAGGAAGAAGAAGTGGAACAAAATCAGATTGATGTCTCCCCCTATCCTCCCCCTTTTCCTCAAACGGCAAGGAACAAAAGAGTAACCCACCTGCCCTTGTTCTCCCATCGAGAAAGAAAATGAAAGAAACATATTACATCACTTCTCGCCTTCTATCATATATTCCTTCTTTCCTTTCCTCTGTTTCCTACTTGCTAACTGGATTCGGCATCCAAGACTTTAAAAAGCTAAAAAAGCATACAGATTTTATATGTGGTGACTGTGGGGACAAACAGCATGATGCTATGTGAGACATGGATGAATGTGTACAGCTATGAGAGACATGGCTCAATGTGTGCAGCTATGAGATGTGGGTAATTGTGTGCAGCTATGAAAATAAAATTTAAAGCGTAAGTTTACAATATGACCTAGCAAACACATTGACCATGCCTTTATATGGACTTCAAATCTAAAAAAGAAAGTAAACATTGCCAACCAAGGGAACAACTTATGATGCTAACTTGTTATTGTAAACTATATTACATGGAGATGTTTCACTTCACCATGAAAAACCCGTGTACAACACTCGACACTCAGATAAAGGTATAGATGTTCTACATTTCATCTCATCATAGTGTAAAAAGTTGGTAAAATTGAGGAATACATGTGTCGAACTCTTCAAAATATCTGTGTCAAATCAAACACTCCATCCGAGTCTATATAACTTATAATTGTAAACATCAAAGTTCATCCGAGTCTATGTAACTTAAATTGTAAGCATCAAAGTAATCACATTATTAGAAAGTCAACTTGACCACGTGTGAGCAGTCGAGAGACGGAGATAAAAAAGACAAAAGTACAAATCAATTATAAAGTGTGTAATGTGAGTATGAACAGGCTCTATTAAATTGGATGTCCTTTGCATCAAGAGTGTATCAATGCACTACCCAATACATAAAGAAAAATGAAGCATATAAAAATTATAAATCCACAAAGAAACCAAGTCATAATGAGTTAATGAGAGTCACTTGACCAGTAACCCCACTAAGACAAAAATGTTAATAAAGCATAAATCAAACAAAATAGCGACGGCAACGAGAAGGAATATAGTAAATGAGTAATACAAATTGTGAACAAAAATTTCCAATCCACAATACCAAGATTTAGTTTCTTGAGCTTTGGGATTGGGGAGACTTGGAAACATGATACAATATCAACTTTCAGATGATCAACTAAACTGAGATACTTCATCAAAACGAAAAAAAATGCAAATTAGGTCGTACTGTATAAGGGACTGCAAATCAAGCCCATTCATAACACTAAACGAAAGAGGGTATGTAATAAACCAGATTTTTTTTATAACTAAATATTAATTTAATTCTTCTAAAAAGCATAATTGAATTGGAATATTAAGTTACTAATTTTTTTTATTTTGTTTGGAAAACTAAATTCTTTTAGTACTTAGTAGATAATTAGATAATTGATTTAATTAAAATTAAAGAGTCCATTGGAGTTTTGGTAACTCAAATATTGTTTCTTAGTTGAATTTAAAGAGTGTTAGATGTAACCCTAATACTTTAATAATTTGACTAGTTGAATTCCTGAGTAGAATATCTATGCGCACTGCAGCCCATTATAAAAATCATAATTAATTCATCCGATATCGGAATTGAGTGAATCTAAAGCCTATTTCTTCAAATTTTTGTCCTCTTTAATGTTAGAGAGGAAGAAAAGTTATTTGACATTGTTTTCTTACCTTAAATTGATGAAAACAACAATCTATCCTGATTTTCGTCACTATTTTCAACCCTAGCTTTGAAAAATCGTAATTCGGTCATATTTATTCCGAATCAAGTGATTCTTGAGCCTATTTTGTATATCTTGACGAGAGATAAAAATTTTGTGAAGACGTGAAGAGATTTTGAAGACTTTAGAAAACGCAAAATTCAGATTCTTTATTGTTGCGATTTGTAAAAAGACAAACATGGAAGGCAAATATTATTTTATATATTGATTTTAAGTTTAGTTATGGGAGTTTTAAATTAGAGATTGTTTTTAAATAAAATATATACATGAAATAAGATAACATGATAATCAGAAAGAGAATACAAATCTATATAAAGGAATATAATTCGATTGAATATAAAAGCTAAATCCAACAATTTATTTCTATATATTTAAGATTTATTGCGTAGGATATGTATCATAATACGACCATTGGATCGGTATAAATTTTGGATATGTTATACTTATATAAGTTGAGAATACTTTTAGCAATTTTGAACCGTTAAGGATTAATATATGATTTATTATGAATTTTAAGAAAAGAATGATCTAGAATTTTTGTAGCAGAATTTTCAGCAGTGAATCTTAATATTTAAAAGTGTATAACTTAAAGATTTTAAATCCGATTTGAGTGATTCTTGAGGCTAAATTAAAGTATTTGAAGTCTACTTTCTGTTAAAATTATTATTTTGAAAAATAGTTATGAAATCAAATTGATTTGAGCGACACAGTGGACTGAAGTCTTAAGAATAGTTTACCATGTTGGGGATTTTAGATTTGTTAACTTTTGCTATTAATTTTTATGCTTTTGAGGTATTAATAATGATCTAAGTAAGAAGAATAATTAAAGGCACCTTAATAGTTTAAAAAGTGTTTTAGAGTTAATACGTGGAATTGTATAAGTGAATATATTTAAGGGGTGAATAAAGTTAGTTTCGTAATGGATATCGTTAGCGTTTGAGGTTAAGATTTTGTGAAGTGTGCTATAAGTGGATTTGGCTATCAGGTGAAGATTCCGTACTCCACTCCTTTGAGTATAGTTGCATTCTCTATATGTCTTGATATCTCGTCATTAGTTACTTTTTCCTTTAGCACTCTTGAATAGAAGTTTAATCTTTGATACCTTAACTTTATTCTGTAATTTGAACTTTTTTTCATTCTATTATAATTTAAATAGATTTCATAGTTCTTTCAGCGATACTCTCATTATATTCTCATTATGTTGATTTGTTTGTTTCACTAATCATTTATAATTTAGTACTCACTTAATTGTTTCATTTTCTAGCCAAATTCTTATTTTCCATCGTTTTAGTCTAGATGTTCCGAACTTCGTATATTGTACTCATTTGAATTTGTCCTTCATGCATAGAGCTTTATTGATCTTTGTCGAGCGGTATTTGTTACCTTCCTTTAGAGACATTGTATTTATGATTTGATTTGATTCAACATGTACGTTTAGAACGAACCTTTTTTGTTGGTATCATGTCGTGTCGCATGTGTTGTGACAGTATATCTTTGATAGAATAAGCTATAGGGTATACCTGAGTTTGGAAATACCATTGACATGTCCTCTTGGCACCGAGGCATTACAATTTCCGTGGCGTCGTAATTAGTCCACCGTGTCTTCATTTTGTGCTTCAGTGGGAGTTGGGTGTCTTCATTTTGTGCTTCGGTGGGAGTTGGTCATATTGTGATTTTGTTTTGAGAGGCATATGGGTCGGCCATAGTTTTTTTGTTATGTTCTGCAGTTTAGTGATATTATGCCGAACACACCTTTCGATTTTGTATGCATTTGGATTCGCGGTTCGATGTGTAATTTACCTGTGTGACATTATTTTGACTTGCCTATGTGACAGTATTTTGAATTGCCTATGTGGCAAGATATATTTTTGTTTTGTTTTGAGCTCGGTATGAAATCACAACTTAGCCACTTTGATTCAACTTTCTATTTATTTTCATTAATTCTATTGGTTCAGTTATACTCTTATTCAGACTTTGGAAATTTCAGTTATCGTTGGCATTTATATTTGAGATAATCATTCGTATTCTGTTCAATTAGTTCTAGAATACAGTTTTACTTCTTTTGTATATCTTTATCCGTATTGGGCATTTGGCTCATGCTGTGATTTTATTCCGACAAGTTTGCAATGGCGATTTAGGGTTCGTGTGAAAAGAGTTACCTCTGACTAGCTAGGTTGATTTAATTTTAGACTTTGATTAATTTTGTAAATTTTGGATAATTTCATTTAATTCATTTATGAATTTTAGACTATTAAATATTTAAAGTTATCAGTGCTCTGTTTACTTATTTTAAGGTTTGTTGTGCTTTGGAAGTGACCTCCCTTTCCTATTTAGGAAGGGGTGTTACAAGGTATGTACTAGAAAACATAGCAATATGGTGTTCAAAGTTAATTAGGGTTAAGGTTACATAATATAGCTATCCATTCTGGTCGAAAGCTAGTCCCACTTACAGACACAATAACTTAATCACCATAAACCTCAAGCCCAAGTTGATGCAGAAAGGAAAAAGGAAATAAAAAAATTTATTATTAATTTTATATTATTATTTAAGGATAAATATTAGATTATTAATATAATTATTTAGTATGATATTCTAGAATATTTAATTATAGTAGTAGATTTTAATTATGAGAATTCTATTATAGTAGAAGATTTTAGTGAGAAATTGTTTCATTTTTAAATTAGAGTTTTTAGTCCCCAAGTATTGAGTTTTCTATTTAAACATTCTAATACCTCATTATTTTTCAGATGATGAAATATGAATTAATTTGTGATTAAAACTTTGTGCTTATATGTGTTTTGATGCAGGACGAGGAAGATCTCGATTAGGAAATTGGTTGGAACAGTATATTACATGTTTTATTAAATATTTTATTAAGAGTTATATTTCAGATAAAGTTTGCATTTAAATTAGTTTATTTATTTTGTATGTATCTTATAAAGTCCAAATTGGATTAGGATAGTTGTTTAGGAGTACTATAAATATGGTTATAAATTCAGTATTTTATATATTGGAATTATTGAATTATTTGAGTTGTGTAATTCTCTGTGTGAGAATATCTCTTCATGAGACGGTTCCTCAGTTTTATTAAATATTTTATTAAGAGTTATATTTTAGATAAAGTTTGTATTAAAGTTAGTTTATTTATTTTGTATTTATCTTATTATAGAGTCCAAATTGGATTAGGATAATTGTTTAGGAGTACTATAAATATGGTTGTAAATTCAGTATTTTATAGATTATAATTATTGAATTATTTGAGTTGTGTAATTCTCTGTGTGATAATATCTCTTCGTGAGACAGATATCTCTTCATGAGACGGTTTCCCAATATCAAAATATTAGGGAATAGTCTCACAAAGAGATATTCTCACACAGAGAATTACGCAACTCAAATAATTCAATAATTCCAATATATAAAATAATGAATTTACAACTATATTTACAGTACTCCTAAACAACTATCCTAATCCAATTTGGAATCTATAAGATAAATACAAAATAAATAAACTAACTTAAATATAAACTTTATCTAAAATACAACTCTTAACAAAATACTTAAAAAAACATTTAATATACTGCTCTAACCAATTTCCTTGTCGAGATCTTCCTCGTCCTGCATCATGTTTTGTTACCGATTCTCTGTGGGGATAGGTATCGTATTTATTCCGTCCACTTTGTCCTACATCATTTTGGTATCAAGAGTCAAAATTCATGATATCTTTTAATTTTAACCAATTCCTTCATATCCTAATTGTCTAGCTTCCATCAATTGTCGAAGTTCGCTACAGAATCGACATCAATATCCGATGTGACAAAATCGTCTCAAACTTATCCCAAAATTGGAAAAAAAAAATATGCTACAAGAACCATGGTGAATGTTGGGGAAGTCAACGCCAAGCTTGATGCTTATATGTTACAACAAAATGAGTATATTAAATAAATTGAAGATTCAATTGCAAAACTTATTGCATATGTTCAGATATTTGCTACAACACTTGAAGCAAAAATTAGTGTAGTTACGAAACGTGTAAATAAAATATTAGGCGTCAGTGAGACTTTTCAAGAAAAAGAACCTCGACATGTTGAGACTCGTGAGGATCTTAGAATGGTTGAAGTAAATGATGTTGTATTGATTAAATGTTCAAAAGTGGTTTGCATTAAAGGAAGTGCAGTACAAGAGGTGAACTATGTTGACCAATAGTTGAATACAAAAAGAAAAACACAATTGAGGCTAGCACGTTGATTTTGTTTTGCCAAATTCAAGTTCAAAACTGCATCTACTTTCGTGCTGGTGTCAATGCTATTCTCACAAATTGTGCTCACTTTTGTTGGAATGTATCGCCTGGACTATGGTTTATTATACTTCGATATTTCAAAACTCAATGACGAGTTTTTTTCAAATGCGAGGAGAATAATGCGAAAAGGAATAAGAAAATACATAAATTTATTATTAATTTTATATTGTTATTTAGGGATAAATATTAGATTATTAATGTAATTATTTAATGGGTTATTCTAAAAAATTTAATTATAGTAGTAAATTTTAATTAGGAGAGTTCCATTATAGTAATAAATTTTAGTGGGCGATTGTTTCCTTTTTAAATTAGGATTTTTACTTAGACCCAAGTATTGAGTTTCCTATCTAAGCACTGTAATACCTCATTATTTTTCAGATAATGAAATATGAATTTATTTGAGATTAAAGCTTTGTATGCGTTTATTTAGCGATTCTCTGCGGGATAGGTATCATATTCCTTCTGTTCACCTTGTCCTACATCACAGGTGTTTTGCCACTGAGTATTAAACATAAGAAGTTGTACTAATCGTTTTAATTTATTTAATTATAAGCAAGCTTTTATTTATAAAAAAAAAAAATCTCCAGAGGGGCAAACCCATGTTAAAAATGGAAGAAAAATAGCTTCAAGAACAGCCCCTTTACCCCAGAAAAGAACTCCCTCAAAAGAAAACTGTACAACCAATCCTGAGCAGGGTTCCAGCAAAAACAAGTCACCCCACCAAAAAAATCAACCTTCAAAGAGTCAAAATTGAAGTGTAGTAACATTTTATATCTAAGAAAGTGTTTAACACAAAAACACCAGAACCAGGATTCCACCCTTAAATAGGGATGCACAAAACCACATTTTGCTAGACTTCTAGTACTGAAGTTGTACGTCTTTCAATAGGAAACTTATTAAAGGGCTTAATTTCAAGTAAAGATGCCCTTATACTGGTACCGGTACATACATAAAAGTGAAAAGGACACCAGATGAAGGCTACTTTGACATTCTTATACTGATACCACTACATAATAGTTGACAAAGATCCCTTAATGGAAATAGGAGTAAAGATATTATATGCAAAAAATTGTAGGCCAAATAACAAAAATTATATGCACAATGTGAGCCAATTAACAAACCTGCAAGGCCCTCCCGTACATCCGACGCTTCCGAAGATTCATAGTGACCGTCAATATTTGTGTTTTGTTCAAATCATTTCCTACTTCAACCCACTTTTCCAACACACTACGAACAGACAAACCTGGAGAAGCCATGATAGCCTTGAGCAATTGCAAAGAATCCCTTTTTGGACTGATTCTTTTCTTGCTTATATCTGTCTCAGTATCTGACAGCTCCAGCTTATTTTGAAGTCCTGCAACATCATCATCATTATCCTCTTCGGAGAGCTCATGTTCAGAGATTAACTCATCATCATTTTCATGAGCCACGTTGCTTGCTTGAGTTGCGTCAGCACTAGCTGAAGTTTCAAGCTCAGAAAACCCATCCTCCAAATCCTCATCTTCCTCTCCATTGCTCTTCATGCCAGCCTCTGACGAAAAATGATGCCTCCCAATAAATGATTCCAATGAATCACATTGTCTGTGGTGATATCTCTTCAATGATAGGAAATTAGCAAATGTTACTAGCGTATGCTCAACTGACTCAGCATCATCATCTAAGTAACAGCTTGCTATTTCTAATCTAGCATAGCCAGCTCGAAAGCTTCCCAAGCTAAATGCTTGGTTCCTGGTTAAAAACATATATCAATACATCGCTGAACAGAAAACAGAACAAAAGAAAATATAACCCAAAGATTTTTATATCCTATTTGTGATAGCTGAAATCTAAACTTATGCAAAAACTGTTTGGGCTAACTGACTTTTAAATGCAAAATAAGATTTCGTCTCAATAAGTTAGAAATTTCGAGTTTCAGCTAGGTCCAACAAGTTATCCCAAACAACCCAGCCTGTGGGTTCTTACTAAGAGGCAAAACAAGTTCATAACTATAGGCAAATCCATTTTGGATTCACCAAATCAATCATATTTTGACCCCAAAAAATAAAGACAGGAAAAATTTGCAAAACATGATTTTCTTTAATTGACATTGGAAAGAGCACCAACCAATAAATAGCTGGGTGGTTATTTATAATCAATGGCAAGAAAAAGCAAAAGAAATAAAGTCCGGTAAGCAAAATATATGTTGTTGCATAAACATAAATTTAAAAGATTTAAAATTTAGTTACATATACACCTCCATTTGGGGAAAGAAAAAAAAAACTTAAAACTGACCATTCTTCCTTTCCAAATTCGCATAAAAAACAGGGTTTAAATAATCAACTTATTACAAACTTGTTATCAACAAATGTCAATCAAACGGCATTCCAACACAAAAGAATAAGGTAATATGGGTGTGTTTACAGTCCTCAATGTATGTATAATACAATATAGATGAAGTGAAAATTACTTGAGGGGATTAGAAGCTCGACGAACAGCCCACATGGTGATTTGAAGATTTGTTTTGATTGAAACCCCTTATTACTCTCTGCGGGAAGAAACGATAGAGAGAGAGTGGTAGAAAATGAAAGCCAACCAGAGTATTAAAACCCTAGAAAAACCCTCTTACTGTTTGGGCCGTTGATACTTTAGGCCATCTGCCATCAGGTGGGTGTAATTTCTCAAGACTCGCTAAACTATTATATAATGTCAAAACGACCCAATAAATTTATATACTTTTCCCATTAGTCCATTACTTTAGCCACTATGTTATAATTTATTTTCGACTAAAATATAGATTGAATTTTGTACTTTAATATTTAAATGCATCTTAAAATTTATTTTTTTAAATAAAATATACTCTTTAAAACTTTTTGCTAGACAAAATACAGTATGTTAAACAAAATGCACCCTTAATTTTAGGTGCAAACTATATTTTTTTAAGTAAAAAAAAAATTAAAATGCACTTAAACATGTTTTAAACATTATGATGTAAAACTCAAAATTCTTATAACTTTAAAGTGCAATATGTACTTTATTCTTTGCATTCCATCATTGTAACACATATGAATATCATTATGATAAAAAATAACAATACTCCTTCCATCTCAAATTAAATATTTAATTTTGACTTCTTTAAGTTAAATTAATTATTTTTAAAATTAATAATTGAATATATATAAATTTATTCTTAAAGTTATAAGAATTAGGATTAATAGTAAATTGTATATTTATTTTTTTTGTTATAATATTTTCACTTATATTTTAGTAAAAATAGTACAAAAATAGTTTTAAATTCATTTAAAGTTGTGAACCCAATTTATAAAATGATCAAGCCTAATTACATAAAATTAAAGGTAGTGTGATATATACACACCCTAAATTGATTGTTGCACACTCTTACAAGTTAGAAAGACTATATTACCCTTCATTAATGATAAATCAATTAATACATTCATCGCTCACCCATTTTAGCCTTAAGTTTATTAATCTCAAAACTCAAAAATTAAATGAATAAATAAAAATGTATGAATTTCTAACATTTATCTTTGTGAAATGAAAATTAATATCCTATATTTTATTAGTCATGGTAATACATAACACTTAATATTTTAAATTAAATTCAATTATTCGGTAGGTTTCAAATGTGTTTCAATTTATTTTGTATCACTCGATTCAAATTCTTATGTGTCACTCACAAACTCAATAAAAGTGCACTTAAATCATAAAAGTAACATTGATTCAATTTTTCGAAGATAAAGTCTCATTTGATTTAAAAATGTCAAATTGTAAAATTTTAAAATTTAATATAAATTATTTATAAATTTATAATAAAAAAATTTAAAACAGTTTATGATATCTAAAATCTATTGAGTACATAATTTCATATTTGGTACAAATTTAAATTTACGTGAATTGATTTCAAGTTAAAATACAATCTTTTGAATTAGATGGACCAATTAAATATATTATGGATAATCACTTTAATAAGATAGAAAGTTAAATTATATATCCTAAATTAAAATATCCAATCAAGAAGATTTAGCACTTACAAATCTTTATTTATTTATTATATTTTCTAATATTTTATGTGTTCTAAAATTTAATTCAAATTTTCAATAAATTATATTGTAAAATATCTCAAATTAAATAGAATTTCATGTATAACAAACTTAAGGGCAAATAAGATAAATAGTAACTGATTAATTGATTTTTTTATATGTTAAAGGTAATATAATGTCTTTAATATATTTGAACGTGTAACCATCATTTTAGGGTGTGTATAAATCAATGCTCAAAATTAAATATAAGACTATGGGTACATTTATTTTGGACGAAGGTTTTATTCTAAAGCCGATAAGTAGCCCACAGCAGAAATGGGCCTGAGCCCATCAAATCACAATCAAGCCATCAGTTTTTAGCGTCATTTCGAAGCTCAAGAAAACTGACCACACAAAATCGTTCTGATTACGAGAACGGTGATCAGCTACTCAAACCCTAGAAAGCAGAGGATTATTTCTGATCCTCAAGGTTTGGAACTCGTCATCTTCCTTGATTTTAGCTTTTCATCAAAGTTGGTTCCGTATTTTTTGAAAGGTTGTGAATTCACACGTCGGATTTATAATTTATTCTACTTGTTATATCTGCTTTCAAGGATTTTTTCTTCTTCTTAAGTTTCAAAATTCAATGATAGCGTCACAAAGGTATCTGCTATGTTTAGTTTTTAATTTCAATCACCTCTAAAAGCCTGCAATTCTTGTATTTCAGCTGCTGCATAATTGTAGCTAGTTATTGAAATTGCATCGTATTCCTTGTTGATAACGGCAGACTTTTTTCCTTTTCATCTAATCCGAGCATTATTCCGTTCTTAATGTACGGTTTCATAAACCCTGTTTAGGCATGGTTCTGAATAGAATGATTTCCCTCTCATGATTTTATATGAAAATTTTAGCTGTAATTTCTCACAAAACATGTTCGTCTGTCTAGTTTAAATAATTGTACCATAAAATGGGAAAATTTTCCTTTTGAATTGTTTATGCTTCCTTTTGTTCCACAAAAAGAGTCTCATTTGCCTAATTTTGTTTTCCCACAGAAAAATCCCATCCCATCTCTTTTATGATATTATAAAATTACATAGTTCCCTCATGTTTATCATCATAATTATGTTATCATGACGTCGCAATAACTTGCACACTCAAAGGTATAAACATGGAACAAAAATATATTTTGAGTTTGTAAATTTTGCAAGTGGGATTCTTTTTGTGGAACGGAGGGATTACTACCCAAGCCTTCCTCTCATATTGGATATTCCTTTCAAGTTTGGAGTTGAGTTTTCTGTTTTATAATTGTTATAACAAACTTTGGTGATGTCAGGTGTTAGATACTATGGAACCAAACTTGCCATCTTCTCCCTCTGACAATGGTGGTGCAAAGGCAGCATTTCGCAAGCCTTCTAATGAAACAGTTAACAGGAAGTACAGACGCAGGTCTCCATCAAATGGGTCTTCCTCATCTGATGGTTAGTTGTTCCATAACTTCCATTTCATTTCGACTTCCTGAGTTTAATTAAATTATTTTTTTCTCTATGGCAATTGGAAATTATTAATTCAGAGAATCACTGATAACATGTGCTCAGCTGGTTTTCTGTATTGCTATAATGTGTTCTTGGTGGTTGAATATTTAACCCTCCGATACTGTTTAAAATTTACTTCCTTTGAGTCTTTGACACTTTGCTTGTCTGAAGATTGGGTCTAGAAGTTTGAGATACTTTGTGTAGAAGTTCTTTTTCAAGCATAATTCGTTAGATATCTTTTAGCAAATATGTCAACTATGGTGTCAAATATACGGTTTTGTTGTAATACGCTTATCTAATGGTGTCGCATATTGTCAGGAATACCTTAATATTTTATTTGGATTAGTATCAAGATACCCTAATATTTCTCTAATTGCATTCTAGAATTAGACATATGAACATATATACTCGTATAACAGGCAAATGTCATGCAAGAATGAAGCCATGAGGTATATAAAGTTGTAAACAATAAACAGCATATCATTGCCTCTCTTTTAGCATACATCAGTGTGACACTACAATAAGTACGTGTGGTACTAATAGAATCACATGATACATCCATCTTACAAGTATTAGCATGTTGTTTACATACTGAACTATAGATCTGAATTCCTGGGTCCAAAAGTACTGAAGTCTATCACGCTGTTGTGAATCTCATGCTTTAAGACATTGGTGGTTGGTGATTTGTAATATGTTCTTCAGTGCATAATGTCGCTAGGTTGGCCTAATTGGTAAAATGAAGGGGCGTATATGCTTTTGACTAGGTAAATTAATTAGTATTTGATGTAAATCTTACTGTTATTTGAGTTCCCATCACCTCTGAATTCTGATTTATACTCAAACTCCTGGAACAGATTCTGTGTTTGTGATGTATCTATCATTCTTTGTGCTAACATGTCTTTGGTGTACAAGATCACATTCTCACACTTTCTGTATTCATAAGGACTTGCTTATGCTCACTGGGTTGTCACTGATGATTATTAATTACTGTAAGTAGGCAAGCATGGTATTATGGGTATTACTGTCCAAAACTATTCATGTTTGATGATAGGAAATTGATTGACATATAAGTGAGCCTTAATCTTCACTTTGAAGTTTGAAATGCTATATAGTTTGGGATTGATGTTTTTCAAGTTAAATCACTGTATTCCGAATTATCCCTTCTGAAATTGAAGTTTTAACAATAAATGCTCTTTGAACTTTTTGTTTATTCTTTTTTATACTTTTTGCTTAAGATGTCAAAATATATCATTGAGGATTTTTTTTATGAAGAATTGGTTGGTCCTTTCTATAAATGGATCTCTTTGCGCTGAAGTATTATGTCTTTATTTATGCAGGGACTCCAAATCGTGCACGTAGCTCCAGCCCTATCCCATTCAGGGAAGATCCTGCAAAATCATCTGATGATCGGCGGAAGAAGGATGGTAGGAGGGACTTGGATAGGGAATATGGTAGAAGTCAGTACGGTCGGAGGGGTGATTCATATAGAAATTCTGACCGACATTACTATAGGAGTTCTCATAATTACCATAGGCATGATGAATACAAAATTGAGAAGCTTGTGGATGAGGATGAGAGAAAATATTCAAAGTTATCTTCTCGTTCTGGTAGAGATTCGAGGGTTGGTACTCATTCTGCTCATAGAAGCCGAGAAAGTGAGCAGCATGGATCAAGAGATCATCTGCATAATGCTGATAAGTCTTCTCGAGGAACAACTGATGGTTCTGGGCATAGAAGCAGGGATAGGGATGATTCAGCTTTACGAAGGGCCAGTTCGGGGCATAGACTGAAAGAAACATCAAGAAGTGATAATAAAGAGCTGGATTGTCAGAAGTACCCTAAAGAAGAACAGAAGAAATATGATGATCAAGGGTCTGGCAGACACAAGGAGCGATGCACTAGGGAACTACCCGAGAAATCTGAAGATAGAACTACTTTTACAAGTGAAGATCAAGAATCTCCTGCTAAGAAACCAAAGTTGTTTGGCTTGGAAAGTGGCAAGGACCATGGGAAGAATGGTAATTGTTTCATATTTTATGTGGCTATTTTACTATCCTATTGCTTTTGCCAGCATTTGGTGAATTCCAATCTTCTAAGTTTTAAATTTAATAAGCTAGCATGTGCTTATATATGTGCATTGTTTGGGTTAATTAGTTTCAAAATTTACAATAACAGCAGATGAAAGGCATCCTTCAAATTCACAGCAAGCTCAGAAGTTTGTTAATAAAGTGACTTCAGATCAAGACTTTGTGACAGATTCTGATATAGATGCTGCCAAAGTAGCTGCAATGAAAGCTGCTGAACTAGGTAACCAACTTTATTTTATTGATCAGAGTTATATTTTTTCTATTATGTTACTCCACCCTAATGCTTTGCAATTAGAATAGGATGTTTCTATTTTCTAAAGCGTAAATGTGTCCTACTATTATCCCAGACAAAACATCATCTTAAAATTTTAATATCCTAAGTAAATCTATAGACTGATGGTTTGGATTTTATTTTTTATTGGTGGGGAAACTCCACAGTTAATAGGAACCTGATTGGAACGGGGTACATGTCTGCTGACCAGAAGAAGAAGCTCTTATGGGGGAATAAAAAGAACACCGTTGTTGAAGAGGTATATGCTAGATGTATTGCTACTTCATTATATATCTTTGTGTCTATTTATTGAAAAACTTTAATCTTCGTTCAGTGAATTCTACTTCTTTACACTCTGTGGAGAGTCTAAATTGATTTTAGTTTCAACCTAATTCACATGAAAGAAGTTGTGATGATTTAAAATCTTGGATCATCACAATTTGGGTCGATAAATTAGATAGTTGCAACAATTTTGGAAAAGCACCAGAAAATATTTGCAAGTCAGACAGACTTGTGTCAGTCTTGATGATGATGATCTCTGTTGTCCCAATCTTCCATGAAGATATTGTTGTAATCTTCTGAATTTTTTGTAATGTATGAGATGCTTTGCGTTATTCACCTCTTTATACTTGTTGTATGCTTTGTTCAATGCCTTTCCAATACTACAGTCTACCCATCGATGGGATACGTCCCTGTTCTCCGACCGTGAACGACAAGAGAAATTCAACAAACTCATGGTAATAACCTCATCTTTTATTTGTTCTCATGCTATTTAATGTTAGACCTTTTCTGAATTTTTGCTTCTTTTTTTCCTTTTTTTCTCCCCTCTTCTTCTTAGTTTGGTATAATTCCAACCTACTAACACACCTTTAGAGTCTGAGGTTGCCTTGGTACATATGGCCAATTGTAGGGTGTGAAGGGCGAGGCACGAGTAGAACACAAACGAGACAATCAAGACGGCAGCAGCATCATCCAAGTCGAGAAGCAGGATCAACTGCAGTTGGATTTGGAGAAGCAATATGCTGCTGGACTGCGTCGAAGAGATGGCCGTACGGTTGGACTAGGTCTTTGAGAGTCTACCGTGAAATATTCTGTACTTCTGTGATGAATCTTAGTTACATTTTGGTGTACAATTGTGCAAGAAACAAGCTCCTTTTGACCCACAATGAGGTTTATTATTGCAATATTGAGATGATGATGAAAAATGTGTTGCTTGGCGTCTTGGGGATTGAGATGACAAGGTTAATTAACACGGTTATGAGAGCGCCTAGTGTTGTGGTTTGACGAGTGACCACCAAGGGCGAAGGAGTGTGTATATTTGCCTCTGGGCTACCAAGACATGTAGGGGCCAGGGCCAAGGAAATGACAAATGCTCATTAGTTGGTGAAATAAATTCGAGGTTTAAATGTAGTATTTTATTGGTGGTAATCTACATAGCCAAGAAACCACCCAATTCATTTATTCATCGCTTAAATTATCATCATCGACTTAACTCGACTGTCATTCAAGTCCCAGTATGAAATTTTCTATTCATGTGGACCCTTCCTCTTGTTATAGTTTTGGACAAATTAGTGGGAGAGTGAGAATTGGGATTACTCTTCAATTTATTCTAAACCAGGTAGGTTCGACTGTCCATCCATATTTGGAACACGGAATGGAAGTATAATGAAGCATTTATAAGCGATAAGCGACTATTTTCACAAATTATTTTGCTAGTTTAACATCCTTCTCATAATTAACGTAGTTTCTTTTGAAAATAGCAGCAGTACCCACATAAATAAAGGGACGGACGGACGGACTTCCCAATCCCAATAGGGTTGATTCACTCCTTCCAACACTACATCTAGGCCAGATTGACCTTAAACCACTAGGTCAAATTGTCTGTCCTTGGTATAGTGAAATTTAAATAGAAGAAAAGTTTGATACCAAAAACACGTTCAACGAAAATATAAATGATAGGGGGTACTACAATGGGAAACGCCACAATCACTTCAATGTGGTGAAAAAAGTTTTAAAAAGAAACCTAGAGTCCAAAATAAAATAACCGCTCTGTTGCGCTCCTCTAATAATTATAGATTTGCACACAATTTCATAATACTTCAAATTAGTTATTATTGTTGAAAATATTTGGTTCATATATGTTCATTTGAAATTATATCTTAATCCGAAATAATAACTTATTAGGTCTATGACTCATTAGATTATTATTATATGTCATGTTCCGATGCTAAATTTTACTATCACGCGGTACCTCAGCAATTTTTACCTATTTTTCATTATTTATTCTGAATTTGTCCTTCAAATCCTTATGAACTCAATTGTTTTTTTAAAAAAAAAATATTATTATGACTAATTAGGATAAAATGGTTATTTTGTTGTACATGAACCAAACCAAAATTAGGCCATAATGTAAGGCCAACAAAATTAGAGCATAATATATTGCCAAATACAAATAGTGAACAAATTTCGAAGATAAACCCAAATAAATGCATTGTACCTTTACATTACTCATCAAAGATGAACTAAACACGTACAATATAATGGCATATTATCAGTATATTACAACCACATTACGTAAACAATATATAATAGATTCATGCTACTTTAATGGACACTAAGAGACATACAATTATAAAATTATCTTAATGAGGCAACGATCACCTTGTACCCTATTGATACTGAAATCCTCAATCTTATCGACTGGTCTCTTATTTTAGTTAAACCTCGTCTTCTACTAAATAGACTTCCTCAATAATTGCCTTTTCTTTTTTGCTAGTGGATCTCTTTTGGCTTGTTTTTCGTTTACTTTTAATTGACATATATCAAGCAACAATGTCGATATCACTCTTGTCCTTCAAACTTAAAAGGGTGGGAAAATCAAATTAACTTTGTCGAACAAATTTTATAGAGATTAATTTGATATTCCTAATATTATCCAGTCCAAAAATATGAAATAAAATTAATTGAAGGCAACCTTGAATTTTACGAAAAGCACTCCACTAAATTATCATAATTAAATTAAAATATCAATATCACTAAATTATCAACGTATAATTTTTAATATTAAACATAGAATAAAATTTTACATCTTAATATTTTTAATTTTACAAATAAAATTATGTTTGTGAAACAGGGGAATTAATATTTAATAAAACGAGTGTCCATCCTTTCTTATTCCCCTCTTTGTTGTCATATAAGGCCCAACTTGTTAGGGAAGTTGATTAGGACACGTGGGATACCTAAAAAAGAGTGGTACTAATACAAAAAAAAAAAAAAAAAAAAAAAAGATTATTCTTGTTTGTTGGGGATCATCACGAGAAGGATATTCAACAAAATATTATGCTTAGGAAAAAGAATAATATATCATGGAATTATTAATTTCACAAGTTTCTTTTTTTTTTGCTTGAGTGGCATTGTCACACCAAGAATTAATTGGGTCTGCTCAACTACTATAATTTGATCAAAATATGTCCCAGGCCAGAAGACTCGGAACTATATATGTCAACCATGAATTTAGAGGAGATTGACAATCCACTGGTAGCTGTCAAAAAATACCATACTGGTCCCACACAAAAAAATCATTTTAATTTTAAAAAAAAATTAATTTGCAAAATTTTATATGATTTTATTCTAGCTTAGTTAATTAATCATAATTACTGTAAACCATATAAGCTCTACTACTTACAAAATTAGTTATTTTGCATATTTGCATAAATTACATCAATTTTAAATTATATATATAAAAAAAGGTTAAATATTTTGTGAGATGGACGTGCGTGCCTAAAGTGTTACTAGTTTATCTAATTGTTTTATTAATTATTTTGCATTTCTAACAACATTATCGAGATAAATTAAAGTTGTTGATAATGTTAGAGCAATATTTATATTGTCAGAATAAATATATATTTGACTACACTTTTATATTTATTTTAATAACATCTTGAACTTTTAACAATACTTATTACTATAAATATATAATTATTATTCTAACATTATTAGCCGAAATTAAAGGGTGAGATAAAATGGCAAGTTCTTGAGAGAGAATCTAGTGCGGTTGTTGAACCGATACGTTCTAAGAAAGGAGTAGTAATTAAGCATGAGTAGTATTTAATGGACAAAAAAATACTAATAATTAAGTATTATTATTTTTATTTATTTTTATCTGACTTCTTAAAGTTTTGTATCATAAATTAATAAATGTAATTAATGGACAAAAAAGAAAGAATATAAGTTGCTGGGTCATTTTCAAGTGTAACGATCTAAATCGCCATGCATGGTAGTTAAACTAATTACTGCTATGTATATAGATACAAGAAACTACATGTACACGAAATCTTAATTAATTATTTTTTAGAAAAGTTTGTTCGTTCTCAAATGATGAAAATATTTGTTATCGTATTGTACGTAATTGGTTTGACAACGAGTGTCATGTAAATTTGTTTGCGTAGCTCACCTAACTAAACTACGCATTTCCCCAAAAATAAAATAAATTAATCTCCACATTGTTTTAATAGAATTGTGGGGGAAACGTATATACAACAAGGTACAAAGCTCATGTGCAACTTGAGGAGTGTTTAATAAAAAATAAATAAAATAATTTTAAATATTTAAATAATTTAAATAAATTGAATAAAGTAAATTTTTAAATATTGAATAAAAAAAATTATTTGATAAGTGACATGTTTGAAACATTTTAATAATATATTTTTATTATTTTATCTCTCTGAAAAAATTAAAAGTTATTATAAATTTATTTAATATTACTTAATCATTCAGCCAAAAAAATTAGACTTAGCCATTCAGCATAAAAATATGACCGATTCAACCATTCAAATATAAACAAACGCACTGAATGACCGATCGATTCAACTATTCAACTTTATTTAACTCTAAACATTTAGTCTAGTTATTAAATAAAATATTAGAATACGATTTATTATAAATTATAAAGTATTTGAAAGAGTCACATAGAGTGACCATGTAGCACCCAAACAATTTCTTCTAAATCCAATAAAAATTTTGGGTACCTTGTAAAATGAAACCAAAGCTTCACAATGAATTCCATATTTAACGTTTGTTGCAACTTGCAAGGATTCAAGGAGAATTAATCAGATTATTATAAATCACGAAAGCGTTTTTTGTTTTTGCAAAACAATGTAAAATTGTGAAAATAGCTAGTGAGCATATTCAAATTCGTGACATTTTATTTAATTTTATCAAGAAATCCGTATTTTTTTTAACAATATCATCCGTATTGCTCATTTGGCATTACTCAAAGCAAATTAGAAGAGGATCGTTGCTTTTTTTGGATAGGAAAAAGAATAAATATAAATACATAATAATCAAATATTATATTCATCTACACTATTAAAAAATAAAATATAAAATTAAAATATATGTCTACTTTTTTAATTGTGTAAATAAATATAATATTTAATTAATGTGTGCGTAAACTTATCCTATAAAAAAAAGTCGAGGGCACATTGGAACCATCAGTTAAACAAGGTAAAAAGATTGGACTTTCCAAACTCCCTCTCTATTTTGACAACCACTGTTATTTGTTAAGATAGTAATACTACTACTAATTTAATCCTCCTCAACTGTTTCTCTTTTATATAAACAGTTGCAGTCGTCCCCTTTGGGCTGTGCCGCTGTGGCATAAAATTAATGCTTCTCCCCGGTTTTAATTCTCATTGTTTGTTGACAGTTAGGCAAATAGTATGAGGTGTCTCATTCATATATTACTCCATTGTCTCGTGACCATGACTTTGTTAGCTGTTGCACCCACCCACAACTAAATTTAAGTGCCCTCTTCATTTCCATAAAACCCCATTAGCCCATCAGTTTTATATATATAATTTTCTTTTCTTTTCTTTTTCTTTTTATCTTTGGAGATGCAAGACGATTCATATGCTAAATTTTGAGATGAAATAGAGAGGACCCATTTCAAGATTTATCTTCTTCATCATCTATCTGTCACCATTGTCCCAAATTTTGTTTTCTTGCTCCTTTTAATTTATTGTCGGTACTTTTTTTTTTATGTTTCTTTGCATTTACTAGTAAATGGTAACTAGTTCTTTTTTGCTGTATTAGAGAGAGAGAGAGAGAGGTGGCTCTTTGTATATATACATAATACATGAGAGAGAGAGAGAGAGAGAGAGAGAGAGGTGGCTCTTTGTATATATACATAATACATTCACCTATTTGATGGGTATTTATCAGGTCTAATCTTTAAAAGAAATACCTTTTTTAAAGATACTATTCCTCTCTCCATTTCTCAAATTTCCCAATCCTGGATTAACCCGTCCCCCAATTGTGTTTACTTCTCAAAATCCAATTTAATTGTATTACAAGACATGTTGCTTCGCTTTTATCAATGTCTGTTGTCGTGACTACCTATATTGAAAGCTTTGTCAGCTGCGGTGTCTACAATTGTCCAGTCCCTCTTAGTAAACGTGTCTAGCTTAAGGCCTGCTTGTCAACTCCGCCATTCTCACCACCACTATTTAAACTCACTTCCTTTAGTCAATAGATCTGTCTCACTTTGTCCTCATCGCAAAATAGTTTCTTTGCCTCTTCTTTTTCCCCTTTATATGTTGCTGCAATCACCATTTGCCTTAATTATTTGCAATTGGGTTTTTCCATAATCTTTTTTTTTCTTTAAACCCATTTGGAAAATCTCTCAATCAATGCTTTTCTTGGTGATATCTTGCTTCTCCTTCATCCTTCTGTCCCAGTTCTCCTTCCTCAAATCATTCATGGCTTGGAAGAGTGAGATGAGAACATTGTTACTGCCCTGGATTTTTGAAGCTTTGTCCCTATTTTTCATTTCTTGGTTCAAAAGAAGTAGGATTAATGTTGCTTTCTTTAATGTTCCTACCTTTATGCTCTCCATTTACAAGACTGTTAGTTCAGAAGTAGAGAATGTAGAGGTTCAAGAGGAGAATTCCCTATTGGGTTTGCCTGATTTGGCCTTAGAATGCATTCTTGAAAAGCTCTCACCAGCAGAGTTGAGCACTATGACAGCAGTATGCATTTCTTTGAGGAATATGTGTACAAATAACCATTTATGGGAGAGACACATGCAACAAAAATGGGGTAGACTTGTTGGTGATGTTGTTTATAAAGAATGGCAAATGAGCATTGCTGCAAAAAAGAGACAAACCCTCTTAGATTGCTCAAATCGAAAGGGTTTTTTTGGGTATTTTTCATGGAATAAGTTGAAGTTGGATAGCAGGGGAAAGCTGAGAACCACTTTACCTGTTGACTCAATCATGACCTTGTATCTCTCTCTTGAGACCGGCAAGTTCTGGTTCCCAAGTCAAGTTTTTAATCGAGAGGTAATTATACTATAATTCTTGAATATTAAATTTGAATTTCTAAGATTTTGCTTATTACTATTAATCTGGGGTTGATTCCATTTGTTTTCTTAATGTAAATGTTGAATAAACCACTGAAAGTCAATCTTTTAAGGTGCAGAATGGGCATTTTGGGTTTATGCTGTCATGCTATGATGCTGAACTTTGCTACGATTCTCGGGCAGACAACTTCCGGGCAAGGTACAGAAAGATGTGGCATTTTATTTAAAGCCATTTTGTGTTTCTGTGTTGTATGTTTTTAAGATTGAAATATATAAATTCTTGAAAGATAGAATTCATAATCAGCACTTCAATAAATTGCGGTGAAATTTTCAAATGAAAAGAAATTATTAAAACCATTTTGAGTGATATCAAGAAAAAATCAGAAGATTAACATTTAATTGAATTTGGTGTTGCAGGTTCTTAGCAGAAGGTAGAGCAACAATGGAGCATGATATAGAGTGGAATAGGCTAAGAGCATCAGCTGTGGATACTCCTGCACATAGTCTTCATCTCTCAGATTGTTTAGACGACTTAAAACCTGGGGATCACATTGAGATTCAGTGGAGAAGAAACAAAGAATTCCCTTATGGTAATTATTCTTAACTATTACTAATGCATTCTATTTAGGCTTTAATTTAGAAGAATAATATTGGCTTGTTTTAAAACTCACGAGATACAAATTAGAAACAGGTAGTCCATGCTAGTTACATGTAAACTGGTCATGTGATTTGGTAATTTACCCAGCATAATGCTATACCCCTAAATGCATTGCAGGTTGGTGGTATGGAGTTGTTGGCCACTCGAAGCCATGCGATGGGTGCAAACTTCACTGTCAATGTCATAGCTCTGGTGAGAAGATCATCATACATATAGGAACTACTTACATTGTCCTTTTTGCTTTTTACTTTATAATTTGGACAGAAAAAGATTAGAGACACACAAAGTTATAACTATGTTGAATCTTGTTTCCTTTAAATAATTAGTTATTGATTTTATAATCTCTTGTTTCATGGATTAAGTGAACATTGGTTTGGTTCTATATGCTCATTTTTTGGTATTTAGTAATCTCCTCAGGGCATCTGCCAGGAATTTGGCATAATAATACTATCTAACAACATATAGTTACCCGGTCAAACCTTGTATTTGTACCTTTCGTTGGCAACTATTTGGGCTTTGAGATGTTCAAGGGACATATGTCTCGAGAAAATTGACTCTTTCTTGGACAGAATACATAATGAGCCTATTCAATCCCTAGTAGAATATGAACTTACTTGTAAATATATAAAAAAATCTTCTTAAAATGCCCCTCATAACTTGGTAGGTCATATTGCTAAAAATAATATCGAGTTTACTTTTAATAATCTAATCATGTTGTGTAAGACATGATTATTCTGTTCTCCCATAATTCTAAGACTAATAACCTGTTGAATGACAGACACGGTGCAGCTGGAGTTCAAGCAGTACACCCTTGGCTCTCGATGGAGAGAAACCATTATAAATAGGAAGGATCATTGCGAAATAGGTGATGAAGCAGATGGATTCTATGGCGGAATCAGAAAGCTTTACAATGAAGATGAGATATCAATGTGGCAGCGCCTCTGGCCAACACAATCCGTCGAACAGTACTAATATATATATACACACAGTTTTCATAACTCCAGCAAATTAACAAGCCCCTTAATTTGTCAGCAGTATATAGATTAGAATGTCTAAGCAAGTAACCTACCAGTAGCATGTAGAATAGAATAATCAGCTGCCATCAGTTTTTTCCCAGTGGATGCACAGCCCCTTGAATGTATGCAGCACCTAAAATAAAATGCACTTTTTTCAGTAGAAGAAATACCAGTTCAAGTTTACCTGAATTTTGCTTGCAAATCTATTTCAAGGCTTGGAAATTTTGATGTGATCTTGTCATTTTGGAAAGAACAGAACTATCAATTTTCCTTCAACTGGAGGATCTTAAAAAAAAGAAAAAGAAAAAGGGTATGAAGTATCAAGTGTAGTAAACCTTGTTTGAACATACTTCAGAGTCTGTAAGAGAGTTGTAAACTTTGTTTGGACAATGACCTATAACTCTCTGTTTTATCTTAGTTTTCAATATCCTTTACTTGACCTCTAGTTTACAAGAATCATATTTCGAAACTTGAAAATTGTTTCTAACTGATTGTAAAATTTAATAAAATAAAATAAAATATACAAAATGATATATAATTAAAAAAAGCTAAAAAATAAAATTTGAAAAATAAAAACTGAAATAATTTAAATTTAAAATTACAACTAAAAATAAAAATATTAAGGTTGATAAAATATGGTAGATATATTTTTATGCAAAATATTGTTGCATATTAAACATCACAAAACTATTTTGAAAAATACATAAAAAATCTGACTGTATTATGGATCAAGTTCATGAAAAATTAAGTAGGATTCTCGTTTTCAAAATAAAAGTAGCCGATTTCATATAAGAGATAACAAATTAATAAGTATTTATAGGGAACTATAAGTTCATGTTAAAAATTAGTAAATTTCATATAAGTGATAACCAAAAATAATTATTTTAGAAATAAAAAATATACAACCTTAATACTTGTAAAATGTAAATTAGGTAGCGAGAGAGGACTCTTTTGTTTGTAACTGACTATATATATACAAGAAATACTGGAAGCAGAGAAAGGGAAGCCCATTCCTGTTTTGTCGTCTCCCACTAAGAAAAGAAAAAAGAGGTATAAATTAGGGGTGAACATGATATAATTTGATGCAATTTAAATTTCAAATTATACATGAAACTGCTTAAATGCATTTTGATAAATTCAAAATTGCACATGAAATCACTTGTAATTAGTACGGTACGATTTTGAATCTTGCTGTGCAGTTTCATTTGATGCAGTTTTGGTTCTAAAACTAATTAAATTTTATGCAATTTAAATTAATTATTTAGCATTACACAATATTAAATACTACTTTGATAACACATAATTTTACCTATAATGTTTTGTTTAAACAAAAGTAAAATTTAACCTAAAAATATAAATAATGATATATTCTTATATATGAAAATTTTAAACAGACATAATTATAATTTGAGATAATTTTTAATATTTGTATATTATAATAATATTTTTTAATATGCTCTATTTTGACGGTGCATGATGCGATACGATTTTTTAAATATAATTTTATCCAAAAATTAAATTTAAATTGTATTTATAATTTTTTAATCATCTAAAATTATCATATATATTGAAATTATTAGTGCGATTTTAATTAGCGTACTTTTTAGTGTAATTTCAGGGCTAATTTGATTTCTTGCTCACGTTGGCTGAGAGACTTGGAGAGAAAGAGAAGGTAAATAGGAAATAAAGAGAGTAATAAAGGCCCAGGGGAAGAAGGTCGTTGCTTCACTTTGAAGATGAACGGTGGCCCATCTGGTTTTAGTACGCACAAACTTTTCACAAATTTCCCAAAAGTTATTTCATTTATCTTATGCAATTGGTGATTGTATAAACATATTTCTGATTTCTATCTTGTTTGTTTTACAGACAATGCTCCGATCACAAGAGCATTTGTTATCAGTTGTGTCATCTTCACGATCGTATTTGGGATCCAAGGTCGTTCTAACAAGCTCGGATTCTCTTCTGGGGTTGTCTTTCTTTCCGGGTTCCTTTTATTTTAACAAGTTCTGGCTTTTCCCTCTGTAGAATTTGATGGATTCTTTCCCTATTGCACGTATTTGCAAATTGCTTTATGCGTTTTGGCTAGATTTAGACTTGGCGCTTCTTTTGACGGTTAAGAGTAATTATCTTCTTTTGGGTTGGGGGTATATCATATTGGTGGATCATTGACATATTCTTTGTGTCTATAAATGGCTTTTTGGGTTTTGATTGACTAAATATTGAAACTTTCATGTTATCTTACTGGATATGAATTTTAAATTTAAAATTGCTCTCTTGTTCTGCTGGTATATAGAAATTGATGTTTTTTCCTACGTTTGATACGTATCGGCCATATTCAGGATATTGCTTTCTGGGTTTTGGTTGACTGTGGATTGAAAATTCAATGCCAACTAGTTCAAATATTGGAATGTTTGAATTAATAAGTAGGACTTTATAATTATTGTCGTCCCGTTACTGTGAACTTACTTGTTTTGGTGTTCTCTTGCATAGTGTTTGTAGGATTTTATGTTTTTGTGCTTGATGCAAACAGTTTTTGAGTTGTTCCTCAGTAAAGACTAAAACTCTAATAACCATTTGTTTGGAGGGTTACTTTATTTTCTTATTTTTGACCAATAGTTTACTTTGCCTCTTTGTCTTTCTTTCATTCTTGACGTGACTCACATTTAATCTTTATGGCGATTTATGATCATCTAAGTTGATAACCTAAGGCAGAGGCTTGTGAGTTGTGAGTCTGTCCCCTGCTCTTGATATTTGCTTGAGATAATTATATCACGTATCTTTGTCACTATAAATCTGTAGTATCTTTTACATAAAAGAAGAGATTATAACAGAAATGAGGAAGAGCACAGGAGGGGAGGACAAGAAGTCCTCTAAAGATGAACCAAAAGTGAAAAGTAAATACGATGTCCTTAAATGGAGGATTGTCAGCCAATCCATATTCATATTCATAAAATTCCAAAAACTTCTATCCCTCTAAAAGCCCCATGGCACCCAACCCCATAAAATTGCAAAAGAAGGTAATAGTTTCTGAAATCTCCGGCATGCGTCTCTGTCATTATACCCAAAGATGGATAATCACTCTCACCTAGAAACCTAACTTCCTTTCCTCCACTTCAAATCTGATTTATATAGCAAACTCTCCAAATTCTTGAGGCAGACCTATGCTTAAGTTAAGTTATAAGCCTAAAACTTTAAAGTTTCATTGCTTCTAGTCAAAGAAGAAACAAGTGATCTGTGATCATTAGACTTCAGACTTCCTTTTGCTTAAAAGTGCAAATGATCGTTTGATTTGCTACTATGTTTACACTATTTTTGATAGGTGTACTTAGTTTGCACATAAGTGACTTACATATAATGGAGCTTATAATGCTTAACACATATGGGACTATGGAGTAAAGTCTAGTGTTTAGCCAATTGTTAATTGAAAACCAAACAAAAGGCTTAATCTTTATGGGGCCTTGGCTTCAAAAGAAAAGCCGCTCTTTCTTCATTGTGTAGCAGTAAGGAGTTTGGTGGTTTTCTGTTCTGTGGTTTGTCTTGGGTGATGCCGAGAGTGATGACTGAGATGTTATACCCGTGGAGAGGGATAAAGGTTATAAAGGAGTGGAGAAGGAGGAGTGAGTTGGTGCCTCATAGCATTTGGTGGAGAATTTGTAAGGAGAAGAACGTCCAGTTCTTTATCGGCAAGAGAGATCCCTTGTTCATATTCGGGTCATGTTATTCTCCTTGTATCTCGAGCTCTATTTTGAATTTTTTTTGGGAGTGTTTGCATTAGGAGCCTATTACTGGTAGAATTTTTTGCAAGGCTCTTTGTATTTGGTGGGGACTTTGAATATCCTATGCTTTTGGATACTTTGCGTACTCGGGTTTGTCCCAGTTTAGCACTTCTAGTGGATTTATTTTATGTATCAGGAAAAAGGAACTTCAACTTTATTATTATTATTATTATTATTATTATTATTATTATTATTATTATTATTATTATTATTATTATTATTATTATTATTATTATTATTGTAATTTTTATTGTTATTGTTGTTGTTGTTATTGTTGTTGTTGTTATTCTTCTTCTTCTTCTTCTTCTTATTATTATTACTCCCTCAGTCCCAAATAAAGATTATTTGATGTAGTTTGACTGACACATAGTTTAAGGAACATAATATTTGACCAATACTAAGATTTACTTCCCATTATGCCTAATGAAACAAACAAAATTTCAAATCTAAAAGCAATTTGGATCACTGAGTTTAAAATAGTAACGGTCGAACACATTTACTTATATAAGGACATCTGATGGAAATCCAATCACATAGTTTGGAATGAAGGGAGTATTATTGTTATAGAAATAAGTTTTGAGTGGGAGCTTGGCCTTTAACATGTAAAAAGAGAAAAAAGCTAAAACACGCAAATGGATGCGAATTAGAAAGATTACCAAGAAGTTCCTTAATAGTTGCTGGACTATTAATGCTGTTACTAATCTCGAGCTCCTTAAAGTTATTTCAATATGAATTTTGAAAATATTTTTTTTCCCTCTAATAACAGCATATGTTCAAGAAGCTTCAACCATGGAAGCTAGTTTTGTCAGTTCTTTCCTTTTCATCTACACCAGAGTTGATGTTTGGAGCATATCTACTGTACTACTTTCGTGTATTTGAGAGGCAGATAGGTTCAAACAAGCACTCTGTAAGTATTTATTGACTACTTTCTTTTCTTTATTAATTTGTCCAGCTATTTATTATTTAGAGAAATCATCATCCTTCTCTCTAATCAGAACATTAGATGATGTACTAACTACCAAGTTGTTCATGTGTTGTCAACAACCTCATGTAATTAATAAGGATGCATGAATGGGGGAAACAATCCACAAGGCCTAAACCAATCATTTTTAAAATAAATTCTTTTTGCTAATTGGAATATAACATGCAAGAAGGGGATCTAAAAAGGAACTGGTAAGCAAAGAGAAAAAAAAACTACAAGGAAGCAGGGGTTGAACTGGCTAGACTGAAGATGATGTATCTGCAAAAAGAGCATGTGGGATTATTTTTATCATTTCAAGAAAACTGAATAAGTACCTCCAAATATTCTAGACTGTGATGACTGATGCTCAATTTCATTTTTCTGGAAGCAAGACTTGAATTATATTTTAGTTGAACATATAAAACTTCATTAACTTCTCATTTTTTCTTCTACATTATAAACCTTCGATTCCAAGATGTTATGCAATGTATCTAATTACTGTTTTTCCCTTAATAGTTATTATCATCAACGTCGAAGCCTCGTTCTCTTTCTTTTTTTTGCAAATAAATGTTTGTCCCCCCATCCTTCTTTATTTCATATATGATGCATGGATCTTATTTTGCTAGTTGGTTCCAAATATCTTATCCGCAGTGGGGTTTTTATGTTCTTTCAAACTTGCTAGTGTTTCATCAGAGCTTGGCTAGATAGGTGTGTGAGTATAGGGTTACTTTATTGAGTAACTTGATCCATTTATTTTGCGTGATTTAATTTTTTTAACTCTATCTTGTTGCATTTGCTTTGCTTAATGATAAAATGGTAGTGTTTATTCCCTTTATTTATGTTTGTACCATTAATACTAACACCTGAATGGATGAATCTGATAGCATTATCCATTTGTGGTTAATGAATGGTTGACATTCCTCTTCTGCATTATTGTCTACTACACTTTTTAGTCATATGAAAAGTGAAATCAGCCTCGACAACTTTTTTGGCATCAGAAATATTACATATCATTAAACTTTCAATCACTGCCTCTCTTTATACAGGTGTTTATTTTGTTCTCTTTAATTGTGTCTTCGCTGCTTGAGGTCCTTGTGATAACACTTCTTAAAGGTATGCTATGCTAGTGATTATTTCACATGGTTATTTTCTACACGGTCTATTGGATATATTTTCCAGTATGTCGTATGCATCTTAGTATTAAATTTAGTATTTTTATAAGTCATTCAGTAATTGATGGTTTAGTCATCCGCTACTATTAGTAGCAGACGATGAGTTTAAAAATTTTTAATCTCAGTAGTTGGACCCTATAATGGATGATATGAATGTTATTTGCCCTATCTTGCTTCATAACAAATACTTGTTATGGATTATTGCATATATATATATATAGTAAAAGAAGAAATTTTATCAGAATCGAGAGAGAAAATTAAACGTTGGCAAAAGTAGGACAAGATATCTCATCCATAGAAATTAAAAAAAACCCACCACTAATGGAAAATACATCAACATTTAGTTAAATTAGGACAATGTGGAAAAAAGGAATAAGAGTACATATCCTCATAGAGAATCGATAAAAAAATACACACAAAAGCACACAGTTTAAATCTTAAATCAATTCATTCAATAATCTCCCTACAATAATGAGTTTACAATCCTATTTATAATGCTCCTAAACACTCTCCTAAAAGATAAATACAAATTAATTAAGATAATTATAAATTATAAAAACTAACTTAAACACAACTTCTAATTGAAAAATAACTCATAATTAAAATCTACTACTATAATAAAATATCCTAATTAAAATAAAACTCTCCTACTAAATAATTACATTAATTATCCAATATGTATTCCTAACTAACAATATAAAATTAATAATAAATAATTTCTTTTTCCTTTTCTCATCATTCTCCTCTCCTTTGAAAAAAACTCGACTTCGAGTTTTGAAGTATCGAGGAATAATACACAATAGCCTGGGTGATACAGTCCAACAATACATGCGCATCCGACGTCTTGTAAGCATAATTTTCGGGAATAACATTGACACAAGCAAGAAACTAGATGCACCCTTGGACTTAAATACAGAATTCGGCAAAAGAAAATCAACGTGCTCTACCGCAACTGTGTCTTCTTGTTTTTAGCTTCTTGGTTAGCATGATACACCTCTTGCACTGCATTTCCTTCAACACAAATCACCTTTGAATATTTAATTAATACAATAGCCTTTACTTTAGCCTCGTCAAGATCCTCACAAGTCTCAGCATGTCGTAGTTTTTGAGAAGTTTCACTAATTCCATATGTTTTAGTTATAAACTCCGTGAGTACATCTACCTTTGCTGTAAGTGTTGTACAAGACGCAGTAAGTTTTACGAATGAAGCTTTAATTCGTTTAACACACTCATCTTGTCATAACCTAGAAGCTTCAAATTTGGTATTGATTTCTCCGGCATTTACCATGGTTTTTGCAAATTAATATATATATATATATATATATATATATATATATATATATATATATATATATTCTTTTTTTTCATTTCTTTTTTTCTCTTTTTTTTTACAGGGACTAAACTGAAAACTTTAAAAACTGCGTGGGCTGAAACTGCATAAAATAAAAATGCAGAGACTGATTTGAACTTTTTTGAAACTTTAGGGGCTAATATACAAAAAGGTAAAAGTTCAGGGGATATTTTGAAAATCTTAGAAACTTTAGGGACTAATGTAAAAAACTGTAGAAAGTATGGGGTACCAAATTGTAAATTTCCACTAGCAGAATACTATAGCACGACATTGTAGTATATTTTTATTTTTTTGGATAAATGGAGACTACGGTGACAACGATTCCTGCTGCAGATCGTGCTTCCGTCTCGGAAAATTGTTGTTGATTTTCTAGCGAATTTCGACAATTTGATGGAAGCCAAAAAAAATAGGGTAGGAAGGAATTGGGGTGAAATCAAAGTATATCAGGCATTTTGGCTTGATTCTAAAAGGCCGCCTAGGCCCTAAGCCCCTATACGGCGCCTCGCCTAGGCCTTAGGCGGCAAAAAAAGTGTTCCAGGGAATTAGGCGGGGCCTAGGCGGTCAAGACGGGAAAAAATACGGAAAGAAGGAATAAGAGTACCTATCCTTGTAGAGAATCGGTAAAGAAACACACACAAAACACATAGTTTTAATCTTAAATCAATTCATTCAATAATCTCCCTACAATAATGATCTTACAACTCTATTTATAATGTTCCTAAACACTCCCCTAATTCAATTTAGACTCTAAAAGATAAATACAAATTAATTGAGATAATTACAAATTATAAAAGCTTAACTTAAACACAATTTCTAATTGAAATATGACTCCTAATTAAAATCTACTACTATAATAAAAATATCTTAATTAAAATAAAACTCTTCTACTAAATAATTACATTAATTATCTAATATGTATTCTTAACTAACAATACAAAATTTCTAATAAAGATTTTTTTTTCCCCTTTCCTCATCAGTTACTAATAGTAGCAGATGATGATGGGTTATATCTGCTACTATTAGTAGCGAATGCTAAAAAAATTTATTTCTCTCATCCACTTTTAATAGTAGCGGATGACGTTTTTGCAATTTTAATTTGGGTCATTGCTTTATACATTGGACGCTAATGATGGTGTTTATCGTATTTTTCTCCATAGCAAGTAGTTGCTATGGATCATTCCCTTATATATATATATATATATATATATATATATATATATATATATATATATATATATATATTGATAACTTAATATATTTTATCTAACATAATAATAATGACTTTTTAATTAAGTCAGAGGGCTATTTGGTATAGTGGGCTGCCATGGTCGGACTTGATTGTGAGCTAGTTCACACAGCACAGGTCAATGTTGAAGGATTTAAGCGATACATGGACATCGAAATCTTTGATTGTACTTCATTTCTGAGAATCCGTTGGTCACTAATTCCTCTTGGTCTATAACAGAATCCCAAAAAGCGTTATCATGATAGCAAACTGCATTTTGGTACCCACGTTTCAAAATGTGGAACATTGCCATTCGGAAACATTAAATTTATGATTCAAAATTTCTTATTTTGGTGTTCCCTCATCTCATCTCACTTTGTCTGTCATGGTCAACACTGCAGATTGACTATTTTCTTCATATTTTCTTGTGATTACAAATATTTAAATAGGGTACAGACTAGAAAATTTTGAGATCCCAAATAATGAAATACATGACACACCGGAATGTAGGGGGTATATCTTAACAATATTATCATAGGATGAAACGTCGAAGAAAATGAATACGAATTTATTTGAGAAAAAACTGAGTTTATCGTATTACGTACGCGGTCCATCTTCCCGTTCTGCATACCTAAATGTTCTGCATTTTAGATGTCAAAAGTCACAACTCACAATGCCCGAGACACACATACATATGTAGTGTTGCTTTCACCCTTTTTAGAGTAATGTTTGAATTTTGTCTCTTTTTTTATGCGTCTTGTTTTTAGTGTTTTTTGATGTGTCTTATTTTTGCTATTTTATTTTGCAGATCCATCGTTGAACTTACTCACGTCTGGTCCCTACGGGCTTATATTGTCTGCGTTTGTACCCTTTTTTTTCGACATACCAGTTTCAACACGATTCCGTGTATTTAGCCTCCGCTTCTCCGACAAGTCTTTCATATATTTAGCTGGTCTTCAGGTGATTTAAAAATGCCAGTGCAGCCATTATTTGTTATTCCTTATTATGTGAGGGGCAGATTTTTAAAATATATATTTCATCCTTCCCTTACCTTACCTCCCCTCCCTCCCGTCCCTCTCCCCTCCCCTCTACCCTCTCCCATTTCTAATTTCCTTTATTTTCATTCTTCATCCATATTAAAATGAGTTTCTTTCTTGCAGCTTCTTTTGTCATCCTGGAAGAGATCTATTATACCGGGGATTTGTGGCATCCTTGCTGGTTCCTTATATCGCTTAAATGTCTTTTACATCCGAAGAATGAAGGTTATTATGCTGTATTATGCTTTTTAAAAAATAATACATCTTTTTGCTGCTTCTGCACTTCTATGTTGACAAGCTTTAGCATATACATTCTGTACATGTTTCCTTAAAACTGTTTGTTTCATCTAAAATATTAATATGGTTAAACTTTAAAATGCAAAATAATGTGAGTGTTCAGCTGATGGTATTTGGTCTCATTCTATCCCTGATGTCCTTATACGTATATATTAAGTGATATATGTATAGATGGAAGACATTGCATATGAGCTACAGATTGAATTATTGTCTTTGATCATTAAAGAAGTCAATTATTCAATGTCAACCCTTAGACAGCTATGATACACAACTGATTGCAAGCTATTTGGTTGAATAGGTGAGGAATGCAGGATATATTTCGTGTTTAGTTGTTATATTAGTAATATTCTTATGTTTCTACTAAAGACAATGTTCTTATCATAATGACTTGATAAATATTGTAAAGAAGTCTCTTTGGTATCACATAATAGCTATTAAAAATGTGAAACCTTAAAGCTGAGCTTTTTGTTTGTTTTTCTTTTATTGGATGCTCTAAACAATTGAATTGACTATTGTTACTGATATGTGGATGCCATTGGTGGATTTGATATTTCTTCAAATTCTGCATGATGCATTTTCATTTTTCAAATTTTCAGTTTCCAGTACTCGTTGCCTCATTCTTTTCATGTCTTTCTTGGCCATCGGTTGGGAGTACATCACCTGCATCACCAACTAGAAATGCTCTGGGAAATGTACCATCTTATGCAGGTCGCCAAGTGGAGGCAAGTATAATTTTTTCATCATTTTAGCATATGCTTGAAGCAATTATGTATCTAACTTCCTTGGTAGCCCCCCCAGACAGATGTTTGCCCACCTATTTGCTTTCCTCTAAATCCTCTGAGAATAAATTAAACAGAAAAGAAAGGGGAAAGGGGAGAGAGTTAAACTGGTGGTTTGTCTTTTGAGGACTTGCATTTAAATCTAATAATTTACAGCACGCACATGCATGTCTCAAACACTAATGCGGTCGATGACAATGACATCCATGAGAGGTTTTATATATATATTAAATCTATTCTTGTCAATGTCTCCTTTAGTCCCCATAACCCATGATGATTCAATCCACAGTTTGTATATTGAAATTGGATAAGCAAATATTTGACAATTTTCTTGGTATGCTTTTCCCATCATGATTGGAAGTTTAACCAGCATACTGGTCGGGTGCAAGATTGTTGACTGTGGTTTGTCTCCCAAATGTCCTTAGGTAGCTAATTCAAGAATTTTGACATAAAGCAGCTAGTTCAAATCATATGAGCATTTTTGGGGTTAAATCGCTTTTGCCCCACTGAACTGGATCTCAATTTACATATGCGTCATTGAATTAATTTTTTTTACAATCGACTCACTGAACTGAATATTTCTTACAAAACGTTACAAAATTTGTTAATATAAACAGAAGAAAAAGCACGTGCGAGAGAACATCCCTTCACATAATAAATTTAGCCATGTGGCATCCAAGTAAGTAAGAGAACCCAACCCTAAGACCTTCATATTAAAAAAAATTCCTTCATCTTCCCCAATTTGAAACCCTAGCTATGTAACCTTAACAAAAACAGGGGATATCAATCCTTCCATCACCATCATGAAGGATACCTCTCGCTATCAATCCTTCCATCACCATCATCAAGCTCCAACAACCATCAAGTCGGTAAGCTATTTTCCCACTTTTCGTCTCTCTTATCTCTCATCCTATCTCACTATTTCTTCATCAAATTCAAGCCTGTTTTAGGGAATTCTCATAAAAATAATATGGTTTAATTGAATTATGTCTAAATTAAAAACAAATATTATTCTTCATTTCTAATAAAATAGATCTGATAGCAGAAAAAATGGGAAAAGAGAGAAGAAGAGTACATATCCATATATCTATATATATATCTATCTATATACATACATGTGTGTATATGCTGTACCCGTAAGATATAAACATCTCATATTGTTGCTGGACTTCTTTGATTTTGATTCCTTCAAATTTTTCTTTTGATTGTGGGATACAAGTTCTCCATGGTTGAAGAGTTGGGTTTGATTATAACAATGACAGATAAGATAAAGATACACAATCCATGGTAGCCATGAGTACTGACTGATCTTCAGAGCTCAATAAGCATATGATTTTGAGGATTTTGTCTTTGGATTTCAGTATCAAATTGGTATTCAGTGAGGGCTAAATGTGTAAATAAATTAAAAGTTTTTTTTCTTTATTTTTAATACAAATCAACATGTCACATCATATTTAATTTGTTAAATTGTCCATGTAAGCAGCTCGTTAAATTTAACAATCTTAGAATTGTAAAAAAATTAATTCAGTGATGCATTTTTAAATTAGTGTTCAATTTAGTGGAGAAAAAGTGATTAACCCGCATTTTTTTTCCCATCTATTGAATCTATGTAGCTCATGTATATATTTACCTAAAAGCTGACCCTTTGCATCGTTTAAAACTTCTCTGTTTTGGACTTGAATATAGTTTAAAAGTTTTTTTTCTTTATTTTTAATACAAATCAGCATGCCACATCATATTTAATATGTTAAATTACCCACGTAGGCAGCTCGTTAAATTTTAACAGTCTTAGACGGAAAATTCAAATTTTGTAAAAAAATTCAAGTTCAGTGATGCAATTGTAAAAAAAATTAATTCAGTGATGCATTTGTAAATTGGTGTTCAGTTCGGTGAGGAAAAAGTGATTTAACCCGCATTTTTTTTTCCCTCTATTGAATCTATGTAGCTCATGTATATATTTACCTAAAAGCTGACCCTTTGCATCGTTTAAAACTTATCTGTTTTGGACTTGAATATAGTTTTTTCTTCTTCTCATGATTGTGATCCTTTATCTACCTTTTCATTCCTATGAAACAACTATAATCGGTTTGGCTGGTTTCAGGCAAACCATCCTGCTCCTGTGTCATCCACATCAGAGCCACCAGAGGACTCGATTGCTACACTCGTCTCAATGGGTTTTGACAGGAGTTCTGCCAGACAAGCACTTGTTCATGCTAGAAATGACATCAGCACTGCGACAAACATCCTTCTTGAGTCACAGTCACACTGAGTGAAATGGTTTCCTTGCTCTACCAGAAAAAGGAGGCCAGATTTAGAATGAAAGCAGGAAGCTCCACAATACAATGAGACTGTCATCTAACGAAATAAAAAATGGATTGATCTGATACTGCAGAGAACCCTTCCATGTCATGATATTCTTCTTTAGGGTTGTCTTCTCCTTTTAGACCCATTTATTTTAATTGTCAACCGTATGTATGTTGATTACTCCTGAAACTAGATGTTACTAGGATTGTTAACTCCATGTCAGACGTGCATGTTCTCAGTTTAATAATAAAGATGTGTACAGTTGCATCTTCAAGCTGCCATGTTTTCAGTTAGGATAATGGTAGTGGTCTCAAACTTTTGGCCAAAAATAGATAATATTTTAATTGTAGCATAAGCAATCACAAGAGATGTATTCAACTATTGTAGTTATGCCATATTATTTGAGAATTTTTTTGATACTCTTAGCATTATCGTTTTCAGTTACTGTGCGTCAAGTGAATTTGCAACAGATGTCTCTAGGTAAGAAATTTCTGGCCTTAAATTGCATGTTCTACTGATTCATCCTGATGGAGGAGAGTGGTGCAGCAGAGTGGTGTATTCTGTAGTCCAATGAGACGGTTACATATTTTTTCACCCAATTTTGTGAATCGTAGTTTGAATATTCTGCCATTTTATCTTATGAAATCAGATGAGAAGCATGTTAGTCCTTTATACCAG
The DNA here is from genome assembly GCA_947179155.2 of Hedera helix. Classification (NCBI taxonomy): domain Eukaryota; kingdom Viridiplantae; phylum Streptophyta; class Magnoliopsida; order Apiales; family Araliaceae; genus Hedera; species Hedera helix. The sequence continues at coordinate 29,496,186 of OX359283.1, forward strand.
TCATGCCTTTATAATCAACTTCTTCCTTTATCATCATATTCTGATAAATAAAAATTTTAACAGGGCCTTTCGTTCCCAGATGTGTGGAATTGCTAGACAATTAGAGAATTTAGCCTAGAAGAATGCATAACCATTTTTGGAAGACTGACGGGAAAGTTCACAACGTAGTTATCGTAATAAATCAATATATAGGTAAAGTGTGAATCGGAACAATGAAAATATGTCAAATCTCACAACAAAATTGGAATAGGTTCCTCTTTCTAGTTTCTAGTGTCGTAGCCTGGCAAATGGCAATTTCTTACATATGTTTTTGCACTAGGAAAAAATAAATATATAATGTGCTGCTCCTATAGAGAAACATTATTATAATAAAATATAATCATTCGACTGATTGTATACCAACAGAATATGAAGGCACACAACATCCTGCATCTGCAACTTTATCGAAGGTATTGTGAAAAAACCAACACAAATGAATTCCCAAATACCCATTTTTGTTATAATTGTCACTCCAGATCATATAGGGTATTTCAATGATACCAAAAATCATGAAATGGTACCATTGTAAAAAATTATTTGTAAATATTAAACAGTAGGTATATGAAACCCTGGATCTGGTTTGTAGGCGTCTTCCCCTCGATAAATATTAGACAGTGCTGATGTCAACTCTGCTTTTGTGGAGCTGAAAGGCTGGGGTGACCCAGGACCCACAGTTGCATTGGATGCCTGACCAGTTAAAGTAACCCAAGCGGGCTTCGCAGTGCACACATGACAGCTTGCCCTCCAATCCACCTTCTTCAACTGGATGACAAGGTAAACGCATCAGAAACTTAATATATTCACACGTTAATGGATTTGTTACAGATGAATCATATAAATATAAAAAATTATGCTAATTTGTGCTAACTTGGACAGCTACAAGACAAACGCAGAGTCCAACAGATTGCGAAACACTAACAGCAACTAAGGGATGAAGTCTCTTGTGGAATCTTTAACTAAATCTACACCACCATCTGATACATGCAACACCTAATTGGAAACTACATACAAGGGAAGGATACTTGTGGGACTATCCAGAGTATGTGTCATAATGTTCATCTTTGTACATAGCTTTATTCAAGAATAACCAAAAATATCAGAAACTCCAAAAAAATTGTGATATGTTGCACCTGTTTTCATCCAACGTAGAGGCTCAACAAAGAGAGATGAGCACTCGAATTCATCATTTTTGTTGAAAGGGTCGCCACTTCTCTTTTTAGACCACCCAAAGGAAGCCTCACCCTCTCCAGGAGTGTGATAAACAACATTCCTCTGCAACGCAACAACTCTTCTGCATTTCTTGCAGCGGTATGCCGGGGTAGAAATAAGTGCTTTATTAGTAGACGTTCCAGTCTCAGAAGAGGGTTCTTCTGTTGGCAGGCCAGGATCAGCTCCAAATTTGGAAATGTCAATTCTTTCTCCACGATTATAAGAATCACCTATTAGTCATGGGGAATAACATCTTCTCAGCAAAGGAAATCCACGCTAACAATGTACCCTTGCTTCTAGTTCTTAACATACAGAGTAAGAATCTTAAAAACAACACGTATATTATGAGTCACAAACTTGCAAGCTAGAGGTTTCAACTTGGGGTTTATTACTATTCAGAAAAATAAAAAGAAAAAATGGCAAGATCAGTAATTAATTATCAATCTGATGCAAGTTCAAAAAAATTGGCCTTCATATTTGCATTTCTAAATTTTTTGTTTGGGACTGACGAAAGGCAATGAAAGCACAAGTAGAATACACCACCCACCAATCATTCACGTCTTTGAAAAAATGGAGAAGTTTTCAACAATGCAAAGAATATTGATAGGTAAGATATTATACCTAATAAGGTTAAATGGAATCGTTTGTATATGGGGCTACCATGATCGACCTTGAAACCCATGTCTTCAAACATTTTCAACTGCAATTAAAGATGGAGGGGGGAGGTATTGAGAATCCATTACAAGGAAAAAAAAAATTGAAAACTAACATTTAGAATCACTTGGCAAACGTAGACTTGTTAGTTGGAACAGGATGACTTGTATCACCTGATCCAGAAAACCATCATTGGGACACACAGATTCACAACTCTGCCGCAAAGAATCGAGTGCATCTGCAGACACCAAGGCAAGGAAGAAAAAGAGGAGATGAAAAGAAATCAACTGAATATTGTACATGAGAACTACACTGACCTTAATATACAAGCTCAGCACAAAAAATCATCCAGATGTCCGTTGAAACCCACAAGGATATAACATTATGCATATTCATAATATGCCAAACAAACAAAAAATTTGTTCAAACCTTCAAGAGATAGTTGCTCAATTTTCATCAGGTATGCTGTAATGATGGCCGCACTGCAATGAACACATTGAAAGAAGGGTGTAAACCCTTACGGATCGACTAAGCAAAGAAGTAGAAGCTATTACAATGCATACGTTCTCTGAACAATTTTGGACAGTAATTATTAGTTTGACATACAAAGGCTATCAGTGGTAAATTCTACAGATTTTGGGAGCATTAACAATAAATTCAGCGAAGAAAATTTCCAAATAGTAGATAAACGAGTCCCGACTCTGAATTTTTAATGTAAGCTAGAGGACCCAACCATTCATGGATGGTTAGTGACCAACTAGAATAATAGAATTGGCCAAGTTCTCAATATCAAAAATAACACCCATGATAACTAACTTGCATATAAGACATGATAATTCATTTAATAAGGAAGAAGATCACCAATTCACGTTTGATCTGATCTATATTAGATCACCATGCACCAGATTCAACCATGTGACACAGTAGTATAGCGCCTTACCATTGTTGTGATCTCGTAACAAATTTCCCATCATGGTAGCAAAACAGAATTTGCGTGTAACTACTGCTACAAGTTTCATTCAATCTAATTATATATGCTTCTCAGTGGGATCTGTCCCTTTGGATATAATCAAAGCATCTATTTTCATAAATTATAAATACTGCAAGTCTGTAACTAAAAATAAACAATTACCTACTGAAGACATCAACTAAATCTATTAGGCCTATCAATGTAGTACACCAACTAATGTACTAGACATATAATCGTTCTGGCAGACGAGAGTTTCTTCTAGTAAAATAGGGATGAGGATGAACATGATCTTGAACAGTAGTTTTGAGAGTAATGGATTGTAACATAATAAAAGTAAACATTTATTTCATTAATATAGAGCACCTAACAGATAATTGTTATTAAAAGTAAGGCTGCAAATCAAACCAAACAGTTTGGGCTCGATTCAGACTCTACTCGAAAAAATGTGAGTGAGACTCGAATTCGTTAATAATATGATTCAAATCTGAGCACAAAAAATAACTCGAATAAAAATACGAGTAGAATCTGAATAAGGTTATACTCGACTCGTTTAAGATTCAAACTATTCGAATTTTTAATCATGATCCGATACATGATCGATTGCTACATATTCGAATAGATACTCGATACATTTTCTTATAATATATACACAATTAAACAAAATTTAAATAATTAGTTATTATTATTTTTTATTTTTTATTTGTAATTTTAATTATAATTTTATATATTTAAAGTGTAATTATAATTATATTTTTTTATTTTAACGTAAAATAATAAGTTCAATTAATAATTATATGTATTATAAAACTAGTTATTATGTGGAAACTCGAATTTGAGCTTGAATTTAAAGTTCGCGAGCAGTTTGAATATAATTTAATCTAAGTCGAATCGAATTCGAGTAACGAAAATTCGAGTTGAGCCGAATCTGAGTAAATTTTTTCAAATATAGTTCGAATCCGAGTCGAATCCGAGTACGAATTTAACCTTATGAGTCGAATCCGAACAATTTAAAATTCGGATCGATTCGATTCGTTTGCAGCTTAATTAAAAGGGCATGCTAATTCAAATATATAATAAGTAATCTCTGTAAGGAAGGATGGAAATTGCTCTAATCTTCAACAAAATGGTTCAGCAGTCAAATAAAGGCTGAAAAAATATGGTATAATACGTACAACCAGATGTAAGATGTACCTTCTTGATACACCAGCAAAGCAGTGCACTAAGACAGACCCCTGTTTTCTACTTTCGTGAATGAAATCCAAACAAACATCCAAATAATCCAGCAAATTCTCTCTTTCCATATCTCTCAATGGCACAGCCATCCTCACCAGCTTCAAATCCTTTCCAGCATACTCCAGCAAATACAGAAGCTTTTCTGATGACTGTGAAGTTCCCGAACTGTCACCCGGATCCACATCCGATCCTGAACTTCCAACGTATACCTTGCGGATCTCTTTGGTGGGGATTGACAGACCACTACGCCATTCAGAGAAGAATGATATTGAGGCAGAGCTTAGAACCGATAGGATATGAGTAATTTCGCCAGTACCTTGCTGAAGAACTGTTGCTGCATCGTTAATGTTGCTGATAAATAAATTCTCACGTACCACATACGGCATATCATACAACCAATGCAGTACTAACAGAGAAACCTAGATTAACTGTTGCCTGCCGAAAGAAAAGAAACTGTAAACCTTTATAATTGATCTAATAAATTGGACTTAATTTTGAAGCACAACTACTTGTACAAAAAATATCAATTGTTGTGAAAATTGACATTAGAACAATGAATCAATTTAAGGGGTATAATGAAGGAAAATGAATGAAACTTATTCCTTCATTTACAAACTCTATTGAGTTCAACTAAGTGATAAAATTTAGAACTAGACCTAGATTCCATCAACTATGTTTGGCTCAGTGAATTGGTAAGATAAAAATTAAAGGAACATGATTTCCTCTCTTTTTCTCGTTCATAAATATAAATTTCTATAGAAACTGTAAAGGTATCACAAGAAATAAAAAGGGAACTAACATGAAATAATAGGAAAATAAAATTCCTGTCTTGGCTTTCCCCTCTTTTGCCAAACAAGGAAAAATGAAAATCGTTGCATATTCCTTTCCTCTCCCAATCTCCCTCAACATAACGGAAAATGAATCAAAGCCTTACAGAACCAAATTTCAGAAGAATAAGGGGTTTGCAATCATATATATATATATATATATGTATGTATGTATATATATATATATGTATGTATGTATTCCATACCTGACAAATTAGATTTTCCGGTAACCAACAGCGGTGGTGTTCGGCGTCACAAGCAGCAGCTCCCTCTATCTCTCTCTACTCACATATATACCAGTGCTTTATCGTCTGCGTTCGCGGATCGCGAGTTTGTTGAAAATAAAAAGAGTGAACAATAGGGGGACAGTACAATATTTTATTATATTAGGAGAAAAAGAAAGGAGAATGAAACTTCCATGGCAGCTTCACAATTCTGTAAAGAGAGGAAGAAATTCATCCCAGCTTTTCTAAACGTACGAATTCTCCACTTATTTTTATTGATTTTTTAAAATTAATTTAAAAAAAAAAATTAAACTCAAAATTGTTAGAGTTTATACCCTAAAGGCTAATTATTTGATGTAATTACTTAACATTTTTGATATTATATTTGATTGAATAAATAGATTATTTTATTATGATTTCATTTACTGCGTTATATAAATATTAACATAATAAAAGCCCATAAAATAATGATACGAATTATATAGCTTTAAGTATGTGATTTGAACATGAGATTATATAATTATAATTAGTATCATTGCTCTTAAATGTCCCTAGTCGAGTATCATTGTTAATGGGACAACAATGATGCATTGAGACTAGTATATGGATTGACTGATGGTCAAATCTCATTGGTCATAAATATATGAGATATTTGAGTCAATGCATAGGTACATGTTAGAGAACAATGTACTGGACTGACCCACCATGAGAATTCTACATGGAGCATTATGCAAAGTGTCATAAGAAATTCTTATAGTGACAATGATGTAATGATCCTCCGACCTGAAGTCACTATATTATTACACGAGAATTTGTGTACTTTGATATTATCAAATGTCACCTTTAATATGGTGGACAATAAAGGTGATTATTTGATACATCATGAATCGTGTGAGGAATATGAGTGATCTAGATGGAATTTAACCCTCCTATATATTAGGGGTGATATCCATAGGCCTCTTGATTGAGTAGGACTATGAAATGCATGGTCATGCTCAAATATTGATTTGTTTCATATAGTCTACTCATTGATCAAGAAAACTCACATTAAATTATGAAGAGTATGACACATTCCATGCCTCGAGTTTAATCTAGGATATAAGGTTAAAATGATTAAATTACATTGAAACATTGGTCACGAAAAGGTTGTATCGAATCACCGATCTTATTATTATTTGGGTAGCAGTGATACATTACTAGATGCCGCTCACTGTTTATAATTTTATAATATAATTTTAAAATTATTTTCAACATAATAATAACCTATAGGGTCACACACTTAGAACGTAATTAAAAGGGAATTAATTTAAATTGTAAGTATTTTAAATATGTCAATATGATTGATAGTATTTAAAAATTACGAATTTAAATTAATAGGATAATTTGTATATATGTATATTAATTAAGTAAGACTTAATTAAAATATAATATATATAAATTCGGATTTTATTTTTCTATTTATTTTATGTTTTAGTTAATTACTATTAACTACTATATATATGATATATCAGTAGTCTAAAAGTCACGAAAGGAAAAACTAAAACCCTAGCCGCTTTCAGAAAGAGGTTAGAGAGAAAAATAGGTTAGAAATCTTGATCTTGGTGGTTAGTACCGCAGATCCCTTTTGCTGCAGATCGTGTGATGGTTCGCGGAGCGTTCGTGTGGATACTGTAGAGACGCAGTCGCTGGATTGCGTTGAAGATTCGAAACCGTTTCAGAATTTCATCGTCTCCTGTCCATCTCGAATAATCGGTAAATAATCTAAACTTCTGAATTAATATGGTTTTCGCATGGATCCTGGCTTAGGGTTTCGAATTTTTTTTAAATTCCGCTGCTTTCACTGTATTGAAACCCTAACAAAAATTAACATAATTTTTTAAATTTTAATTAATATAATTATAAATACTATAAATTATTTTTAAAATTTTATTTTTTATAAATTTTATTATTTCATAATTTTAAAAAAAATATTTCAAAAAATATTTCAAATTAATTTTTAAATATCGAGAATAATTTTATAATATAATTTAAAAAGAACAAAATATATAATAATTTTTATTTATTAGGTTAAATATAGAACGAGAATATTGAAATTCTTGGAACGAGGCAAGATCTTTTCTTATTTAATTTTTTTACTCAAAAATGATAGGCAATTAAATACAAATTGTCTCCTTTATCTATCAAATATTGATAAGTTATATTACATTATTTATTACGTAGATTGTGTAATAAAATTAATTAAGGGTGAGTATAGTGTTATTTGAAGCACAAATTAAATATAAAATCAATTATAATTTTACCCGCACATGCAAAAAACTTTTATTTGAAGAGAATTTGTACCACTTATTTGAAGCCCAAACCGGTTTGTGTACAATTATTTGAAGTACTACTAGTATAATTGTGTCACAAATTTTACTTACTCTTTCTATTCAACAAGTTTTTCTTCTTTCCAATTATAAAATCATTATTAAATTTTTAAAAATCAATTTAAAATATTTTTAAATTTAAAATTATATAATTTACTTAAAATTTAAAATAATAAATTTTGTAATTGATAGTACTTTTTAGGTAATTTATGATATTTATAATTGTATTGACACAGACTAAATGAATTCATCTCATTTTTTAATTTGAAAATATTTAAAATTTATTTTTTTAAAATCAATATTGATCTTATACTCCATCCGTCCCAGAATAAATATTTCGGTTGACTTTTTGCACATATTAAAAAAGATGATAAAATGACAAAATTATCCATATTTAAATTCTCATTTAATTGCATAATTTTATGTACATGACTAGTGATGCTCCATAATTTAAAACAAAAGGAAATATTATTTACTTTTTATAATTTAATTTTTTATCTTCTCATTTTATCTTTTAAAGTTGATGAAATTTATATTTTATCCTCATACTAATTACACGCAACTTGTGTGCATATTCGAAAACTAGCAATTCGCCCCGTCAATCTTCCAGGGCCCAAATAACTCAATTTTCTCTCATGAACTATTTATGTCAATGAATTAGTTTGATCTAAAACTTGAGATAATGAGCGTAAAGTTTGATCCAAAACTTCAGATAATAGATGTAAACAAAAAAAAGATTTACAAGTGAAGTTAAAGTTATCAAATTCTGAGAAGTCAATATCAATTTATGCCCAAGTACTCAACATATAGTCCCTCAAACTACATTTTCTAAACGATATGCCTAAGTACTCCACATAAAGTCCCTCAAACCATATTTTCTAAACAAACCAAGGTCAATCCGAATTGATCTTGGTAAAGTCTACTACAGAATGAATACATTTATTTTTCGAATTGATCTTGTAAAAATCTTCTACAGAATGAATACATTTATTTTTTAAATGATTCATATCAAATTTCTTTCCTAAAAATCTACTACATAATAAATATATTTATTTTTCAAATGATTCATATCAAATTTCATTCCAATCAAATGATCCGCAGCAGCCAATATATCTCACAGTAACAAAAATGTATTGTTTTGAGATATGTCTAGGTTTAGTTCATATTTGTCCTTCCTAATTCACGTCTTGAAATAATTTTTTTTATAACTCCTTACGCAAAGATTCAGAAAATACCAGATTCCCGCCTACACAAACAAATTGTTGGTAAAACTCCAAAATAACATTTTCTTTTGACCCGAATTTTCTCTCTCCTTATCAGTCAAAAAAGACAGAAATATTTCAGGATGGCAAAGATTCTATTGCAGAAGGCAATATAGTCGTAGCAAAATAATTATGTTGACTAGCTGTTCTTTTCTGTATACAATAGATATAACCGACAAATATTTATGTGTCATTTCAAAATAATTATGTTGATTAGCTGTTCTTTTCTGTATACAATAGATATAACCGACAAATATTTATGTGTCAAAATGCCACGCCACACTATACAACAGGCGAATGCCGCCACTTGTCTCAGACTACTGGGACAATATTCATGCAAAAACCCACAAGATTTTTGATCCGCAATGCAGACTTTTCTTGTTCTAAATGCTGGAGAAGAGAGAAATTTGACCAACCATGACGTGAAAACATTATGGGCAGAGTCCAGGAAAAAATTGGGAACCTTCATATGATATCATGTCAGCAATCTTCTCCATCCCTGGTATAAACTGGTATTTGCCATACCTTTGTATTCTTCTTTGGGTCGTCAGTAAGGCTGAGATCTGTATCATCTTCCTTGAATGTTCGAATGAATTTTTTTGCACCCATCATGATAAGCCTTTCTAACATGAACAGTTGGTAATTATTCTCAACCAATGGATCCAAGATGCTGCTGTAATTGGATGAATATGCTAACCTGTACCTGCAACATTGGCCATTAGCTAAAAGGTTAAATTGTTAGATGCATGTAATGCTCCTCACAAACGTACAGATTACAGTTAAGCTTTCAAGTCATTGTAGCATTTTGTCAGTTCAATAAATTTCAAGCTTTTGGTTACATAATCAATCACTCATATGCTTAGGAGGCCAAGTTAGTATCAGCAAGGGTGAGGGATATAATCCCTCCTCACTTTTCAATGTGACGAAAAAGCTAACATTTCAAAATACATGTAAACTTTGGCATAGTATTAACCAATTAGGTGCATGGCTGGCTTGCCTCATCTATAAACTTAAAACAGCAAAACTGAACATAAAGTGGTTAATAAGTTGCCGCAAGAACTAAACAGAAAATTCCTTCCACAATCAATACCATCTCATCAGAGTCCACCATTAACCCCATGGCCTCATAGGCCATCGTGGGTGGCCTCATTGCCAATCCTAGCAACAGCACAACCTAACAACAAGACAACCAACACAAAACATTTTGATAAACGCCACTTCCCTGTCATATCCCAGGAACTTGGATCGGACTGATTTATTACCCTTTCCTCCCTTCTGCAAACTCACTTCCACCGCCACCTGGCACCAGTGCCTCTGATCTAAAAAATTTAACAGCACTTGCCACCACTATTGCCACATATTACTTAGGAATCGCCCCATAAATATAGAGAGAGGTTACAGTATGAATTATGTTTCACATGCAGAAGCAATCGTGACAGATTCTATAGCAGACTAAAAGTAAAAGACTATATTTCCACCCCTTTCACAGCGTGTACTAGAAAGAATACTCTCAGACAGAATTTAGTAAGCAAGTTAAGATGCATACTTAGTAATCGCAATTGAACAATTTACCTTACAGAGAGAGGTGAAAAGAAAGCCGGTGTCCTCTCGTTTGAAGCAATAAAAAGTGTTCGTCCTGCTGGAACCCATTTTGAAATTCTACAAAGAATAAATTCTGCACGTGTATCCCTGTCAAGATGTGGATGCAATGTCCTATCAACCCCGAACCTATCCTTCCTAGTTTTCAATTTATCACCTCGACGAACATGGATAGCGTCATAATCACCAAGGAGTGTCCTAATCTGTGGGGTCAACATTAATTCATAGATGAGAGTTTGATCACAGCACAAAATGAAAACATTTTTCCAATGAATTGAAGCCACGCTAGCACAAAATAGATCAAGCAAGTGAATTACAAGAATGCCATATAACTGAGATAGTCAGTTAATAGCACAAGTTTGAAAAGGTAGCATGATTTATCTTAAAGCTGATTTCGCTCCTACAGCCACCAATGAAATACTTGGAGCATATGCTATATTTGAAAATCTAGAAACATATTAAGACCTCCTGATGGAGGAAGATATGTGTTTTATTATGGTTTATTAATTCATTGTGTAATTTTCGGATTTTTAGTTTGTAGGATTTTCTAGTCAGACTAGCCTTATTTCACCTTTATTTTAGGCTACAAAAAGGAATCTAAGTTCTATTAAATTAGTATATCTATTAGGAAGATTCTTAACTGATTTTGTCTTGTTTTTTCGGTTTTGTAGTGCCTATATAATGCCCCCTATATGCATAGGCGAAATAACTTGGATTTTATAAAGAAATTGTGAATCGTTCTCCTTAACCGTCAACCAACAGCTTGAACGATATCAAGTCCAACACCCGTCCAACTTGAAAGATATCAAGTCAAGTGTCCAACATCCATCCAGCTTAAAGGATATTGTCCAAACTTTCATGCTGCGTTAATCCATAAATAAACAAATCAAAAATTAATTTGTGGATACTTCTAAAAATACCTTGTGTTCATTTTGGAGAGATTTGGACCATATCAAATATTGAGAGTTTATGAATGCCACCACTCATATAATAGACTGATTTTAATGCATTCTTGTATTAGATAACAAATATCTTAATTTTGGACAGGCGGTTAACATGGTAAAATTGTGATTGACAAACCTAATATATCGAGATATGATGTGTTAATAAATCCAAGAAATTTATATTAAAGTAAAACGGGGGAGGATGATATTAAATTTGGAATTGTAGAAGAGAAGTCATCATACTTGTCTATTTTAAAAATATACACCCGCACACAAATACAAATACATGTTAATACTTGCACAAGCAAAATGGGTATACATATCCTTAATGCGTCTATCTGCTTAAAATAGGTGACTTTGATATCAGATTTACTTGTGGGAAATGTTTATTGCATACACTTTTCTTTTGTATAACAAATTTCCTTCATTACTATGGTAGGGTTTGGTTCACCAAATAGAAATTTGATACAATGCAATAGTTTATGTAATGCACTAGAGTTGTAATGTAACGGTAATATATTATTACGACATATTTATTTTTTGATTCTTGGTATTTGTGTAGTAATTGTAATGTTATTACATTGTGTTCAAAATTATGTTTGGTTCACTAAATTATATGATTGTATATAGTGAATAAAGTAAATTGCAAGTCAAAATGTAAAATCAGTTGTAATCATTATTGTTTTGTCTTTTATAACCTATTGCATTACGGATGTAATGAACTAATACATTCATTGGTAGGTGTAATGAAAAACATTCAAATTAACATAACCGTATTACGCCTGTAATGGGCTAATACATGTAATAGGTGAAACCAAACAAAATATATGTCAAATCAATGTAATAGCCTATTGCATTACAGAGATATTACATTGATTTGACGCAAACCAAATGCCACCTATGTGCTTTGGCATGTCTTTCTCTCCATTTTCAAAAAATTATAAGTTAGCGTCATGTCATACACTCATCCAATATCCAGTTACAATATCAAAAACCAGTTTCTACCACTATCATCAATCTAGAAATACTCGAACAATCTAAAGCCCACATTAAAATCGGAAAAGCAAGCCTACTTTTTTACCAAAAAGTTATGAAACTTTCTCCTATAAGTACCCTTGGTCTTTCTTTTGTTTTTTAATAAAAACATTCTGTCAGGCAATTGAAAAATAAATGATATAGTTGATTCTGGAGAAGAAGTGACCAACGAACTTAGGTAGAGTAAGACCTTTTCCAGGTAAATCAACTATGCTGCGTCAAACAAGCATCCAAATGTTGACATAAAGTTTTATGTTCTAATTTATAATGCAGGTGCTTTTATATATGATCTTCAATAGTGTGATGCTGAAATATGTATGCATCTAATGCTACAGTATCACAATCACTCAGATCACGCATCTAAAGTCGACATGCCAATTAAAAGGAATGATAGCTTTCACCACTGAACTAAATTTACTTATGAATCTGACATTCGATAGCATCCTCCATTGTGTAGCTATCTCCAACCTTTTTGTCAAATCAACTTTGTACTTAAAATTTTCTTGTTGCACATATTAAGAAGTGCTAAAACACCTTTATATATAGCACATTAGAAGTTCAGTTCTCAGGGAGACCGTCTACCGTTTCTCTAATCTGAGTACTATAAGAGATCCTCATTTTACCAAATTCTTCACTGCCAAATCTTTCATCCAACTCACAATATCAATATTTGGAGAGATACCAGAACTTTAAAGAATAAAAAGTCACACAAACTAACCTTGTCTGCTGCATCTCGTAGCTTCTTTGAAGCCATGGAAGGAAGAAATGAATATGGTAACATGATAGCACTGCGATTGTTTCTATCCTTGCATTCCATAAACCTGAATAATTATCATGATTAATACCTACACAAAAAATTTCAAGACCATAGTTGTCATAATCGTACGATACGCGACACGTATCGATGGTATCGTACGATAGGATACGGAGACAATTCGATACATATCACGTGGAGAATAGAAAATGACACCGTATTGTACGATTCTTGCGATACGATTTAATGCACGATACTTTTTTAAAGCAATCAACTTGAAAAAGTTTTCATGTAAATCCAAAAGATTAAAAACAAATTTTTAAGGCTTTTACCATTTCAATTGAAGAGATTTTTTAGCACAAATATATTCTATATCGCTTCATAAGCCTTTAATCACTTTTTTAGAGTAGTATATCTTATTCAAAATGTCGCTTTATTTTTCTCACGTCACTTTCTATAAACAGATACATAAATCTCCACTTGTTAATTTGAATTATTCTCTTTTCTTTAATAAATTAAAGGTGAATCTGAATTTTCGTTTTCTCTTGTTACTCTATAAAGATTACTGAAATAGTATCTAAATTGACTATTGTTTAACTTTAAATTTTATTTTTAGTCTATAATAATATTTCTTTAACTACTTTTATATATAGTCAAGCTAATATGCTTGATTGTCCATTAAATTGTGTTTTATATATTGAAATATATATTACTACATTTTTTATTTTGTTTCTGCATCGTACGATATAATTTATGATACGATATAAGAAACACGATATAAGAGTTTTCGATACACAATACAATTCACGATTTGACAACTATGTTCAAGACTCAATGACCTCGGTAAAATTATCATTTGCTTCACAAGGTAAGATATTACATTGCAAGGCATATCATAACAAAGTTTTGCTTGTATGCAGTGTGCGTATGAGCACTAGTATTAGTAGTATGTGTCTGCGACTCTGTGTGTCTCAGAGAGAGATAGAGATTACTAAATTAGTCCTTAACCAAAACAATAAGACTACAACAAACACAACATATTAAAAATGAAGCAATTGAAATTCACTTTCAAGTGCATGTCAAGTCAGACCCTTTCCCTTCCCCATGATTTGTCATAAACAATCAATCAATCGTATATTATAGTTCAGAATGGGTTAAACCAAAATTTATTTATGGAAGTACAGGAACATGGACTTTGTATATTGGTATTCTCTTCAACTACACATGAAAACAGATTATCAAACAAATTGAAATATGCTCCCAATCCCACAAAAATTGAAAATTAAAAAAAAAAATCCAACTACTGCAACGTATGGAAAAGGAAGGCAGAATGTGTGTGTGTGTGTGTGCGAGGAGAGAGAGAGAGAGAGACTATTAACAGCTATAGTAGATTTACCAGGAAAGACGGCTTGCAGTCCTATTTATGAGCAAAATATTTGAGTGTAGACTTCTCTCTCTGAGATCAGCCCGTGTAACTCCTGCAACATGAGCAACCCCTCTTGTACCCAACTTCAGACCCGTTGATTGTATATGATACCACGTTTTCGAATTATCCAGAATTACAGGTACAGTCTTGGATATGAGATCTAGATCATACAAAGAATCCATGGCACAAGAGCTAGCTTCCCACCTAACAATAACACATAGAAAATGCATCAAACGCTATTGTTTTAGCAATTACACTTATAAGTCATCCATGTGAATAGAAAAGAACAACTATCAATGTAACAAGGTACTATATATCCTTTTGCAACTATCACATTAAATAGATTAAAAGGCAATAATACAAGTGGAGCATCCTTGTCCTAGTGCTGTTTTATAAGAAACATAAAATCAATATGCATGGCAGACATGAACCCCCATGCTTATGGCCATGCAAAATTGTATACCCTATGTTGAGAGCAAAACTCTGCCTCTATTTGGTTCTGTAAAAAAGCAGGAACTAAGTGTAAAGGGCTAGTAGCAAGATAACCAAGGGAAAACTTACCTGTCCTCTAAACTTTCATTGTTGGACTGATGAAGAATCCCTTTCTTATTATGTATTGGATTGATGCACATCCTTGAAGGCATCACAAAAGTTCTGCAAAACAAACGTGTAGTAAATGAAAGGATCGTTACTGGTCTACTATGTTTCTAAAAATGGATTAAGCATTTAATTAAGTAACATGGCGGAATCACCATAACTAAAATGTAAGATATAGCTTCAGACTTCAATTATAACGTATAACCAAATCAACTATGACACCCCAGAGGCAAACACCGAAACATGTGACCAGGGGACAAAGAAGAACCATATAAATGGTTCCACAGTCTTGAATTCCTCAAAAAATACATAAAAGCATGAAAAGAAGCAGCCTTGAAGCAGTTAAAAACCCAAGAACGCACATCAATTAGCTAGCTAGAGGTCATCTGTTATGGCCAGACAATACATGAATTACATAAATTCTTCCTAATATCTACTGCAAACATTATTAACATCTTCACCTTATTGGTTCAGCAAATTCACTCCTTAAAAAATTTCACAACCACAAGTCCTATAACCCCTACTACTAAATTCGACAGCACCCCAATTCAAGGCAAGGAAACAATCCAGAAACTCAAGAGTTGGAAAACAACATAAACCACTTGTAAATCGAGCTGTAAATATGGTACATAGTCATCATTGTCATCTACATGTAAAGAAAGTTCCTTACATAACATTTAGCTAATATTTTTCTCTAAGAGAATAAAAAGCCCAAATAACCAAATTAATGGAGATGTACTGTTTTACCTCTGAAGAAACATGGCCTCTTCAAGGGCACACCTAAGGCTGGATTCCTGGTGCCCTAAACCCTCGCAGGACCCACAGTGCTTTCCAGGACAGTCAATTCTGTTGCCCCAATACAAGTATTTTTCATGCCCACCTAAATGTGGTCTGTCGTGATTAATTGAAGCCAATTCTTTTAGACTTTTTGAAGTGGAAAACGAGGAGCCATTTGTTGAACAGAGAGAAGAAAGAAGGTACAAGAGAGCAACTGCAACAATGGAGGCCGTGAGTATGAGAATTGGAGATCTGGGTTTTTGGGGCTTGTTTTTTAGGGCTTTGTGTATCGCCATTGATGTTGCATAGCAATGTAGTAGAAAAAGATTCACTAACAAGTTCCAGTGACTTTGTTAATTTATACAGTTGTCACAAGCGTGGAAAAGTAAAGTAACTCGTGGGCCTTGGGTGACACTTCATCAAGTACAATATTGATAGTTAATTACAATTTGCTACCGGAGAATTTGAGAATGTTTTCAATGTGAGTCCTACTATGTACTAATGTTACATTTTGATTGAAAGAATGGAATTAATAAAAGAATAAAATAAATTTGAGAATGGAATAATTCATTTAATTTCAGGTGGAATAAGTCATTCTTTATTCTTTCTCAAGAATAATCATAAATTTGGGAAAGATGAGAATAATCCATTATATTCCAGTTGAACAACTAAACACAATTTTTTTAATTTTATAAGAATGAGTCATTACATTTTCAGGTTCATTCCTCTATTTCAAACGTACCATAAGAAATAAACAAAAAATGAAACAATATTTTATACTTTGGACGTCATTTATTACGAGAATGGAAACCAATCCAAGTGAGATTATATAAATGAAAAACCTTACAATTTACACATCAATCAATATCAAAATATAACAAGAAAAACACCGAAATCGTTTTTGTTGATTCCGAGTCAACTCAATGAAGATTATTTTTTTTTTGACTCTGTCAACCAAATTTTGTTTTCTTCTATTTTTGCGTGCTATAAATTCATTTATAATTACTTCTCAATTCATAAACTTACAATAGTTGTTCAAATTCATAAAATCAAATGCATTGTAACCCTTTTTTTTGTTAATTCTTATTCCAATTAAAATGACATATTATAATGACTTTATTTAAAATTAAATAAATTATTATTATTATTATTATAAATATTGTTGCTCAAATATGTCATATTTAAAATTTCTCCAATAAAATGGCTTTTAAGCGCACACTTACTTTGCATGGGTCTAATCTCAATTATTCAAGTTATTTGGAAACAAATGCATATTTATGCGCAGCCTTGAGGTTGTTCAATCTTTTTTTCACTTACTTTTTTTTTAGGTATTACAGTTATTTCACAATCAAATGACTTTTTTTTTTCCTGCTAAACTCATTTAATCTAATCTTCGGATGGTTTATATTCTGATTTTGCACTTTTACCATCGGTATCTCACTGTCTTTAATTAATTAGTATTACAAGCTTATAACACTCCTTATAACACTCTAATTGTATATTTCAATGTATTTAATATTTGGGAGTAATGCATGTGCAAGCGCTCATATTTTCTATTGCAATAGTGAACTTGATTTAAGTTAACACCACGAGTGCAGTAAAATTATTAAATATACTAGTATGTACTGTATTTAATTAGGAAGTACTCATCGGGGAACAAAAATCCTATTTCTATCTATAACATTGAAGTACAAATGTATCACTTAACTATGGTCATCTTAAACATTTGATGCCATCCACAAACAAACAAACAGATGACTATGCTCCCTACCCCATACTTCGATTGAATCGAAAATACAATGCATGGAAGTCTTGCTTTAGTGCCAGAGGAATTGGAACAATTTCTTTTGGGTAAATAACACAGATTTTGACAAGTTCCCCCATTTTCCAACCACTGGATGGATACACATTAATGCAGGAAAAACAAGTGTAGTGCCGGGACTACCAAATTTATGGTCTTGGTCATGGTCAATAATCTGTAATGCAGTCACTTGGTGCAATAATGATGCATTATGGATCCAAATTTGGAAGAAAATATAACACCACTAGTTATTCAAAGAACAACTTCCCTGAGAAATCTGAACACTTTCCTGCAAGAGCTTTGCCCGTTTCACAACAAAATGAACAAAGAAAACTTCTACCAGATCACAGTATGAATTTATTAGGAAAATGAACAGGGTCCACAAGTGATACAGACGCCCAAAAGCACAACATTCACTTCAGCATTAAGCTGGTTTCTAATCTCCTAAAACATTTTATCATCTACCTCGTCTGTACAATCCTCTAAATCTTGATGGCAAAGAAATTTCAGGGGAACTTTTTAATAAAACGTACTGACATAAGATTTGCTTCTGACTGCTCCTCATGCCGCATCTGATATCATTTTTCAACTTAAAGGTAACTTTTGTTCTAGAGGTTTGTTCTTGATTTGGCAAGTAGTTTGTCTCCTATATATATAATCCAGTTCAAGGACAAACAAAAATGGTCTAAGAATGAGTGTGTGGGTGCATAAATATATCAAGCTTTCTGAAATGCACGAGAAGAAACCCCATGTAGAAGTCTGACAAACCCCAAGAAACTGAGTTTTCCATCCGAGTGTCTTATCCAGTCCTGGAGAACTACATGAACAGGTACTGATGGGCTGAGTCCTAGCTCCTGCAAAAAAAAAACGAATAATGGGAAGATAAAAAATTTGATTAAATTACAAAGAACAAACAAAAGGAAATGGAAGAGGATGTGTCATCCTACTCTTTTAACAAACCGAATATCTGTCGAGGATAAAGTACATCAATAAAACACCAAAAATTGTAATTATATCACGCCAAAATATCAAAAAAAATTTGGACAGACTTCTTATAATTTGAAAGAGTACTGGAGGGAAATTTTTAACTTTGGAAGTGAAAATTTAGATCCAAATAAACTTCCTTAGAGGAACAAAGAAAATATTAATATATAAAATGGCCCAACAATCAGAAATTCATAGTCAATTTCTATGGTATACATTAATTTATGATCCAGTTCTTGTTGCTCGCTTAAAAGAACCATGCTGGAGACCCAATGCCAGTGCATAGAACACCACATTGTTCTCCATGCATAAACGTTCATATACATAACATTCAAAAGCTCAACAGACTAGGTTCTACATATAAGGCCCCCACTTAGACTACAGGTTTCCACCCGCACCCCCACTGCATGTCATGCACATATAAACATGCATATGATAAAAATACATATTACTTATTGAGTGAAAGAGCACATGCGAGTGTGAATGCGACTGCGAGTGAAAGTGTGAGAGAGAAAGCATACTGAGGCAAGTTCCTCTATCATAATAGGTCTATTTCCATCTTTCTCAAACAGTTCATACGCACGGCGTGCATGTTGCTCCCAGCTATCCATTCCTTCCAGCTGATGTACACTTATTGCTGCGGCACAAAATTCTTCAAAGTCCAATTTTCGATATTGAAGAGAACTGACCTGCAAGACACGTGAGTAGGTAGACATTCAGCCATAGTTATAATCTTTTAATTGGTTACACAGTTATTGATCATGAGCTCTGAAGAAAGGAAAGGATTTAAGAACATGACCATGTTGACAAAATCTAGAACGCGTGAATCCTTTATGGCCTCGGTGCAGCTTTTTGTCACAGCCTGAGAATTTTGTTATTTAGAATGACTCCAAAAAGTCATATTATAATAAAGAAAAACTGGAATAACTGAGATAAGATAAAGGATAAAAGATCCAACCAATTTAAAGTTCTGTAAAGATATGAATCCACTTTTGCTTGGCCCAAGCAATGTAAATTGTTCCCGCAGATAAGCTAGCTGGGGTATTGTCAATGTTTTAGCAAGAGCCTGTCACATCCACAATTTTTTTTGAAGTATAAGTATATCCTGGATGAAAATGTATGAGCTTTAAATGAGTATATGAAACTTCTTCTCATCTTAGTATCATACAAACTTGGTAACAAACTACAAATACCAAATTTGTTTACTAAATTAAGCCAAAAAAAATATTCAGCTCTTCATTTCCACCAAACTGGCTGTGTTATTTCAGATGGGGAAAGAGGCAATAAACCAGATTTACTCTAACTGAGAAAATGGAAAACATAACAGATTTATATAAAGGAGAAACATTAAACATGAAAACTTAAAAAACACAATGATACAACTAAAAAGAACATCTTGAGCTATGGGAGATTAATTTCTGATGTATTCTCCCAAATTATGTTCCTATGAATTTTTACTAAGTTTTCAACCATGAAGAACTTTTCAAGAGAATGAATGTCATACCCCCAAAGCTGCTTTTCTCAGAGAAGATGAATAGATATAAGCTTTTACAACCTTGTAAATTATCATATCCAGAGGTATCTTGACATCATGGTAATTAGCCAGCCATGGATGACCTAGCAAGAAATACCAAGCACAAACATTAGATCCAGAATACCATTCTAACATAATATCGACAAGCATAATGCCATCCCTATGAGATTAAAGTTCCCAGCATTTCTATAATCATGACTGGCAGAAGGGAAACATGGAAAGACAAATTTCTTGCATCATATTCCCATGGTAAAAACAAATAAATGAAGAGATCACTTGCAGCAGTGCATGGATATATGCCCCCCCACAAAAAGCAATTGAAATAGTTTCCGCCAACTTGAGTTCACCAAATATAAAAGTGAGTCCATGTTTCAAGTAACTTACTAAGAGCCTGTGCAGCAGTTAATCTCTTACGGTAATCCTTGTTCAGCAATCTTTTCACAAAGTCTACCGCATCAGACGACAAAGTAGGCCATGGGGTTTCATCAAAGCTTGGATCTGCTTTAAGGACAGCTCGGAAGATCCCAGATTCTGTCCGAGCCCAAAAAGGGCGGCTACCACATAGAAGAATATAAGCAATTACACCAATACTCCACATGTCAGCCTCGGTGCCATATGATCTATGCAGAACTTCAGGAGCTACATAGTATGCACTCCCTACAATATCATTCAGCCTTTCATCTGCACAAATCTACATCTATCAGACTTTGTATATTATGTAATACCAGAAAAGCATAAGTTTCAAGTGTTAGATTTAACCTGGCTTTACGTAATCAGAGAGTCCGAAGTCGATGGCTTTCAGTGGGGAATTCTCATCTTTAGAAATAAAAAGAAAATTCTGAAGCAAAATTTAACAAGTCAATCTCACAAAATGAAAAGAATGGAAACATTTAATTTCCAAACGACAAGAGTCTAATATATGAGTTGCTATCAAAAGAAAGTAAATTAAGGGAAATTGAGTTAATATATCATGAAGATCTGGAGTTCTTAACGAGAACTTCATCGAACATTAATATTTCAAAATGGGAACTTCTTCCAGAGTCTTAAGCTTCCATCCCATTACAAAATGAAGTAATTATTGAGAAGTTATAATTAGTTACCTCAGGCTTCAAGTCCCGGTGGATCACTCCTTGGAGATGACAGTAAGCAACAACACTTAAAATTTGGACCATGACGGCTTTTGCATCTTCCTCTGAGTATTTTCCACCCCTAGAGAACACAAGTACAGTATTATCCAACTATAAGAGAGCACCATAACAGGCCAAGGATCCTTTAAAGGATATTATGTAATGATATAGTACCTTGAAAGTATCCTATCTAATAATTCCCCTCCTTTGCATAACCTGAATAACATAATATATTATAGAGAGTTAGCTCCAAAAGTAAAGATATCGTTCCATGATATGTGAAAGACCAATTTAAGTATACATATCTCACTGCTTTTTTGGTAAGTAAATAGATATCTCATTATTCTTAGAGTTATGACATATGAGACCATAAAAGAATAGGTGTAAATAAGAGAATGACAACCAGAAACAACCAAATTTGGTCCAAGATAACCAAATCTTTTGACGATTCAAAAGTTGAGAATGCCAACTAGAAACAACCAAATTTGGTCCTAGATAACCAAATCTTTTGACGATTCAAAAGTTAGACAACTGTCCAATTAGCTATTTGCAATCTTACAGAACACACACATGGGAATAAGGATGACTCAGCCATGCCACTTCAAAATGACTGTGCTATATACAAGTAAACAGGCAACAAGATTCCATAGATTTAATTGACCGACTTAAAATACTAGAAGTTAGTGCATTTCTTATTGACATGCATGGTTGTCATGCGTACAACTACAGCAGCTATATGTATTACAGTAAAAAGAGGGAGAGATAATTACTTTTTCACAATTCTCCAAAATATTCTATGCACTAAAAACAACAGCAACGACGAAGATACAACAATAACTGAAAGTTTAAGCAACAACGAAGCTACAACAATAACAGCAATTTTAAGTGCTTAAGATTCAAGTACAATTAATAACAATCATAGTTCAAGCTTACTCCATCACTACATAAACATTGTCTTCATCCTCATATGCATCATAAAATTGTACAAGGTTTTTATGTCCTGTCAAAGCCCGTAATATTTTAACTTCTCTTCTTACATCCTCAATGGCGATTACCGTAGTCATCTGCAAAAAAACAAAAATGCATTTCCTTATTAGAAGAGACCAGAGAGCTAAACTACTTCCAAACTGAAAGCTAAAAGGACGATATTTAAAATGACACAGTCCATGCTTAAAGGATAAAAAGTACTATGCTTCAGTTAACTGTAACTGTTGCACTAATGACAAAGTCTCCAATGATTTGAGAGAAGCCCCTTTGCGTATTAAAATGACATAAAAGATAACTACAAATTTACATTTATGGATGGATCGTAAAAGGTATGCATGTATAATAGATTAAATGGTCAGAAAAAAACTATATAAATACATTATCACTAAAAGTGGACCGAGTAAAGAAAATCAATAAATACAATGGTCTTCAAGTTACAGAAAGTACAAACCTTAACAAACCTTTTTTAACTAGCTGATAACTAGGAACTGTTCTGATGGATGGCATTGTCTTACTATCGCATTGAATAAAATCTCTTGTATATCAAATGATAAAAATTAAAGGTATTAAGTTTTATATTTAGACAGCGTAACTTTGAGATTTTCTTTTTATCTTATTCTAGATAAAGACAGCATAAAACCTTCCAGTTTTAAGCTCAACACTCCACTGTCAAAATTCAAAAGGTAATTATGTCTATTCTAATACTACAGGAAGAGAACAGCATCCATTATGCTTTACTCCACCTCTATCCCTTGTAACAATTCCCTAAAATTACACAAAAGACCAACGAGGATACAAATTCATGCAAAAATAAAATAAAATCACGAAATAACATATAAAGAAAGCACTACTCAACCAATAAACATATTGAGATATAAAACTAAAAGAAGCAATAAAGTTCATCCTGCAAGTTCTATTGGAAAACTAATCCAGATATTTCTATTGTGATTTTGATATGAATCTTCTCAATCTCAAATAAATAAAATATAGCAAATCAACAGTAGAACAAAGGAATGTACACTGGACCTTTGATTTCGGAATAACTTTAACAGCCACATCCTGCCCCTTCAAACCCCCTTTCTTCCCCTTAGCTGAGCAAGTATACCCAAAATGCCCACGGCCCACCTCTTCACCGAGCTCATAATGGGTTAACAACTGCTTTGAATACCCAAAACTCTTATCCAAACCAATCTCAAGCTCATTTCCTTCAGGAATTGAGGCCTCATTAGGTTTAATTGACCCATGTCTTCGCGCAAGCAATGCCCGGATGTGCTTAGCTGGAGAAGGAGGAGGGAATGGACGCTTGAATAAGCGAAGAGGGGTGCGAAGAGGGGTAGAACTAACACTTGAATTGGTGGGTGAGTCCTTGTATGCGCCGGGCAGGGGACTTGGGCTGTAAAAGGGAAACTTTGATGCTTTCCCAGATTGAGAATTCAGTACTAGCTCGTTCTCACTGGGAATAATTGGGTTTCCTTGTTGGTTTTGAGGGTTTTCGATGGGTTTTCCATGACAAAGTCCCATGGAATCAGAAACCCAACTGTAAAAGAATAACAAAAACAAACACAAAGAGAAAAAAACAAAGGTTCAGAACTTGAGTTTCAAGTTGAAATTCAAGTAGAAACAAGTGAAATAGTAACAGCTAAACCATAGATACAGAAGAAAAATAGGTGAAAACCAACTTCAGGTAAGTTAGAGTATCAGAGACTGAATTGAACAAAGAACTGAAACTCGAACCAAAACACAGAATTTCTTACAACTAAATAAACCCAGAAGACTAAAAAAATAAGGGATTCCAAAATCTTGAATTGAAATATTCAAAAACATATATATTTTTTTCAGTTTGATCAACAGAACCCAGAAAGATTAGGAAAGAATTCCCCAATGAATTAAAATTTTCAAAAAAAAGAGAAACCCAAGAATGGAAAAAAAGAACTGAAAAACATACAAACAGAAAGCTATTGAACTTTCTGATCAAAGAAATGTTTCCAGATAGATAAAACCCATCAAAATTTACTGAATTTAGCAAAAGATTTCACCTGCAGAATGGAAATATATAGGAAAACTTGAAACACCAAAGCAAGAGAACCCAGAAATATATTCAACAAGAAGGTAAAGAATAGAACTGGGAAAAAGATAACAAAAGTAAGCAAAAGATGCTTAGCAGAGTCTGCAAGAAAAAGCAAAGAGGAGAAGAAAAGGCAAAGAAACCATTCCTCCTTTCTTTCTCTGCTTTTTTTGTTTTTATTTTTTTTAATTTTGAATATATTTTCCTCTTGGTGGTTTGTATGAAAATTAATCACTTTGGTAGAAAGAAGGCGCTATTATTAATTGTAAATAATGTGGGTGGGGTTGGGGTTGGATCCTTCCAGCCTGTCCTTATTGAGAGAAAGAGACATGAGGAGTTTGTTTTCACTTTTCCTTGTGTAAAAACATTTTGCAAACAATTGGAGCTACTATTTGTTCAGACTTTGCGCTTTGACCAACTTTTGTAGGCTATGAACTTCGTTCAAACACAAATTAAAGGCCTTCTTATTTTAGTGAAGTGATATTTTTGATAAATAAAAATGATTTTTCATAAGTTTCTTTTTAGAAATGTGAGATTCAATTATTGACTTAAAAAAATAAGTTTTGTAAATAATAACATATAAGTTTGGCAATCCACACGAGACACGGGATAATTTAAAATAATAATTTTAATTTTTTATATAACAAAGATATGAAACATTTTACAAAACGAATACTCAAAATTCGTCACTAACTCACCTCGAACTCAAATTAATGAGTCGTGATTACTATCAACTCATTTGAGTCAATTCGATCAACTAAATTAAGTAAGTCAATTAAATGTCAATTGAGTATCATGCTTTTAGATATATAGTTTAATTACACTTTTTTAATTCCCTGACAAATATAATCCAGGGCCCAAAATTAAATAAACTTGTTTTCAGGCACTAAACTAATAGGAGAAAAATATAATTACTAGAGAAGACAAACATTATCTGCCAAGTACAATATAATTTATTTAAGTTAATTATCTTGGGTTTGTCAAATATTAGAAAAAAAGTAGAAAACATACATGCTTCGTTATTTTTTTTCTTCTTAATATAAGTTATAAATATATTTTTAATATAAAAGTTACAAAACATAATAATATTATTATAAAAATATGGAACAAATTGTTGATACTTTATCAGCTTTTTTACATGCAACTCCATTAGCCGGCATTTGCAAAATGTTTCATATGTACAGTCTTATTTTATGCAGAAGTATATTATGTATTTGAAAGAGAAAAAAAATTAATTACTGAAATATGAGGAAACTTAAAATTAATAGATTTTAAATCATGTAATTATAAATTATAAAACTTTTCTTCTCCGTAAATTAAGAAAATGTGTATCACCTTCTGACCTTCATGATCTCTCTGAGGATTAGAAGTGGGCTACCAATGTAAGGTTGGTGACCTATATTTACCATAATTTTGCATCATTATTAGTTTGAACAAATATATTTATTTTTTGTTTAATGAATTAAAGTGACTAGTTTTGTATTTGTTTATCTGGAATGCATCATTAATACATGACAGTTGGTTGTTAATGGGTGGGTCTAGTATTGTTTTGCATTTGACCTTTTTAACTAATAGCACTTGCATTATTATTATTTAGGGGTGTTTAAAAAAATCACTTTAATCAGTATTTAGGATGCATTGAATTATCAGTCTGAATTAAACGGTTCGATATAAATGAGAAGATGATGATATTTACTTCTCAACCCCCAAATCTAACCCTCCTATCCGCTTCCAAATAATTAAACATTAATTAAATTAATATTTATACTATTATATATTACATAATTAAAATATATATCATTGTGAGTGAGTATTTATTATTATTTTCTTAAATGCGCTAAAATGTGATTAATTTTCATGTATGTATTATTATAAATACAATTAAAATTGAATTTTTTATTTTAAAAAATAAACAAAATATTAATTCTTATGATGATATAAATTTCTCATGGAGGTTTAAAATTTTTGTGGCATAAGAATGATTATTAAATTTTAATCTCCGTAAAAAAAGAGCCGAATATAGAGAATTTTTATAAAACTGAGGATGGGGATTTTTATAAAACTGAGGATGGGGATGAGATGTGTTAATCGCTGACATTGTCATTCCTATCTCAAATTAATACTCCACAACATTAGCGAAGTTTTACATTTGAATTAATAATAACTTACACAATAACTTATGGTAAAATCGAAGTTTTAAATCTTACTTTTTTTTTGTTTTAAAATATAAAATTATTATTAATTTTTAAAAAATTAATTTATAATATTTTTAACTTTAAAATTGACATTATTAATTTAAAATTTTAAAATAATTAACTTTATAACTAGTATCAGTTTTTAGTTAGTTTATAATATTTATAATTATATTGACATAAACTAAATGAATTCATATTAATTTTGAGTTTAAAAATATTTAAAATTAAATTTTTTTAAATTAATATTAATTTTATAATTTAGAATTGAGTGAATATTCAATATCCAACAAAACGCATTTAGAAAAAGAATTCAACATCCTGTACTTGTCGCGCACACAGTTTTTATACATTTTACGTTTTTGAATGTATAAAATAAGTTTTAATGGCACATGCAATGCGCATGCAATTATCATAAAAATATTATAAGAATTTTATCAAATTTTGAGGATAAAATAAAAACAAAAAAATAAAAGAATGAAATTATAATAAAATCAAACTTAGAGACAAAGAGAAATAGATCTGTGAGACAACTTCATGGGGCGATTATTTTTTCTCTCACTTTTAATAAAATAGATATACCGCATGCCCTTTAAACGACCTACCAAAGAATAATTAAGATTAAGTTTTTTTTTTCTCCCCCGTAACTTAATAGATTTTTATTATTTCATATTTTTTTTACCCGAAGCACGAAGGTATAACTGCCAAATCAAATAAGATCGTTTATTGGTCATCTAAATACCTCCTATAATCTGTCTTTTTTATGGTAGATAGGTCATATAAGGGGGAAAATCAATTATATTTCATTAATTAAGTTTCAATAATAAAATCCAAATGGGTCCTAATATACTCAAAATGATTATGTGGATGAAATTTTAAAAATTAAATAATCATAATATCAACTTCCTCAATTATAAAATTACTATTGACTTTTTAAAAGTTAGTTTGTGAAATTTTTAAATTTAAAATTTATATGATTCATTTAAGTTTTTAAAATAATTAATTTTATAACTAGTAGTAATTCTTAGACAATTTATAATATTAATAATTGTATTGACATAAACTAAATAAATTTATATTAATATTGAGTATGAGAATATTTAAATTTTATTTTTTAAAAATTAATATTAATTTTATAATTTAGAACCGAAAGACTATTATTTTCTTACTAAACAAAAAAAATCCTCTCATCAGCTACATGCATGGACATGACCTTTGAGATTTTTTAATTTTTTTTTTGCAGTATTATATAAATCCTTTATTTTATTTTGAAAATTTAACTACGTTTTATTCTAGAAGGGATTAAAAGGGGTACTGAGATTTTTTTTTAATAGAAAAAACTTATATTGAATAAATAACTTCTGAGTGCTAAGTACTCGAATATATTTCTTGTACGGTAAAAAAGAAACTTGCAGCACTAAGATTGTATTTGTTTAAGTTTAAATGTCTTTTAATCTCACGTATGAATTCGTAAGAGATAAAAGTTATTTGTTAAAATTTTATTTATCTGTTAATGTCTTTTAATTGATAAGATATAAAATGAATTTTAAATTATTAAGAGTTGTCTCTTAATGAATATTTTTTAAATATTTTTTTTATATAAATACATTCAATAATATTATCTACTCATTTTTATTAAATTGAATATTTAGAATTATTATATAAAATGATAAAATAGTGTCATTAAGAGACAACTCACTTTTTAGTTATTAAATAATATTTTAAATTCAGATGTTATTTCACTAAGATAATATAATTTATTAAGATATACTCTCTCCGTTCTAGGATAAAAGTTCTAGTTGATTTTTTGTGCATATTAAGAAAGATGATAAAATGACAAAATTATTCATATTTAAATTCTCATTTAATTGTATAGTTTTTTACGCATAATTAATAATGCTTCATAAATATGCATAGAGAATAGAAATATGACAATTAATACTAAGAATATAATAGATAAATTATTATAAAAAATAAATTATTTAAAATAAATAAATATTTAATTTAAAATTACTTAAAATAATAATAAAAATTATTTTAAGACGAAAAGAATACTAACCATTTATATATTAATTATTCGATTCTATCGAACAAAACCGAAGTTATTATTAGAATCGTTGATGTTTCTGATGAATGCGGAATTACGGCAATTACGCAAACAACATTCGTGGTTTAAAATTTTCCAATTATTGCAATCATTTTAAAAAGAAGAAGAAATCAAGTCACCGGCGAAGCATGTACGTCTAATTTATGTACCAGAAAATGACTTCATGTTCCTTGTCGTGACACTCCGAATGTAGGGGCGGTGTATGGATAGGCTAGGTGAGGTGGGTCCACAACTTTTTCCTGTACATAGTTTATTTTTCAGTTAAATATAAAACGGAAAATCTTCCACATTATGTCTCCTTAACTTAAGGCCAAAAGTAATTAGTTTGTCTCGACTTTTTCCCTTTTTCTATTTATTTATACAATTTGTCCAAAACTTGTACTAGCAAGTATAGAAATGAAGGGACAATCCACTTTAAATATACAAGTAAGCAATGTCTTATTTAAGCTTAACTAAAATTATTTAACAATACAAAATAATTTTATCTTTTAAAGTTTTTTTTTTTTTGAATTTTATTAAAAAATATTAATTTTATACAAAATTATATTGTTTTGTTAAATAATTTAACTAAAATTGTCTTGAATTACCTTCCTTTTTTATTATATAATTTCTGAATAAATGATTTTTTGGGGTTCATAATTTTAAGACAAAACACAGAATATTTTTGAACTTCAGCTACATGTACGGATGTACTTATGTATAACTTAAACAATGCCCCTTTCATCATGAAAGAGAAGTAAAAAATTTCAATCTACATTATTTTAAATACTCCCTTCATTGATAAAAAAAAAAGAGGCTCGTTTGTGAAATTTATAAATTTTAAGGATATATATAATTTTATTTTTGAATATGGCAAGTTTATAGTGTAATATGGTGACATGGATAATAAAATTATATTGTTAAACTCGAGAATATTATGTCATGTTTTACTATCGTCAATAAAAAATAAATTATTTGGTGGAATAAATTTATTTTGTATGAAACTTGTTTCACATGGAGTAACAAGTTAGCATAAAACACAATTCGAACGTTATAATTTTTAAAGTTCGAGAATTATAGTGGCAGCATTGATTTTGACCCCCCAACTCCTATAAGTATAAGCGAGAGTTCAATTATCACCTCTGTCACCCATGTGTAATAGATTAGGCCTTGATGTTACCCAAAAAAATATAAATTTAAAGTATAATATTAAAAATTATTAGAAAAATTATACATAAGTATGTACAATGTAGACGTTAAGACTTAATAAAATCAACAAACAAATAAGTGGTGCTCCTTTTTCCAGACGAATATCATAAATTACTCAATTTTGGCAATAAAAAACCAAAAGTAGATGTTTGGAATAAAACTTGAAAGAATGTTCGATTATATTTGGATCAAATATTCTTTCATAAAGAAATTGATTAGATTGTATCCAAAAAGCATATCATTACAGAATATATATATATATATATATATATATAGTCGCTTTGTGGATTCGGTGAAGAATAAGAATTACAATGATAGCTAGTGCTTGATTTATTTTATTGTCTTCTAAGTAAATATGTTGATTTACATAAAGATAAATTGGCACATTATGATAAAAGTTGTAGCATTCACCGAGTATTGACAAGTTTGTTGGAAGAAAGTAGAACCTCTAAATTAAACAAGATATTAGGCCAATATATATAGATAGATATAAATAAAATTAACACACTAAATTAAACTATAATCCATTTGTCCCCGAATGGAAATGGGATTTAACTTATTAATCTTCTCTCGATCGGACGTATTAGTATTTTCGCTTAAGAGAAACTTAAAAAGAATTTTAATAATTAATTCTGACCTAAGCTTTAGTATTAAATTGTTTTAAATATAACCTATATAAATCTTAAATATGTAACCCTCGTTCGAAAATAGAGTATGAGGAAAGGGATACAAGCACTGCGTTGGTACCTGGCCCTTTAATTCATAGTGGAGGTAGCACAAAAAAAGAAAAATTCTTATTCTTTGATACCCGCTTCTTTCCACCTTATCTTTTAAATGGGATAAAGTACGTACTACCTGAAAAGATCTATGAAAAAGAAGAAGGAATACATTATGTAAAATATTGTAAATGCTTTGACAACCTCATTAAAAAATAAATCAACAATTGATAAAATAAATAATATTATAACAATTATTAATTGAAGAGTACAATTGTGTCTATATATATATATATATATAACCTGTAAATTATGTTGAAATTAAAAACTGTCGAGCTCTAGCGGACTCTTTTTAATATATGATAATATGTACGGATCTTGGGAGTTATATATGATTAATTGAGTGATGGTGTGAGCGGGTGTGAGAGGGAATCAGTTGGTATTTGGTAGGGATCGGTAAATTAAAAATATAGGCACGAATGAACATGGAAGAACATGGGGTACAGGTGTTTAAACAAAGCGAAGCCACTACAACAAATTTCTTCATGAAGAAGACAATGTTAAACATTACAGTCAAGGATCGGTAACAACTTGGTTAATAAGAAAGAAGAATCCAATGAGCATATATGATATATCTCCATAAATTAACTTCTTCTTTTCTTATGAATATATTCCCGCCGTTCCATATTATAAAATTATTATTGATTTTTTAAAATTAATTTAAAATATTTTTTAAATTAAAATTAAAATAAGTTTTTTTCAATTTTAATCAATATCATTATAAATATTATAAACTATCTAAAAAAATATTATCCATTAAAAATTTAATTATTTCATAATTTTTAATGTGATTTTAAAAATATCTCGAACGAACTTTTAAAAATAAATATTAACTTTATAACTGATAACGAATTGAGTATATAAAAAATTATGAAAAAGTAAAATAATATTTGAAGTCGCTGTTACATAATTTGAACCCAGTCCCGTGAACCATTCACGGAACGTAACACAACACATACTTTTATTTATATTTTTTGGTGATGATGCCATACTTTTCTGCCAGCTTATTTCTTTGGTAAGTGCTTATCGTGATTAAAAGTTTACTATGGTATTAGGTTTACGGCATGGCGGTGGTATAGCAATTTTTTAATTAAAAAAAATCGGGTTTAAGCATTATAAATTGCCATAGTTATTTAAACATTTATTGGGTATTCATATTATTCTCCCTTTTGAAGTTGAAATTAATTATTATGATTTTCAAAGGAAAAAATTGACGCAACAGTGTAGTCATGCAATATTATAACTTATACATATTTATTTATTTGTGAGAGCGCCGTATTATGACCGATGTCCATCGGTCAAATAACACGGTTCGGTCTTCTTCGTGTGTTTGAGATGGATGTTACAAATAACCTATACTCTCTCTATTTTCAAGTATAAAATTATTATTAATTTTAAAAAATTTAAATTAAAAATTTAAATAATTTATTAAAAATTATAAAATAATAAAATTTATAATGAATAGTATTTTTATATATTTTATAATAATAATTATTGTATTAACAATATTTTTAAATTTATGTTAATTTTAAATTTAAAAATATTTTAAATCAATTTTAAAAAATTAATAATATTCTTATATTTTAGAAAGAATGAAGTAGCATTTTTGTTTTAGCTCATTACCAATCACGAGGATTTATTCCAATTTCTTTCCTCTCATTTTTATGCCATTTCAACGTGTTTTTAGCACATTGCATTTTAAAAAACAGAATATTATAATTAATAGGACAGTAAATTATAATGCTAATAATTAAGTAAGTAGATATATTATTTGTCACCATTGTGCAGTTAGGTGAACATAGAAAGGTTCCCGCTTTGCTGATGTTCTTCTGACCGCAAGAAAGGTGGGGCGTGATGAAAGAGACTGATGATTAAAATTGTCATAGGGTCCTTACCCCTTAGGAAATGGCTGTTTATGCTTTCCCATTTTATATTTCCCTCTTTTTTCTTTTTATTAAAAATAATTATTTTCTAAAACTGTGTATAAATCGACATGTATGATATATTCTCTGACTATTCCTTCCAAAAAGATTATGCTTTGATGGAGTCTCATGGAGATTGCAGATTCTCTGCCGAAACTCCCATAAATTTTCAGCCTTGGCCGCTTGTCAATACAAAATAATAAGAGCAGGAAGGACGAAAACGACCTCCGATCGGGTTAATTGTTTACCTAAGCTCAGCTGAGTTAATTATTAAATTATTTAAGTTGGATAATTAAATACTGTGACCCATCATTTTTCATTATTCAATATATATATATATATATGTGGGGGTAATTCATAGCCAAAATTAGATGCGAGTAATTTTTCATCTAACTCAATTTTGTCTATCCGTTACGAGATCGAATGACTTAGAAATAAATATATCACATAATAATTTAGCGCACTATTAAATAATTGTTATGCAGTATATGATATATGATCCACATAAAAAATATTCATATTACTCATCAAATATACCATACAATTATTACATAACATAGGCTACATTTAAAAAAAATAAGATAGCACGACATAACAGTTATGATCAAAAATCACCCATCCATTTCAATGGTTTTGTTTTTTAGTTTCTCGATCTCTAAAAAAAATTAGTCTTTTTCTTTTCTTTTTAATTTTTTTTTATTCTCCTCCCACTTTCTCTTTCTAAATATTTTTATTAACTCTTTTCTTTCATTAATTTTCTCCATCTAATCTTTTATTCACTCTCTAGCTTAATAATGACGCATTAGTTTTCTGTACAAATCTAGTGGGCTTATCGTCTTGTGGTAATATTCTCTCCAACACAGAAACATGACCAATATGTCCTTGGTTGGTAGGAAAAATCCATAAACATCCA
Organism: Hedera helix; assembly: GCA_947179155.2. Taxonomy (NCBI): domain Eukaryota; kingdom Viridiplantae; phylum Streptophyta; class Magnoliopsida; order Apiales; family Araliaceae; genus Hedera; species Hedera helix. Next base: position 29,529,698 of record OX359283.1, read on the forward strand.
TTAGCGAAATGATTATATATATAGTAAATATTTTTAGGCCAGTATATATGTCATATTCTGGTTAGTTATATATTAATATTATCACAATTGTGACCAAGTACAAAGGATTAAAAAAGTATACAAGAATAAATGATTAGGTACACAATTAAGAATAAATAGTGTCTAAAATTCAGTTGATAATTGGTGTGATGGTGTGGTATAATATTTTAGTCAAAGATTCAAACTCCACAGCTAATGACACTTTATATACATACGCACACGTATATGCATGTATTAGCAATATGCAATTTAATCTCATATCATTATTGTATGGAATATGATTTTTTTGACGAATATGTTCCCGTATAAAGTTTGGGCATGCTTTTATTATCCCTTTTCCATATAATATGGAAGTCCACCTCTAATTCTCTTTTCGAATAATAATATAATAATAATAATTATTATTATTATTATTATTATTTTGAGAAGTGATTTCCAGTAGAAAAATATAGTTAGCCACTTGCATGACCTGCGCATTTTATATAAAAACTCCAACAAATTTTTTTTTATCCTAGGGAGACATACTTGTTTTTTAAACTATAACGGGTCCTAATGCCCAATTGGTGGCTCATTCATCAAAATTTGGCACATAATGAATTAATTGATGATGGTAACAAAAGGATTCATCTGTCTGTGTGTACCGGGACGAAGTCGCATAGGGACTTGTGGGACTTCATTGATTTTTTTTTTTTAATTTTATAATATATAAAAAAATTAAAAATTTTAAATGTTATATACAAATTAATTCCACTAAAATTTTGTAAAATTATTAATATTTGGGGTCAATTTAAAATTTTATAATTTTTTCACTTAAGTCTCAATCTCATATCATTCTTATTTCCTTTATATATATATATATATATTTATTTATATAATCTTCTTAAACTAATTAATAATCTATTTTATATTATTTTTTAAAGAATTAATTATTTATAAATAATTTGTTTATAAGAAAATTTACTAAGAGTCAATAGGGTGTATATATACATATATATAAATATATATAGAATTAACAATTATTATATTATTATTGTAATCAAATATATATTTTATATATACAAACCAAAAATATAAAATTATTCAAAAAATTTACTCAAGAACGTTACCCTTAAACCTCAACTAAATTATTTATAAACTCATAATTTAACCTTACTAAATTTTAATTTTGACTTTGTCGCTGTGAACTGGACCATTACTAATTGTTTATATCAAGTTGATGCGGCCATCGTATTTGAAGCCATCTATTTTATTCCAAACAAACATTTATTACTCTCTCTGCGGTCCTCTCTCTTTCAACTAACTTGAGGGGGATAAGTATGATATATCTATAGATAATGAAACTCTATATTTGCATATTTAAAAATAAAAATAAAAATGACAAATAACTCAAAAATGAACATTTATTGTATGGGCTAACTCATAACCAACAAAACAATGGCCTAGTTGACTCAATCAATATCCTATCAATACATATATAGTATATTGAACGAGTTATGCGGCCCAAAATCCATTATAACTTTGATGGTAATCATTTATCTTGTATTGTCAGTTTTACTAGGCCCAAGTGAAGCTTTGAATCCTCCTTTTTCATACATTTTTTTAATAGTGAGACCCAATTCCTTAGAAGCCAATTATAGGATGATGATGATTCGGCTGCCGTTTATACGAGAGGAGAGGAAGATACTCCCTACCAGTTAAGGTAGACCCAAAGGTTACCTGCGGGTGGATGGGTGCGTCAAATTAATAAAATAAAAATAAAAAATAAAAAAAAAAGAAAGAAGGAGGTAGACCTAACGGTTACTTCATCTTATCGGTTGGAGGCAGTTAGCTAGCTAATGTAAGCGTAACAACAATAACCAAAATTTTTAATTAAATCAATGATATCTAAAAAATGTAACAACAATAACCAAAATTTTCTATATACTATAAGAAAATATCAAAATTATTTATAAAAAAATAACAATTTTCTATATGCTATAAAAAACTCATATTTACGTATGAAAAAATAATTTTTTTTAAATAAATATAAAACTCACTCACTAACTATTCATATAAAAAATATACTATAAAAATATTATTATTTTTATATACGAAAAAGTACTTACTACAGTCTTGTAACTTGCTCGCGCTGGTTCCCCCAATATTGTCTATCAGTTCATTTATGCATCACTAACAGCCTGCCTAGAGTACTAGTACACTATCTACCTTTGAAATTGACAAAAGATGAAAAGAAACTCGAAAATTATTTTTGGCTACAAAATTCACACCTTGTGTAATTTTTCGGTATCAAATAAGAAGATTAATTTGTTATGTATATGAAGTTTTAAATTAATATAAAAATACATTCTGTTATAACTTTTTATGTGAATTTGTGCAGCACTAAAATAATCCAAAATATATTATTAGAATAGTGAATTGTATCTATATATATAATTTTATTTTATTTAAATTTTGAATTTAACCCGAATTGTATTACACTTGACTTTCAAAAATAGAAGTCGAGCGAATTGTCAAGGTGAAAGAAATTGAAAAGTCGGACCAGATTAGGTGGTTGTGCTGTAAGAGATGACAAATTTTAATTTTAAATCGAAATATATGAATTAAATTAATATATATACAAGGTTCTAGTAACTAACCCCAAAAAATACAATTAAGCCAATAAATACCGAATTGTTAAACTTTGAGCTCTTGTATTGATGACGACACTAGGACAATTTGGTTGAAACCAGATCCTCCTCTGTACCGGTTTTTTTTGGTACTGATATCTATAGCACGATTTCTATGACGACGATATGTCCTAACACAAAAATCTTACAAAAAAGAGAATTACTGACGACAGTATGTCCCGACACAAAAATCTTACAAAAAAGAGAATTACGACAGTACATACCATCGTCGTAAATTTTAAAAACTGTTGCCATAAATCTCATCACAAAAAAACAAAAGAATTTAATTATAGAAAATCTCGTGTCAATTTAGTTGCATTCCATTTATTTTTTCTTGTATTTTTAAGAAGAAGAAAAAACAAAAAGAAGTCCATGTTCTGTGCATAGAGATTCCTTCCAGTTGGGTTTAAAATATGTACTTTCCCAAAAGTAGAAAGCAAAGGTCTTCACTTTCTTCCTCCAAAGAAGAAAAGGCAAAAGAAACAGCACAAGGTTCACAAACAAACTGGTAAAGGCAATAAATATCAACTACCTATTATAATAATCATATCAATTTTCAATTAGTGCTACCAAGTCATCTATTTATTTATTTATTTTTGGTAATTTGAGCAAAATTTTAACAATTTTGGCTTTGCCAATATTAGATTCCAAAACCTAGTATGCCCAAAGCCTTATGAGTAGTTGTTTTACTTTCTTTTGTTAGAACTTAGAACCCATGCCCAAAGGATCATCAGCTTTAGTGTGACAAGTTTAGCTCCAGCTGCTGCATTATTACCGGTTCGACTTCAAAGCATCAGCAAGATGTAGTACACTAGAGTAATAGGTAGAGCTATCAGCATCCCAAATATAACCCTGCAACAAATAAAAAGATGATTAAACCAATACATACATATTCAACAGAAAACTTAAGCATTAACTAGGTACTAGAAAATATGAGTCATGATTTCTTCGTTTAATCATTCATATGATCATATGATAATTGATAGCTTCTGCGTTGCAAGAAATAAAATCAGTTTTGAGATCTTCTAACCCAGTGCTAAGTATGTCGGGGTGAACACTATATTCCTTAGCAAAGACAAAAGGGACAATTCCTTGTGGAAGGGCTGCCTGAAAATGCAAAAGTCCAAATAGATGGAAGATTAACCTATGAATAAAAGAGTAAGTAGGTAATCAACTATAGGTTAATTCATATGTTTGAATAACCAATACCTGAACAATTGCAATGTGCAACAAAACTCCTCTCAAACCAACGGCGATTGAGGCAGCAGCCATGACTGCAGGACCTGTGAGGAATCGAACGCCCATAGCAAAGGCAGCAATTGAGTTCCCGCATGCAATGATTCTAGGCTGCAGCGCCATGAATAAGCCTGGAATTCAACAGTTCAATCAAATATATTACTACAACAAATAGATACTTGAATACATTAGCCTTGCATTGTGAGGAATGGAGCATACCAAGACTAAACATGGCCATTCCAAGACCAGCATCGGAGAGAATGGATATTGATTTTGCAATTATCGCAGGCATTTGAATACCCCACCTGAAATTTTTAATGAACAATGACGATCACTACATCATAAATAGAAACAATGCCCCAATTAGAAATAAGTAACTTTGCATACTTGTATGAGACCAAAGACCAGGTGAGGCCGAAGAGGCTGGAGTATGTATTTGGATTCCTAATGAGTTTTCGCCATACCATAATCAAAATAAGTCTAGTCATGACACTAGTAGGTGGCATGGCCGTGGCCTTTTTCTCACCATCAGCCACAGACTTGGGGTGCAGCTCAGCTGTGGAGCTTGAACCAAGCTTGGATGGTACAGGTCCTTCCTGATCAACTCCATTATGGACTTGCCTGTTCCCAAAGCTAAACTCATTCCGGCCAAATTCATCATACTCTATTAAGATAAGATAAATCACATCATGAATAAATTTAGAATCAGAAGTTAACAAAAGCTATGCAATTTAAGCAAGATACTCCTATCATCAATGAGAAAACACGCATGGATACAAATATTGAATATTATAACAATGTAAGTTTGTCATCATAGTAGATAAATAAGACCATAATCTCAGGTTTTGTAGCATAGATCAAGGGATAATATAACGGGAAAAGACATACGAAAAAAACACAAAGTCCACATCACTTGCAAACAGATAAAGAAGCTTAAATCCTAAAACAGATTCATCAAGACAAAAATATAGTTACATCAAAAGTAGAAAAGTCCAAGCAGACGTACGTTGTCACATAAAAATTCATAACCAAAATAAGACATGCAAGTGATCAAGCGAACCATCAAAACAAACAAAATCCATCAACTAAGAGTGTCAAAGTACAAACCTTTAGGATGAGCAATCCCACTATGGTCATTCCCATACTCTCCTCCCCCGAACACATGAATCCCTCCATCAGAAACCGGCGAAGCGCTCGCGCTCCAAACAAACATATGAAGATCTTTACCACCATCCACCCCATTTGCTTTCTTCTTTGCAGCTGGTCCAGCCCCCGGAGAAAAAATCCCAGCCCCAGGCAGTGCAGGATACCCTGCACTCCCCTGCCCATAAACCCCATTCTTTGTATGGTTCCCAAACCCCCCTGTTCCATTCTCCTCGTCAAAACCCAAGTTCCCAAAATTTGATTGCCTTGGACTCAAATTGCTAGCATTTTTCCCATTCACCATGGAATAGAAATCAGTATGATTAAAGCTTGATCCCCTAGGTGTTGGGTTTCTTGATGATTGCAGAGAGTAAATCTCTGCATTTGTCAAGTTTGATGGTCTTGGTGTTAATGAAACACCCGAATGAGGCCCGTGTGATCGCATTGAGAAAATTTCAGACCTTGAACTAGTTGATTTTCTCACTGTTACATGTATTTTTCCATCTTCACCAATCTCAGCCTCAGTTTGTAATGGTTCTTTACCATCTAAAGATAAGATGTCAGAATCAACTCTAAATGATATTATAGAGCCAGCAGTAGCAGGAAATTGTTCTGCAATGAGAAGCCTAGCTCCTCTGTACTCAAACAAAAACAACATCAGAGTGTACCAAATGATACATTGTAACACAACAATTTGAACCATTAGGCTTCCTGAGGCTTCACCATACATACCCTTTAAAAGAGGAATGCCCATGACTAGTGTGTTGGGGAGAGTGGAGAGAGAAAATAGAGTGATGGACCATTCCAGGCAGCCTCTAGAGCTGGTTCTTGACCAAATGGCTAGAACAACAAGGACTATGATTTTTTGAAGGGTGTCAGCAGCTATGAACCTGAAGTTCATGGCATAGGGATTGTTGGTGGAAATGAAGTGAAATGAAAGCAGAGGGACTGCAAAGAGGGCTACAAATCTGTTAATTCCTGAACACTGGTCAGGAGTGAAGATCTTCCACCATTTCACTGAACCGTAAGCTAAGATCATGGCCACATAGAGTGGAACAACAGCAGTGAAAACATGGTAAAGGTCTGAAAGTGAGATCATTTTCTTTATTTTAAGTGGGTTTTAAGGAATACCCAGATGAGAAAATGGGGAAATCAAATACCAGATGGGAGTTCACTACAAATGGAAGAAAAAGGTAAAAAAAAATCTGGCTTTCACTCACTAATCCTTCTGTAAATAGTTCAAGAAACTTAAAGAGTGGGAGTCTAACAATAAAACAATATGACTGTGTGTTGTGGACGCAGTATATATATAGATTTTTCAAATATTGGTACTGAAAAATAGGTATACAAATTAAGGTGCAGAACAATACCCAGTAGAGAATAAGGTTATATCAGCCCGTATTCATGGTTAATCAGAAGGGGTATTCAAAATAGAGACAGAAGAAGATAATAATGAAGATGGGACTGTCAAGAAGATAATGGCGGTGAGCTGGTTCTCCGGCGTGGGACTGCAGGGGGGAAGTGGAAAAGAAAAGAAGTGTTGTGTTATGAGTAGTAGTGATTGCAAATGAATGGCATGGCAGACAGACGAATAGTAAAAGCTGAGGAGAGATCTTTTATTAAATATTAATAGTAATAGTACTGTAGTAGTAGTGCTTTGATGATGAGAGAGAAACACGTAACATAGGAAAAGTAGCGTCAGCTTGTCATTGAGATGGAAAAGACCAAACACCATCGAAGGGAAATAGAAAGGAGAGGAAGAAAAAGTGAAGGAGAAGGGGAAAACAGACCCAGTTCCAAACACAGCTGCTGGTCCACTTCATAAGATTCTCTCCACTTTATTCTATAATAGTAAAAAAAAAAACTCTTCAAATTAAAATGTATTAATTTATGTGATAATTTAAAGAATATTATTTATTATTTTAATATTTTATGTTTTATCAATCTTTTTAATTTAATTAAAACAAAATAAATAAAAATAAATAATATTAAATTTTAAATGAGTTGGACATCAAACCCATTAAGTAAAATAAATATTTTAAACATTTTTTCATATGATTTAGATTATCCCAAAACAAAATAAATATTTTGAAGAGACAATGTCAACTTATCAGTTCTAAAGAGAGATAATGAGGTTACAGGTTTGAGAACTAAGGTTGAAGAGGCTGTTGAAGATAATTTTTTTGATGTGGTTCACCTATTTAAGTATCTCAAAGTAATTAAAGAGGCTATTAAAAATGTTCTTACTCTATAAAATATACTGTATTTTTCTAAATATAAGCTTAATAATTATATTATTATTATCATTCTAGTAATGTTAAATATTTTAATTTTATTTAAACAAAGCTCTTAGTAGAAATACTCCATATTCAGTATAGGTGACATTAGAGCGTTTTCAATAGTAGTAGCAAAAAATACTCTCCAAATTGAAATTTGTTGACCTACGTGACAATTTGAAGAGTATTATTTGTTATTTTAATATTATATGCTTCATCAATCTCTTCAATTTAATTAACGCAAAATAAATATAAAGAAATAGTATTAAATTTTAAAATGAGTTGTATATCAAACTTGTCAAATAAAATAAATATTTTTAGCAATTTTCATATAATTTTGATTCTCTCAAAACATAATAAATGTTTTGAAAAGGTAAGGTCAACTTATCCATTATGAAGAGAGATAATGAGGTTATAGATTTAATGACCATGGTTGAAGAGACTATTGGAAATAATTTTTTTTAATATGACTCACTTATTTAAATATTTTAAAGTAGTTGAAGGGAGTGTTAGCGATAGACTTGTATTATTTATTATTAGTATAATAATACTTGAATAATTCTCTCCACCGAATGAACAAAGATGATTTCTCGTGCGTCGGAAAGATTTTGTTTCTGGCTCACTTTTTAGTTCCCCTCTCTCCTGATTTCAGGTGAGGCGAGGTGATATGAATACAACCTAAGAATTTGTGCTTTGTGCAAAGCCGCTTTTGTCAGGCTGGGCTACTTGTTTTAAAGATTTGGGAATGTTATGATGCGGCGCATATAAAATTAACGATGGTTATTGTCTTTTTTTTTTTTAAGTTTTAATTATTATGTCTTCCAGATTATTTATAAAAAGAAAAAGAGAAAAAATCATTCTCACTTTCAATAATATATATATATAAAGCAGAGGGAATTTATATATCCACAACCACAAGCTTCTTTGTCGCAATAAACGAGTCCTATATTTATGTAAAAGAAAACTTATAAAAATATTAAATTTTACTTGTAAAAATAATACTTTCTATTTTTTATTATATAGGTCGTTTTAGAATATATTTTTTTCTTTTCAAAATATAAGACTTTTTACATATATCTAGAAATTTTTTTAAATAATTTTCTACCTTATTATTTACTTACTATTAATATTAATGAGGTTTCTTAATATGTGTGATTATGTCTCAAAATACCTATATAATAGAAAGGAGGGAGTAATTTACCAAAAAAAAATAAAAAATTCCCTTTTTATGGCATGTTCAAGTAAATTTTTAGTACGTAACTCTCATGAATCTCCTCATCCTCTGATGACGTCTGGTAATTTTTGTTTGTCTTAATAAAATGACCTAATTTAAAAACATAATTCTAATATTTAAATCCCAAGTTTTATATGGCTTATTATTTGCTTAAAACCGGATATGCTATTAAGCTTGTAGCTTCCAAGTTCCTTCTTTCCACTGAAATATGGTATTAAACATACTTTAGAACGAGCATACTTAGAGGCCCCACTGCTGTGCCGTAAATGGTAGGAGTGTAACTTGGGCAACTTTCGCGGGTTTAAGGGTCTTTCTAATACTTAGTAGCTCATAATTTTTTTTTGAGAATTATGTATGCTACTACTTGGGCGCTTGGAGTATATAATACATTATCAAATGATCTGAAAAATAACAAAATATTAAAATAGTTCTTAATCAGTAATAAAGTTAGAAATTTTATTCAATGAGATTATAAATAATTTAGTGGAGTGTTTAGAGACGGCGCTTCTGAGCTAATTTTTTTAAATAATTTTGCAATTTCCGATTACGTATATAAAATATGTATTTGATTACAATGTTAATATAATAAGTAGTAACATAATACACACACACACACACATCTTATTGGCTCCTCTTGCGCTTTTTTAATCACAATTTTTTTCATAAATAATTAATTTCTTAATTATTTTAAAAAATAATATAAACTATATTATTATTTATTTTAAGAAGATTAAAAGAAAATACATATACCAAGCAGTAGGAGTAATATGATATTGAGAAGTTATAAAATTTTAATTTGACCTTGTATAAAAGAAAATTTATAAAATTTCAGTGGAATCAATTTGTTGTTTACTATTACACTTATTTTTTAAATTTTTTTATCATATATTATAAAACAATTTTTTTCAGTGGGGTCCCACATCTCAACGTGTGGCTTCGTCCATGTTCCTAATAATATTAAATTAATAAAAATAGTTAGTTATATGCATCCATCATTCTTATAAATAAGCATAACCTCGAAAAAAATTAACGTCGAAGAATATGATCTTTAACGTGTCTGGCCTTGGGCCTTTTTTCCTGGAATAGAAGTAGGCCAGGCAAAATTATAAAGTTTGAACATAATAAGGCACCCTCCTGGTCTCATAGAGAACGGAAATTCTAAATACTAACAAAATGTAATGGTTGAGTATTTGTCATGGATGCAAGGTTTATGCAAATTAATATGAAATGTCGTCTGATATTTTCAAACAGCAACAACAGGATTATAACCAATTTTAAATTGAAGTTTTGCAAGTTTCTCATCCCATTGGGTTCGGAATACAAACAACTATTAATGTTACTGGCTCAGAAGTTTTGATTAGGAGGTCTATTTAACCGAACTATGCCATGACCATAGTGAAGGGCATATTGTGAAGGATATGGAAAATCTTGTTGTCTTCCAACCAGTCATTTCTACAAAAAATATGACAAAAGAAAACTATATTTTTGTTTTTGAGAAAAAGAGAAATTTTAATTTAATAAAATATTAATAATTAAAAATATATGGATTAAATTTTTTGATATTCTTGCTGCTTCAAAATTAGAAAGACATTTTTTGTTCTCTGTACTAAAAAAAAAGTGAGATATGTTTTTATTATTAAGACTATAAAGTGATACGATATCCTTGATTTGTCAAATACATTTTCATTATTATTTCAAGCACTGTGACTAAAATCTTAGTAATTAAAATGTTTCTAATAATATGATTTCTAAATAATGTTAAAAATGGTAATCTCAGCAAATGGAAGGGGTAGAAATTATTAATTAATTTGTTATACATATAAATATCAAATAAACTCTTAAATATTTTAATTTAAACATTTTACAAAATAACTTAAAATGTTTCTGCTAATATGATGTCCAAATAATTTCCTAATATGTTGGCATGTGCAGTCGTGTATTCCAAAGCTTTTTAGTGACGGATACAATAGTTTTGTATTACGAGTAGGCACGGGAAGTACGCCATCATGATGTCCCCCCAAAAAGGACTTAATTGCGATTCAAGTTGTGTGCGGCCGCCAGCCCGCCAAGGTTGAGTGTTGTTGTGAACGTGAACTGGAATTGAGTTTTAACTGAATTTAATTTACATTAAATAGTTATAAACGGTAATAAATATGATTCTCGAAAGTTCAGATAAAGTCACTCAAATCAATTATTAAAAGTAAGATTACGAAATCAATCGAAATTTATTTCACTAGGGTCGGGGAAATGGTGAATTGAGACTTAAATATATTTACAACTATATTTGGACCACAACGTTACAAATACCGCTTAAATATAATTTTGATGTTCCTTTCACTCTGAAAATAATAGTATGTTCCTTATTTAATGTCCATGAAAAATATATATTATTATCTCAAATAGACTATACAAAGTTGGAACAAATAATACATGAGTCCCGGTTATATATGACAATAATTTTATATCGATGAAAAATATCAACGTATATAAATACATAAAATATATAAGTGAAAATTAAGAAAAGACTCGTATACTATTATTCTATCTTATTTTTTAAAGTTATTTCTTAAAATTTCACGTTAATTAAAATTTAATTTCGTCATAATATTTATCGACATGTATATCATTTTTCATAATACATTTGTACTTCCGTCAAAGTCGTGAGAGTTGAGAGAGGACGAACTTCATGATAAAAGAGTATGTATTAATCTTTATTTGATAAATTTTTAAAAAAAAAGCATTTTTAATTTAATTTTCTTCTTCTAGCTCTAAAAAAAAACTGATGGAGTATATTTAACAATGGGAAGACCATGTAGTTACAAGAATATTTCTTCAAGTTCATACATTACTTTTGCTTAGATACAAGCGTTTAAACAAATGTTTATTGAGTAACTGAAAAGGTTACAAAAAGACCGAGAGTTGCTATATTCTAAAATTTTCTTCATCCTACGTGGCATTTCATTTACGAGCCAATTTTTGACAACTAGGAGAAAAGTCAAAAAAAATTGGACTGCGTGTAGAATAAGCATACAAATTAATGAATTATACAATCTTCGTGCTAGTAAAAACACACACCAGCGTTAGAATAAACTGGAACGAATAAGTATAGATAGACATCTAAATATTATATTTATTTTAATTATTAAAAAATATAATATAATATAATATTAAAATTTATGTTATATTCTATTTTTTAATAATTAAAATAAATATAATATTTAATTATATATTTAAATATTGTGTATCTACTTGTCACAAAATCAATCATCGTCTTTTTCAAAAACAAATGAAGTAGTTTGGGGATGTCCTTTAACATAGATTTGGAAACTACATGTATTAATGCTAGTTTGAATTAAACGAATAGAATGAGTAAAAATAAATAAATAAATAAATAGTAAAATAATTCATTTTATTCTAGTTAAAATAAGTTATTCTATACACTCTCTTAAATAATAAAATTCATAAATTTAGAAGGGATAAAAATAGTCAATTATATTCTAATAAAACAACCAAATATAATTTTTTTATTTCATAAGAATGAATTATTTTATTTATACTTTTATTTTTTCAATCCAAATGTAACATTAAGGTTAAAAAAAATACTCTATAGTGAGCATTTTTACTTTGTAAAAATATTATACCCCGCGTTATAGGTCTTTTCCCAATTTATAAAAGAGAGTGGCATGTTTATAGCCGGTCCACTAAAAGTAATTAAAAAGGCTTCATTCTATCACTTTGATTGATTAATTTACGTGAGAAGTGGTAGAATAAAATTTATTATAATTAAATAGATATATGTGATAATTTTGTTATTATATTACACTACTTACCATCATCAATAATCAAACATATACTTAAAATTATTTTATTTTTTCTGTCATTTTATTCATTCAATCCAAACACGACATTATTTTGATTTAGAGGGGAAATTGACCATTCTAACACATATTTCGTCGTACCAGCATGACTTCACTTATTTATGTGTTCACATGAATTATAAATATATCTCGAATATGTTATATAAGTAAATACCTTACAAATTATTATTTAAGAAAAATTGATATTCTTAGCATAATATTCAATTTTTGCACTATAAACGATGAATTACACAACTACAACATTACATTAAAAATATTTTTAAAAAATCAAAATTCTCACATAAACCTGTCACGTATATAATTTATCTTATCCATAACGGAAGAAACCATATGGCAAGTTATAAAAATATTACTCCAAATTTTTATGTGAAGAAATTAATTTCGTAGTAGTATATTATTATTATTTTGCTTACTTAAGCCATTGTACCAAATGTCCACAAGGGTAAAAAGTTGCTTATTTATTTTCATGCCTAGAGGTAGGCATGCATAACAAGCTATCATGTCCTGACAGATTTTGATTATTGACCAGGTTAGGTTAGATTTTGATTTTTTGGCCTGCAGGTCAGACCGAATTAGGCCTTGGTCTAAGTCATTTTCTATAATTTTGTGTAATCAGGTCTTTAGAGTGATCTATAATTATATATAAATTTAATAGTGGAGTAATATTTTTTGAAGAAATAAATTACGATGCAAGTCTTATCGAGAATGCATATAATTTATTAGTTTTTTAAAGAGTATATTCTTATATTTTAACTTTTTATTTTGTTTTCCTTTCCCTCATTTATTTTAGTTATAGCGAGAGACAAAAATATGTAGGTGGACTACCGTTTTAATTTCTTAAACATATAACAGAGTAAGTGGATAACTATTTTATTATTGATTGAATATAGACAAATATTTCTAAAATAAAAGTAATATTTACAATAATAATATATTAATTAAAGATTATTTTTTAATAGCGGCCTGTAGATCAGGCCGGAGCGGACTTTTTTTTAAGTCAGGGCGAGGCGGGCATTAGTGTTCAAATAACGGCCTTTTTGAAGTCTGCAGACCGAATTTGAATGGGTCAAGTCTGGACCAGATCAGACTCAAACCGAACCAAACTGTTTGTGAGTTGTGGCTTTCTGTGCATGTCTAACTAGAGGTACAAGTCTACAAGATAGAACAATATATATATATAGTTGTGTAGTACACAGTCGTCTATGACGACAGTTTTTTTGGACTACAGCGATAGTTGAGATTCAATCATCACTATATACCAGAAATATCTATGGTGACGGTTGAACCATTATCGTAACCTAAAAATATTATTGTTATAGACGATTATACATTACACATCTGTGTATATATATTTTTTCATATATATATCATCGACAAATACGGCTCCACTACCACCAATATATATCTCTCTCTCATTCTATTCCCTTTCCCACGACACCCCGACTTGTTGATTGTGCCAAACCAAAAAGTAAAACGATCAATGGGCAGCACTAGTAAAGTATCGAGCCAGCTAGAGCCATGGTGCGATCTAGAAGACAAGGTGGTTCTGATCACCGGAGCATCATCGGGACTCGGTTGGGATTTCTGCATCAACCTTGCCAAGGCTGGTTGCAAGGTGATTGCAGCCGCTCGGCGAGTGGATCGGCTCAAGTCTCTTTGTGATCAGATCAATCAGTCCTCAGCTACTCCACGAGCCGTTGCTTTGGAGCTCGATGTCACCGCCGATGCTCCGTCTATCGAGGCCGCGATAGAAAAAGCTTGGACAATTTTTGGACATATTGATTGCTTAATCAACAACGCCGGCATCAGAGGTATGAGATTTCAACATCCAAATCTTCACCCTTTTTTGTTTTTTTTATACATATGAAAAGTAGAATTATTAGGGAAGTGCTCTAATTTTTTATTATTTGGGTTTTATTTATTTATATTTATTTTATTCATAAAAGGTATAATATTAATATTAGTAAGAAAGCCGAGTAGTGCAAGGTAATTAGTTAATTTTTGTCCAGTCTAATTTATGTAGACAGAGCTTAGTTGTCTAGTTATCTATTCTTTTCCAATTAAAACACGGTTGCCGTTTCCAAGTAAAATATAGTCCCCTTGTGTTGCGATTAAATACAGTTCCTGAAGGACAAATATATACATATATATATATATATATATATAGAGAGTAAAGTTCAAGAGCATACATCTCCTTAAAAAACATACCTAACATACTCCATTTAGCGACGGACTCGACGACGGTTTGGTCCATCGCCATATGTTCATCCGTTGCTATATGTTGTCCGCCGCTAAAAGTTTTAGTGACGGACGAACCTATGACAACGGACTAAACTGTTGTCGGATCTGTCGCTAAAGGGGGTTCTTTAAGGAGGTATGCTCTTGAACTAAGTCATATGTATATATATATATATATATATATATATATATATATATAGTCCCCTTCTCCAGCGAATCTTAAAAAGCGAACCAAAGACGACGGTTCGTCTTTAGTTCGCTTTTTAAAGTTCACTTTTGAAAATTTTCCTATATATATATATATGACTTGGTTTAAGGGTATACCCTTTAAATAACATACCAAACACACTTTCTTTAGCAACGGTTTGGTCCGTCGTCATAGGTTCGTTCGTCTCTAAAGTTTTTAGCGATGAACAAACATATAGCGACGAAAAAACTTATGACGACAGACCAAACCATCACCGGATCCGTTACTAAAGGGGGTATACCAGGTATGTACTTTAAAAAACTATCCTCTTGAACTTTACGATATATATATATATATATACATAATTGATTTATTTTGATCCAAATTGGTTAAAAAGGACAATTTTGCAAAAATAAAAATTACTTATAACATTGTAAAAATTGAAGTAATAAAGTACACTATATTACGATTCTGTGTCACAATTAGCCTTTAAATATATGGAAGCAATGCTATATCTCATTAGCTACATTTCAAAAATAGAATAATGTCAGAAAGTAGGACACAGAGCAAATGATAAAATCAAATAGAAATCACCAAAAAGCAAGCAACTTGCACAGTCACATAACCTAATGGCGCAAGCGGGCTCCGGTGTAAGAATCAGATCAGACCAAAAGCGTAAACAATAGAGGGAATTAAACTATTAGAAAACAATAAAGTTTATGTAACTTTTTGCTTATAGCTATATTTATAGATGTTAGATCCACCCGAAACTAATTAGGACTAGGAATCCTTTTTAGAATTACTATATAATTGCAATTAATTATTGATTGAGTTCTTTCCAAATTAAATCTCCTTATCTCCCCCAAATAAAGAAATACAATCTTATTTTAATTAGGACTCCCTCTTTGAGCAAGTCGTCCAAATAGATGGAAGTGGCTAGCACCAGATTCGGGCCAAAAAATAATACGGGCTGCACCTTAACCGGAGCCAAATAATTAAATTTCAAAACTTGGAAAGGACAATTTCGCAAAAAAACCCCAAAAAAAACAGTACTTATAACATTGTAAAAATTGAAGTAATAAAGTACTATATTAAGATGAACTTTTCTAGGGGGACCAGGTAATGAGGACCGGGCTAGCGACCAATTAAATTTTTGTCTTTTAATGACTCTAAAAAAAATAAGTTTGATTTTTTGGAACTAATTTTTTTTTACAGAATACAGTGATTTAAGTGTAATTTGAATGCATGTAAACAAACAACGTTTACAGACTGTACAACACTGTTTGTTTACATGTTTCCAAATCACACCTAAATTACTGTATTCTATAAAAAAATTAGTTTCAAAAAATTAGACTTATTTTTTGAGAGTTATTTAAAAAAAAAAGAAAAAAAGAAGTAAACCGGTCGCTAGACCGATCCCATTCCCCTCCCCCCATAGACTTTTTGTAGTAAGATTCAGTGTCATGAGAGAAGAATTGTACAATTAGCCCTTAAACATATCTAGGTAGGATGCTATGTTTCATTAGCCACATTTCAAAAATAGAATAATGTCAGAAAGTTAGGACAGAGCAAATGATAAAACCAAATGGAAATACCACTTCCCTATTAATTATCTCACTAGTTTCAAAACAGGAAATAGAAGTCAACTTATATTTACTCCATTCATTAATTCTAAGTTTTAACATGGTTCGTATAACTTTGAATCTGATCAGGGAGCACGAGTTCTACATTCGAATTAACAAAAGAGGAATGGGACAACGTCTTCAAAACAAACTTAGCCGGAGCCTGGTTATGTTCAAAATACGTGGGATTGCGGATGCGTGATGCCGGTAAAGGCGGTTCCATCATCAACATTTCCAGTATTTTTGGCCTGAGCAGGGTGCAGAGCAATGGAAGTCTTGCTTACAGTTCTTCCAAAGCAGGGATGCACGCCATGACCACAGTAATGGCACTTGATTTTGGGACATACAACATCAGAGTGAATGCAATAGCCCCGTCAATTTTCCAGTCTGAGATCACAAAGGAGCTGTTCAAGCAGGAGTGGCTCAAGAATGTGGTGAAGAAAACTCTGCCACTCCAATACACGGCCACAGTTGACCCGGCATTGACATCGGTGCTTAGGTACTTAATCCATGAGTCTTCAAAATATGTGACGGGCAACATTTTCATTGTTGATGCTGGCACCACTCTTCCTGGTGTTCCCATCTTCTCGTCCCTTTAGATTTCTAAACGTTTTTCCTTTTTTTCCTTTATGTGGAATATCGTGTATGGATGTTATGTTTATGAATTGCATGTGATGGTCTCTGGCTGAATATAAGTGATACAAAATTTCATTTACATGGTCCCATGATGGGATGACATATAAACTGATATTAAGCGCAAGTTTTGACGCGTATACAAGGTGAAGGAAGCTAGGAAGGGAGTACCTTTACTGTTCAAACTATAAAAACAGTAAATTTAAGTTTGAATAACTGCATAATATTTAAATATTATATTTATTTTAATTATTAAAAAATAGAGTATTTTGTGTAATGTTTTACTTTTTAATTATATACTCTCTCCGTTCTCAAAAGGAGGACGAGGTATAATTTTTTTATTTTCAAAAAGAGGATGTAAAATATATAAAATAAAAAATAAGTATGTCATTTAGTAAGATTTATTAATTTATAAAAATAAAAATATTTATCACTTTATATAATTTTGTGAGGTTATTAAGGATTAATTTGATTTTTTTTTAGTCTTTTTTGTTCTTACTTTTATTTTTAATATGTGTAAAAAAATATATTTTATTCATCTTTTTTAGGAAATACCAGTTTTTGTTTCTTGTTACCTTGTAACTGGAAAACATCTATTATTTATTTATGATGCGTATTTAGGTTATTTGAATTTTGGAAAATCCGAAAAAAAGAGGAGAAACCTAACGAAAGACGTAAGAATGTTGAATTATTGGGCGGACCCACTTGCCATCAACCAGTACATTAGCTAATGTTGAGTTCTCCTCATTTGTTGTCAAATGCCCCTAATTATGCCCTAGCCTTCAAGTTCAATATTTACTTTTCTATTGCAAAAATTTGAGAAATCGAATTTTGCTATTGTAAGAAAATTAATTTAATTAATATTAATGCCTAATTTTGTGAGTCTGTCAAAAATCATCAAAAGCACGAACACCTACACTTATGAAGAACCGTTGGCCACCCCTAAAACTAACAATGTCTTGAGTCGTCTGGGGATACTCCGGTGTGAGAGTAAAGACATACCAAAAGTGTAAATAATGGATGGAATTAAACTGCTAAAAATTAGTAAAATTCTGTATGTCAAAAAGTGTGTACATTGATCCTTGTTTATGTCTGTATTTATAGATGTTAGGATCCCCGGAGTCCAATTAGGAATAGGATGTCCACTTCTAAATCACCTTATGACTGCCTTTAATGAATGATTGATTTCTTCTCAAATTAGATCTCATTGCCTCTCCCAAATAATGAAATAGAATATTACTTTAATGAGGACATAAACCATTGTTTCGTTGATTTTTTTAAGGTGGTGACAAACATCCTACGCATTCCAGTCTCCGAATGGTTTTAGTAATCCATGATGCTTTAATATGAATGAGTGTGATCATATGGATCACCAGTTCCATCGTCTGACTCCGATGGTGATAGCTTCTTGGTTGGGTCTGCTCTTTCCTGAACAATGGTCAGAGAAAAGGGGGACTTTGGATCAATGGGGTTTAGAAGTGGGTCCTTCGCTGATAACTTTTTCTCAAGTTCATCAATTCTCCTTAAAACTGGGTTAAGGACATCTAACACCCAATCACGTCTGTTTCCTCTTTTAGTGTCATCGTCGGCCCTATTAGCAGGCGGGGACCTGGTTCTTCTTCGACCATGAGAAGCTTGACTTATATTCCTCTGTTCAGACTCTACACAATGGCCTCTTGAAATTTTCCTCAGTTGGGACGCTGGGTGGACGTTTACACGGCCGCGATGAGCTTGACTTTGTGGCATTGGTTCCCTTGACCTCCTGACAGTAGTTTAGGGCTCATTATCCTCCTATAGTTCCTCTAGAAGCCTTACTCATTCCTTTTGTTATCAAGGTAGAGTCTTCGATGCCTTTTCAGCTCTTTGAATAGTGTTCCTCCAGATCGTCTCGCTCTGGTTCTGTCCAACCGACTCTCTATTCTGATCCTTCCTTCTTATTCCCCGGGTCTGATCTCGTCTGGTTGCTCCCCTAGTGGGATCTTGGAGAATCAGGGACTGATTACGTGTTAGCCTCGTACCTAGATCCTGAACCGGTGAATTGGATGAGAAAATAATCAACGTCTAAGAGGCACTAATTAGGTTCGGCCGGGCTGATGCCTGTTAGCTAACAGAGCCAATCTGTGTAACACTGAACCATGAGGATTAGACGGGTCTGATGATGAAGCTGCCTCATCCATAATTCCTTCAACTAGTCTCACCATGAATTCTGATGCAAACTCCAATTAAAACTCCAAAACGATTATTGATTTTACAAGTATAATTTTACTAGACTCTCTTTCTAAGGCCAATATTAACTACTGATTTTGTGAGCTAGTCGAAAATCATTAAAAGTATGAACACTTGCACTTAGGAAGAACCATTAGCTACCCCCAAAACTAGGGACAACTTGGGCCGTCCAGGGATGCTCCGGTGTAAGAGTAAGTACATGCCAAAAAGCGTAAACAATTGAGGAAATTAAACTGCTGAAAAATAGTAAAATTATGTATATTAAAAAGTGTGTACCTTGATCTCTGCTTATGTATTTATAGATGTTAGGATCCTCAGAATCTAATTAGGAATAGGATGTTCAATTCCAAATCATTTTATGACTGACTTTAATGAATGATAGATTCATTCTTAAATAAGATCTCCTCATCTCTCCCAAATAAGAAAATAGAATTTTACTTTAATGACGACTCTCCCATTTTAAGTCAAGTCGTTTAGATCAATTTTTGTCAACTCGAATCGGACTGGCGGTCTGATCGCGGTTCGACTGGAACCGGTTGGCACGCCGGTCCGGTTCAGTCCAAAAAATTGGTTTTCAGGGACTCGGTTAAAAATCGGTTGACCATCGTTTTTCAAGTTTTTTTTTTTCTTCACAAAAATATTTTTATTAATATTATAACATTATTTCACTATATTTTAGCTTATAAAAAATTAGATGTTTTAAAATTTTATTAATTATTATTAATATTTTTTTTATGTATTTATGACGTTATCGGTTCGACCACTAGTTGGACCAATGATCCATTCACCCAGTACCCTTTTCGGTTCGATGACCGATCTGAGTTTACAAACATTGGTTTAGATAGATATGGGCAAACATCAAAGCCGGACCATTAAATAGATTGAGCTACACCTTGGCCATGTCCAAAGAATTATATCCTAACAATTAATTGAAACAATAATAAATAAGCCTTAATGTGTTAAAAATGCATAGCAAGCAATTGAAACTCCAGTTATGGCAAGGAGGTAAACTGGTCACATGAAAATTGCATTGGTAGGTGAGGTTAAGTTGTAAGAAGTAGAATTTGAATACATTTTCTCCCAGTTCAAAATAAGTTGAGCTTCTTTTCTTTACCGGTCATAAAAAAATTCATAAAGTAAAAGTAGCATTTGACTTGAGCTTCGAATGAAGAAAGCACTTTCTGAAGAATTACCACTATTTTACAAAAATTATTACTTTTCATCAATATAATCTAGCTGATAAAGATGTAAGATAGATATGTAAACCAATAATAAGAGTAGTTGGTTAGTTGTGTTTTAATTTAAAATAACATTTTTACCAAGTTTAACATCATGCAAGTGGTCTAAATTGCATTTATCAACTCCCAAATAGCAACAGAATGGTGGTAAAGTACTAATCACTCTAATGGTTAGTGATAAAATATTATGGTGGTAAAGTACTAATCACTTGAACGTCGAATGGTTAGTGATAATTTTTTTTTTACTACGTATCGTCACACATTTGAGTTTATTTTGTCACCGTCATTTTATTAAAAAGCGTTAGGTATAAATATGTTAAATTGGTGAAATAATATCTTTTTTAAAAAAAGTGTATAATTTTTTTTTTTGTGAATAAACAAAAATATATTTTATTACAGTAAAAATATAAGTGCTGTAAATTATTAAATAATTGAAGTCAAATTTGAGAACAAAATTAGCAAGACATTTCACATTAAAGTGAACTCCGTATAATTTCTATCCTGACCCTTCCTCTAGCCTCAGATTCGTAAAATTAAAATGTACTAAAATATGTTGTTCAAAAAAGGACTACATAACATAGAATTCCTTCGAGGAAAAAGTACTAATTTTAGATCAAAAGGCTACTTGTTTTTATTTGGGTCTAAACCTGTAGGCCCCAGTCGTGGCTCGCTTCCATTTCTAAAAAAAACTGGATAAGTTGGTCCAAATAGGCGGCGGTGAATCCGTATTCTGTTGTAGGCGGCGCATATTTTGTGCTGTAGATTTGTTCCACCACCGATAGTGCAGGCGTTGTTTGGATTTATCTGCATCTATATTAGTCTCTATGTACAGTCTGGTCAACATGTTACAAAACAAGTTTGGAATATTAAAGTAAATAGTATAAAGTGAATAATTTATACATTATTTTTTCTCTTTTAATATAAAATTAGTGCAAAATTATAAATGCAAATAAAAGTACTACAGTCGTGTATTTTAGTAAAAAATAGTTTGGTGACAAAAAAAATTAGATACAAAATTATTTAAATTATAGTTATTGATCATAATCATTTAACTTATTTATATATAATAGAATATTAATTAATTATAATTTGACACATCATTTTGTATATAATTTTTTGTTACTATTTTTTGTCATCGGAGTATTACTCGTATTTTATAGTCGAGTTTAGATCATATATTTTAATTGGTATATTTTGACACCTAATAAATATACTAAATTATTTGAATAAAAAATTATAAATAAAAAAATTAATATAATTGATAGAATAAGTTCTAACGATAACAATGTAGTTTCCTAATTCATTGCCTAAACCTACTTATGAAATAAGAAAAATATAATAAATATTTCATCAAACGAACTTTATAAGTAACTCATTTTTTCCCCGTTAAAATTATTATGCTCCTTATTTAAATGTGGATAATAATGGATCAAAAAAAAAAAAGAGTGGATGATCATAATCATTATCATAAACTCCGTTTGTGAGTTTGGGGTTTGCCGTTAAGGAATACCAAGTACGAAAGCAAGGTTTGGACAGACAAGAATAGGAAAGTAACTCTGTAAATTTTGTTAAAAAATAAATAGACAGTAAATTAAGAATGTGATTGTCTAAAAATTGCTTGGTGTGTCGTTGAAAAGCGTAATCAAGAAATAAAGAATTTTTTTATTAAGTCTATTTTCTTTTGTTTAACTTTTATATACCATTTTGGCAGAGAAAATCACTATTTGGGCCAATTTTTCTAATATTTTTAAAAAAGTCTGATATAAATAAAAATATTTTAAAAATATATGAAAATTTAAAAACAGTACTGTCCTATATTAGCATTAGCTAAAAAGAATTTAGTAGTAATTATTCTCTCTAGTAAATAACATACCACTGATTACAATTTTGACTATGTCTATATAGAAAACGTCAGTGTTTAGCCGAACCGCGTCAAATTATTAATGGCGAGCAAAGTGTCGAGCCAACTTGAGCCATGGCGCGATTTAGATGGCAAGGTGGTCCTAGTGACCGGTGCATCCGCAGGGCTAGGCCGAGAGTTCTGCACCGACCTTGCCAAGGCTGGTTGCAGGATTGTTGCGGCCGCTCGGCGCGCGGATCGCCTCAACTCTCTTTGCGATGAAATCAACCAACTCTCCACCACTCCTCGAGCCGTCGCCCTTGAGCTCGATGTCACCGCCGATCGAAAAACGATCGAGGCGGCCGCGCAAAAGGCTTGGGCGGCGTTTGGACGTATTGATGTTTTGATCAACAATGCTGGGATCAGAGGTATTTTCTCTATTCTCTCACCTCATGTTTGGGATATTCAAAAAATACAGAATCTTTTACGCCTTGTTCTTGTTTTTTTCATTTCTTTAATCTTATTTGTTAGTCTTAGTATTTTAGTTGGAAGCTTTGGCTGGGCGATTATATTAACATACACCATTTAATCTTTATCTGGGAAATAATCTTGGCAGAACAATATTTATTTTTGGCAGACATACTACTGCTGCACAATATTTATAGCCCGCAGTAAAATGCCATGATGCCAACTTGCTTTTATCATATGTGTTTTTCATTTTGTAAATGTCTTCCAAAGTATTACAGGGTAATAACTCTTGTACTCTGTAAATCAGAGAGATGAAAAATTAAATGAAACTAGGAGTATCGTAATTTTTTTTAGTTAGAATAGTTTTTTTAGGGAATTAATGTAACACACTCATTCACAAAGGAAAGGGATGTTATGCATAAATTATAACAAACCTGTAATAAACCTCAAACTATTTTGCATACTAACTGTCTTAAATGTAAAGTTCAATAAAAGAAAACTCCATAATAATAATAATCCCTACTCCTTTGGATTGGATGAATGTCAAAATAGGCCCAAAATATTCCAACTACAACTATCATAAAAACACAAGTCTAACAAAAGTCTCAAAATTAGCCGATTTATTTGGATCAAAAGTAGTTCTCAATCCCACAAATTCTGATCACCCCTGATTACCTGCTGAAAAAAGAACACAGCATGAGCCAAATGCCAGTATAGATAGAGATTTACAAATATACCACGCTATGCATATTTTACTCAAAAGAGTCGAATGAATGAACGAATACGAACCCGGAACCACGAACGAATTATACATATATCAAAATTAGCGAGGCTGAATACAAACGATGGACTTTGTCAAACGAATAATTATAATAAAAAGGATTCCAAACAAGAAGAAAGCTGAATCAATGGTTTATAAGGTTACAATTTCATACTGAGCTCAAAACCAAATAGTCAAAGGCTAACAAAATACATCGGTACCATTATGTATGCAAATCAAACTGGATAGTATGCATGACACATACGACACTAATATGTCAAACAAATTAAATCAAATCAAATCAAATATTAGGTCGACTCATACATATCTTGAACAAATATTTCAAATGGCCAAAGTTCACACCTAGAGCAATATACAAAAGGATACGTTGTTGACTGATCACACCGCCACAGAAGGTGTCATGCCCCAATGTCAAGAGGACATACATGTGGTATCCCTACAAGTGGTTAACTCAAGTATATCAATGTTTATTTGATGAGATACTGGATGCTTACTGAAAGAGGGGAATTGCATGTAAGAAAAGGGAGAATCTTCATGGGCTAGCTTCACCAATCGATGTTTCGTGCATTTCAGATGGTGGTAAAGTGAGATGACAAAAAGAGTTCTTCCTCATTCAGTTAGATTCTTCAGTAAGATATGGTTCCTTTTTCCTTTTTCCTTTTTCTTTGAATCTTCATATAGATTTTCAATTCCTCATACTCCTCCCTTCTTTCATTGAGTTGGGGGAATCCATAGGAGGCCCACCCATTATGCATTGCGTGAAAAAATGATCTAAAACGATTCCACATTCAAGAAAGAACCGGACCGGACTCTTGGAAAGAAGGAGCTACATCGAGAAAGGAGCGGTCTTGCTGCATTGCTGCTCTGCTCGAGGAAGGAATAAATCGACGAAGTGCACCAAGTGAGTGAAGTTTACGAAAGGAGTCACTAAGGGATGAGCAATAGGTTTAGTGTAGTTGTAAAATCCAATCCAACTTGTACTTTAATGTTGTCACATCAAAGTGCAAAACAAATTCAACATCCTCGTTCTCACTCAACAGTAGACCAATCTGCGAGGAATATTGAAATAAAGTAATTCAACTTGTGGCCCGGGTACTCTATTAAGAGTGCCTTCAGTAGAGGAAAAAGAAAGATAACACAGACTACCAAAAAGATTTTCTCACGACTTCCAGCAGGCAGTTACTTCAATTAAGACTTTAGTGGAAAAAGCTAGTGGAAACCCTAAACCCTTTCTTTAATTCGATGCCACCAAAGGCAGCAAAAAAACAATAGTTAGAGGCGAGGCGTGATCTACGATCACTCTTCTACCTACTACCAATCGTGACACGCGCACGTAATGTACTATTTCCCCAGCTAAAATCACTTTGACACAGAGGCGGGGTAACCTAACTATAAGACCAAGACCAGAGGCATCGCCACGGAAGAGACTCTCTCTTCCGATTTCGTTCGTGACATACCGAGATTGACTCAATGAAAGTCCTTAACGCAGATGAGACCTATCCTATGTTTCTTGACTTTTCATTCAAATCAGCTTCCTGATGACTACAAAAAACTTTGATCCTGGAAAAGAAGTAGAATCCAGTAAGAGATGTTGACAACATTCATTTTCAGTGCTTTTTTTGCTCTTTAATAAAAAATATACGGTATAAACGTAAATCTTTCACGACCTTTTGGTTAATTTGTCTTAACACGAATCCTATTCCATGGTGGGGCAGATAAGACTTTCAATATAAAAAGAGAATGTCTAAAGAAAATCTTCTTTCTTATGTTATTAGCATGCACCGAGACGGTCTTCGGAAGGTGGAACAAAACTGGAGGGAATTCCTTGGTCAATTTTGTAAAATAAGACAACGGGAAAGTTTTGTTTCTAATACGGTCCATAAACTCGGGCTGGAACACGTCAGCCCCGATAAACTAAGACAAATACTCATTTGTATGCAGGAGCTTTCCCATGGTCTAAGAAGACCAAATTCGGGTCAAAATGCAGCCGCCCAATTCTTTCTTGATATAGAAGATTGGGAAATGGGGTGCGGGGGCGTACCATGTTATTTAAGTAGATGATTTTTCTGTGCTTCAATTGAGAAGAGAGGCATGGGCTAGAAGCACAGAATAAGACTTTTACCCATGGGAGGGGGAGGGGGAGGGGGGAAGGGGAGGTGGGCCCCCCACGTCTGATCCACGTAAGCTCAAGTATCTAAAATCTTATTGCGGTCTGTCCAAGACTCTCCACATTGTTAGGAAAGAGTCGTTCTCGCCCAATGAAATAAAAGGTTAGAAGAGAGAAGCCAAAAGGCGGATGTCGCCATTACTTCAGAACCTCATTCCACAACCGGTTGGTAACTCGAAAAGGGAGGATCCGTTGGTCTGTCTTCCCACCGAAAGTCTTTTTCTTAAGATGAGCTCTTTTCAAGACCTTGCAGTAAATAATATGGAATTGAAAGATGTGAGTTGTAAGTGATGTCTTCATCCAGTGTCAAACAGTTTGCCATGTTTTGCTCGCTTTTTTTTACTCTTCTTACAGCTGACTTAGCTGGCAAATCTTACTATTTTGGTGTAGCTCCTTGTCCCATTCTTTCATCCAAACTGAAATGACCAAACTTTCTGATCTTGCTAACAGAGGAGACCAGAAAAGTGGCAGACTAAATAATCAGGATTTTACAATGAGAATCTTCGTCCTCTGTTACCACCTCTTATGCTTGGCAGTTGGACTTCCTATTAGGAAATAATGATAGGATAGATAGGAAGTTAATTTCAGCCATAACTTTTTGTTTGAAAGAGGCTGTGACCAGAGGTACAGGAAGGAGGCGATTCACTATATAAAATTATTTAATCTATGTCCATATCACTATTATCTAGTCCATGATCCCCTACCTTAATCGGATATGAAAAATTCCCAATCAATCCTTGCAATGATGTGTATTGGTTCGTACCTTTGGTGGAGTTCTATTCCGCAAGAGCTGAGCTTGGCAACATGAACAAGGTTAGGACTTGCAAGGTTCTTCCTTTTTCATTTGTATTCGATTCTATTTTTCAGGCCTCTTAGATGGCAAAAGGGTGGGGGCAGACCGATTGGTATATCGATTCATAACAGAACCGGAAACCCCATAGAATTTGGTCTTAAAGTGAAGAGGAAAAAGTCTAATCAATAGGGCCAATGAACCTTCACCTCTAGTATGTTGACAGGCGAGCCATCGGAGTAGGTCGATCAGTTCGGTTAAGGGCAACTTTGGTTCCCCTCGCCCTCGCTCTCGGCGTGGAATCCGCGTTGAACAATCCAACATAACCGAATATGCCATGTATATATTTCTTCACCGGTTAAAGCAACCGCAAGCACAAATGTTTGTCAATGTTGGGAACTTCGTAATTTGATGTGACATAGCCTGCGCTAACACTCAGAATATAAAGGAAGACTTTCTCCTCTCCACTGCTACAATCCCACTACACTTGAATGAAGGCAATGACGGACTTGACCCGTAGCGCATTGGTCAAGTCCAGCTCGTTACAGGCGCCGGAAAGAGGCATGCATCTGAATGAATAATCAGATGCCGTTTCAATATTGGTTACTGATTGAATCTTATCATTCGTAGGTGGACAATTGCTTTTCCTGAACTCTCAACCTAAGCCTAAAAAGGGGTCTTCGAACCTTATCCTCATGAATAACTCTCCCATTGCATTGCACATTTGAACTAATTGATCCCATCTGTACTACAGTATAGAAGGATAAATCTCATATCGATCATTTGGTAAGGTTTTTCATGACACTATTGCGCTTGTGTTTGATCTTGAAGAAATGAAAGCTGTGGTTGGCAGTGTAAGGTTTATTTTAGAGGTGTGCATGCTAAACCTCCTGGGTGGTAATGGTATGCGTGTGGGAGCGTAAAAAGAATAGAAGGCGCACCCCTATTTTGATGAGGAAGCTAGCAAAAAATCTAATCTTTTTTGTGTTTAAAGCCAACTCTGGGAGAAAGTGTAAATGTGAATCTCTTTCAGATGAGGTTATGTAAAAAGTGTAGTTCCCGGAATGTGTTGTTTTAAGGAAGGAAGGCTTCTATGGTTTCATGGTCGATAAAGAAAGCAATCAATTAACTCTTTTCTTTTATATGGTAAGCTATATTCATAGATTTTCCCGACATCTTAGTAAGTGGATCTTCTTTTCTGAATGAAAATTCAAGAAGTTGAACAGGAGATAACAATAAGCTCCATGAGAGTTATAAAAATAAGATTTTTCCTACTCTATGCTTCACTTCCCATTTTTTTCTTTCTGTTGCAGACAGGTTTTGCCCAGTCCACACCAATGAAAATGGCGACTTTTGATGACAAGCTTTAAGTAATTAGTCTTCGAGTAAATGGTAGTAATTATACTTATTGGTCTAATATTATGACAAATTTTTTTCGTGGGATGTATCTTGAATCTCATTTTTCAAAGCAATATCAATGGGAGATGGAAATTCTAATGTAAAGCAAGGGGCTATAACTATTCAAGAATGTGATAATCAGATGACTTCTTTTGGGATCAATTAGCACTTATGGAACCACATGACCTAGAAACTTTAGAGAGTTATGTGCCCTATAGAGAGAAAAACAGTTGGTTCAATTTCTTATGGCCCTTGAGCGTCTTCTAGGTGATATTCTTCATTTGACTCCTTTTCCTACAGTTGATGGTGCAGTTCGTGAACTTATTGCTGAAGAGACTAGCTTTCAAGTTGCTAGTAGCAGCTCCACTTTTTTCACCATATGTCTTTTTTACTCCTTCAATTCAGTTCCCTCTGTTGCCTACTCCTTCCGTTCATCTTGTAGGAGTTACAGGGAAACCTAAATCTCATGTTGCAAGTGATGAGTGTAGTTTTTGTCATTAGAAAGGACATTGGCAAATTTATTGTCCTAAGCTTCAAGGACGTTTTTATTTTCAGGCGGGTCAACAATTATTTGTTCTTAAGAGTAATCCTCAATAGCAGCCCTATCCTCTTCGTGATCACTTTCAGCAGTCATCTCGTCTTCACGTTGGGCTTGGAACACGTGCCTTCGACACTACTGTAAAATATTCCCCCTTTCATTGTTCAATCTATGATTGAGCAGCTGCAATCCATGCTCCCTTCGTCCATGGCTCAGTCTCATCAACTATTTTCAGATTCTTTGGATCTGTACAAAACTCTAAATTATAGTATAAGAAAGACTATCGAAGCCCAACAAAATGAAGAATTGAGAAATATTATTTGGGCCTAATTAAGCATATGTTTTGACGTAACATGATTGGAGCTTCTTAGAGTAGGGGCTACTACCTATAATTTGAGCTCTTCCTCTTATATGTATACGGAAAAGGTTGTAAGAAAGACTTTCTACGCCAAGATCTTATTATCTTATGTCTTATGAAATGACCGCTTTCACCTTCTTGAAAACACCGGTAATGCCGCTTATACTAATAAGTAAAGTATGCTCGGAATGGCGAATAGATGGCTAAGCAACTAAGTAAGTTCCCGAAACCTAAAACAGCGTATCCCTAATCTCTCGAATTGGCAACCTATGGGCGAATCATTCTCCCAACTTCGCCAATGAAGCTTGCGATTGTGTATGGTAGATCCAGTGCACTTAGAGGTACTGAGACAATATACTGCATTTTGAAACTTAGTTCAGTAGTACTCTTGCATTGATCGGACATCAGCGATTTCGAATATCACTTTATGGATTTGTTAAGAGTTCGAGTTCTTGTTGTTGAGTTCGAGATGTTTGAGGGGAAGAGCTCGACTTATTGTATGCAGTTATGCACTTTACTGATGAGCGAAAGACTTCCTCTAATGTTCAAATTACAAAATGTAAGCTGAAAGGGGTTCAAATCACAAAGCTTAAATGACTATTTTCAAATGATATCGAATTATTCAAAATACAAATATACTTAACCGTCTCAAGATACCAAAGATAAAAAATAACTCCCGAATGTCAACAAAAATATATGGAAATGTTACAAACGAATAAGGTCTCAAAACACAATTTGTTCAAATGACAAGATATTACCAAACTGATATATGGAGTAGAACAACAATCAAGAATACGAAATACGGAATCCGTACTTGAATAATATACCAAATAGCTAGTAAAATTCAAATATAACTCATTAGGGTGCCTCGATCTAAAGCGGTAAAGATATCTTACAATATTGCTATGTGCAAGATATAAAAAGAATTTACATTTATTCGTCAAGAAAATGTTAGCAAGTCCAATGGTTATGTATTGTATGTATATAATGTTATATGTATTAAATGACAACTTTGTATTTGATTAATTATTTTACTTATGTTTAACTTTTAGTATTTTTTTCAATTTTTTAAGCAATATATAGCTTTTTGTTGCGTATTGCCTAATACCAATTCTGGATGACTATTTGATATGTCTTCAATAATGCGACTTTGAACCCTGCCTCCTTGTTTATAAATTGGGGTTCAAAATGCCCAAAATAAATCTTTGCCCACCCTGAAAAAATTTTCTTACTGCTCGTATGCTATGCAATTGCTTTGAGGGTTTAAGCCGTGGTGTTTTCTCTTCTTCTCTATGAAGATCTCTAATTTTTCAGGTTTCTCTTTATGTTCACGATAAGCTTTTGGATTTTGTCTAACCACTCAAGCTTCTAACACATGCATATCGACATGTAAGATGTAAGACGTATATGATGCATTCTTGTCACTATACCACGTAATATATCAGAAGGTCAAGTTGATCTTTCATTGAAGCACACTCTTTCGTCAACAATCTCTCCATGTGTTCACTTCTGTATTGTGTTTATTAGGTGGCACAGATTCTTCACTAGATATAGCTGAAGACGAATGGGATGATGTCTTTAAAACAAACTTGGATGGAGCATGGCTAGTGTCGAAGTACATAGGCAGACGCATGCGTGAAGCAGGTCAGGGAGGGTCAATCATAAACATTTCCACTGTTTTCAGTTTAGATAGGGTGCAACAGTATGGAAGTGTTGCTTATGGTTCTTCGAAAGCAGGCATGAACAACATGACGAGGGTAATGTGCATCCTATTTTCCAAACATAAATAGTTTGATTTTAAATGTTGTTTGTCATAATGAGGTTATATATATATATATATATATATATATATATATATATATATATATATATATATATAAGTTGTCTTTATTTGGGGATTTTTATTTTATTTTATTTTTTGGGTTATTTTAGGAGGAAAATGCCTCTTTTGCTTTCTTAGAAAAGAATAGAGTTAGAGTGTAGTACAAAAACTTTTTCCTTTATTTTTAAAGGAATAAGTATAAACACTACATCCATCTACACTATTAAAAAGTGGGGTATGACATTAAAATCCGTGTCATACCCCACTTTTTAATGGTGTAGATAGATGTAATGTTTGGTTGTTGTGTGTGTAAACTTGTCCTTTTTAAAGAGATTACTGCTTTTTTATAAGTAAATATTTTATTTAAAATAGCAACAGGGGTGCGCCACAAATTTACATAGAGAATAGGAGAAATACAGGGCAAAACTGCGACACAAAAAATCAGAAACAACAATAATTTCCAAATTTTAATGAAAAATGATACCTGAAAGAATTTAAACAATCTAACTAGATGTTGATTTCTCCCCCATTGCCCAATGCTATAAATGTAACCTAGGCCAAATGTGCAAAAAAGCTGAATGGCACTAGTGTGCAGCTAGTCTCTGAACTTGGGCACAAGATGTTTACTTTTACCGTTTAGAATTATTTTTCAAAAAAATCTTTAACAAAGCAAAATCATAAATTCTATGGGCTATTATTATTTCACACGTATTGAGAAGCAGCATATCATTGGCTACAAGTGTTGAACAAAGTGTTTGATTACTTCTTTTTGGCCTCACCTATTTTTTGTGCAGAGATAATGTTGTTTGATAAAAATTTAGCCAATCTCTTTTTGGTTCTTAAAAAAAAGGAGGATGAGACAAGTCTTTTGAGCAAAAGAGGATACTCGTTACTCTTTTACCTTCATTACTCTAATTTTATTTTTTAATTCTTCATTTGGCTTCTCTCACCACCACTACCACCACATTTTATAGTAATTATGTAAAATTGTTGTAATTATTATTATGTTTTATTGGAATTGAAATATTTTAATAGTTATAAATTGTTGGTGATTTTATTTGAAATAGTTATTTAATATTTATTATATTTTTATCCTTACCTTAAGTTTGTATAAGCTGATACAAGGGTAAAATAGTACTCCCTTTGTCCCAAAATTAAAGATACATTTATAAAATGACGACTTTTAAGAATAATTTTACATTCTCGAATATACCTTTAATATAAGTTAGAAATTTGGTTGTGGTGGTGTATTGGAAAATAATAGCGAAAAAGTAGTGGCAAATTAGGAATATCACGTCACTTTATCGTTCTAAAATAGAAATGTGTTTCTAAATTTGAAACATACTAAAAAAGAAAATGTATCTCTAATTTTGGTATAGAGAGAGTAAAATGTTGTATTCAGACATACAATAAGGGGTATCAAGTAATTCTTTTACATTTAAACTTTGTTTTAAAAAGAGCCTTTATTTTATACAGAGTCTCTATTTTAATAAGTTTTTAATACACAATTTTATCAAACACTACCTAAGCACGTACAAAGGAAATCTCACTCTTGTTCTTCCTTGGATTTGATCCGCCAAATCTGTAATTTTTGTGAGTTTGTTATGTAATTGATGAATAATGAATATGCATTGTAATGCTCTATAGAACTTTGCTTTCTATTATATTCTTTTACACTTGATAAAAAATATTACCACTCCGTTCCAAAATATAATATCTCAACTTACTAATAATGTAAAAATTAGGGAGATGGCTTATCCTCCTGAGAAATGAGACACTCACTTGTATATTTACTTTCAAATGTCATTTTGATATTTTATATTTCGGAACAGAAGGTGTGCTTTTATGTTCACAATAAGCTCTTCGCTTGTGAAAATGAAAGCTAGAAATAATATATACTTACCCAGGAGACATGTCAATTTTGGTTGGTTAGTATTCTTAGTTGTCCATAGGACGTCAACTGGTTTGATCACAACAAATTATTTTCAAGTTAACTGTTTCTATTGTTTCTAGTTTCTCATTTTTATGTTTATTTGATTCCATTGGTGGTATCATTAGGATCATAATAGAAAAAGTGTATTATCCCTTTTTCCTGAATTGTTCGTTTCCGATTTTGGCTATTACAGGTGATGGCCCTAGAACTTGGAAGGTACAAAATCAGAGCGAATGCAATAGCCCCTGCTATTTTTCCATCTGAAATCACGGAGGAACTGTTTAAGAAGAAATGGCTGAAGGACGTGACTAAGAAAATTACACCATTACAAACTTCTGGCACATCGGATCCAGCGTTGACATCAGTTGTTCGCTACTTAATTCATGACTCTTCACAATATGTGTCTGGTAACATCTTCATTGTTGATTGTGGTGCTACCCTTACAGGCATCCCTATTTACTCTTCCCTTTAAACCTTTGCAGACAATATTGTGTATTTGTATCTGCTGTAATGGTCCTGGCAATTAACAATTTATTCTATCATTGTGTTGACAATTACCAAAGTGTACTTTCCGTATGTTGTGTTATAGTTGAATATTCAAGTGAAACTTAAAGCATCAGATGGGAAAAAATGGCCGCACTACGTTCAAATATTCTCCCAGTCATTTTCTAGTGATAGATATACCCCAGGGAGTGTGTTGAGTGTTTGATTATAGGGAGTGTTTGATTAAGTTTCAGCAGAACACGGTCTTTGAATGATCTGCATAGTGACATTTATTTTATTGCTCTACAAATATTTTCATATTGCAAATCAATAGATATATGTGTATATATATATATATATATATATATATGCTGATTAACCATATGCATGCATACATACATACATACATATGCATATTACCAAATCAACGTGCATCTGTGAAAGGAACATCTGTTTCTACGTATAGCCACTCCTTACTAAGCTACATGGACAATTATTCCAACTTTTTTCCCGTGTTAAGCTTTTTTTGTCACGTCATTTATGTGGCCCAGAGGGTATTACATATGTTTTATTCAATTTTTAACATTTGATTACATAACAGATGATGGCACGGGAACTAGGGAAGAGTAAATTTATTCAATAGCCCCTGACTGTCCTTTTTCTTACTGAAATAACTGAGAATCTTTTTCGAAAAGATTGGATTAAGAACGTTGAGACGAAAACACTCCCATTGAGAACCTTTGTTCATGTACGAGATAATAATACTAAATGCTGTTAGCTAGCTAGGGGTGCATTCGAGTCACCACCTCCGATTCTTCTAGCTGTTGTGGAATAATTTGGACTAATTTTGTGTTCTTACTTGTAATAATTTGATTGAATGACTAGATCCGAAAGAATTTTCAAGGGTCAACGTCTATTGCCATTTATAACGATATCTAATGCATATTAAGTTCCAAGTTAAAACTCAATTCATTGTAACAAGTGTCAACTTTGATTAATAAATACCCTGGACCTGGAGTAGTCCCAGCCACTACTGTTTCCCAATCAGAGCCTAGTATTTGTGTATTGGGCTACAAATGGGTTGGGCCTATAAATCACTTTCAAAAATAAATTATGCTTCAATCGATCTCGACCAATACAAAATCAAAAGATAGTTTTACAGGTCCATAGGATCAGCCATGAATGTAGTCGTGAATTGTAAATTTGAGTTTTTATATGGCCGCGTCATTCTTATATTTAATAGTATAATTTATTATTTCTATGAATAAATATGATTTAAAATTAAATCTTTAATATTTAAATTTTTTACCAAAGAAACTCATTTCTATCAAACGGGTTGATCGAGTATATAACTTAATTAGCTGAAGCCGGACATGCACATTATTTCTTTAATAAATGATGGAGCATTTGTTACATCAATCCATGTTGTTGGGCAGATTAAACCTACCACAAATTAATCAAGTAGCATAATTATGTTGGGAACCTCCTAGTGATTGTTGACCGGTGAAAAAGAACTGTACGTTCTCTGTACAATTTAGTATTAATTATACGGTTTTGAAAATGAGCATTTTACATGATTAAGTTATAGAAACTGGTCGAGGAACAATAATAGTAGTATTTGGTTGGTGCATCTTTCATTAATGCTTACTTTTAATATACTATCAGCTTTTACACGAGCCTTGTCTTATTTCTTATTGAACTATTATTATGTCCATCGAGATTCTATGGGCCGCCGGCTTGACAGGATTTTATCGGTGAATTAGCTAGTTATAGTGGTGTGGAAAATAAGCCTACAGTAAAATTAATCCTAATTCATGGCCACAAATTCTGCTAAAATGAACTCCATTAATTGTGTGCATGCATTTGAAATTAATGGAGTCGGTGAAATTAATGCATTTGAAATTTATTTTTAAAGAATTGAGAGTTTCGCAAGACTTTACTTATATAAAGATGGATTCTATTTACTAATCATGTACGTAGAGTTTTACAAAATTATCAATTTTTCTCATAAAAATATTAATTATCTATTTTTGTTATTTAATTAAATATAGATTGCATTAGTTACTACATTCATCTTCCTCATTTGATCTGTTATTTGTTTCAAATGATCATTTAATTTTCGTTTTATTTTATCAGTTATAATCTTTTTATGAATCGTAATAGATTTACAAATTCAATATATTTCAATATTTTTAGATTGTTACAAGAATATTTTTTTATAAAAAAAATTAAACTAATTACACCATTTACTTCTTAGTTGGAAGAT
This sequence comes from Hedera helix, assembly GCA_947179155.2. Classification (NCBI taxonomy): domain Eukaryota; kingdom Viridiplantae; phylum Streptophyta; class Magnoliopsida; order Apiales; family Araliaceae; genus Hedera; species Hedera helix. The sequence continues at coordinate 29,565,158 of OX359283.1, forward strand.
GATTAAGTGTGATTATGAGTCTGAGTCACATCAACAAAACAAAGTAAGAATATTTCTCTCTTTTTCTAAAACAGAGAAGATTAATAATGACAATGGAGAAGAAAAACACATTCTTCCTTCTTTTCTTTCACTATCAACGAATTTTTGTAAGACATTGATTCAGGTGTTGGGGCACAAAATGCGACGTACTCAAATATATTATAATCGTATTAGTTAAAATTTAATATAATCTATTAATTCATTAGTTAACCACATAATTTTTTTAAGTAATTAGGACTTAACAGTAATAGGAGATTATCGTTCATAATATTTTGTGTAAATCACAAAATTTTGAAGACAACGAAAATAAAAATATCAAACTTTGAAGGCTTAAAATTATATTTTAAAATATGTTGTGGCCTGCCTAGGGCGCCGACCCTAGTGTTTTTCTCTCTATTTTCTTTTATAAAATTTTTTAGAAGTAATAAAAATCTTATTCTTATACGTAGAAAATATGCAGTTTCACAAAAAAGAAAAAAATATATTTAGATTAATAAAATTCGTTACTTCCTCCTTTTCATTATATAGGTCATTTTAGAAGTTTTTTTTCCCTTTAAAATATAAGACGTTTTATATATATTTAAGAGAAAAAAATTAATTATTTTCAACTTTATCCTTAAAGATGGAGTAATTGAAAGAGAGAAGGAGGAATAATTAATTAATGTATAGTTAGTAATAAAATTTTAAACTAATATTAAAATTAATAAATTTTTTTAATACATATAATTATGTCTTAAATGACATATATAATGAAAAAGATAAGTATAATCCTACCTTGCGAAACATTGCAAAATTTAACATGTACTACAATTGATACGGTGGTAATTATTTAATGTTATTGTTTGAAGAGTACTGAATTTTATTTGTTGGAGTTGACACCCACCTCGTAAACATCTGTAAGAGGGTTGGTTGGGTGGCCATGTAATGTTTCTGGCAATGGTGAAAAATGAGTTGGTTGGGTGGCCATGTAAATGTTTCTGGCAATGGTGAAAAAGGAGCAGTTAGAATTTATTACCAGCTTTTATTGCAGTACTGAAACTTGGTCGGCTTGGACTCCTCAAGTGTGCGCAACAGTCTCAATTCTGTGTGTGAATTCAAGGACAACCTTCTATTTATTTACTATAGTCTATATATATATATATATATATATATATATATATATATATATGCAAGTTTATACGTATTAGTATATTGTATATGCATATAGCTCCTCCCAGTCCCAGTAGTTGCTATATGTAATGTAACCTTTCGGAGTTTGGACCGTTTGGTGATAAGTTCTACCTTTCAACTTGGAATGGATTAGATATTTTTTTGATATTCAGGTTTAATAAAATTTATGCTGTTTTAGAAATTTTTAAAAAAAAAAAGTAAAAAATGTATAGTTTATATAAAATGTCTCAGGTCCGATTAATAGATTTTACAACAGGTGATGATTTTGTGAGTTTCTTCTTAACACATGAGTACTCTCACAAAATATACGAACTTTTACCTATGTGTTTTTATTCTTTATTTATCTTTAAATCTATTAAGTGTTTAATTAAATATTGATATCATAATATTTATTTGATGATAAATTATTTAGAGAAACTGCGTTATTTTATTTAACTCTAGACTGATCCAATATATTTTGGACAAAAATACAAAATTTGTACTTTTAGAACAGGACAAGTCTACATACACAACATTCAAATATAAAATTATTTTAACCATTAAAAAGTAGGGTATGACACGGATTTTAATTTTATATTTTATTTTTTAATAATTACGATGAATATAATATTTGAATATTGTATTTGGATGTTGTGTATTTATACTTCATCTTTAGAACATGTCAATGGGCTATTATTTTATTTTTTATAATTGACAGGTGTATAAATTAACGAAGAAAAATTAAAATTCATACCTTACACTTGAGTATAAATTTGTCTTTAATATTTTTATTAAGAGTATTTACTCATGTTTTTTGTTCTGTTTTTCCCTTGTAAGAGAAGTAATAACAATTGATTCGAGTTTGAATTAATCGGTGATATGTAAAAATGGTCCAAGGAAGTATTTTGGTCACTGAGTTAATAATTCAACAATGCCTTGTAAAGTTGCTAGGGAATTTGGTTAAAGTATGAAGAAGGAACATGAAAATCTGAAAATGTCCTATTGAAATGATCCATCCTACTTGATTCAAGTTGACTCATCCTGTAATATACGTCTTCAATGAAGGTTTTTTCGGTAGTTGGCATCTGAAACTCCACAGATGTCTTTTCATCACTTTTCACTGGTGACTTTGTCAATATTCATATAGCAGTTTTTTTTTTAAATAACATTTTTTTTACACTTATACTAGTAAAAAAAATTATACAAAGAACAAAACTAACTCTCTCTCAATATCTTATTATAAAACGGGAGGCTTTAAAATGGTTAATTTTGAATCACAATTTAAAGTAAAAGAGAGTTTTATTAAAATTAATAAAATAATTGTGACGGATCGAGTTAAATTTTAATTTCGAATTAAATTATAACATAATAAATCTCAATATACTTAATTAATAATATCTTGTTAAGTCATTTCAATTCTTCGTAGACTCATCTAAAAGGTCATAACTGAATATATTATTTATAATAACTTGAATTTTTATATACACATCTAAATATCCCTTACACATCTAAATATTCTATATTAATTAATATAAAACTGAGATATTACAATAATAATGATAAGAAAAAAAAACTCTATACACCGTACAAAATTACCACCCACTTCCCACATCTTATCTTTTCAGTTTTCTCAAAAGATAATAATTTTAATTCATACGTAATTTTTCTTCTCTCTTAAGTTAGAATTCCTTCCATTATCCATTATGGTATGTTTGTCAATTTTATGTTATTTTGAAATCGAAGATGAAGAAGAAAAATACTCTCAATTCACAGACTTCAATGGGTGTGTTATATTTGTCTTGATCAAAGATTACGATCTTCGGCGGTCCTTTTTGTCCTCCGCCATTTTTTCCTTTCTTATCTTTTTATTATTATAAATCAACATCCTTCTTTCTTTCTCTACAGTATAGAGTTTTTTTGTACTTTATTATCATTAAGATAGTTATGCTATTATCTGAATTTACGAAAACATGTTTTTGGAGAATTATGATGAAATATTATTTGATTTAAAAGTTTGTGACATGCATATAAAATTATTTTATATCTAATATTTTTATTAATTATTTCACACGCATAGCGGGTGTATGAGCAGCTAATATATATAAAGTAAAAAAGAAAAGCTAATAAAATCTCAATAATTTTACATATTTTTTCATTCTCCTTATTCCTTTGTTCTTTTTAAGTTGTATGTATTTTCCCTACCGTATATGCATGGGGAAAAAACCCTGTAAAAGAATTCTGTCTTCAAAAAAGAGTTTCATTAGGTTTTTAAAATTATTTTTAGGAATATATTAAGGTGTTTATAACATATTTAAATAAAAAAATATTAATACAAGTCTAGAACATTTAAAAAATAATGTATTGAGATTATTAAACAAAATTAATACAAGTCAAATAGAACTCTTAATTAGATGGGAAATATTATAGCCTTGCTACGCCTAAATATCTAAACCATAAAATACCTATTGAACTCAATTTTTGTGGTTGACATAAAGGGAATAGAAAACAAAACATTAAGTAGGGCCTGTCTCAGCTCTCAACCATCATTCATTAACAAGAAATTAGCATCATGACTTGCAAAAAAAGAAATTAGCATCAGTGCAAGAAGGTACAAGGAAAAGATAACCCTCTCAATGAAAATATTTCTACCAAACAAAAGAAAAACAATTGAGAGCCAGCCAGCCAGTATATAGCTAGTATTTACTGATATCCAGCCGAAAGAGAAGAAACCCCACTATGTGCATGACAGTTCATGTGGTGGGTCCAAATAGATTGTAATTGTCTACATTATTATTCATAAGTGCCCTTGTTTCAGTCACACCAGGCAACTCGTAGCCCAGATTAATTCCCCCCCACATATGCACACGTCCTCGTAGCATACATATATGGTACTACTTCCTTGTTTTTTAATAAAATCTTGCACATTTCAATTTTTATAAAGTTAGGATCGATGGTGTACAAATTTTGTATTCAATGTTCTTGTTTGTCTTAATGGTACGGAGAGCAATGTCCAAAATAAAAACTTTACGCCATATATCTATAAGATACAAGCTCTCAATTTTTAACTTCTCTAGTAGTATGGTAGCACTACTACCCTAGGTAGATTGGGATCTTTACAATTTTACTTGCACAAAATATCAAGGTTCAAATCTTTTTGTAGTGAGTCTTGTTTGATTGGTTGACGAATTAAATATTTTTTTAAATTAAGAAAATGATTCGAGCCTCACCTCACCAGATGCAAAATATAGCAAGCGTAACGCCTTCTCATAGAATAGAGGAGGTCGAGTAGGGGTAGACGGTTTTCTTTAGTGTACAAGATAAAATAAAAATGAAAAACAAATCCTATTTCTTATATCATTACAAAATTACTTATAATTATTTTTTAGTAATATAGTTGGTTAGAGTATTATCTCTAGTATTTGTTTTTATTCCAAAAGCCTCCAAGGAGTACTACTTAATAATGCGAAACTGAAAAATCAAAGGAGGCAAGTCCATTGAAACCAAATCCTTATTTATATATCCTTTTATGAAGTAGTAGAAAGTGTAGATCATAAGTACTAAAGCTGCAAGAAATTGGAGCACCAAGCAACCAACAAGAAGGAGAAAAAGCAGACATGATATTCATTTCACCACCAACCTCCATAAATAGGATTAATATTAATCATAATTTTACCTAAAAAACAGTAGTGTATATAATATATTTCTCTTAATTGCTAAATAGCTCCAAATATCAAATCCTTTAATTCCTCATCAAACAAAAATCAATATCTGCTCAACAAAATTAATCTCATAAAGAACTAACTTTTAATTTCCATGTACAAATCATGTAAGGTAACTACTTGAAACATTCCTCCGAACCTTCAACATATATCACATACAGTATACATTATCAAAATAAAACAGCAAGGAAAATAATTCAAAAGAAAGCAATTAAGTAATTTGATTGCTTGAAAGAAAGAGAAAAATCAAGCCTTTTTTGTTTTTTGTTTTTTTGTTCTACTTATCTATTGTGTAGAGGATTGGGGCCAGTATTGACTTTCCTTTTCTCAGCACCAAAAATCTCATCACCATCCAGCTCCTTTTCTTTGAATCTGCCATTTTGAGGTTTTACAGAAGGAGTGCTCTTGTCTGACTTAGAAGTACTGGCCGCTGCAGCAGCGGCTTCACCTTTAAATCTGCTGAATTTATTAGCGGCACAACATGAAGTGGTAATCTGTAAATGTAGAAGCATCAATAGAAGAAGTGAAAAGCAAGCCATCTCTTTTCCCAAACCCATCTGTTTTTTGCTACCATTAATCCAACTCATACTGTGTATATAGCATGGGATTAATTGGAGGCAACTTAAATAATTTCTCTAACCTCTCTGTATATGTATGGAGTGGGGGGTTTAAGTCGGAGGGAGTGAGAGTGAGATGTGTGAGGGATTATTAATTTTATGGAAGAAGAAGAAGTTTCGGTTTGGCTTTTTATGTATGGAAAGTAAAAGCTAGCCTTCTTTTAGCCAAAAAAAAAAAAAGAAGGTAAAAAGCCTTGGAGTTTGAAGAGGAGGGGAGGAGATTAGTCAATGGCGGTGGGAGAAGCGGAGAGAAGAGAGTCAATTTGCATAAATTTTGCTGCCTGCCCTCTTCTATTTTAAATTCGGTGCATTGGGTATTCTTGGAAACTTCACTTTTTTTCTTTTTTCCTGATTTCAGAGCTTTCTATTTTATTTTATTTTTTTATACTTGGAAGTATCAATACACAACACACACGAGAATAAGAGTGGGAGAGAGGAGAAGATTAACGGGTGGTTTATTTGGACGGAATTATTTTAAAACGGAATAAAATAATTATTGAAATTAAAATTAGATTGTAGTAAAATTAAAATTAAATATTTTATTTATACATTTGGTATATTATTTAAAAATTATATCAAAATAAAATATAATATAATATAATGACCAAAAAATGTCTAACTAACTATATATATATAATCCAAAATAAGTATTAATTCTATTGGAATGGTTATTCCGACCAAATTTAATTCTACCAAATGTCAGAAAAAATTCTTGATAGAAATGGTAATTCTTTTCCGCCTTTAATTTCTGTGTACTAAATGACTCATAAGTGATTGTTCGTCAACTTGTGTTTGATTAATAATTTTGAGAATATATGTAATTTTAAAATTATAATTCTTACACACGAACATGGCCCAAGTTAATTATATCTCGCCTCCTATGCTTGGGCTCTTTAATTTTCAACCTTCGGCCTCTTGGGTCATGTGAGATCAATCATTTTTCTCGGTTTATGGAAGAGGGGGGGGAGGGCCTAGCTAAAGGAGTAGTAGTATTGAGAGGGACTTGCCTTCAGGTAAGTGAGAATGTTTCGCCATAAATGCCATCATATAAATTTTAGTATATCATAGGGAAAGTTACCCAAAAAGAGGTAACCTTTAAAACAAAAGGAACCAAGTTGCCCAAACCACGTATAGAAACTTATTCACAAAGGCTTCTGAATGTTACATTAAAATTTTTAAAATAAAAATCTTCTCTTCCCTTTTCTTTTTGATATTTATTGTTATTATGGTACAGCTGATCATATATCTCCACAATGTATTTTTTTATTTTTTATATTTTCACAGAAAAATCTTTCACAAAATAGTAAATATGTTAGAATTTTTATTGGAAAATCGAAAATATATATTTTCACAAGTATTTTTTTTTTTTTTTATAATTGTGGGACATATTTACTATTATGTGAAAGATTTTTTTGGAAATATAAAAAATAAAAACGCTTGCAAAAATATCAATTTTCAAAATAAAAGGTTTAGAAGAGAGAATAAACTGATTTAAATTTCATAGATGCTTGGAGAGGTGTATGTTCATTAATATTTCATATATCTTCTGATTTCAAACTATACAAAAATAGTCCCTAATATGCTATATATAGACTGTTCTTTCTTGTGGCTTGTGATTAAATTACTAATGTTCAATGTGTTTATCTTCAATATGTATACGGTTAACGACTGATTTTGTTCGCTAGTCCAAATTATCAAAAAATAATAACCTGCACAGTGAACAGGAAGCTGTCCAAAAATTTGAAGGCTTGGGTTGTCGGAGAATAGTTCTGATGTGAGAATCAGTACAAGTTAATAGTAATAACAATGAGGAATAAAAAAATGCTAAAAAATAGTAAAATTATGTATGTAACTGAATGTATGTGAGTGTGTACCTTGACCCTCTGCTTATTGCTGTATTTATAGATACTATATTCATCCGAGATCAATTAAAAGTGAAAGTCCTTAATAAGATCCCTTTATAACTACAATTGAAGTCCTTAATAAATTAAATCTCGTTATTGACTTTGATACTTCTAGAATAACAAGCTGTCAAAAATATATTGCAATGGACAGACCTCAATACTGGGCGAATTAAAATAAGACCTACACTAAAATCGAATCCAAATATAAAAATAATTTGAGCTTGCACTTAGATCGAATTCAAAATAATTATATCCCAATAGTACCATATATATATACCCTACAGGACACATGAAACAAGTAACTTTGATTTGCAGCTCATCAAAATTATTTAACTCCAAATAAGCAGCCCAAATATGAGATGATTACAGTGAATTTATATAGAGAATATTAATATACCAATGATTGTGGCTTAGCCTCCTGTGTATCCGGTCTGTGGTGGCGTGCAATTTTATTTTTTTAATTTTTTCTAGGAATATATTTAAAAGAATGAAAGTTTTATTAATGTGAAGAAATTAAAATGATTTGTAATATGACTATGGCATACTAAGTGAAAGGGGGGTGATGGGTCATAAAGGTCGGATGGATGTGAATATAAGAAAGGATTTAGTGGTCACTTTCTGACAAGAAATGATGCTGTCTGTCCCTTGTTCACTTTTTTAATCCAAGAAAAAATTACTAACAGTACATGGAAGTCATAAGTCCTAACTATTGATGGTTTTTTGCACCCAAAAGGTGGCCCCAATAATCCTCACACAATTCTAGTAAAAGTTATCATTTTTATCTTTTCTTAATTATTTTGGGTGACAATCTGCCATGTGGTTGCTTTCTTATTCAACTATCTCATAAGCATGTTTCTTAACCTTTCTCTATTTTTTAATCATATTATCAAAATAAATAATGATATATATATATATATATATATATATATAAGAAAAATACTAATTTTTTTTATTATATATATCGTTTAATACATAATTATATATATTAATTTTTTTATTAATATTAATGTTAAATAATTAATGTTAATTTAAAATTTCATTACTACTTATGTATTAATTAATTACTCCTATATCTCTCAATTATTTCATCTTTAAAGGTAAAATAAAAAATAATTAAATTTTTTCTCTTAAATATATATAAAACGTTTTAAAATTTTATTTTATTTTTAAAATGACCTTTATAATAAAAATAATAGAGTATTTCATAACATTGTTCTGAAAGCTTACACGATTAACATGTTTTCCGCTATATATAGTAAAATTTAATGAGTGAAATTAAAGAGTACATACTCTCCAATCACATACCGCAACATTATATTAATTACAGTAGGAAATTTTGGTTATTTTCTTAACTTACTATAGCCATAACATTATATTGTTGAATATTGTAATGCGAGTATTGTGGTACGTCCTAATATTTTCAGAATCAATTCGTTTAACGAATTAAAAAAGATAGTAAGTGAATGAATCATTAGTTTAATTAGTAATCAAATTATTATTGAATCAGTGACGTTATAAATATATAAAATATATATTATTAATAACTAATAAAATTTTAAAATATTTAATTTTTTATAAATTAAAATATAGTAAAATTATGTTGTATTATTAATTTATTGGTAAAAATATTTTTGAAAAAAAAAACTTCAAAACCGGTTCAACTATCCGATTTTACCGGTGATCAATCGGTTATTGACCAAATTTGATGAATCGGTCCAAATCGGACAAAAAAGAAAACCGATTTCCGGTTCAACCCGTCCGACTGTCGATTTTGAACCGATTTTCAAAACATTAGTAAGTCCAATAAAACACCCAAATACGAATACTAGTTTAAACAATTTTAAATACTTTTAAATTGTGGTGACTAAATCTTATAATGATCAACGCAAAGTACAGAATTTGGAGATAGTATAAACATTGGTAGTCATGATTTTTTATGTATCATGTCGCATGTATATATGTATGTATGTATGTAGCGTCGGCCACCGTTTCTGAGGAATGAGCTTCTGATTTCTAAAATGTTGTGGAGTGTTGATGATAGCTTTGAAATCACAAAGAGCGATGACCAATCGCTATAATTACGAGTACACAATTCTGTAATAGAGCAAAACAAAAATGTAACATATAGTGTTCTAAAATGAATTTGAGGATCTTTAGGGATCTCCTTTCTCCTTGTTTGCCTTTTTTATTATTTCTCTTTTCCATGCTCTTCATTATTTGGTCAAAGTCATGTATTAGCATCATTGGCGCATCAATTTTCTACCCCAAATTTCTCATAATAGACTTCAAAGGGCCACCCGCATTAATTGGTAATCATGTTTAACAAGCCCATTATACTCCTCTTTTTTTTTAATTTTTATGCATATATATTTTTTGATTTTTTGTCAAAATTTTTAAAAATAGTTATCGCAAATAAAAGTGATAATTTTATAAAAAATTCTCACAATATCATAATTGTTAGATAGACACAATTGTCCAAGATATTGATTGAACCGGTTGAGCCAAACTGTAATTTTTAAATAATTAATAATATGCATATGAATTAAATAATATTTTTTAATTTTAAAATATAAGATTATTATTGACTATTTAGAGGTCAATTTGAGATATTTTAAATTCTAAATTAATATAAATTTATTTAATTTTTAATTAATATAATATAAATGTTATAAACTAGCTAAAAATAATATTTAAAATTATTAAATGAAGCATACAATTTTAAATTTTAAAATATCTTAGATTGACTTTCAAAAAGTTAATAATGAACTTATATTTTAAAACTGAAGTAATAAAATGCACTAGAAATCATACATTTTATCTTAAAACATAAATTTCAACTAGAAAAGCAATCAAGTCCCAAATTAGAGACTAATGATTCTTAAACTCTACTTTCTAAAAAGTTAAAATGAAGAACAAGTAAATAAAAAAGAAAAAGCACTACAACAACTAAGACAAGTATCGTGTTTGATTAAGTATAATTTTTTTAAGGTTTTAGGAAAATTTTCGAGATTTGGGCTTCGGCCTTTGGGCTTTCCAAAGCTTCACCTTTTTCTTGAATTAAGGATTTGGGGTTTAGAAGCTTAAACCTTCCTCTCGACTCAAGAACCTAGTGGAACCATTGGACAAATTAAATCGAATCTTTGGACCAAATGAAATTATTTAAAGGGCTCTCACTTTATTTCCGGGCTTTATATTTTTTCCAAGGCATTTTTCTTTGTTTTCTACTTACTAGTCGCAAATGAAGACGCATGTAACATGGGAGTTCATACACTTTTGTATTACGTTCCCCTTTCGAATTATAAATTTTAAAAAAATTAATTTTAAATATTTTTAAACTCAAAATTTAAATAAATTAATTTAGTTTATATTAATACAATTATAAATATCATAAACTAACTAAAAATGTCACTAGTTATTTATTTTTCAAATTAATTTTTAAAAAGTTAATAATAATCGTATAATTCCAAATAGAGGGAGTACCTTTTCTCTTTGAAAGTTTGAATTTAACTACTCTGTAAATAATAAAAAATAAAAAAAAGAAGTCTTACTTTAATTTTAGAGTAGCAAATTAGAGCTTTGTTTTACATAATTTAACCGTTCTTTTGAGTGCCAAATTTTCTTTAATACTCTCTCCGCTCCAAATTATATTATAATTATTGACTTTTGAAAGTATATTTTAAACTCAAAATTGAGATAAATTATTAAAAAATCATGAAACAATAAAACTTACAATGAGTAATGTTTTTTAAATAATTTATAATATTTATCATTATATTAATTATAATTAAAAGAATTATGTCAATTTTGGGTTTAAAAACTTTTTAAGTTAACTTTAAAAAATTAATAATAATTAAATAATATAAAAGAGAGAGAGGGAGGGAGTATTTTTTTTGTTGAACCCTTGAGTTAGTCCATAAACTGATGGTTTAACCTCATATCATATCAAGATGTCTCTGCACATCAAAAAAGCAAATCATATTTTATTTAACTGGATTCGAGCTCTCAATAATTTTAATAAATAAGTGTGAGAGATAGCTTAAGTCAATTTTTTGAAAAACAAAGGAAATATCATCTTAGTTTTTTTTAAAAGTATCGTAATTTAATTTGATAATTGTTTTAAAATAATGATAATTATATTCATAATTTGACAAATGAGTTTTTAACCCCAGTTCACCACAAATTACATTTGATTTATCCTTTTTCCTAATTTTATTTATCTTGTTAGACGCCGACCCCCTCAGCCCCTTGACGCAAAAAAATAAAATAATGAAATTTAAATTTTCTTAGAAAAATATAAAATCAAAAACGAGCATTTTCATTTGGGTGAAAGACTGCATTGACCTCTCTGGTATCTAATCTCAGTACACAGTAGGGGTAAGTACGTAACTTGCTCTGGCATATTCACCTAAACCTCCTCATAAACCCTATTAGCATCTATGCCTAACCCTGAAGAGGCTGGTGTGAAATGAAGTGTCTCTGTCTGCGGTGCCCTGCTCTTGTACTCTTTCCTCGAGTAGTAAAATGGCTAAGCGTTTTATTCCTCTGCTGAATCGGGTTTTGATTGAGAAAATAACACCTCCGTCCAGGACCACTGGGGGAATTTTACTCCCAGAGAAGACCGCCAAGGTTAAATTCCCTGAAACCATCATCAATTCCTTTTCCTTTTTTATTTACTGCTGTTCTTCTTCTGTGTTTTGTTTGAATAATTCCAAACTTTTTCTGGGTATTGCTTAAAAAGTGTGTCTAAAGGAATGTACATCTTCATAATTTGATGAGAAGACTTGCATAAAGAATATTACAATAGGCTAACGTACATGGTATGGGTAAGGCTTAATTTATTGATCTGGATTTATTTTAGCGTCTGTAATGTAATTGGTCAGGCCATAACTTAAGAAATGTAGATTTTTCTGGTTCTTTAGATGTGCTTGTATGATTTCTTTGGGAATTCCATTTGTTTGTTTTTACATTTATTGCTTCAAGTCCGTGTGTGGTTGCTGTGAAGAGTGGGAAGTGAAAACTAAAACGTGGACAAAGTTTTTGGAAAAACAACTGCAAACAAAGGGTAATATAGTTTAGGTACGTGGTTATGTTAGGATCAGACGAATGGACTATTGTGTTGTTCAAATGTATGGTTGAGAGTTTATGGAGTTTTTAGAGTCTTTACTTCCCATGTTATATTGCATACCAAATGGTTGGTAGTACTGGACTTTCCTTGGCATGAATTCTGATATGGAATCTATCTTTTCAAGATAAATATTGGATTTTGATTTGCATTCGCTATACATCTTTGGTTTGGATGATTTAGCTGAACTCAGGAAAAGTTGTTGCTGTCGGTGCTGGGCACCATGACAGGGAGGGAAAGGTCATTCCTGTTTGTGTGAAGGAGGGGGACACTGTTCTGTTACCTGAATACGGAGGAAAAGAAGTAATGCTCGGTGACAAAGAGCAAGTATAATTTTGCTGAAGTGCATTTTCCTACCAGTTTTTATGATTATACGATCCTCCTCCACCCCAACTTGTTCTGTATTTCTCCTACCAAAAATGTTCTAAGACACCCAAAAATAAAGAAAAGAAAAGTATCAATAACGCCCTGAAAAATTAAAAGCATCACGAAGATGAGTCAAATTCTTTAAACCAACTAAAATATATGGTTCTTTGATCCAACTGAATATGAGATTATAGTCGTTTTATTATACCTTTATTTAACCAAAGAACTAGAAATTTTGAAGCTGGATCTTTTCCCGCATCAACCAAGTATTAGAACAGTGCTCTTTGTTTCTGTACATCGGGTTGTGGCCCAAAACTGACCTTTGAATCCTCAATCATATAACATGCACAGAGCGTTTCATCATTGCACCTATATGTAATGCATAGATTGTTGCCATGATTATTCATGTCTTAGATAGTTGAGAGAGAGTGAAAGGTGTCTTAGATAATGCTAGTATTTTTATGGATATTATGGTGTGTTAATGGTTATCACCTCCATTTCACCAATTTAACTACTACTCTCCATTTCACCAATTTAACTACTACTCGTAGTAACTAATTCAGAATCATAGGAAAGTTACCCTATTAATGTGCCATCAAGTGTCCTTGTGGAAACCACTAAGTGCTACAAGGCCTCGATTGTGAGCACCATGTGTCTTTGTCCAAGTCACCCATTTTGGCTTTAAAATCATTGAAATATTCCCAGCAAGTGTGCCTCAAGTTGAAAACAGAAAAATTATGTTATTCTGTAACCCATGTATTTTTCATGCTAATATAAAGCTCTTATATCAGGTACCTTCTGTTTCAAGACGATGATATACTGGGGATGCTGCATGATTGATTTAATGCTTCTTCCCTCCATGGATGTCTTATTTACAACTGCTTCATCAAGGACCCTTTTGGGTTGAAGCTATATAAAATTAATATTAGAGTTGGAGGATGCTCAGCAGTAAGATCAGTTTCTTTTTCTAAAAAATGCTCTGGATTTGGATGAGGACTATGTATGTAATCAGCTGGATAGATGACTCTTGATTAAAAAAACATCATTCTTGCAGAGTCATTTATAACATGAAAATGAAATTGAGACACGTCTCCATCTGATGATTTTGTTGTGTTGATACAAGTTTCCAATATTCATTTGTCTGTGTTTTGTCATGCCCTTCAATATTGTAATGCCAATTTTGCTTGATTATGTAAATTCTTTAACGAGGCATCTGTTTATGACTTATGGATTGTTGCCTTCATAGTTTTCCTTGCATTTTTTAGCTGCTAGTTCAGAAAATAACTCATTCAAATGGTGATCATGAAAAAATAAGGGATCGTTGAAGTTTTTCTGTAAATACTAATATTCTGTACTTTTTATTATTTTTATTATGTCATGCTTATTTTTGTTTACAACAATTGTAGCACTACAATCTCACATCATAACATATAGGGTACTTGAATGTGTGTAACTGTGTATAAGGAGTCAAGTTGCTATTATTAATAATTATTATCTTTTTGGTGAGTCTGTGGTGTGTTAAGATGATTCAAGAAAATATTATCATGTTAGTAATTTAAGATCTTGTTTGGATGGATTTGATTTGATTTGAACTTGAGGTTTTACCCAAAATTTGTTTCGGACTTGAGATTTGATTCAGGTTGTTACATATAGTATTATAGTTGACCCTTGAAAGTTTGGGTCGAGTCATTCGATTGAGTTTTCAAATGTGGGGATACGAATGTGGGTCTAGTAGGCCGCTGATATTATTCTACAATGTCTATAGATGCAAAGATATAGTATTATACTTAAGCAATTATATTAAAGATAATGATATTTTCTCACAATGAACTTTTTTAGGTACACCATAATTAAACGATGTATTTGAAAGGAGAAATCGTACCTTGTTAGATATAATGCGACTCATGATGGATTTTATAGTTCTTCCGATATCCTTCTGGTGTTATTCCCTAAAAGCAACAACATATCTACTAAATAAAATAACTTTGAAATTTGTCTCTAAAACTTCATATGAGATATGAACAGGGAAGAAATCTAGTCTTAAGTATATTAAGACTTTGTGTTATCCAGCTTATGTTAAGAGATTTAAGAGTGAGAAACTTTAGACAAGATATGAAAAGTGCAAATTTGTGGGATACTTTAAAGAAAATTTGGGGTATTACTTTTATCATCCTACTAATTAAAAGGTGTTTATTGTAAAACATGCTACATTTTTAGAAAAATAGTTTATTCTTGAAGGGACTAGTAAGAGTAAAATAGAATTTGAAAAAAAATTGAGAATCGCAAGATACTATAGGTCAAATGAAAGAACCTATCCAAGTAGAGAAACTTACTGTACCACAACCAATTTGAAAATCTAGAAAAATACTTAAAATATTTAAAAGGTATTATGAATTCATCATTGATAATGATGATGAGATATACATCATAGAGGATTATCCAATAACATAAAATGAGGCTATGGGCAATAGAGACTCGTAGAAACGAAAAAAGACCATAAAATCCAAAATGTACTTTATGTATGAGAATCAAGTATTAATTTTGATTAATCAATCTGAAAACATTAAGCCTATAAGGTGTAAATGGGTGTTTAAGAAAAATACTGGAGCAGATGGCAAAGGGGAGACCATAAGGCCAAGTTGGTTGCAAAAAGTTTCATATAATGCTAAGGAGTTGACTATGATAATACCTTCTTACTAGTAACAATATTTAAATCCGTTCGAATTTTGCTTGCAATAGCAGCTTATTACGATTATGAGAACTGCCAAATAGGATTTGAAAACGATATTCCTCAATGAAAAACTAGACGATGATGTATATATAATATAACCAGAGGGATTTGCCTCTAAATGTAGAGCAAATTAAGTTTGTAAATTACAACGATCCATTTATAGATTGAAACAAGTTTCTTAAAGATGGAACATTCGTTTTGATGAGACAATCAAAGAGTTTGATTTTATCAAAAATGAGGATAAATCATATGCGTATAAAAAGGTTAGTGAGAGCGCTTTAATATTGCTAGTACTAAATGTTGATGATAAATTACTTATTAGGAATGATATACTAATGTTACAATTAGTAAATATTTGATTGTCTAAACACTTATCAATTAAAAATTTGGGAGAAATATCCTGTATTTTAAGGTGAAGATTTATAGAGATATATTGAAAATGATGCTTAGCTTGATCCAAAGAATATACATTGATTTAATGCTAAAGAGGTTTAGTATAGAAAACTCCAAAAGATGTCTTATACCGATGATACATGAAGTGCATATCTTTAAGAAATTGTCCCTAAAGACACGTAGAGAGAGAGAGAGAGATTGCATAAGTAAATTTTTTATGCTTCGATTATAGGATCTATCATGTATGAGATGATATATATGAAGCCTAATGTTGCTTATACACTTAGTGTGACAAATATATATCAATTTAATATTGGAGAAAAAAACTGGAATGCAGTGAAAATATCCTAAAGTATTTTAAAAAACCAAGGATGTGTTTCTTATTTATAGTGGATCTGATTTGAAACAATAGGGTTATATAGACTCAAGTTTTCAAACTGATCAAGATAAAAACAAATTCATTTTAGGTTATGTGTTTACCTTAAATGGTGGTGTAGTGAGTTGGAAGAGTTTTCAACAACAAATAATTGATGATTCAGTGACAGAGATAGAGTATATAGTTGAAACTGAAGCTTTAAATGAGATTGTTTGAATAAAGAAGTTCATTACAAAACTTGTAATGGTTCTTAGTATTCAAGGATCAATGCATTTATATTGTGATAACACGTAGCTATTGCACAGGTTAAGGAACCTATGTCTCATAAAAAAATCAAAACATGTGTTGCAACATTTTTATTTGATTAGAAAAATCATTGATAGATAAGATATCCCTCCCGATCGAGTAGACTCTCAAAACAACATTACAGATCCATTTACTAAAGTATTATCTCAGCAGTAGTTTGAACGCCACTTAAAGAATATGAGTATTAAACATCAAAGAAATTGATTTGAGATTAAAAGTAATATACTCTCAAGTAAATCACATTTGATGTGATAGAGCATTTTATTTATAATCTTATTCATTTATTAATAAAAGAATTGATTTATTTAAAGACATTTATTTATCTATGTTTAATTGTTATAATTAATTAGTATGATAAACCCGTAGTTTGGAGTAATACTTTTAGAATCGTGATGAGATCATGCTAATGGGATCTAAAATCTATATAGTTTAAAATTAGAACGTTCTTAATCATAAGATCATTAATATAGGGTTGTGAATTATTACAGATTAGTACATATTATGTTTACTCTGTTGAAAAAAATGATTGATCTCATAATCATTTGTGTGGAGACACTAAAACAACTATGTAGGTGTTTATTAAAGAATAAGTTCACTAAATGTAACTTGTTCAAAGGAACACCTAATAGAGTTTTACATATTTGTCAATAAGAGTTCTCATAGTGATAGTAGTACAAGTGATCTTTGGACTTGAGATCATTATAATACTTATGCATTCTAAGTTATTATTTGTCATATTCATTAAAACTCTTTGAGTATATGAAATGGTATATTAGAGTGTAACAAAGTGTACATAGAGGTTTTTGAATGATTAACAAAGTGTCCTATATGATTCGATTAGTGACAACTCAAAAATCCCTAACCAAAGTTGTGCTTTTGAGAATTGAAATGCATCTAATCAAATAAATAAGATTTGACATATAATTTCATATTTTGTATTTGATTAGGATATTGTGTAGTAAAATGATTTAATTGTATAGTAATTATTTACTAGATATGTTCTTTATGGTTAAACATTGATATCATATTATCTGGATATTCATGATCTGCTAAGAGGTATCATTCATAATATATAATAATTATATACAATAATTAAAAGAGTTTGACTTGTTTAAATAAAATTAGAATAGCTCTAATTTTATTTATTCTACAACTAGCATAATATTGAACCTAAATGGTCACTCCATAAAAAAGAAATATTAATTTAAAAGTAATTGACTCAAATAATAATAAATTAAGTATATTTAATGTGTACTATGGTAGGACAAATTACATAGTTTAATATTTATAATAAAGTATTTTAAAAATATTAATTATAAATTTAATAAGAAGTATTCTTATTCTTATTATTTTATAAATATTCTAGTTCCTAAATAGTTTAGGAATTAGATTTAAACACTAAATTCTAAAGAGTTTAGGAAAGAGAAATTGTCTGTATAAGGAGAGACTTTATTATGAATTAAGGTTTACTACTATTACTATTATTTCATTCTCAAGCCTAAATAGTTTAGGAAAGATAGAGAGAGAAAGGACTAGCCACCCTATAATTTTTCATAACCCTAAATTATTTCTTCTTTATCTATATTCTCTTGGTGGATTACATTTGGAGTATTACATACATTGAATAGATTGCGTTTGATCCGTGAAATTGAAGGAGTGCGAATGAACTAAGAATTAGAACTTGAAGATCAAATCAAGTATTAATTTGTCTTCATACGGTATGATTTTAAATCGTCCTCAATAATATCGCATAAATGTGATTCCTGAGATTGCAGGAAAAAAAACTAAATACGATTTATGACATGCTTTTGCATTGTACATTAATATGATTACATGTAATTATATTTTCTGTACTAACATAGACCGCTAGTATTAACTCACAATGGCTAGATATTCAAAACTCTAGGTTATGTGTTTGACTTGACGAGAACGTTGAGTATTTAAGTGGGGGAATATGTAACAACCTAGTCCTACATTGTAACATGTCATGTATTTAAGTGGGAGAGTATATAACAATCTAGTCCCACAATGTAATATGTGAGATATTTGAATTTATATATAAGGAACATTCAGTTATTGTCTTTTAGGTGAGTTTGTGATGGGACATGATGACCTAAAAAATATGAATTAAGTTTTTTGGCTAAATTTGATTAGATTTAGACTTGCGATTTGACATAAGATTTGTTTCAGACTTAAAATTTAACCTAAGTTGTTACAACAATTATGTTTCTTTATATGACATTGTTTACACATTTTTGACCCTTTTTGTTTACATGAAAAGACTAGAAAATACGTAGTTCATTTTAGCAATTTAACTCGTGTTAATCTTTTGCATATTTCTTTTTTTTTTTTTTTTTGCTATGCTTAAATTTAACAATCTTCACTTTTTGCCAAGATGGGATCCCATGTTTGTTTTCTCTTTCTCTTCGTTTCTGGCCAAACAAATAAAGCATGAAGATCTGGGTGGGCATAAACATTGCAGTTAATTTTGTTTATTTAATTTATCTCTGTTATGCTGGAAGCTGTTATTATACTCCTATATTATTACAAATAAGTGCTTGTGATCAAATTGAATGAATTAGTGGTACAAATTCAGGAAAACAAATGAGAATTGTATCAGATGCCATACAAAACGATGGCATAGCTTATTAGAATAGTAGTACAATTGGCATTACAAAAGCTCTCAGAGTAGATCAACTTGTCTGTGAATATGGTCTGATCTTCACAAGCTTATTCGTTCGTGTCACTCCATTTGCCTGTGGTAGTGGCTTCCCTCCCACAAATGCTTTAAAAAGAACAAGTGATCGCTCAGGTTGCGAAAATGGTGCTTCATGAGAAGCTCCTCTAATGGTGGCATAAGATAGAAAATCTCCATAAACTTGTGTCCATCCACCAACCTTGGGTAAAAAAAACCCACGAAAAACAGGGCGAAAGACAGAATATATTAGGAAATAAATTAAGGAGTTTTAAGACGATAATTGAACTTAAGTCACTAACCTGTCGGCCTTCAAGCCAAGCACCGTATGGCACAGTTGTGTTCAGGTCCAGCTCCTTCGCCAATCCATTAACTAGCATTCGAGTTCCAGTTAGTGGGATAACTGAATCTTGGTCTCCGCTGTAAATCGTTTATATATATGTTCATATTACAAAAAAACTTTTGAACAGAAAAAAGCAAATCTAGTACCAAAAAAAATCTCTTTATAAAGGGGGAGCAGATAAATGGGGAAACTTGAATGATAAATTTAGGGAGAGCCACAACACTGGAACTCACCTATAAACCAAAACACGAATGCCTGACTTGACTAGTGAACCCAGAATACGAATTGTTGGTATCTCTAGGTCTTGCATCTCATAATGTATGATACTGTTGTAATGAAAGAAAAAAATTTAGTATCTAAAAGTTTCAAGTGGAAGCAAAAGAGAATTTCATGCACAACAGGAATAATAATATACTTATGTTATGATTTTAATAATTTGAAGTTGTTTAAAAACAAACTATATGAACAAAATTCAAATATAAATTCCAAGAACTGTCACTTAGCTTCTGATTCTGATTCCCGGCGGGGGGTGGGGGGAATTCCCATTTTCAATTGAACTAATTTGCAGAAATCCTCTAGTTCATTAAATTATGTCAAAAATAAAAAATCCCAGGAAAAAGACTAAGAATATTATAGAATTAGGAGTAAGAATATTGCAAAAATTACTCGCTGCATGTGCTCCATTTGGTGACACCACCAAGCTTAGCATGGAGAGCCTTTTGTACATCTATCCGGTTCAAGTATTCAATTGTTTCTTCCTCCACACAAACATCTATATCCGCAGTACCTTGCTGTTAAAAGAATTTGAAAACAGAGGAGAAATTAGTAGTTAAATCATAGGAAAACAAAATTGCCAAACTGTTGAAAATGAGAACAATGTAAGCAAATGATATTTATGCTCACCAATTTCTCTAAAACTTCAGATTGTGAAAGAAACGAGGACAAACAGACATCAAGAGTAACATCATAAGAATCTATATATCTCCCAATCTCACTTGAAAATTGATTATTCACTCTAGAGCAAACAGGTGTAAGATTGCCGTTTTGGTATTGTCTTCTAATTTGAGAATAGTTACAAACTTTGGTTAACTGATGATGAGTAGCATCTGATATCAAACCATGAGACCAGAGGAATTCGGCTCTTGAATTGAAATCAGTATTGAATTCCAAAAGTGGATTCCCCATCTGCAAATGCATATAATCCAAAGTCGGAAACTTTTTGATTTGAATACAATTTAGCTACTAGTTCAAACAAATTTTACTCACTGCAATTCCCTTGAGATTGATTTTCACTTTGGACTGAACAATGAGGTTTGCAAGTTGTGGAACATAGTGTCCTGTCAAAAACAAAATATTTGTGTTTTATTAGTGACTTCATTTAGCATGATAACTGGAACTTTTTGAGCTGAAACTTACCCCCATAACTCTCCCCGGTGATTAAGAAATCTCTGCTCTTGTATTCTGGGAATTTGTCGAACCAACGCTGTAGAAAAACAAGAGTGTCTCTTGCTAACAAAAATGAAGCAAGAACAGAGAATTTTCTAGTTAAAATCGTAAATTTATGGAAGAGGTATAAAAACAGCAACCACCTGATAGCAATTCGTCAAACAAAGTAAAAACCTTTTATTACAAAGTGAAAATGATAATTCTCAAAGAAATTTCCTTTTCCTAGCTAGTAACTAGGAAATATAAACCTTTATACTACGTTTGGATTGGAGGAATGAAATTAGTGAATGAACAAAATAGAGAAATGAATGATACGAAAACTACAAGGTTTATTTTATTTTTGATTGGAATAAGTCCTTCCATACCGTCTCCCATAAAATTTACAAATTTGGCTCTAATGTTACAGCCAAAAATAATTATTTTCATTTTATATAAATGACTCAATCCAAACACAGCATTACAACATTAGAGCTTTTAGTCATGTATACGAAGTATTAAAGGAAAACCTGTCATCTCATCATCCACCGAGGCATAAAAGGACTTATTAGCAGAAAAAGAGAAGCCAACTCCTGCAGGTGACTCCAAGTACAACATGTTTGCTTCTGTTAAGAATATCAAATAATTGCTTGCAAGTTAGTTACTGAGGATTGAGAAGAGAGAGAATCTATAGCTAGGCACAAGTCTCAAGTACTGATGTTGTTACCTTTGTTCCAGCTGTACTCATTTTTGAGCAGAATATTGCCTCTTGGTTTAAAAGGGCCATGCTCAACGAAAGCTCCAGCTCCAACAGATGAACAACCAGGCCCTGCAAAATCAAGAACATCAAATTTCAAACCCTGAATTCTTTAAACCGACAAATAGAATTCTGGGTTTTACTTATCGAACCGAATATGGAAGATTTTACCCCCATTTAACCAAAGAACAAGAGGTTTCAAATCCGGGTCTGTTTCAGCTTCAACAAAGTAGTAAAACAGAGCTCTTTCTTGATTCTCATCAACAGTGACGTACCCTGCAAATTGCTGGAAACTGACCTTTGGTTGGCCGGGCAAACTCACAATTTTATCAGATTCAGAGTGAGATTCCACTGTACCACATATATGTAATGCACAAAATATTATTGCTGTGAGTCTCCATATTTGAGACACCATTGTTGAGAGAAACGGAGAAAGGTTGGTGTGGTTGTTAGCTGAATAAATCTAATCTGATATGTTAAGTAATAAAAAAAGGAAACTGCTGGGCTTTTTCGTATGGATCTTGTTCAGAAAAAGAAAACTATTGACGGGTCAAGGAGTTTTGTTGTATAGTGAATATTATATGGGCTTTTGTTCTGGATTGGTTAATTAATGTAACAATTTATTTGGATTATCATTATCTTTCTTCTGGTGAGCTATACGTCAAGACTCAAGACTTCTTGGAGAGTGTGAAAGGTCGTGCCAATAACCATATGTTTATAATTAGAACAGTGGGAGCTCAAATATCTTAATAAAATTAAAATAATAATAAATTTATAATTTAAAACATATATAATTGTAGAATATATAAAAGAATATAATTAATTGCTAATGAACAAAATACAATTTCTAAACAGGATTGCTAACCACTTTTGTGGTCAAGAACCTTATAATAAGATAAAGGGATTGATAGTAAAAATTATTTTTCTATATTAGTAAATGAATTCTATGAGAGCGTACCTTGTGAAGAAAAAAAATTGTTTCACTAGCTAAGATATTACTTCTATATATTTATTACTCCCTTCATCCCAAAATAAATTTTTAGTATTATTTTTTAGTTAAATTAATTATTTTTAAAATTACTGTATATATATATATTCTTACGATATATAGGAGTAGGTAATATGATCGCAAACCCAAAAAAAATTAATGTATAAAATTATATTTATATATGTTTAATTATTAATTTTAAAAATATTAAATTCAATTAAAAAAAAAAACAAATTTAATTTGATGACAGAGAGAGTAAGAAAATTATTATTAGAGAAAGGAAGCATTAATCAAGTTGAAGAATGAAGAGTGAGAAAAAAATACTAGAAAATTTGGATTTATTTTCCTATCGCATGGAAATTTGAAATTTAATCCAAGAATTCGTTATTTTAGACTTACCATTGGCATGTTAACATAAAAGGTGAAAAAATTGCCGAGTGCTGCGTTTTAAAGACGTGATTAAAAAATTATTATAAAAATAAAATACAAAATAATATATATAATTTTAATCGATTATAATCACTAATAAATTATTAATTAATTATATTTTAACACATCAATTTATAATATAAATTTTTGTAAGAATTGTTTGTTTAAACGTATAGGCAGTAGTCTTTAAAGACAATCGCGCCGTGAAACGTGGAATTTTTGCCGGGAAAGTTGTATTCTTTGTTACATAGTCATTGCCCTTTGCAGGTCACGTGATACGCAATTCTTTGCTGCGACTACTACTTTATGTTATTATTAACAACCACGGCCCACTTATTTATATTATCTTCGTTTGATAAAAAGGTAAATAATAATAATAATAATAATAATAGTAGCATGCAGATGAGGAGATTGGAAAGAAAATTTATAATATAAAATAGAGCGGTTCAAATCTTAATATTTTAATATCTAACAGTCTCAAATAAATTTAAATTTCAATATTCAATGGTCTCAAATCAATTTAGGCTTCAACATCCAACGGTCACTAATCTATTTCTCATTTTTTCACCAAATTCAAAATCTTTTTTTTAAAAATCTATCTACTCATATTTTTCGTCTAAATTATAATCACCACTACACTATAATAATAATAATAATAATAATAATAATAATAATTAATATAACAATAGTAAAAATCATAATAGTAATAATCATAATAGTAATAATAATAATAATAATAATAATAATAATAATAATAATAATAATATAGTAATAATAGTAATAATAATAACAACAACAATAATAATAATTATAATAATAGAAACAATAATAATAATAGTAATAATAATAACAACAACAACAACAATAATAATAGTAATAGTAATAGTAATAGTAATAGTAATAATAATAGTAATAATAATATTAACAATAACAATAATACTAATAATAATAATAATAATAATAATAATAATAATAATAATAATAATGCTGCTACTACTACTAATAATAATTATTATAATTATAAAAAAAAATGCATGTAAAAAATACGGGTCACCCTTTTATCATTGACGCAATTTTTCTATTTTTCAGGTATTGCGGTTATTATATTTTCACATGCAAATTGATTTGGGCGAAAAATTACAAGGACGGTTCAAATTTATTATAATTGATTTGTAAGTTATTTTTTGTTGCAAGGAGTTCTTAGGTAATATAATATTTTTGGAATTTTAATTTACGTTGTACTTTCAAGCATGGACAATTACGTGTCATTTATTTGGTGTTTTTACGGGCTATATCGAGAGTAACTATTGTAATAGGTTTTGATTAATGGTATGAGAATCTTTTGTCCAATTTTAAGAAAAAAATATAGAGAAAAAAAATGTTATGATGATGCGATTTAGTTAGTGTTATAACAATACTTTTTTGTTTGGATTTAGATGGCTCATTTGATACTTGTGGGTATATATGCAAAAAAAAAAAAATTAAAAATTTTTATATCTTTTTTTTCCCTCATCGGATCCTACTAAATGACTTACAGTACTATTATTTTTTCCATAAAAATTTTGATCATGAATTATATTGATCGATGGTTAGAGATATTGGAAGCAAATAAATATTGCCAAACTTCTAATTTCGTTTTGTCAATAACGAAAAGGTGTGGGATATCCGAAAATACTATATTACACAAATTTGAGTCCGCTATCGTCAATTAATTAATTTCTCAAACATGTCAAGAACTAATCTTAAGTTAAGAATGAGTAGCACATTAATATTTGCTTAAAAAAAAACTATGATTAGATTGAGTATCAATCTTTTTGTATTAATGGTTGGATTATCAGTTTTATTATGAAACTGTCCACAATAGTTTTAAATTTTTTAATTTAAAAATATTAAATATAATATTCAACTATTATATTAATTATACCGTATCTTTAAACACGAGTTATTCCTAATAAATAAATATTAAGATATATATGTTTAAATGAGATTCAAAAGAACAACGGATATAATAGCATAACCATTGTATCCTTGTCAATAATCATGGCTAAAATTCAACGTAGGGCATTGTGTCTCGGGTTTTTTTAATATCAGTCAAAGGCAAAAAAATATCTTAAAGCCAGTTATCATATTCTCTCAATAATGCTACCGATGACTTCTGACACGTTTGAGATCAACTTGGCAAAATTCATTTAATCAATCAAAAAATACGAATTATACATATAATCGAGTTGAAGGAATATTTATTTTATTTAAAAATAAAATTATAATTATAATTTTTTATAATTTAAGCAAAAAATAAAATAATAATTACAAAACAATTGTCAAGGACATATATTTTACATTCAATTAACATCATTTATCTCGAAATCAACTTTCTTAATAAAGAGAAGTCAAATTCTAAAATAAACTAATAATAACTTAACTTTACAAGGACGGAGAAAGGACGAGATATTTAAGTCAAAGTTAGATAGGATTGTTGATAACTAGTTCAAAACACTTTTTCAATTTTAAAATACTTGATTAATTTTGATTTTTTTAATTAATTTGAAATGTCTTAAATTTAAATTTTATATGAATTTATATATAATTTACTCAGTATAATTATGTATTATAAACAATTAAATATGGACTAATAATTATAGATTTAAATATGTCTTAAATTAATTTTAAAACTCAATACTCATCTTATATTTTAGAAGAAAGATAGTATTGTAAGTTAGTTTAATCAATTACGTTTGAATAAATATATAGTAAATTGATTTTGTAGAGAATTTTTAAGAGTTTAGAAAGTTTTTTTTATATTTTTTTTAAACCCCAGAGTTTTTCTTTATAATAATTTATTAATTAAATTAATTCTTTAAACAAATGCGACTCATATTTCGGAACGGGTTGGGGAGAAGAGAGTATCATTAGCTTAGGAAGCCTAAGTAGCTCCACACTCTATTCAGTCCATATATTTGTAGTGGGGCGGCCCAACTTCTTCGCAAACCACCCACGGCTCACTCTGTCTCGTGAGATCCGAAGTCGAAATAAATTCTGCTTTCCGTCCTAAAATTTTGAATTCCCGTCGTAACGTCGTAGCGATCTACATCCCCATTCCTCGCTTCAGGTAACTCTCAACTCAACTCATATAACGATATATATACATATATATTTAGAGAGAGAGTCGCTTATCTGCCCATTTGTATAATCAAGGTGTGCATTGTAAATCTTGTGTTTATATTTATAGCTTCAGGTTTCATTTACTGGTTGATGGTATTTCACTCGCCTCGGTAAGTCTTGAATCAGAACTGTAGGGATCCAAGTTGATGAAAATTTTATTGAATTTCCTAAGAGCACAATATCTGTATTTGGGATTACCAAATGATTTTACCTAACAAAATCAAGTGGCAATAACTTTCTAACATTCAAAAGAATTAGTTGATGTGGATCTGGTTTCCAAATTTGGGGCCAAAGTTTCTTTTGAATCCTAGTGATGCAGATTGATCATATCAAGAATGATAACTATTGGCCATTGATTGTAGTTAATTATCAAAAAGAGTGTAGTTATTGTATGGCTAAAGATACATAGATATATTATTGTGATTGTTTTCCTCTATATACAATTGAGAAAGGATGGGATATTCAAAACAACAGATAGAAATGGACAAAATTATAACTTCTCCCCTTACCAAGCTAAAATCTTCTTCAACATAATACATGAAAAAACACTAAAGATCCCTTTCATCCACCTGCATTTTACTTGATTTTTTTATATAATGGTTATAGCATGCATGCTTATCTATGTTTTACTAAGAAACCTGGCATGTTTTTCTTAAACCCTTGATGATCCTATAGTTTGGTGAAAAAATGTCATGCCTTGTTTTCTGAACATGTTGGTAAGTTGGTTACCAGGGTTCTTGATGTCTGTATAAGAATGTATGGTGAGTTAAAATGTTGATGATTCTGCATTGTGGAGTAAGTTTGTTCAAGCAGCACCTGCATTTGGATCTAAATTGTTTGAGACATCTCTAAATTCTAAAGAGCTGTTGCAATCTCTATGGTGAGTTATGTCTCAAGGGGATTGGACCCACTTAAATGGTTTGTGCATGTGAGTTTGTGTTCTTCTGCCATTTCACCATGTTCAAGATCCTACATGTCAGATTGTTTTGGTCCATGAAATTTTAGTCCACACTGAAGATGCAGGTTTCCTTTGTGATGCCAGCATGCTCCCCTCTGCAATAGTTGAGAGGGCATGTCATGTCCTCTTCTTCTGTGATACAACTGAGAGGGCAGACCAGGTTATCCTATCTATTGCATGCTGTGTTGGAACTGGTTTTCTAGGATAATAATCAAAATACCAATTAATCTACATATGGAGGCCAATGAGAGAGTTGTAGGTAGAAGTGGCTTGAGGGGAGGCTGGAAAGGATTAAAAAGTTTGGTGAATTGCATGGATGGGTATACATATATCACTGGATTTAAACAAACCAGAGATTACAAAAATTTCAGTTGTCTTTTCGGCCTTATCAATAGTTCCATTTCCTTTCTGATTCCAATTTTATTGCAGTCCTTTCAAATATAGCTTTTTACTAGTATAATGCAATTAGCAATGTGTGTGTGTGTGTGTGTGTGTATTATATGCATACATATAATTCCATAAAAGGGGTCCAAAGAACTTTATAAGAGTAACATTGCAGACAAATTGACCCTCTTTAACAGGCATTTTTACTGTTAGGTTCTTGTATTATTGTTAATGATAGTAGAATGTTGCAATATTTTCATGTAACCTCCCAATAGACAAATGTGTCATAACGTCTGTCCCTCATTCCCTTTTTCTGGTATGAGAATTTTGTTATCTTTATAAGACAAAAATCATGTAACCTCCCAATAGACAAATGTATCGTAATGTCTGTCCCTCTTTCCCTTTTTCTAGTATGAGATTTTTGTCGTCTTTATAAGGCAAATTCCATGCATTATATCATTTCAGAATCATATTTTTTTTCATAGCTGTAAACAAATGTAATGTCCATTTTTATATCTTTGTGCATGTTTTATGTACTTTAATCATATCATTAATTTATTTTTCTAGACTAATTTTTTGAACTCTGTAACGGTCATCATCATTTCACTTGCCCAAAAAATAATAATGGTAAAAATCAGCTTCATTTTATTATATAAACTTTTCATACCATGACATTGCTTATATTCTGTGTCTGCCTACCAGAGTTGCCCTTTCTCCACTTCTGCATTTCCAAATCTTATGTATAATCTTGTAAAAGTTTGATCAACTGCATTTAGTTAGTATGCAATGAGCTCACACCTCCAAGCAGTTTAGATTTCACCTTTCTGTTCCGTCATGTTAATTTTCTAGTTCATGTAAATTCTTGATATGGGTTTGTAAAATTTTATCGTGATTTTCATAGTCAGAAAAAGAATAAGTTCATGTTTTTTGGTTTTTCAGATTTTGTCTTGTAGGTTTAGTCAATCAAAACATACACTTTCAGAAAGAAAACGGGTAGTTGAAAGACATATGGATCCAGAGGCCGCTCGTACTGCTAAAGAGTCTCTTGACCTGGCATTTGGCATGTCAAACATTCTGGAAACTGGCCTGGATCGTCACACCCTATCTGTCCTCATTGCACTCTGCGATCTTGGCCTGAACCCCGAGGCACTGGCTGCTGTTATAAAGGAGCTCCAAAGAGAACCTTCTTCCCCCATGGGAACAACTACATCAGTTACCAAGGCTGGTTAATGTAAGCTTCAGCTCAGGGATTGTTTTGAACATCATCCTATCAGGGGGAATTTATATTTTGTCTGTCTGGAATTTATACGTTTCATTCAAACAATCGCTTGAGCTGCAGATTAAAATCTAGCTACATGCACTGCTGCAGCTCAAGTTATTAAGATAGCGTTAAGACAGATAATTGGGTGCTAACATTCTTCTAATCTAAGCCATTAACATGCAACTTAATGGTTGCTCTCCCTCTATCAAGATCATGAATTTTATGGGTTACATCCTTTGAATAATTGGGTAATACAGGTAACAACAAAGTTACATAGATATTCTTACCGGCCTCAACTAAATCTATTAGTTTATGGGATGTTCAAAATAATAGTTTGTTTATATGAGAATCAAGGCATCGACTTTCTTTATATCCAGATAAGTTTTTGTGTTTGTCATTGTTTGTATATTCTTTTTATTTTATTGAAAAGGAGTTTCAATCTCTACAAGGACATAGAGATATTCTTATAAGCTCCAGCATTCAGTTCAAATACTCCTCATAAATGTATCGTAATGTAAATTACAAGCTCAAGGCTGGAGTAATTTATTTTCCACATCACATCTCTTTTAGTCTATAGATCTTCAACCCTTTACACATTTATTAAAACCTATATAGTTTAGTTGAGATACTTGGGCCATGTTTGGTAACTGTTTTTTATTTTTAATTTTTGCTTCTGTTTTCATTATTTTTTGAAATCAATAGCATAAAATGTTATTTGTATCGGGTTTTACTTTGAAAGAAAAAAGTGAATGTAAAAAACAAAAAAGAAGCATCAACATGAATACATTTATCAAACTAACTTTTATAAAGGGTTAATATATATTTTGGTCACTGTATTATAGTCCGATTTTTATGGTAATTATTGACTTTTTTTTTTTGTGACAAATGCATTACTATAATTGTTAAAAATTACAAAATGGTCACTTCGTTAAAGTTCTGTCCAAAAAGGTGATAGAACTTATTGAGCATGCAATTGATGTGACTTTTTATTATATGTACCTCTCTTGTCATTTTCAAATTAGCAAAGTCATAATATTTAAACAAAAAAAACATATCAAATTATTACTAAAAGTAAAATAAAATTTGAACAAAAAAAAATTCAAAACAACAATTAAATTTAAACAAAAAAGCATACCAAATTATTATTAAAAGAAAAATAACATTTGAACAAAAAAAATTCAAAACAACAATTAAATTTAAACAAAGAAAATACCAAATTATTACTAAAAGTAAAATAACATTTGAACAAAAAAAAATTCAAAACAACAATTAAATTTAAACAAATAAACATACCAAATTATTACTAAAAGTAAAATAACATTTAAAAAAAAATCAAAAAAATAATTAAATTTAAACAAAGAAACATACCAAATTATTACTAAAAGTAAAATAACATTTGAACAAAAAAATTCAAGAAAAAATTAAATTTAAACAAATAAAATACCAAATTATTATTGAAAGTAAGATAACATTTGAACAAAAATATTCAAAATAACAACTAAATTTAAACAAAAAAGCATACCAAATTATTACTGAAAGTAAAATAATATTTAAACAAAAAAAATTCAAAACAACAATTAAATTTTAATTTAAAAAACACCAAATTAGTTCTAAAAGTAAAAAAATATTTAAACAAAAAAATTCAAAACAACAATTAAATTTAAACAAAAAAGCATACCAAATTATTACTTAAAGTAAAATAATATTTAAACAAAAAAATTCAAAACAATAATTAAATTTAAACAAAGAAAAATATCAAATTATTGCTAAAATTAAAATAACATTTGAACAAAAAAAATTCAAAATAACAATTAAATTTAAACAAAGAAACAAACCAAATTATTACTAAAAGTACAATAATATTTAAACAAAAAATATCAATGCAACATAAACAACAATTTTGTTTTTGATTTATATAAAATTGGGAAAAAATATAATTAATTATGAAAAAACATGGACTGTCTTTCATTTTTTATTCCATTATAAAATGTAAAATTATTATTACTAGTATTTTTAGATATTTTAAAATATTTAATATTATATTAATTAAAATAAATTAAATTTTGCACTTAAAAATATTTTATATTAATTTTTAAAATTTAATAATAATTATTTATTTGGAAATGAAGTATTTTCTTTTTATTAGCATTATTCTTAGCCTTAATATAAGAGTCAAATTTATTATTTGAAATGAATTTTAGGAATTAAAATATGTGAATTTCTTTTTTTATTATAATATTTAGTTTTTTAAATTATTTATATTTATACTGATATTCTCTTAACATAAAGACTTAATATAAAGTTTAATGTCTATATTTTATATAT
This sequence comes from Hedera helix, assembly GCA_947179155.2. NCBI lineage: Eukaryota > Viridiplantae > Streptophyta > Magnoliopsida > Apiales > Araliaceae > Hedera > Hedera helix. Next base: position 29,596,604 of record OX359283.1, read on the forward strand.
ACTTATACATATATTTTTTATTATTTATTAAATTAAATTTATCAGTGAAAAGATAATTAAAAAAGAAAGAGAAAGAGTTTGTTGTATAAGGGTTGTTTGGTTGTTCATTTTAGTAGATTTAGCATGTCACGTAAACATATTAGTTGAGTCAGCATGTAATATCCCAGATATTTTCAAGATTTTAGATAATATCTTAATTGATTTAATTAAAGGTTAAGGTTTAAAACCTAGAAATGAAGACGTAAAATGTGTAGAAAATGAGTAAAAAAAATTTTAACATAATTTATTTGTTAGAAATTAAATGTGAAAATATTTTAATGATGCATGTAGAGAATTTATTAAGGAAATAAATTCAATTGAGAAGTGAAGGTGATTATGTGAATATATATATATATATAAAGTAAGAAGGAATGTTGTAAAATATAATTAATTAGGTTAATTATATTAGTTATGAGTCAAAGTAATTTAATTACTACTAGTGGACTATCCCAAAAGGATTATATGTGTTAGCCCAATATGACAATACTTGCATGAAGGTGGGTAATTAAATAGGAGAGCCCAATGGAAGGTAAGTTATGTAGCCCAAACTTTTAAAAGTCCAATGTTGGTCAAAATGTGGGAAAATATTATTGAGTGTAGAGAATTAACTAATGTAGGGTAAGTTGAATAACCCTAGTTGGTAGACAAGAGAGAGAGCATTAACCAAACATTGGTTAATTGCTAGGTAAATAAATATGATGATGAGAATTAACTATGTATGAGTTAATTGTGTAACCCAATTTAGGAATAACTATATGGGTATGGATAATTATATTATAAACTCAAGTTAATGATAAAATGTAGTTAATGAATTAAATTTAATTAAGTCAAAGTACTTGTATTAATGTGTATTAAAATTAGCAATATTGCCGCAGCGGTAGGCTTCACCGCCGCAGCGGTGAAACTCTCGGGTGTATGAAAATTAGAACAACCGCCGCAGCGGTGGTAACCATCGCCGCAGCGGTGATACAGACTGTTTGAAAATTAACTTTGAATAAGTTAATTTAGTAACCCAATGAGGTAGATTAATTTAATGCAAGTCTAATTGGAGTATGTTATAAGTCCAAGTGATATTTTAATTTAGGTCAAATAAATTTACCTAGTAGTCTATGTAATATTTGAACAAGCCCAATGCTTGTTTTAATTAAATATAACATAGGGTATGTAATGTTAGCCCAATGTAATAATAGCCCAATGTAATAATTAAATTGAGCCAAAACCAATTAATTGGATGAGCCCAATATATTAAATCATAGAGTCCAATGTGGAGCCCAAATGATAGTCAAAGTTGTGGTCAATATATATATTGGTGTATATATATATATGGATACTTATATAATGATATATGATATAAAAATAAAGTCAAATTTGTAAGACCCCGAATTTTATGAAATATAAAATTTAATTTTTCTTCGTATATATTTTTCCTGAAACAGTAAGTGGTTAAATTAACAAAATTGAAAGTTAAAGATGTTATGTGCAAATTTTATTTTGTCGGACAATATTCGCTTTGTCGGGGAATATTCGTTTGGTCGGGGAATATTCGTGTCGTACGACGGCACCGAAATAACAAAATTATTGGTGGACCCCACAACGGAATAGTTGTCGGATATAAAAAACGACAGAAGTAACCTTTTTAAATAAAAATAGTCAACGGTGTTAACTGTTAAAATACCGGTAATAAAAGAATAGTAGCATACGGTAATTTATGGTATTTTACTGTAGCACGCGGTATTCTACAGTAGCACAAGGTATTGTGCAGCGTTTATATTATTGAATTGATAAATTGGTTATTACACAATATTTGCATTATTGATCTGATAATTGACACCGTAACTGTTGCACATCATTTCATCAATAATTGTCACTGCATAATATTTTATGTTATCAATTCAATAATTGTCGTTACACAGTATTTTGCATTATTGATTCAATAATTGTTATTACACTGTAATTTATATTATTAAATTAATAATGATTTGTAACGTGTTTCTTACATTATTGTTGAATTATTGTCATCACTTTTGCGACATTAAATATTGATATTTTATATATTAGTCTAATAAGGTGAGAAGAAAATTATGGCAGGTGGGGGTAATATATCTGATTTATTATAAAATATTATTATAATATATTATAATATGATACATAAGTTTTTGTTGTTATTTGAATCATTCATTCAGCAAAAATGAATTTCAAGGATGGTGTGCCATCATTTTATAATTCTAGCACGTTTTATTACTTTTAAAATGAATGGCCCATCATTACCAAATTTTTTAAAAGGTTGTTCTCCCACTTATTCCTTTAGTAAACCATGTATGCTTTATCAAAATTGGTGGGTTGTCATCAGCCACCTACCGCACACCATCCCACTTTTTGTCAAACTAAGTGTGTTCCTCCAGCACACTCTGTCAAAATTCACATGCTCCTTTGCACTATAAATAGATTGCTCTGATGAGCAATAAAGGTACGCTAAAAACTCAAAATCCTCCTACCATAATATTGGGTATTTTATTTGGGTATAGTAATATTATTTTGAGTGTTTGAAAGCCAAAAGGAGTGCAGAAATTTTTCAAGTAAGTCTTTTATTAAAATTTCATAAATTTATATATTTCACGGTATTCACAAATCTTCCTTTAGAAGACTCTTTCTTTAAAAGATTTATGTTGAAAAACTTCATTTGGAAGACTTAATTTTGAAAAATTATATTTTTAAACTGTGAATAGTAACCCCGTGAGTGAATAGTAACCTCGGGATGAATAGTAACTCCGGGATGAATAGTAACCCGTGAATAGTAACTTCGGGAATAGTAATTTAATTTTAAGTTTTTATTATTTTGTTATTATATTATACTATTTGATCAAACCACTTTTAACCAATTTATAATATACGAGTTTGTATACAGCATGAATATTTATATGTGGTAATTACTAATTTTATTATATATATATAGGTTGATCAACCTCATTTAAATCAATATTCAGTCACGTGTTAAGGTAAGGAATTTCATTTTCTTTCATACTCTTAAACTTACTACGGTAAGGAATACCATTCATTTCAAACTCTTAAATTTACTGTGGTAAGGAATATTATTCTTTTCACTCTTAAATTTATTACGGTAAGGGAAACCATCTTTTTCATCTTCCATTATTCAAACCTGCTACGGTAAGGGATATTATTTTCTTTCATACTCCTAAATCAAAACTTATTATGGAATTATTGCTTCTATAATTCCTGAAAATATTATATGTTCCATAATAGTTGAACTTCATTATTTCAACTGAACCTTCCTATTTTCTGAACCTTTCTATTGAACTGTAACCGTTATTCTGAACTGTGGATCTTGAATATCATTTTTAAATTTCACACCACATTATGTTGACAAGTTGGACATTATTTGAATCTGCACAAAGTAAACTTCTGATACTTATTGTTTATCATGTTTCTTCTGTTCATCATTTGTATCACTGTTATTTATATTAATCATCAAGAATTAAGCTGTTGTGAATATCTGTAGCGGGGGGCACAGATGTGATAATTGTTGAACAGATGATAGGTTAAAGGCGACATACTAGGTTAAAGGCGATACATCTGTTCGGTGTCTTTTATGGCACGTGGTGAAAGTTCTCTTTGGCCCGTAGTGCATAGATGAACTGTTGTTTGGTATGATTATGACCAAAGGCTGAATATGGTATAATCATGACCGCTGGTGCTATATTGAATATCTTTGGCCCATAGTGCAAGGATGAACTGTTGATTTGCATGATTATGACCAGGAACTATGAATTTTTATTATCATGACTAATGGTATTTTAGATAATGATGTTTTTACTAAAAAGAGAAGCGAGTGGACATTATAGTCTGCATTATTCTTCTAATAGATTGTTCATTCCGCTGCTATTACTGATCTGAACATTGTTCAAGAATTTAACTGCAGTTTCTGATATAAACCTTGTAGTCTATTGTATTCTATCAAGAACTCAACTGTTGAAGGCTAATGATAATTTATTCGTCATTATCTTAGTCATGATATTTCTTACTGGGCTATTTGAGCTCACCCTTTCTTTTGTTCCATTGTTTTTCAACAGGAGATGAAAACGTAACAGGGTCTAGCCGGGGGATGGAGTGAGAGTCCGAGGAATAGCTGTCGTAGTCTTCACGTGTTGTAAAATAGTGTGACAATAATAGTGAAGACTTAGTTGTGTATTATATTATACACTGTTTTGTTGTACGTTGTGTTTGTTTGTAATAATTTTGTTGTAGTCTTTTGACGACTCAAGTTTGGGCTGTGTAGGCCTAGATTTGGGGGCGTCACAAAATTGGTGTATTAGAAAAGCCAATCCCGAATTTTGGGGCCCACATGGATGGGAAGCTTGCTTGTTGGTGAATTTGGAGTGTAAAATGGCTTAACAACTATCCACCAACCCTAGTCACTCAAGTGGTCATTCAAAATATCACTCATGTGGTCATTCCATGCTATAATAAGCCTAGATTAGTCCTAATTTGACCAATGTTGGTTGATTAGGAAGACTAAGCAAGCTTATAGTAGTTCTATAAATAAGATCATCCACTAGTCTTGAAAAGGTTATTGGTTTATTTGATAGTTTCTAAGTATTCTAGTGAGAGAAGCTCTAGAGAAAAATAAGAGCTACTTGGAGAGTGATGAGTTTAAGAGCTAAACTACTAAGGGTGTTAGCTATGTTCGGGTAAATCAAGAAGACCAAGGAAAAGATTCCAACCATTTTCAAGATGAAGATTTTCTTTTAAAAGTTTAAAAAAAAAATTAACCTAGATCTTTTCTATTTTATGTTGTTAAATGTTGATCTAGAGAGATTATATATGAGGTATGATATGTATATGATGTATGTAGAGTCATAAAACATGATTGTCTATCAACTAATGCTTTTAGCATCATGTTTGAACCAATCGAACCAAGGATTTATGGAACTAGTTTTTATTCTGTCATTGTGAGCAATTTTAAGCTTAGCTTCGTTTAGAATTTGGATTTGTGATATAAAGAGAAGTTGTAAAGGGGAAAATTCTGATGAGAATGGACTTAAGAATTACCCTAAAATGTTTTGAAATAAAGAAGTTATGGCTATCGGAGCGTCGGAGAGTCAGGCAGTCCTCAAGTTAGGGTTTCGAAAAATTTGTACCACCGCCGCAGCGGTCAAACATTCTGCCAAATACAAGTTTTAACCGTCCGGGTCGGGTCAGGTCGGGTTGAGTTTTTAGTGAAAATTTAAGTTGAAATACATGTAAAATGAATGTATTTGAATACCAAACATATATATGTAGAGTTTATTAGTGACTTAATGGTATCTAAATGTATAAAATAAAGACTAAAGTTAACACAATTAAAAAGTTAACTATTGATAATATTTGAAGAATATTAAAATATTATTAAATGATGAATAATATTAGTATAAGATTAAAAGGTTATTAAATGAATAATAACATTAGTATATGATGAAAATGTTATTAAATAATTAATGACAATATTAAATGATTAAAATTTTATTAAATAATTAATAATATTAGATAATGAATAAAATATTATTAAATGGTTAATAATATTAATGAGTGATTAAAATATTATTAAATGGATAATAATATTAATAAGTGATTAAAATATTATTAAATAGATAATAATATTAATAAGTAATTAAAAAATATTATTAAATGGTTAATAATATTAACAAGTGATTAAAATATTAAGAAGTGATTTAAATATTATTAAATGATTAATAATATTAATAAGTGATTAAAATATTATTAGATGGTTAATAATATTAATGAGTGATTAAAATATTATTAGATGGTTAATAATATTAATGAGTGATTAAAATATTATTAAATGGTTAATAATATTAATAAGTGATTAAAATATTATTAAATGGTTAATAATATTAATAAATGATTAAAATATTATTAAATGATTAATAATATTAATAAGAAATTAAAATATTATTAAATTGTTAATAATATTTGAACTTAGTTGTATATTATCAAAGATAAATAATATGTTTGGGTATTTGGTACATTGTTAAATGTCTGAATCATTAAGTTATGTAAAAAAAAAAGTTTAATTGAATTAAACAAATGTAAATAGTCCATTTGTGACTAATTTAGACAACTTATTAAAAGTGGGTCGTACGAAGATTATATAATGAAAGCGTAAGTTGGTTAAGCATGCCTGATATGTCCAAACTGTATTTGGACTAGGGTTTTGTCTGGAACTTAAGGGTTCGTTTGTTGGACATCTTAAGAGTTAATAATTTGAAGTTAAGGTCTTAAGTTAAGACTAATTAAAAGTCCTGGTAGCTAATGATTATGTCAATTTGTTTTATAAATTGTAGGTTGAGCAAATGACGCAAATAAGCGTAAATGGTAGAAGCGACCAGACAAGTTTTTCAGAACTTGCTCCTATGTGCCTTGACATGCTATAATGTGATATTAAATTGTTAATAGAAGGATATTGATGATAATTGTGATATGCATGAGGTATGATTACATGTAAAAATATGAAGCATGAAATGCTAGATATTATATGTGATGCATGAACAGTATGACATAGACTGAAATGCATAAAAAATATGCTGTAAGTATAAATTACAGAGTATATGTGAAGCATGTAATGTGTTATGTATAACTGTTAAACTTGTTGAGCCGTCGTGCTCACTCTTGCTTAAACCAACATTTTCAGATTGTACAAGGATTTGAAGTCTTGATAAGGATCAAGAAACAGGAATGCATATTACATTCACTGAAGGTCTAGCACGACCATTGTAGATATCAGTCCGAATTGGACAGGTAAAATGATTGTGTAGTATAAGAATTGGTTGGTATGTATTATGAGTCTTACATACTCAAATTGATTGTAATAGAATATCGTATCATATCTGATATTGAGACATACTAGGAATTTGTAAAGATTGCGATTCTGGAATAGAAATAGATGTTGTGAAATTGTAAATAAATGATTATTTATCAATTATAATATTGTTGTATTTCATGAACAATAAGGAAATGTAGTACTAGTGTTGAACCGGATTCGAGGTTCAAGGAACCCGGATTTGGGGTTGTCAGACAGCAAGTCCCGTCACTTTTTTTGACGAAACTTTAACGGAGTGACAATTTTATAATTTTTAACGACTATAGTAATAAGTTTGTTACAAAAAAAGAGTCTGTAACCACAATAAAAATCGGACTATAGTACAGTGACCAAAACATATATTAACCCCTTTTATAAATAATTGAATTCAAGAAATTTAAAGTTTTGTCTGCTATCCGTTCACTTCAATTGGTAAATTAGTATGAAGAAAAATAATTTCAGTTGTGATTTATATTGGATCCTACTTTAACTTCAATGGAAAATGTTCAAATTTTGTAGAACATTTTACATGAAAAGTCGGGTTTTTAATATTTTCACACGAATACTTTATAAAAAAAAAAAACTAGATTTAGCGTTCTTGTTAAATAATACAAGCGAGTTTTTTATTCTCTCTCAATATATTCCTTAATGCAAACCGAGCTCTTTTTTATTTGAAAATTTAAATTTCACAGGCTTAGTTATTAATTTTACCTAAGAAATAGATCAAATACTATACTAACAAATTTTCCCAGCAAATAAAATAAAATATTTTAATATAAAATATGCGAAAAAAATTAATTAGTTTGTTTGAATTTCTAAGTCATTCTAAGTGTAATTTCTAAATTTGTTTGAATAATTTTATTTGTGACGACCCCGAATTCGGGTCCCTCGAACCTTAAATCTTATACAACACTAGTACTACTTTTTCCTTATTGTTCATGAATTACAACAATATTGTAATTGATAAATAACATTTATTTATAATTTTACAACATCTCTTTCTATTCCAGAATCGCAATCTTTATACATTCCTAGTACGTCTCAATATCATATATTATACAACATTCTATTACAATCAATTTTAGTATTTAACACTCATATTACATACCAACTAATTCTTATACTACACAATCATTTTACCTATCCAATTCGGACTGATATCTACAATGGTCATACTAGACCTTCAGTGAATGTAAAACGTAATCCTGTTTCTTGATCTTTATCAAAAACTTCGAATAACTTGCACTATCTGAAAATGTTGGTTTTAAGCAAGAGTGGGTACGACGACTCAGCAAGTGTAACAGTTACACATAACACATTACATACATCACATATTATACATGCTCTGCATTTTATTCTTACATTATGTATTTCATGTTTTTCATTTTATGAATGTTTCATACTTCTTATGCATCACATACAATAAACAACTAGCATCTAGCAAATCATGCTTCATATCTGTACATACTTCGCATATAATCATAGTTCATACGTTTCACATAACACAAATATTATCAATATATTCTCATATCAATAATTTAATAACATATGGTTGTATAGAAATGCGCATAGGAGCAAGTTTTGAAAAACTCGTCTAGTTCGCTTATACCATTTACGCTTATTTTGCGTCTTTCGTTCAACCTACAATTTGTATATAAAATTGACATAATCATTAGATACAATGATTATTAATTAGTTTTTATATAAGACTCCAACTTCAAATTATCAACTCTTAAGATGTCCGACAAACGAACCTTTAAGTTTCGGACAAAAACCCTAACCCAAACCTAGTTCGACATATCGGGTATACTTAACCACCTTATGCATTCGTTACACATTCTTTGTACGACCAACTTTTTAATAAGTTGTCTAAATTAGTCACAAATGGACTATTTACATCGGTTTAATTTAATTAAACATTCTTCTTTTATATAATTTAATAATTTGGACATTTAATAATGTACCAAATATTTCAAAATATTATCCACATTTGATAATATACAACTACATTCAAATATTATTAATCATTTAATAATACTTTACTCACTTATTAATATTATTAACCATTTAATAATATTTTAATCACATATAAATATTATTAACCATTGAATATTATTTTAATCACTTATTAATATTATTAACCATTTAATAATATTTTAATCTCTTACTAATATTAACAAATAGCAAATTTTATATCAAGTCGCAGCCCTCCGAACTAGCCTCCCAGAACAATATGACACGTTTCCCAGGGATTTTCGGATTGCAAAATACGAGTCTTCTAGCGAAAAAACGAAAGACCGACATCAGTACACGAAAATCGAGGAAGCACCGAAGCTGGCCGCAGCTGCACCTGCGACCAAAATCTGAGTTTCTAAATCGCCTCTTCCAGTTTCATTTCTTCATCAGACGCGGGAGGGAAAAAAAATAGGACGCGAGAGAAAAAAAAAGAGGGGATCCGAGAGCAAAAAAAGAGAAGAAAAGAATAGGAAAAAAAAAAGAGAGATCCATGGTGTATTAAATAGTAGATCTAGTCTATTTTTGTTTAATCTTTGGCTGTCAAAAGTTAGATCCATGTTGTATTGAAGCTCTTTCTCGGCTCTCCTTCCGAATTCAAGGTGAAAAGGCTCGATTTGTACGATGTTGACTCTATTGTAATAGATCTACCGTTTATTTTGTTATTTTATGGAATTGTGCTATTTAATATTTGTTTTCGTGTATTATCTGAGCATTTCTACCGATTATATTTGTGTTACTGGGTTAGATTTATAATTTGGACTCACCTATGTGAGCTCCGGTTATAAAATCTAGATTTTATTTGATTGAGTAAATATTATTGTATTGGATTGGCCTCGTTGCAATATTTAGGGTTTGATTCATTAAATAAGCCCGAATCGAGGTTGGCTAAGGAGCACGTTGCGTGCATTTTTATGGCCTAACCCTCCGATGATGTCCGTGTGGGCATTTTGATCATTTCAATATTTTATTGTGACATTGTGGTTGTGAGCCTAGGGATGAAATTAATGCATTGAAATTTCGATTCGAGGCTATTAATAAAATCCCGAAGATAGACTGTTGGGTTAATTGTAATTCTTGTTATTGGTCATTTTCGATGTAAAATGTATCATTTGGGCCTTAAAACGATATCGATACCGAAAATCGGGTTTAAGGCCCCGTAATAGTAAAATGTGCGATTGTGGGCGTTTGGGGTTATTTTGATGGCTCACATGCCCATGAATAGCTCCAACGTTATTTTGATGCTTGGTTTTCCCTTTCGACACGAGAAAATTATTTTGGGAATGAAAAGACGAAGATTTTCATAAAATCAAGCAAAGTAGGATATTAGATCACTCGTAGGCTAAAAATAAAAAATCGAAAGTATCGGATGAGCTCCATTCCTATTTGACGAAGGATTCGAAAACCTTGTTTTATAAATGTCATCATTAAAGATTTTGTTATCAAAACGAAAGCCTAAAAATGAACTTTTCAAAACAAATCGAATCCTTCGTGTATAGGGTCAACGAGATTTCAAAAGTACTTTCGAGAAATAAAGCACTCGAACGACATTCATTTAGGCACACACGCACACACATGCGCACAGACACATTTTAGAATTTAAAAGAATAGAAAAATATCATGATCGCGATAACCGTGTTTTCACGGAAGTTGGGGGGTGCCTAACACCTTCCACTCGCTTAAGCAAGCCCCCGAACTCTATGAATATCGGTTTGCGGACCAATTAATTCGAAGTCATACATGAGTCAGCGATTACGAAAACAAAATTCGGATGAGTTGGTACATCCATTTCGAATATACCAACTAGCGACTCTGGTCAATTGGCTCAACATAAAATCGACATTTCAAACCCCGTTGACACTCAAGCCGACCCTTTTCAAAAAACACATCTTAATCCAAAGGCTAAAATTGGAAAGGGTAAAATTATAAAAAACGAAACGGCTTTTTCCGGCGTCGACAAATATTATTAATCATTTAATAATATTTTAATCACTTATTAATATTATTAAATATAAATAATTTACTCCTTTTGCAATATTTAAGATTTAAACAATTAAATGTAAATTGTTTAATTACTTCCTTATTCCTTTAATTTCTTCCTTTTTATTTATTTAATATTAATTCAATAAATAATTAATCTAATTAACCTTACTTGTTTATTTATCTTTGCATAAACAATTATTTACATAACCTTATTTCTCTTTAATTATTATTTAATATCATTAAAATAATAATCAATTAATTAATTATCCTCAAATCCTTTAATGATTATTTAAATAACACTCGCTTAATTAATTAACCCCATTTAATATTCATTAAATAAAAAATGATCGTTTTATTCACTTAATCTCCTTTTAATTATTATTTAATATCCTTTAAATAATAATTAATTAACTAATTATCCTTATTTATTAAAATAATAAATAATTACCTTATTAACTTCATCTTTATTTCATTAATATTTAATATCCTTTAAATAATAAATAATTATCTAATCATCCTTATTTATTATTTAATATTAATTAAATAATAAATAATTATTTATTAACTTTATATCCTCTTTTATTTATTATTTAATAATAAATAATTAGCTAGTATATTTATTTGCTTTAATTATTATTTACTATCAATTAAATAATAATTAATTATAATAATGGTTTTATTTACTTTATTTATTATTTATTATATACATAATAAATAATTATTAAATTGGATCCCAAATTAATTATATTAATTTTTAAACATTTTTATCCAATTTGGACTTAAATGACATGAACCGACCCGACCCGGAACGAAAAATGCACTGTTCATGAACAGTGACGAGGGCTCCGACCCTCCTTTTTAGTGCAAAACAAGGGCCCCGGCCATTGTGTTGCAGAAACATTTTTAACATTTTGTCTACTCGACCCTCTGATACTCCGAGACCCATAACTTCTTCATTTTAAAATATTTTGGGGTGATTCATGAGTCCATTCTCATCAGCATTTCCCCCTCTACAATTTCTCTTTGGATCACAAATCCAAATTCCGAACGGAACTAGACTAAAAAGTGGTTACAAGGATAAAGTGAAAACTAAAATCACAAATCTTTGGTTTTAATTGTTCAAACTTGAATAAAATAAAATCTACACATCCAAATGACACTAAATTAGTGTTGTTGTCTTCCTAACTTCTTGTTTTACAACATTTCATGGTTCAATCATATTTTTGAAAACGTTTTGACAAGAAATTTAAGATCGAACCATCTAGGGTTTTACCGATAAATAGCAATATGGGTTTTTTTCCCCTTTAATTGCGTAATACACATATCAATACTTGTATTAACTCTATCAAACTGTGAATATACCTATATATCATAGTTTTAGACCTTTAGAGCAACAAAATAACTTTTGATCGGTTAAAAATATTTTTTAACCGATTAAAATATATCTAGATTATAAAAATAAACTAAAAAAAGTTTAGAACACTTTTTAAACTTTTGGACATGGATGTTCTTCTTCTTCTCATTTCAAAGTATACTATGAAGCTATGTGCCATCCACCAAGTTCCTCCTCTAGTAATCTCCTTCAACTCATAAGTGTTTGCTTGCTTTTCTCTAGAATGCTCTCTATTTTCTCTGTTGTGCTCTAGCAAATGACCAAACAAACTCATCTAAGGTGTGGAACACTCTATTTATAAAGTCTCCTTAATTACCATCAACTCTCCCTAATTCACCAACATAGTCAAATTAGTGTTAATTATGATACTATTTGATGGATGAACATGTTGAATGACTAAGTGATTGACTAGAGTGGTTGAGCAGCATTCTCCTTCAATAGATTTTCCAAGCAACCTCATGCAACACTCTACCCCCTTGTGGGGCTCCTTAAATCTCAGCAAAATGGGATTTAATCCCCCATTTTTGCTTTATTTTTATAGCTTAAATAAACATATATACATCTATATATATATATATACTTATATATATAAATGTTGACCAATTTTGACTACCATTTGGACTCCACATTGGACTCTAGGATTTAAATATATGGGGCTCATCCATTTAATTTGGTTGTGCTCAATTTAATTGTTACATTGAGCTAACATTAAATACCCTATGTTACATTTCATTAAAACAAACATTGAACTAGTTTAATTATTACATGGATTAAGGTTTAATTAATTACTTGGACTACTAGGTTAATTCATTTGACCTAGATTAATACATCATTTAGATTTAAAATATAATCCAATTAAACTTGCTTTTAATTATTCTACCACATTGGGTTACATAAATAACTCATCTATAGTTAATTCTCATCACCATATTTATTCACCTAGCAATTAACCAACGTTTGGTTAATGCTCTCTCTTGTCTACCAACTAGGGTTATTCAATTAACCTTACATTAGTTAATTCTCTACACTCAACCAAATTTCCCAACACTTTGACCATCAATTGACTTTTTAAATGTTTGGGCTCATTACTTTAAATTGTTACATTAATTCCATTGAGCTTTCATATTTAATTATCCACCTTCATGCAAGTATTCTCATATTGGGCTAACATCTATAATCCTTTTTGAGCTAGTCCACTAGTAATAATTAAATTACTTGGACTCTTTATAACAACTTAATAATTAAATTAATTACTTAATTAATTACTTCACATTATTGTCATCCAAGACAATCATCCTAAATTTTCCACAACTTTAACTCGTATTAATATAATTAACCTAATTAATTATATTTCATGACTTCATATTTAAACTAATTAATTTATTAGTTTAATTGAGTATTAACTTACTCATCTTATTGTTTGGCTAACAAGCACACTTTAGGTATATATGTATATCAATATAACCACATTCACTTCTCGATTGAATTTATTTCCTTAATAAATTCTCTACATGCATCATTACAATATTCCCACATTTAATTTCTAACAAATAAATTATGTTAAAAAGAATGTTCGCCCATTTTCTACATATCTCACTTCGACAACTCTAGGTTTTAAACCATAACCTTTAATTAATTATTTCAAATCTTATTTACAATTCTTGTAAATATCTGGGATATTACATTATTACTTTTTTAGGTTTAATTTTTTAATTTGTTTACATAATTTTCAGACATATTACATATGAATTATTAAAATATAATTTTAATAAACTAATTCAAAAGAAGAAAGAAAAAAGTTTTGGACACTAATTATTAGTTTTAGTTAAATATTTTTCTTATTTTTAATTTTGAAAATTAATTATTACTCTTTATTTTTGAAAATTAGTTATTATAGTAATAATTTTTATTATTATTACATAATGAAAGACTTAAATTTTCAAAGGTCAAAGATCTGATCTTCAAAAACTAGTTCGTCACAAGAATTCCAAATATATTTGATTTTTGCCAAACCCAGAACTTGGAAAAGGAAATTAAATGAAAAACTTCACCTTCCTAACAATATATTCATGTCCATTTAAAACTGACAATGGCATTCTGTAATTCTTCACATCCCAAATCTTAATAGTTTTATCCACAGACCAAATTACAATCATCATACGTATTACCCAATACTCAGATGTAAACGAATGTATTACCTAATATCTAGATCCATAGTCATCTTCACCAATAGAGAATTAGATCCATCTTCATCTGCTTTGGGAACCGCATGTCTGTTAAACTGTGTAAGAAGGCATTTGATGCCAGAATCCAAGGATTATTGCGGCGAAATAAGTCGATAATGAGTCAATGCCCTAGAATCGGAGCCTGAGATGTGGGCAATGAAAATGTTGTTAAAGAGAAAGCAGATGTGGTACGGGCTGATAATAGGGTTCTGGATACAGGTTGAATGATTGATCTTAGGCCAAGATCTAGTTGTTTTTAGAGTTAGAGAAAAGAACACTTAAGAACCAAAGAAATTTGAGGAGATTGAGCGATTTGTGGTAGAAGCAGCCATGGATTTTGAGTTAAAGAGTTCTTTTATATTTTTAGATTGTGCAGAGTAATGTCATCTTTGTTGGTTAAATGTCAACTGTCGGATTTAGATTAAGATGTGGCAGTGCGGTGGGGGTGTTACGTGTTAGGAACTGAACGGAAATGCAAATGGAAAGTAAACTTACAAGAAAAGAAAAAATGGAACTGAAAAGTTCATTTATTCATTCGATGTCAATCCATTACGCTGCTGAACTACTAATACATTAACTAACTGATTTTGTTATAGCCGACATATTAATCCACTGACTGAGTGACACGTGTTCTGCTCAAATAACAAACCGATGAATTTAAGCTTTACTAGAACGACCCTGTTTTATTTAAGACTCCAACGACTTACGGAAACGACCCCGTTTTGTTTAATAACTGATTCCTTTTTCTATGATCATTTTTCTGTTCTACAATCCTTGTCCCCAATGATGGAAATTCCTTACTGATCTTGTGTCATTCCTCCCACGTGGCATCCTCTAAAATGTTATTGGACCATTGCACCAAAACCATGGTTACTGGTCTGTGATTTTTCTTGATCAACTTCCTGTCAATAATGGAAATAGGCTAAGGATTAATTTCTCCTTTATCAGAGGTTCCAGATAGTATAGTCTGAATAACCTTTTTCATTCTTATCTTTTTCTTAAGTTAGGACACATGAAATACATTATGTATTTTAGCTATAAGAGGCAATTTCAGTTTTTCACCTTTTTTACTACAGGATGAGGACCATAATATTTTGCAGACAGTTTTAAGTTCTTCCTGGCATTAATTGTAGTCTGCCTATATGGTTGTAGTTTAAGAAATACTTTATTTTCAATATCAAAGTCCCTCTTTGACCTCTTTTTGTCTGCATACCATTTCATTTTCTCTTGGGCTTTTTTAGAGATCTTCTTTTAGTATTTGCTGCATTTCTTCCATATCCTTAGCAAACATGTGCACGACAGGATTTTTAGTTATGTCTGATTGATGGTAAATTAGACTAAGAGGGTCAATGCCATATAAAGCCTTGTAGCGAGTCATCCCAATAACTGTGTGAAACTTTGTATTATACCACCATTCTGCAAGTGGTAACCATCCCCTCTATTGTTTAGGTTTGTTCCTAGTCATACACCTTAGGTACATTTCAATGCATTGATTCACTCTTTCACTTTTCCCATTAATTTGGGGATGGTAAGATGTACTAAGCTTAACTTGAGTCCCCATAACTTTAAAAAGCTCCTTCTAGAAATTACTGGCAAAGATCTTGTCCTTATCAAAGATAATTACTTTGGGAAGTCCATGGAGTTTAATCACATGATCCAGTACAACTTGTGTTACTTGAGAAGCTATACAGGGGGTGTGATAGGGCAATCAAATGACATCCTTTTGTGAACTTATCTACTATCACAATATAGAATCCTTTCCCTCTGACTTAGGCAAACCTTCCACAAAAATCATAGTGATAACTTCCCATGCTTTCTTAGGAACTGGAATTGGTTGCAGTAATCTTGAGGTCAAAAGATATTCAGACTTATTTCTTTGGCATACCTCACATTTCCTGATATGTTCAGTTAGATCATTTCTCAAATTTGGCCAGTAAAAAATAACTTCAACTCTCTTTATGAAAATCGTAATCCCAGAATGCCCTCCTTCTGAGCTACCATGAATGGTTTCCATCAATTTATTCCTTAGCCCTCCTGTATTTTCCAATTCGCAGAAGGTTGTTAGGCCTGGGGTAGGTTGACCTACCTGTTTCCTAGCGATTAAATCCGATGTATTTCTGCTATAAGACAAGAAAGCATAGATTTTTCCTTGTCTTCTCAAGATCCCTTCTTTCAGAGTGAAATCTGGGTTACTGTCTGGATTTACAAGCATCTAAGCCATTATTTACTACACCTCCAGATCCCCTTATAGACTGTTATAGATTTCTTCTTTCCAATTGGGGTTGATTTCAGTTATTATAGTGCATTTTACTTTCATCTCCTGCTGTCTTAACAATGCATCTGCTACCAAGTTGTCATTCCCCATCTTGTACACAATAGTGTAATCAAAACGCAATATTTTAGATACCTATTTTTACTGTTCCAAAATAAGTTTCTGCTCCATGAAGTATTTAAGTGTTTCATAGTCTGTTTTAATGACAAATTCTGCCCTAACAAGTAAGTTCTTTACTTTTGCATAACATTAATGATAACTAGGAGCTTCTTCTCATAAATAGACAATCCTAAGTGTTTGTTGGACAAGACTTTACTTAAATAAGCCGAGGTCTGCCTTCCTACATCAGGATAACCTTAATTCCATTTTGATAAGCATCAACCTCTATCACAAAAGGCTTTTCAAAATCAGGTAGGACAAGATGGGAGTGGTGGACAAAGCTTCTTTTAATCTGCAGAATGTTTCATTAGTATCATCTCCCCATAGGAAAGTCCATTTCTTAAGTAGGTTGGTTAGAGGTTTGGAAATGATTCCATAGTTTTGCATAAACCTCCTATAATAACCTGTGAGGCCTAAAAAACCACTTAATGATTTTAGGTTCTTTGGGCTGGGCCACTGCCTCATAGCTGATATTTTTGTTTCATCCACGGTTACCCCTTCTTCACTGATCACATGGCCTATGTATTCCACCTTTTGCTTACAAAACTCACACTTGCTCCTTTTTACATATAACTAGTGATCCTAAGAAGAGTGAAAACCAGTTGTAAATGTTGTCTGTGTTCTTCCAAGCACTAACTATATATCATAATGTCATCAAAAAAGAATAACACAAACTTCTTAAAGTATTTACTGAAAACCTCATTCATGATACATTGGAAAGTGACCGGTGCATTAGTCAAACCAAAGGGCATTTACCAAGAACTTATAATGGCCTTGGTGTGTCTTGAAGGCAGTTTTCTAGAAATCTTTATCCCTTATTTTGTGGTACCCACTCCTTAGGTCTAATTTTGTGAACACCTTGCTGCTTTTTAATTCATCTAACAGTTCTTCTATAACTAGAATAGGAAATTTATTCTTCATTGTGATGTTATTCAAAGCTCTATAATCTAAACAAAATCTCCAAGAGGTATCATTTTTCTTGACTAAGAGCACAAGTGATGCATAAGGTGAAGTGTTCTGTCTAATTATGTCATTATCTAGCATCTCTCTACCCAACCTTTCAATTTCTGTTTTTTAAATATAAGGGTACCCGTAGAGGTCTTTGAATAATTGGTATGTGATGATCTTATTTTCTAATTTGTGGCAGACCTTGAAGTTCCCTGAATACATATTTAAATTCTTCTAGTAAGCTTGTAATTTCTGCATAAGATGTCTGTTCACTGTAATCCACTTCTTCTATAGTTGTTAGTTGTGCTAGGAAATAAGTCTCATTTTTAGAGTTCCAATAAAATTTATCTTGGACCTACATAGCATAGAATTGAGAAGTCTCCGTGTGATCCTCTAAGGTCCTTTTTAAAGTTCCAATAAAGGAATGATGTACATAGGAGACTGAAACTCCCCTTGCTCCATCCTCCATGTGAATATTGAAATCATTCTATCACATTTAACAGTTTCACCATTTGTTACAGTCACCTTTACAGGATTACATGGTTCAGTTGGCCATTGACACTTCTTAACTAAGGCTGTTGACACAAAATTGTGTGTTGATCCACTGTCTAGGAGCATGCTAATATATCTACCCTTTACGTCTCCTTTAAGTTTAATGGTGTGGACCACATGTGTTCTAGTAATGACATGTATTGAAATCCCACAGTTGTCTTCCCACTGCAGTTTTTCTTCCCATCCCTCTTGCACTATTATAGCCATTTCAAGTGTCCATCAACTATTGTTGATCCCCCCACCCCCCCCCCCCCCCTTTTTCTCTTATTTAGTAATCATGAGGTATATATGCTTACTTTTACATTTTTGATCCACAATGTATACCTCATCACAATAATAACACAACTCTTTATCTCTTTTAACTGACATCTCAGTTGTAGTCAATCTTTTATGGGGTTTGTCTTTAATTGCCCATTTCCTTTCTTCATCAGTTGAAGGTCTCTAGGTGCAGGTGGTGAAGGTTTATGAGAATTGGCAATAAAGTAGCCTCTAGCCTTATGTGATCCCAAATGCCTTTTATCCAGGAACTCTAGGTAAATCGCATGTCCTTTAGCCTGATTAGTGGTATCCCTAAGAGTTAGTGGCTTAAACACACAAAGTGCAGTGGCAATTTCCTCTTTTAGACCACTGAGGAAACTTTCCACAAAATACTCCTCAGTATAGCTTCTGTTCTAGTAAAGCATGTAGGTTTTTAATTCTTCAAACCTCTTAACATATTAATCAACCTTACCCTATTGT
Organism: Hedera helix; assembly: GCA_947179155.2. Classification (NCBI taxonomy): domain Eukaryota; kingdom Viridiplantae; phylum Streptophyta; class Magnoliopsida; order Apiales; family Araliaceae; genus Hedera; species Hedera helix. Next base: position 29,615,800 of record OX359283.1, read on the forward strand.
ATTAGCTTATTAAATTGACCAGTTAGGTTCTCATGTACTCTTAAGGCAAATCTATTATAAATTTGCAAGGTGAAATCCTCCCATAGAAGTTAAGAGTGATCCTCTTGAAAGGATTGGTACTATACATCATCTTCCCTTTTCCAAGTATAGAGTTGTATAGAGTACCTTAGATTTAGGATCTAAAATATGGTTCAATTGAAAGAACTTCTCACATTTTTTAAGCCATCCCCTGGGGTCCCTTCTTTCGAATTTGGGAAATTTCATCTTAGGCATGGGAAATGGCACGAGTGGAGTGAGTGGCTTAAAATGGTGTCCATCAGGTGTGTTACCCCAAGGCTACTAGATGTTAATTGTAGGGCAATTGCCATACTGTATGTAAGGATTAAATTTTTTTTGTTATACTGAGTACAAAGGGTTTAGAATGTTTGGTCCTGGCACAGGCATATATTGATACCATGGTGGTTTGGTTTTTTATGTAAGGACTCCATAGAGCACTAAGAGGAGGGTATTTGGCAACACTATGAAGATTTATGAAATAAGATCGTGTGAAAGGGTCTGTGACTGAATGAGTAGATATGTGACTGAATATTGGTGTTTGAATTGAATTAGTATTTGTTAGTTATAGGGTTTGTTTAAAATTACTAGCATGGGTAGTAGTAATGGTTTCCTGGATTTGGGAGGTGGTTAGGGGAATTACAGTGGTACCAAATTGGATATGAGGAGTGGGTATTGGAGTTTGAGTAACCGATAGGGGCCAATAAGGGATTTTGAGTGACAGATGGTACAATCATCGAAGGACTTAGTACAAACACTGAATTCGAACTATGAAAATTTAGAGCAGGATTATTACTAGCTTCAGTCGAAAGCTCTCCTATGAAGATTGAAGTTTCTGATGGTTACACGCAACCAGATCGAACTGCCCTTTTGTTTACTCGAAGTTTTTCTCCATTAGAGCTTGAAATTGATCCATCCAATTCTTCAATGCTTTAATGTCTTTTTCGTGCTTCTGTAAGCTGATTTTGGTGGTGGGATCTGCCATTACAGTCGACCCAAGGTTACTCTGATACCACTTTGTCAGGAACTGAACGAAAATACAGAAGGAAAGTAAACTTGCAAGAAAAGATAATAATTCATTCATTCGATGCCAATCCATTACACAACTGAGTTACTTATACACTAACTAACTGATTATGTTATAACTAACACATTGATCCACTAACTGAGCGACACATGTTCTACTCAAATAACAAGCTGATGAATTTAAACTTTAATGGAACGACCCCATTTTATTTAAGACTCCAACAACTTATGGAAACGACCCCGTTTTGTCTAATAATTGATTTTTTCTTCTATGATCATTATTCTGTTATAACATTACGGTCGTCCGTGTGGTGGTGGTGTATGATTTCCTGTCAGCAATGTTCTTCATTTCTGGATTTAATGTTCTTCATTTTAATGATGTTTGTTTTGTTTAATTATTTTTCCCTAATAATTTGTTGTTATATTCAGTTACATTTTTGCCACCTTTTAGTTCATTAAAATGATAAAAGAAACAAATAAAAAATGGGAGTTTTTTAACACATTAGCATTAAGTACACGTTAGCAAGGTGTGTGCCACATAGGCAAGTTAACGCACAACTGGCACTGAGGGTTCAATATTCAAATTTCTGGATAGAAAGGGGCTCGATTTACGTTGACCAAAAGAAAATAGCTCAATACCAAATTCACTTATAGTTTAGGGGTCACATTTGCATTTAACCCTTACGTTATATAAGTCATTTAAGATATAATCACACATATTAATAAATCTCATTAATTCTAATGTTAGGTAATTAATGTTGGTTTGAAATTTCATTAATATCCAAGCACTAATTAATTACTCTTCCTCCTCTTTCTTAATTACTCTATTTTTTTAGGAGTAAAGTAGAAAATAATTAATTTTATTTATCCTAGATATATATAAAATATCTTATATTATGAGATAAATCTTTTTTTCTAAAACGACTTATATAATAGAAAGAAAAAAGTAATTTATTATCACTATTAATTAGTCGTCCACTATCCTTTTTTTTTTTCTCAATCTTTATTTTTGTTTCCTTTTTCTTTTTTGGATTCTCTATCTGCAATGTTTGAAACTTTGAAAATTGAGAAAAGAAGATATAATTAAAAATGAATTTTAACATTTTTTAGATTTTTCTTATCACATATCAAATTATATTTAACATTTTCTTTATTACTTGGAACAAAAGGCGCAGAGTGAGTTGAGTTTAGTTGATGTACACAATTAAATTAATTTTATTTAAAATACTTTTTAAAAAAATTAATATTTTTATAAGAGAAATTAATATTTTTATAAAAAAAAAATTTACATAAATAATAAATGGGACCCATATTTTATATGAGTGAGATCTTGTAAAAATAATAATTTATTTTTTTATATCTTTATTTGTTTTTTTTTTCGTTATAAAATTTTCAAATTTTAAACATGCATTTAGTAGTTCACCATTCCTTCTTAAGCATTAAATCTTAATTTAGTATTTTTAAGATAAATCAAATTACTCATATAAAATTACGACTGTCGATATATTTTCTCTCTTGTACACAATAAATTTAAAGATTTATAAGCGTTATATCTCTCTTGTACACAATAAATTTAAAAATTTATAAGCGTTGATGCCTTTACTTTTCAAAATCAAATGAGATTTATCAATATCAGATTACAAGAAATAGCATCAGCAAAATAAGATTGCAAGGCCATTATTATTTTTGTCTTATTTTTTTCCATGACGCTAGAATTTATTAATTAGTGATGTATATTTTTATATTTTTGGTCAGGGATAATTTCTTCATCATTAATGGCATTTATTACAGAAGATTTGAATAAAATTAATACATTATTTTCTTTCCAGCACTTTGCTTTTAATTTTGTTATGGATATATTTATACCCAGAGGAATTAGATATAATGACGAGTATAACTTCAAAGCATTAATTCGTAAAAGATTGGCTTGCAACAAACTAGTATTTAAAGATTTCTTAGATTTAGATGTGTAATTATCAATTTATATGTTTATATATCAATATCTAATAAAATTTTATTTTTATTTGATTAATTTTAAGATTAATAATTAAATAAATATATTAAAATTTTTAAATAAAAAAATAAATTTGATGATATATTCGATATTTTTTTTTTATGATAATAATTTTATGTCTATATCTAAAATACTTAAAAAAAAATTTTAATGTTAAATATAATCAATTTAATAATAAAAAATAATTAAAACAAATAAAATTGAATAAAAAAATAATATTTTACATTTAAATGATGTATTTTAAAAATACAATAAAAAAAATGTCCTTGAGCCTCACGTGTCAGCTAGATCGCATGCAAACTTCGGTTTCTGTATGCTAATAACTCCACTAAGTAAATCTAATGGGACCACAAACTATATCTCTACTATTATGGCCCCATCCCATCCCATCCCATCCGTAGCCTACTTCATGGTGGGCCCCAATATCTCACGCAAACGCAGCTTGTCCTTATCGAACTCCCTCACCTTTTAACGCCTCAGACAGACAAGTGAGACTCTTCTTCCAACTTCATGCACCGTTTGGCCCTTTCAAATAAGGCCCCGTTTGGAACTCCTCTATCATCTCACTATTTCCACACAAAATCTATTTAATTGTGGTTTTAGGAGTAATAAATACATAAATTAAATTATAATTAATACTTGTGTCTTGTTGTATTTATATATTAGTTGAAAAGATTAAATATACATAGAATTGTGTTTAATGTTTAAGGATATTAATAGAAATTAAGTAATTAATTCTCCATTAAAATTGTTTCTCGAAAACCAATATATATATATATATATATATATATATATATATATATATATATATATATATATATATATATATATATATATTATTTCTTTCCTCTAAAAAAACATTAAAAATAAAACAGTGACCATATGTTGACTAATTAGAAAATTATTTTAAAACTTATAATTAATACAAATTTATTTAATTTTATTATAAATCATTATAATCATCGTAAACATACCAAAAGAAATAATAATTATCATGTGTGAATTAAAAAAATTTACATCAATTTTAAATTTTAAAATTTCATAAAAGACATAAAAATGTGAAAATGTCTTTAATTTTAGGAATGAAGAAATTTTAGAACAAATTATTTTTATTTTCAAAAAAGGGGATAAATTATCTCTATTTAAATTATTCACATCTACTACCAAACAGTACCCGTTACAGACTAGAATGCAATTAATTAGGATAACGTAACACACTATCCGAATTAATTGACTACGAAACAAAACACATTCCATAATCCATACAATAAATTTTAAAGATAGCCAAACATGCCTTAAGTCTCTCCTATCACCGTCTATATAAGTGGCCAAGAGTTTCTTTCCAAACCCGCCTTTCCTTTTTCAAAAAACACCAGAAAACCAAACGGTAAAACCAGTACCAACACAGTGCAAAAATCTCCACAAAAAACCTTCAAATCTCACCAAAACATCCAAAATCCAAGAATGGCAGACCGAGAAGACCCAGTAAATAACTACATGAGCCTCGACCTGTGGCCTGATGACACAACAGCCGGCGCCGGTTCCTTCGTACCCCACTCCCTGTATTCGGGGGAAATTTACATGGTGGGGTTCTTTATAGCCCATATAGTGGGTATTCAGTACTACTCAGGCAATATCACCGGGCGGGAAATGGTGGTTCTCATCCGGGAACCCATAAACCTGCATGACCCACACGCAATCGCGGTTTTCAACACTAGCGAGTTGCAGGTGGGGTACATTGAGAGCTCCGTTGCAGAGGTTTTATCCCCCTTACTTGATCAATGTCTGATTACGGTGGAAGGGATTGTTCCCAATACGCCTGGGAGAAGTTTTAGCTGTAATGGGTACATGATTCCTTGTCAAATCCACATTTTCGCAGGCCCTGAGGGTTATGAAATGGTTAAATCTTTAATTTTCGGAGCTGGGTTGCACTTGATTGTTCAAGACGAGGCTGCTTTTTGTTCATCCGAGGCAGTGATTGTGAGGGAGGCAAATGATGCTATGGACGGGAAGAGATTAGATGATATATTTAATCTTGCAGACGAAGATGTGAGCAAATTGGGGTCGATGGAAGTAATGGAACCGCCCAACGAGGTAATCATATCGGAGCTCTTTTTGCATCAAAAAGAAGGTCTTGCATGGTTGGTGAAAAGAGAAAATTCTAGCGAGCTGCCGCCTTTTTGGGTGGAGAGAAGTGATGGAATTTATATTAATGAGCTCACTCATTACCATACTGATTATCGCCCAGAGTCCATTCGTGGTGGGATTTTTGCCGATGATATGGGGCTCGGTAAAACTCTAACCTTGCTTTCTTTAATTGCACTTGATAGATTTGGTTCGGGTAGTTCTGGTGTTAATAACTCTGATGGTAGTGGTAGCCTTAATAATGGGATAGATGAAGATGATGATGGTAGTGGTAGCTTTAGTATTGTTGGTGGTAAGAGGTCAAAGAGGGGGAGAGGGACTAAAATGGTTAACAATTCAAGGAAAAAGCAAAATGATGGGGTCACTCTTTGGGATATAAGAAATAGTGCAAAATGTGTAGGTAGTTCCAGTAGTTACGCTGACAATTCAAGGAAAAAGCAAAATGGTGGGGGCACCCTGTGGGATATAAGAAATAATGGAAGATGTGTAGGTAGTTCCAGTAGTTCCGTTGATCCTTCAGAATTGAAAACGACATTGGTTGTGTGCCCGCCATCTGTATTTGCTACATGGATAACACAGTTGGGAGAGCACACTAGGCCACGAAGGTTGAGAGTTTACTTGTATTATGCAGATAGGACAAAAGATGCTTCGGAACTTCAGAAGTATGATTTGGTTTTGACAACTTATAGTACTCTGGGTATTGAAGAATCCTGGTCTGAGTCACCGATGTTTAAGATGGAGTGGTGGCGAGTGATTTTGGATGAGGCACATTTGATTAAGAATGCCAATGCTCAACAAAGTCGTGCAGTTACTAAATTGCATGCTAAGCGGAGGTGGGCTGTCACAGGAACACCCATACAAAATGGCACCATTGACTTGTTCTCTCTAATGGTGTTTTTGAGGTTTCAGCCATTCTCAATCAGAACCTATTGGACTACCTTGGTACAACGCCCACTTGCTAATGGAAGCGAGGTCGGGTTCTCGCGGCTGCAGGTATTAATGTCTTAATTCTACTATTCCTTTTACATCAGGGAAATAAATTCTCATTCTTTATGTCCAGTGTGCATTTCATTGGTTTACAAATATAATTTTGTGCTGTTTGCTCGGCTGTTCATCACTCTGGATTTCAGGATCTAATTCGGTTGATTATATGCAGATACTGCTAAATGTTTAATGTTCTCACAAACAATTTCTGCCTTGTATATCTCAATGAAATGCTTGCTAATTACAGTATGTCACGATGGTTGCAAGTTTTTTTGAGCACAAATTAATGAAAAGTGTCGGATTCATTTCTTGCACTTTGAACTTGTATCTTCGTATGTGTGGATCCATTTTCGATTTATTCACTTATAGTGCATAGGCAGCTGGATGTGGTTCAGAGGTTTGTAGGTTGTTACAAAGTGATACAATTTTTGAGTTGTAGTATTAGAAATTTTTTGCTAGATTCTATGTATGTGGAGATGCACTTCATGTTAAATATTCAGGTCTTACTGCCCAGAAGTCATCTCTCAGTCATGTAATGGGAGCCTCAATGTGTCAAAGAAACTTAGAAGCTGATTTTTTTCCTACTCTTTCAGCCAATCACTCTATTTGGCCAGGCTTTACACTTTCCTTCTGTCTTTATTTGTGTGTGTGGGTCTTTCTCAAATGTCAAACCAGTGAGTGCACACACAAATACAAAATTTACACACACATATCAAACCAGTGAGCTCTTATGCTGATCTGAATTTGTTGTCATATGTAATCCACATGCAATGGTTTCAACTTCAGTAATCTCTTATATATATATATTTAACATGATGCTTGTTTATCAAAATGCAAATATTGTTGGTATTTTCATTGTTGACAATCCAGTAGGGATCAGGATCATGCTATATTGGAAAGACTTCTGCTCAATGAGGCCACAGTATATTTGAAAACTGACCTATTCATGATTTGATTTAGTGAGCAAGATTTTTCAAGGGTTAACAGGCTATGAGAAGAGGGAAGATTCATATGGTTGATCATGTTTTAGGAGAGAACGAGAATGGCAAAGATTTGTCTGATTATTCACATTCAAGTAGAGAGTAATGTAAAGGCTTCTAATTATCATGTCAAATGGTCTCATATTTTTCTGAATCGTAGAACAAAAACCATTTAGATGCGTTATTAATGATCACTGAGTTCCCTCTGATTTCTTTTTCTCCATTTTGGTAGTCATGCATTCTTATTTCTTTGGATAGTTTTTCATTTATTGTTTCATTGAATTTTTTTATGTTAATTTGGAATAATGCTTCTTGTCATTCTGATGTAATGTGTTTATATCATTTAGGCTATAATGGCAACCCTTTCCTTGAGGAGAACGAAAGACAAGGGCTTAATTGGATTGCCACCTAAATTTATAGAGACCTGTTTTGTGGATCTTTCTGCCGAAGAAAGAGAGCTTTATGATCGGATGGAAGGAGAGGCTAGGAGTGTTGTCCGGGATTACATCTCTGCTAACAGCGTAACAAGCAATTATACAACTGTACTTAGCATAATTCTACGACTTCGCCAAATTTGCACTAACATAGCCTTGTGCCCTTCGGATCTCATAGCAGCTCTTCCAACTAACCGTATAGAAGGTATTTTACCAGTGCTCATCTATTTCATTTATTCACGTACATTGAATTTGTGAAGGTTTCACGTGTTATATCATGATTATTCTTTTGACACTAACCTTTGCATAGTCTTTTCTTTGCTTTGGATACTTTTTTCCCTTTCCTTGCAAGCATGCTATCTGAAAACTTACAACCTAATACCCTGATTGTAGAGGTTTAATGTTTTAATTTCCTTTTGTTGGCTTATGATTATTATGTAGTTGTGGTGAACAAAGAATATAACCATTTGAGAGTGGATCTAGAACGATTATGTAAATCAATGTAACATAGACATCAATTTTATACGAAGTTCTATTTTATTTTATTAGTAGTAACCATTCTATGATGGATGCTATTTGATAAAATGTAATCTACTGGGATGCAGATGACTTTTTCAAAGAACAAATTTTCTTTATTCTGTGTGCGTGTGTACCAAGCTTGCATTCAAGCCATTTATGTGCGCAGTAACTATGTACGCTTTAATCTTTCATAAACTTGTCTCTACTTTAATATCAAAATGAGGTTGCGAGAAACAACAAAACATCATGCTAATGCATTTTCAGGTAGAAATATGATGTTACCCAGACTACCCTTGAAAATTAAATAAAGTTATTTCCACGTTGAACTTTGTTTGGTGTTCTTATTCTTTGTTAAACATATCTAAATTTACTCCTTTTGAATATTAGAGCTGTATTTTTGTTTAAGAACAAATTATTCGGGTAGGGGTAGGTGTGAAAGCAGTTTACTATATAATTATGACAATTTTATAGCTGCTTTTGTTCCTTGTGCATGATATAATTATGGTGCGTGCTTACAAGTTTGATTGAATCGAGCAGATGTATCCAATAACCCAGAATTGCTGCAAAAGATGGTCGCAATGCTACAAGATGGGGAAGATTTTGACTGTCCAATTTGCATTTCTCCACCAACTAATATTGTGATCACTTGTTGTGCTCACATTTTCTGCCGGTCCTGCATCCAGAAAACTCTGAGACGTGCTAAACCCTGCTGCCCTCTTTGTCGTCGTGAGCTATCGGAATCTGATCTCTTCTCAGCCCCACCGGAAGACAGCGATAAAATCGATGCTTCCTCTTCTGGTGCATCTTCTAAAGTGTCCGCTCTCTTGAAACTTCTTACAGCATCAAGGGATGAAAACCCATCAACAAAATCTGTTGTGTTTTCTCAATTCAGGAAAATGTTGGTTTTCCTTGAAGAGCCTCTAAAAGAAGCAGGTTTCAAGACATTGCGCTTAGATGGGTCGATGAATGCACAAAGGAGAGCTCAGATTATAAAAGAATTTGGTGTCTCAGCAGCACCTGATGGTCCTACAATTTTGCTCGCCAGCCTCAAGTCGTCAGGGACTGGTATTAATCTTACTGCTGCTTCTAGGGTCTACTTGTTGGAGCCGTGGTGGAATCCAGCAGTTGAGGAGCAAGCTATGGACCGCGTACATCGGATTGGGCAAACGGAGGATGTGAAAATTGTGAGGATAATTGCGCGCAACAGCATAGAAGAGCGTATATTAGACTTGCAAGAAAAGAAAAAGAAGCTGGCAATGGAAGCTTTTGGTAAGAGGTGGGGCCAAAAGGATCGGCGAGAAATTCGTGTAGAGGATCTTCGTGCATTGATGTCCTTGTGAGTTATTCTTATTCCTGCACCATCTATCTGCATGTCATATATTACTTTTGCTATGTACATACTCTGTATAATAAACTCGCTTAGCTTTTGAACTGTTTTGGTATGTAAACACTTGCACGTCTACTCATGCATGCAACTTTACGGAATTCATATAATGCATGCAGTGCCTCTTGAATGAATGTTCAACGACCATTCTTTTTATTATGATTTTGTTATTTTACTTGTATACTGTTTTAATATTTGTATACTGCTTGGGGTATCAATTTTCTAATATCAAAATTTGGTGCCCACCCCATTAAATATTAGTTAATCACATCAAAATATTTCTTTTGGAAATCCAAATTTGATGTAAATTTTAGTATCCTCAACATTATACACCCTCTGCTACTTTTTAGCTGTTTTTTTAGAGACATTTTTTTGTCATCATGATTTTGTCTTTTGCGAATTTCAAAGAAGTATCAATTTATAATTTTTCATATTCCTCCAAGTATTAAATCATATTTGTTTCTTCCCCGTGTTTTCAAAAAAAATAATCCAATAAGATAACTATTAGTTTTTAACATAATTACCAATAAAAGAAAATGAAAAATGAAAAATATTAATCAAGAGGGCAACCAATTGATAACTTAATAATTCAATAGAGAATGCTGATACAGTCTTAGCGTAGTGGTTAAGACTGAAATATTGTTCGACCTCTGAGTTTTAAGTTTCAATTCTTGATATTATCATAAGGATGATATACTTGAACTTGGATTTTTTTTTTTAAAATAATTCAATAGACAACGAAATGATCCTCTTCTTGATGGACGGGGTGAGTATTTATTTTGGTAATAAAAAGAAACAAAGAAAGAGAACCAAGTCCATGCCTTATACACCTTTAGCGGTTCTAATGGGCTGTCGACTTGGGTGTTTCGGCTAAAGAGTCATTATAAAAAACACTAAAATAGATCAATTAAGAAATAAGATGGGGCTGGCCCCAAAGTTTATAAGTGAGCCATTATTGTCTTGGATACAATCTGAGGCCCGCAAAAAATGAACAGTTCCGAGGAATTATCTATGTGTATAGTTTGATGATTAGTGTTAAATAAATTTAAATTTGTCTCCATCCATAATAAAATGAGAAAAGATTTTACGATATCATTTTTGATCTTCTATACATAATTTAGGTTAATAGCTTTGGGTAGAAATTATCCCCGGTTTGGTTAGCCCAAAAGTAGAGTTTGTTTATATTTTTAACCCACTTATATGACTTACATAATTTGATACACAACAATTTCATATATTGTGTTTATAAATTTTATTTTGGAGAAAAAAGGAAGAAAGTGAAAGGGAAAGAAAAGTTGGACACTTTATTTTTCTACTCGTGGTAAGCTACTCGATTACAAATTGTCAGTTCGATGATATGATATCCTTTTGCTGAAGATAAGATTGAAGGCATGAAAGTAACTTGTTTCTTTGATGTGATACCCTACTTGCTATTTCCATATGGGAATTTGCTATAAAATTAACTTATTTAGTCTCCTAGGGTTGTGGGAAGTTGGATAGTAGACAAAATTAATATGTATCTTACCCATTTATCTAGTGAGTCGTTGAATTATGTCTTATTTTAGAAGAGTACTGGATGAGACTAAGTTCAGTGAGCATTTGAAGTGGTCTGGTGGTGTTAATCCATTGATTAAAGTCACCTCTCTTGTCATATCTTTTTCAATGATTTTCCTTGTCTTTGAAAATCACAATTAAGCACACTATTATTCTTTACTTTTTACTCTTTTTTTGGTGGCGTGAAAAGAGAAACTTAAGAGTGCAATAGTTTGTGATATCCGACCAGCAAGTGTTAATCTTTACAGTTCTATGCCGAGACAAACTCTCAATGACAAGTGTTTAATGAGATGTTTATGTATGAGAGAATATTCATATATAAGAGAGAGAGAGAGAGAGATAGAGAGTACAAATGTAGCATAGAATCAACAACAATTAATGAGGGTTAACCTCATTTCCTTTATGAAGGTTTTTCTCTCATCTCAAATATGCTGTCATATCTCTAATATACTGTCATATTACAGAGAGATACTATCACGTCTCATGCTATATATTGATCATGTGCTTGGAGGCCTAAAAATTAGTTTGCTATAACTTTGATGCCGTTATTCATTCCATATCGAGATAGTGGTAAGTGTACGAGTAATTGAAAAGATCTTGAGGTAGTTATACTCGCACAGAATTTATATTTTTCACAAGTTGAGTTACTGTTTTGATTGATCTTATCGGTTATATTACAATGAAGGTGCACGTAATTGAGGCCATTTTCTTGAAGCTCATGCTCTAACTTATGATCTAGCAAGTGATGTGTTGAATAAGAGATTAAATTTTTTTCATTAAAATTTTCGTCCGTCATATATGGAAGAGTTATGAAGATTGAATAAATGTTAACCGCTAATTTCTTCTTCTGGTCATTGATTATCCCTTGCATATCGTATTTATCTATATGATCCGCATTGCGGAGAAAGAGTTTAAGTCATCTAGAATTGTAACGAATCAGTTGACAAAATGGTTCAAACCATTGTTTATTTGCAGTGATGAGATAACTCATAAAATTATAATTTGATTATTTTGAGTGGGCTTCTGCAGACAAACTATGGGAAGAAGGCCTTCGGGCACGATTGCAGACCCCAACGCAGACTCTTCGACGAGGACGTAACGATGACTTTCAAGACTTCTTGATGTTTGCAGACTCTAGTGAATATTCTTCATTTGATGGACACAAATGATGGTTGACGGAAATGATGGTGGCTTTTAAGAACTTTTGATGTTTACAGACTAGTGAATAATTTTCATTTGACAGACAATTTCTATGTCCATGTTTCTCCTATGATCATGAATAATGTTACCGAATTGGTTATGAGAGTCTTTTTGGACTACTTAAAACTAATTCGGTTTATAAATATGGTTTTACCTATAAATGACTTGAGCATCTATAAGATATTATTCAGATTTTATATTATTTATTTGAATTATATCAACCTTGCATATACAATATTTCTTTATAAACGTAGTTTATAAGAGACATTGTAACGTCAGTTATAAAGGTATTTTATTTAAAATTAGTTCGGTGCAACTGTCACTAACTAATGCTCTATCATATATAAAACTTAACATAACGTAACGTCTATTTTGTCACATATAAGAGAGATATTTATACAATGCTCATCAAAATAAAATGTTTTCATATATAAAAATATATTTCCATTCTCATCAAGTGATCAAAGTTTATACGGTGATGATAAGGACGTTGTGTTAAAACATGGTGTATGAATGATTATAGCGGTACATTATATTCGTAAATCTATAAGAAAACATGGTGTATGGAGGACTATAGGGGTACATTATATTCGTAAATCTACAAGAGCACAGTCAATAATTGATTTTATTATTCAAGCTTGTGACAAGATTACAGCAGAGACACTAGTTGAAGGCATGGTGGCTGAATATATAATACAAGTTATAACTTATTTGGCATTAATCTAAAGTCAACAGATTTGTGTTTTACCTTTAAGAATTTTTTGTACCTTTTGAGATATGGATAATAATAATCTGTTCGAGAGTCGTGATATGTCATCATTTGTAGAAAGTTAAAAGGCTAGACATAGAGTTGAGATTTATAGAAATTTATGAGCTTATGAAATAGGAAATGATCAAAATTTGTCCAAATATAGAGTTTCAATAATCATTGTCCTCACCCCAATCTATTGTGTGCTTTAAGTTTCAATTGCTTCTTTTTAAGTTATAATTTGAAGTTTGTAAAAAGTGTTTGTAAAACTAACACCCTTCGCATCATACTGACATCCTAGTCTATGGGATAATACCAATAAACTTCATGTTTGTACATGTAATAACCTGATCAGAGTTAATCCTATTCAGCACTACAAGAAAAAAGCTCATCTCCGACAGAATTTTCCAACTATCTCCGACGGAATTTTCCGTCGGAAATAATTTTTATTTTTTTAAAAAAAACGCCAATCATATGAACCAATGTGTACTGATTATAAGTCATAAAATTAATACTTAGTGTAATACAACCAATAATACAGTTCAGAACCAAAGAATGGAGTGTTCAGAACAATGTGCTCAGAACTTATTTTATTGTTGGAGTGTGAGAAAATTAAAAGAGCTAATATGGAGTGTACCTTGCACAGATGGTGAAGAAGGGAAGATTTGGGTTCGCTGCCGCTGTTGTTGGCCTCAGACACTAAAGCATAATCCAAATGTTCAGTAAAAAGATCGTCTTAATACAAAAGAACAATTTCTAAATCTGAAGTTATTGATGTGAATGTTATAGCCTGACCTGGCTGCCATAGGAGAACACACGTATATTCTTCCACATGTAATAAATAGTTTCACTAATTAACTACCGATAATCTTATATCAAACAAGCAGGAGCCATACCACTATTTCCTTTAATGAAAGAAAAATGCGTTCAAGTGAAAAGTCTAATTGGTGAACTTTTGCCTCCACAACCTGCATGTAAAAGATACTATATACCCTCACATAGCCATCATGCAGTCAAAGGACACACCTTTCATTAATCATCAAAAAAGTCCTTACATAGCCATCATGAGTACTATTTATAAGAAAATAAGATGCTATACCCTTAATAAAACTAAATACGAATCATTGATCAACTCTAATATCAGCCAGCCCCTAATTAATAAAAAAAAATATACAGTATTGCCACAGTAACGTGAATAATGAAGTGACCAGTACTTATTTTTCAGAATTCTCCTGCATTAGAAAGGTAGTTGAGTCCGAAAAGAAAGGAGATCTTATTGTAATTCAATGCCTAATTGGTTTGACTAGTCCTTGCATTTCCAGAGTTTACTCATGAAGCTGACAATGAGATCAGAACACTCCAGGATAACAAGTATCTAGTAATACAAGCAGTAGAGACTTGATACCTCAACAAATATACTCAAGTAAGTTACCTTTTTTATGAAACATTTCACTACATCCCCAATACTCAGTTTAGCCTGCAATGAACAAATACCGTTTGAGCTTAAAAAGACAATAATTTGTTTATTCATAACGAGTAGAAGCACTATACAAAAAGAAAGTGAAAAATAAATAATTACAGGACTAGAAAAACTACAATCTATGCTATCTAGAATATTAGAGGTGACTATAATCGCACTAGAAGACTGCTTTTCTTGCCAAAAAGAGTCACCAATTACTACAATGTTATTATTTCTCAAAAATCCAATAGGGCAGGAGTAGTGATCCTACTCATGCCAAATTTGAAAATAGTTCAAGATTTGACATACTAATACAGTTGAAAGCTGATTCATCAAGCAATCTGTTTAAGGAGAAATTCCGTATAAAAATTTAAGGAGAAAACACCATCCATATGTAAATTCATAGTTGCTTACGTAAAAGTATCCAAATGCTTTCGTTCTGCTTTCACCGTTCTACCTTTTTTTTACTTAAGGATTGCGGTAGATGAAACTATCAAGACAGTTGTCAATATCACCCAACCTGTTTATTAAATGTTACCATTCCTACAGAGACTTTGAACAACTTTACCGGTAACAAAATTGAAAATTGTTAACTTCCATTTCACTTTGTCAATAACAAATTGAATCACTAAATCGTATCATATATATACACCCCATATATATATTTCCGCACACAGAGATTTCACATGAGTAAATTACAATCAAGAAAACAAATACAGAATCAAATCCTAATAAAAGAGCACATATCAAAAATCCATAAACAAAATCTCAGAAGCAAATCCACAAATAGATAGAGAGAATATAAGAGCACTAGTATCTTTGCACTTTCAAACAACAAATGATGAACAAAATCCAAACAGAACTACACAAATCTAAAACCCAACTCCCAAATCCGGAGAAAGAAATAGGGACAACTTGTATAAATTGACTCCCAAGAGAAAATCTTTAACAAAGATGCACAAATCTGAAAACCCATTTAGCAAAAACTTATAAACAAATCAAAGAACCCACAAAGAATTTTAATTAAAACCCATTTAGCAAAAACTTATAAACAAATCAAAGAACCCACAAAGAATTTTATAATTAAAAAAAAAAAAAAGACAAATTTGCCTGCTCCGTAGAACAGAACAGAACAGAATCAACAAAAAACTTCCCTGTTCCATCATCTCTGAAAATCTTAGGGTTTATCTATGGACAGAAATTGGGAGTTTAAGGCTAGATCTAAGTAAATTAAGAGTTAAAAAGAGATGAGAAGAGGAGATGAGATACCACTGCTTTGGCTAAGGAGTCGGCAACCTGGTTTCCTTCCCTGAACGTGTGACAGATCTACTTGCACCGTCCGTTGCTTTTCCAATAGATTCCTGCAATTTGTGACCAAAGGGGAAAAAAGCATATCAGTACTTAGGCATAGATTTATATGGTTGAGGAAATGAGAGAGGAAAGAACGAACCCGCCGCATCCGCTTGAGAGCAAAAGCGAGAGGAAAGAATGAAGCTGCTACCGGTGGGTCGGTCATTTAAAAAACATAATATTATTTCCGACGGAATTGAAACTTATTTTCGACGAAAATTATGACGAAAATATATTTCCGCAAGCGGAAAATGTTGGCGACACCCCAATTCACTGTAATTGACATACGTCGGCCGGAATTATTTTCAACAAAAAAATCCGCTGAAAATAACTTAATTTTAATAAAAATATTTTCATTAAAAATATACGTTTTTGTTGTAGTGTCAATTTTTTGAGAGTATGTTCTAATACTACTTGTAATACTCTATCCAAATTCGAGTTTGAAATAAGACTCGATACACTTTTAAGAGCACTAATTATTTTATGTTAACATAACACATGCTCATCCCAAAATTCTGACATAGTCTATACTATATATAATGTCTCAACTCAGACTTCTGAAACTAAAACTAACTTGTATGACTTTCTTGTGGGACTGAAATGTGCAAAGATGATGTAATTGGTGCTTTTGTGCAGGAATTGAGCTTTATTTTGGAATTTATTTCTGTAGGATTATTTAGATGCTATCAAAGCGATGGTCTCTCGTGATGTATAAGGTTTAGAAACTACATATCCTTTCGAACTGATTTTGAATTTGAATGTCAATTGGATTATGATTATGGGCCTAATCAAGGATTTAACTGGGGTAGATTCTGATATCCAATCCTACATAAAAAATAAAAAAAATGTGAGATGTAATGTACTAAATTAGGGTTATAAATGAATCAAATAGAGTTGAGCTTTCGCTTGTCGAACTTGACTATAAATTAAACTAATTTGAGTCGAGCTATACTTTTAAACGAGTATCAATATGTTGTTTGAATAAAACTCGATTATAAACAAGTTGAGCTTGAGCTCAACTCGAGCCTAATCAAACTAGAGTCGAGTCGAGTTTTAATTGAGCTTAAATGAGTCGAACTCGAGTCGAACATAATATAATATGAGCTCATCTTGTTTAATTAAACGAATATAATTTTTTATTCGAACTCGACCCAATAAATGAACTCGATTTGAGCCGAGCCGAGTTTCATTTGCAAATAGTTTAGTTCATTTATAACTTTAGTACTAATTACTCGTCATGATTGTTAGATGAATTTATAGGGGTTAAGATAATCCAATTAATGCTCTTTAAATGTAAATTAATTTTTTTTGTAAACTTCAATTTGGCATGATCCATACATATTATATCAGAACCATAATTACTTATAATGTGTGTGGGTTACAATACTTAGTTTCTTAGTGAGTGAAATTTTGGTCAAAAAAATTATTATTATTTTTAGACTTAAAGACCAAAAAAAACAACGAATTTTATAAATGTTATCAATTTAATCAAAACATATTTTTTTTATCAGATTAAACATTGTACTTTCGAAAATTCTTGTACTAGAGTTCAAATCATGATTAGTTTTTATTGAGGTGGTTGATAATGTATAGATTTTTTTTTACTTAGTGACCAAAAAAAACAATGAACTCTACACTTTTTATCAATTTAACCAATATGATATTTTTATTGCATTTAAACTATTAAACTCTTAAAAAATCTTGCAAAACACCTTAAAATAAATAAAATAAAAAATTTATCTAAAATTATTATATGGATTGTCCCATATGGCAAAATATTTCTAAATTGACAAAAAAATAAAAGTATTTAAACTTGAAAAATCTAATTAATTTAGTATAGAAAAGTAATTAAATAACTTAATCAAAGGACAAATATTAATTCAATTTGTTTTAAAAAAAAGTCAAACAACTGACAAAATATTATTCAAACAAATTAAACAAAAAATAAAACATTTATTCAACAGAGGGTAAAAATATTAATTAAACAATGGGCAACATAATAATTTAAATATATTAAACAAATGACAACATATTAATTAAACAAAGAGCAAAATAATAATAAAATAAAATATTACTCTAAAACAAATTTAACGTGAGCAATAAATTTGTAACCTATATATTAACAAGCTAGAAAAACTTAAAAAGTAATTTTATATAATAATTCATATTAAAATATTTATACAAAAGTTATAATCACATAATACCAAAGTTCTTATATAAGAAAATAATATTTATAGCAAATATTTGACAAATAATACATACGTTCTTATATAAGATAAATTTTTAATTAATACATTGCCCTTTGTTTAATATGTTTAAATTAATATTTTGCACATGATTTAATTAATATTTTACCCTTTTGTTTTAATTTGTTTGACTAATTTTCTACTATTTGTTTTATTTTTTTAAAAAAATAATTAATATTTTGTCTTTTGTTTAATTACTTTTTATAGTAAATTAATTAGATTTTTTAAATGCTCGTCCAAACTTTGCATATTCATTTGATCTGTAAACACGTAAACTTTACATATTTTATGAGTTTTTTAATACATGGTAAGGTTAATAAAATACATGTCATATTTTTTTAAAAAAAATTACACATCAGTAGCTACATTAATAAATGTTAACAACAATTTGGGCTTTAATATATTTTTTGGTATTCTGAGAGAATTTTCAAAGGTTAATGAAATTACTTAAGTGCGGTTTGGCAAATGCAAAATCGCACATAAAATCGCTTACGATTGGTGTGATGAGATTTTTAAACAGGCAGTTCGATTTCATTTGGTGCGATTTCAGTTTAAAACTAATTGAATATATTAAAAAAATTAGGACTGAAATAATACAGATACCGAAAAAATCACTTAATTTTTAAGTATAGACAAATGTATATAGAAGATATTATAATATCTACTTAAGAAAAAGTAAAATAAGACTACGATGAATAGTTGTTTATAACTTAAAAAGTAGATAATGTATTGTTTATACAAGAAAATCATCACTATTGAATTTATTCATCTTCATCCACATTATAACGAAAACTCTGTAATTACAAAAATATCACTAACAATTAAATAATAAGAAACTTGATTAATTAAATAAAATTCACAATTAAATATTTTCAAAACTACAATTAATAGTTATAGGATATATAACTATAGAAATTAATGTTATGTTAACAAAAAACAAGAGAAAATATAATAAACACAATGTAAAAAAAACTAAACAAAAAAACTAAAACATAAGAATATTATTGATTTTTTTAAATAAATAAAAAATGAACAGAAAAATAATTTGAATTGATTTTACATGTTATTTCTCCCCAACCAAAAGGTAAATATCAAAATAACTTATCTTATAAATCATCTTATACTATTATTGAATAATCCAATTTAATATTTTCACGACATACTCTCATATACTAACTAATCGTAGTTAGTAATACACTATCCCACAACTTCATCGACCTATCTCCCACCATATAACAAATGATTGTAATTGTTTAATTGTTGGAAGTAATAATCAAAACAAATGATTCAATTATAAAATAAAGAGACATAATTTGAACTTATCGACGCATTTGTTGTGCTTAGGCCCCTTCTTCCCTAATAAAAGAGTCCACAGCCTGCCTTAGTAGTCTCAAATAAGGTGTACAGGCCCAGTAAAATTGTCAGGAGGTATAATTTTTTGAAACGGCCTTTATGGCCCTAACCTGTAAATGGACCTTTATGAACTTCTAAAATATCTTTTAGGCCATGACCAATGTCCTAGTTGGTTTTATACATATGACTTGTTATTAGGAAAAAAATTGCAATAAATTATATTGAGCAAGGCGTGCGATGCGGTGCACTGTCCTTAAGTAAATTCTATTTCAAGATTCAATGACTCATCACAACTAATCAGTATTCGAAATAGTCAAATGATCCATAAATAATTTCAATTATTCCTTTATTCGATCACAAGATTAACCACACACACACACACATATATATATATAAAGGTGTCAGACTCTTTTTATAGCCTTAATCACACCTTGAATTGTTAAAAAATAGTAACATTAAACTTGCAAGGCTTATAACGGTAATTAATTATAATGTTAAACTTCAACTGTAAAGTCCCAACGTTCAGCAATTTAATTCCAAATAATAGGTCAAATAAATTTACAACGGAAGAAACACAACTACTCTATTTGTAAAAATTTTGACCCATTCTCATAATATATATAATTTGTTAATTAGTTTATAATAAATTAGTTAACAATATGTTGACGCAATCAATAACAAAATACCATAAGAAATATTATTTTGATTTTGAAATACTTAATATTTTATATAAAAATATTACATTAACAACATGTCCTAACAAAACATTAAAATTAATTTTTTTTCTTACGTGTTAGTCCCTCGAAGCTTTTTAAGAACAGTTTCCCCAACCCTTTCTCCTCCATAGACCTGGCAAAATCGGCCCGGGCGGGGCCGTAGAAAGTGGGTTGTGGGCTTAATAATACCAACCCGTGCAGAGGTGGGCCGTTTTTGGCCCGGCCCCCCTGCGAGTTTTTTATTTTATAAAATGAGTGCTGCTTGTGAGAATCGAACTCATGACCTTGAAGTCATTAAATAAGAGTTCTAACTAACTGAGCTACAACAACTTGTTTTAAATTCGGCTTTCAACCATATTTGTTCTCATGCTTCAATAATTCAAATACAAATTACTACAAGTCTACAAGTAGCAACGAATTCTTTGAATGATATTTTCTTTCAATTTTTATTTATTTATTTGACAAATAATTTTTATTTTTCATCAAATGTGGAGTGAATATACTTTCAATAAAAAAATTCATACTTCTCATAATATATACGGAGTACCACAAATTCCGCATTTCCACTCCACAGAATATACATATACTTATGTATGCACTTGATCCTTAATTCCTTATATATATATATATATATATATATATATATATATATATATATATATATATATATAACAAAAGAAAACCAATTATAAAAATACTATAGACGTTCATTATGTCACTAAATAATAAGAATAACTTTTGACTTTTCAAAATGTTTGAATTGTTTATAAATTAAACATTTATGTGATTTATTTTAATATTAAAAAATAAATCTTGTAATTATTGATATTTTTTATAATAAATTATAATATTTATAATTATATTAATTTAATAAATATATATATTTTAACTGACTACTGAAAGTTTAGAATGATAAAATTTGGGAAAATTTAGAAAGATAAAATTTAGTGCTTCATTAATAATTAATAATAAAAAACATGAGAAATTAAGTCTACAGACTACAAAGGGGGGCACAATGTCATTTTCTTTTTTTTTTTTTGCTAATTCATAATGTCATTTTTATACTGCTAAAAAAATCAAAAAGAATGAATTAAATTAATTGCTCCTTCATAAATAAAAGAACAAAATTAAATGTTTTCAATCACTTTCCTTAATTTATTGCCCTCACCATTTATTGCATCCAAAATCACAACACAATCATGTTTGCCTGAGGGGTAGAATATATTACATGAAATCACAAGCTTTTTGGATTGATAGTATTATCTCATACGGAGGCTATGAAACTCATTTTATTTTTTTTTAAATTACACATAAATATGAGGCATATTCTACATGTTTTAAATAAATGAAATAAAAATAATACTAACATTTTTTAGATAAGACTGCTTCAACCATTATCATAACCATATAGTAAATAGTACGTAATATTTTTCACCAAGTTAATAAATGTGAAATTGAAATTATATTCATTTAAATTCAGGGCCTTCAAGCCATTAATTGACCTGCTATATGCCTGTATCCATTACCAAAATTCACATCAATGTTTAAATTTTCTAACGGCCACGAACTAACATAATTGTAAATAATTAGTTTTAGTATTTATTTCAAATTATAAGTCATAATAAAAAATAATAATAATAAATAAGTATTCTGTAAAAAAAAAAAATTACTCAAAAAGCCCGAGGGCCGTCCCAGCCCGACCCGCATGGGCCACGTGCCACCTATTTCTCAGCCCGTAAAAATTTGGATTATTTTTGGTCCGACCCATTTAGGCCCAGCCCGTTTGCCACGTTTACTCCTCCCCCTCCCTCTCCCTCGGGTTATGTCAAATTAATACTCCTTGTTCTTAATTACTGGTACAACCAATTCATACATAATTAATAACTAACAAATCAGATATATCAAGAAGAGCAATGTTTAAAATAATAAATTTAGACTATATCACTTGTATTCCGTGTTTTAAAAATTGTTACGCGTTGATCTAAGCAGCAAAGACACCTAGTACTTAGGCAGTTGACAGAGCCGACCTTTTTTATTTTATTTTAGCTAAATCAGAGCCGACATTTTTGTAGGTCGTCGAATCTATTTATCTTTATATATATATATATATTGAGTAAAAGATATAACCGTTAAAAAGGTCCACAATTTTACATGAAAAATTATAACAATAAAAATAAAATTTTATAAAATATAACAAATTTATTTCATAGGTTATAGAGTTTTGCCTTCATTAAGTTGATGTTAGTAGCTACTAATTTTTTTTGTAGGCTGGGCTTAGAAACCCAATCAAATCGAATCCTTAAACACGAATTTTTAGAAAATTTGATGTGATTAGTTATATTATAAAATAATACTCCACCCATTTTATAAATTTAAAAAGCATTAATTTGACTTTTTTAATTAATTAATAAAATATTTTAAATTGATTTAAATTGACGTATTTTATTTAATTTTAAAAACATTAAATTTGTCATAAGCAATGAAGTAAACTTTAAATAATTTATAATATTAACAATTATATTAATTAAAATCATATAAATTCACATCAATTTTATGTTTAAAGATTTTGCGAATTGAAGTTTAAAAAGTGAAAAGACTCTTTCGTTGAAATGAATGAGATTTTAAAAAATCCACAACAAATTATTGAAAACTCTATTTAGGAGACCAAAAATTTTAAATCGTTAACATTGCTACATACGTATAAAAACGTAACAACAATTATAACATTAAACATCTCTAAAAGGTTATGTTCACAGTGACCATTACTGAAACAAAACACACTTGGTGAATGCCATACAACTAATTAAAACGCTGACCCGTAAGTGTGATGATGGTCATATCATATCCATCCTTTTCTTAGCATGAGAAACCTATTAATTGGAGTAGTTTAGTGTAACTACTTTAGGGCATTTTTAATTAATCACTATGTCGGTCTGTTTAGGACAAAGTCAACGTTAAGAAGCTGGCCTCATAAATCTTATGCCTCATCCATTTTTGAGGCATAGTTAATGTCTGTATCACAAACTTTTCACGCGATTAAATACACAATCACTCACCATAAATCTAAAAAAATAATCAAAATAAATTCTTTATTTAATATCAGTAAGAAGATTAAGTTTTTTTATTTTTTTTTATCCCTACTAAACAAGAAACAAGATACGTATTTAAATTTGTATTTAGTATTTTTTAGCTAACCGTGTGTGTATATATATATATATATATATATATATATATATATATATATGTTCCTAATTTTCACCCACTTTTGCCTTGTATATATGCTAGCTAGTTGCTCTCCCCCTCACACACCAAAACACACAGGCACACACTCAACTTAATTACCAAAATCTAAATTGTTTTGGGTTACATTAATTGTGAACAGAAATAGATCCATACGAAAACCCTAATTTTCTTGGATAATTCCCCACGTTGCTATTCGGGTTGTTAAATATAACTGGATTTCAAGGTATTGTAATAAATTTAAATAGATATCACTTGAATCACTTATTTTATTTATTTTTCATTTAACAAGAAAAATGAAGGAGCCAGAAAATTTATCAAAATGAATTAAGGCAATTATAGAACACACTCCCTAAGCTTCAAAACGAACATTTGCATTTCCATGGAGTTTTTTAATGAGTTAATTTTGAACGAACGATATAATTTTATTTATATATATATTAATAATTCGGATGGTTACTCGATTAAATTCAACAAATATGCGCACAAAAAAGATGCACAAAATCAAACAAATTTGTAAAATGGAGAAAAAATTTCTTGAATAATCTTACCTTGTTTTTATTTATTTGAATTCGGTTATCTGTGTTGTTTCAAGGTAAAATGATAAATGTTTCTAACAAGATAAAAATAAAATTCCAGTTAATATGATCTTACATCAAAATACAAAAGGCCAAATCAATTGTTTGGGCCCTCAATTTAGGCCTACTTTTGTTGAGTCACTCTACTCCTATTTTGTGTGAGTTAAAGTATTGTTCCAATACTTTATACTCACTAATATTCATGACACAGTCTACACTACAGTGTGTATATATATATAAACTCTTTTCATTTTAAATTATAAAATTAATTTTAAATATTTATAAACTTAAAATTAAAATGAATTTATTTAGTTTATATTAATATAATTATGAATATTATAAATTATTTAAAAAGTATTACTAGTTATAAGATTAATTATTTTAAAAACTTTAATAAATTATGTCAATTTAAAATTTGAAAATATAATAAATTGACTTTTAAAAAATAAATAGTGATCTTATAATTTATAACAAAATAAATATTTAAATAATATTTGAGAGAATAAGTGAAAAGATATTGGAGAAAAAATAAGAAATGATAAAGGAGTAGACAGAGAGAAAAGAAAAAGTTTGACGTTGAAAATAACTACTCTTATTTCTTTAGGGGTAAATTTGAAACTAAAAACTGAGTTTCATAAAATTATAACTGTTATAACATAAATTCAAATACATAAAATTTAAATATTAGACAAATTCAAGACCAAACTGCTAACAAATCATTAAACTCAACTTTCAACTACCTTATCGTAATAATTATTATTCCGCTAAAATTATAAACGAATCCCAATGAATTGGACCCTCTAACTCATACCATGAGTTATAAACTTGACATGATACAATGTCTGAAATTGTGTAGGTGTCAAATTAACATGCGAGTGAACGCGCATGTCATGTGTAACCAACCTGTGATATAAATCTTGTGTTGGGGATGTGGGTGGGAGAATTAAAGAGGGAGGTGGAACAATTGGCGGAACAAATGATAATAAAGGTTGGGTTGTGCAACAATTTCTACGTGGTAGAGATTGCTGATAAGGATATTCAACAATCAGTTGGTTGTATGAATTGATTTCGACCAAACACGACCTTGAAACTTTTTGGTTTTATCATCTTCAACTAAAAAAATTCTCAAATTTATTTAAATTAATCTTAACCTTGTTTCAACTACTTAAAAACTAAGTGCGCGTAAATATGTGTGCCACTAGAAACAACACATACATACGTCACAGGATTATACTATAATACCAAAAAATTATAAGGTTTTTTTAAATACTTATCACGTGGTGTCTTATATTATTTATATCTTATTATTTTAATAATTAAAATAAATTATTTTATTTTAAGTGTTAAAATAACAATACATAAATGATATAAAATATTATGTAATAAATATTTTAAAATTATTGAATAATTACTCCTATACTACACGCAACCACTTGAAAAAACAAATATTACTCTCTACAATGAAAGATGAAAAAAAATACACGCAAGCACGTGAAAGACGAGTGAGTTGGTGCATTAACAGACAAACCCCACAAACCGCTTCTTGTCAACATTCACAATCTCATCTCTCTCTTCCCCTTCAAAAAACCAAAATTCATTTTTGTATTTTTTTTTCTTCTTGAAATAGAAACCTACATTTTCAAAATTCATACTCCCTCAGTTTTTTTTAAAGTATTAATATTTTTTTAAAATTCATGAAAAATGAGAGAAGAAAGAAATAAAATTATTATTAGAGTAAATTTGTTAAAAATATAAGAGATAAAAAAGAATTGCATTAAATGTTTGAGTCATTTTAAAAATCTACAAACTACATAAAAAAGAATAAAATTGTTTTCTCTAAAAAGATAGTTATAGAAGATGAATCGAGCATTATTAATTTTGATCTTTATATATATCTAATAACGATATTAATATTAGTGATGATATCAAAATATACTATGATTAACTTTAAGCACAATTTATTCAGCATCAAATTTAGCTTCTAATCTATAAACTTGACATACAAGAAATGCTAGCCGAACATATTCGTCTTTAATCAATCTACTCACAAACACGAGTAGTTATTTTATATTTTTAGAGTATGATTATTGTTTATTTTATTTTCTCATGTAAAAGTAAGATTCGTGTGAAACTTATTTTCATACAAGAGATTGAAACAAACTATAATTGTATTCTAAAAATATAATATAATTTTTCCACAAACATCCCTTCTTTCCTATCATAACTTTTCTTTATTTAAAATGTTTTTCATTTATTTGGAATTTGACCCTTAGTACGTCTCTCTCCTCTCTTTCAACAGGTCATTTGTTGGGGGAACCGGGTCTACTAAAAAAAATAGTAATACAGCTTTACTTGAAGGTTAAATTTGTTAGTCAAATCTTTGCGCAAATCACCTTCCGCCTCCCTCCCTTGTTTTTATTTAATTAAATCTGACCTCCAATAAAATATTCCACCCTTTTTGCAGCACCTTGTAAAAGTGTAACCCTCTAGACAGATGGATAGAGAAATAGAGAATATCATCTCTCATACTGATTTTTCCCCTAATTAGCAAATTACTAATTTTTGCATTTTTTGATTTCGGGAGAATATAATTGGATTTTCTTACTTTTATACCTCCTCAAGAACCCACCCTTTGCAGATATAAATTGTGACAGATATTTGCTTACCTATAATTTCCCGGAATATCTTTAGTCTATTTTTTTGGGTGTAGAATAACGTTTTCCCGAAAAATCTTTGGTTCCATTACTTTTGTGTTGTCATTGATTCTGATAATCGTCTGTTTCGATCGTAATTTAAAAGTAATTAACTTTTGACGCAATCGATTTTGTTCATCTAATATCAAAAGATCAACCAACAATATTTTTGGTCAAAACGGGTAGAAATCTTGTTTTTCGATTTCTGGATAGGATCGGAAACCCATGAAATTTCGAATTTTGATTTCTGGGTATTGAACGGAATTTGATTTTTCGATCTGGGTTTTGTCCAATTTTTTATTCGGCTGCAGTTATGGCGGCTATGAAGACTGGTAAAAACCTGGATAAGTGGAGGAACTATTTCCGTACTTCTACTTCTGATATATTCGATATTATTCAGCATGGGATTATGGTCGCGGCTTCTGATTACCCACTAGAGTTTAGGCTAAGAAGAGATCTAATTGCTGAGACTTTGTTCTCATCTAGGCTGAGTAAATGTGTAGGTTGTGATGGTGTTGAGTTGTCAGTGACTGGTGAGGAGAGAGAAGATGATGGAGGCTGTAAGATTGGACGTGGGAATGAATTTGAGGCTGGTAGGAGTAAGGAGAGCAGGCTTGATAGTGGTAGAGATGATCATGCTGGTGAGATGAATGTGAACCAGATGGTTAGCAATTACAGCTATATGGATGCTGAGGCATTAACTGATGAGATTGAAGAGGAGTCTCAGATTTTTGGGGAGATTTTGAGAATCAAAGAGATTGTGGAAAACAGTGAAGATGAGGTTTTTTTCTCATCTTTTTCTACTTGTATTCTAGTTGTTTGTTAGTGTATTTATATGCATATGTTCATTAATTGTTTGAAGCTTTGAACTTATTCTGTTATTCTCAAGTTAATTAATGTGTATTCTTAGCTCTTTTGAGATGGGGTTTGAAGAATTGTTTGCTGAGATTGCTTGATTTTAGTTTGATTAGTTTGTTTTGAATGGATTTATTAGTTTTCCTGAGAGAGTAGTTTTGATTGATTGTTCTTTTTTTTTACAGTCCGATTCATTATTGTTCGATTCACTGAGGCGGCTTGAATTGATGGCTTTGTCTGTGGAAGTTCTGAAGGTTTTGGTTTAATGTCTTTTGATTGTCATTGGGTTTTTTGTTGTTGCCATTTGTTTTAGGGTTAGTTGCAAGTTGTTAAACTTACTCAAAATCATTGTTCAGTATGGCACGCTTATATAAGTTTTATACTTCAGGCCACTGAGATTGGAAAGGCAGTTAATGCTCTTCGAAAGCATGCCTCAAAGGATATTCGACACCTCGCACGGACACTCATTGAGTATGAATATCTTGCCTCTTGGCTAATTAAGGTTTCTATGTTTGAATTGCGATCACTTGACAGTGAAATGAACGTGAAGTGATCCTCCCTTGTGAAATGTGGTTGGCATATTTTTTGTTGTGCTGGTTGATGATCATTGCACTTCTACATTCTCGCATACTAGTTTACCTTTGTGTTTCTTGGTCCGGTCAATAAATAATAGTTTGATAGTATTAATACTTTTTGAGCACGTAGTTTCTGGTTTGCTTGCTTTTATGACTAGTTTTGTAATTTATCATTAATGTTAAACCCCTAGAGTGTGATATATATTTATTTTTTATTTTTTTGACACGGTTTGATGTAACAATACCTACGTTTTATCTAGATGTAGCACAATTATTATACTTACCAGGCTGAAATTGCATATGTTGTTTCATCTGACTTCAACATAGAAGCTTTTTTGAGAATGTCTTTGATAGTTTCTGTTGGTTTCGATTGTTTTGAAAGGGAACAGTCCTCATTTTGGACTTGTTCGGTTGTCTCTGAAAGAGTGCCATTTGGACATGAAATTTCTGAGCCTTCCTCACCACCCCAAACCCCAATAGTGACAAGAAAAAAGGTAAAAAAATGGAGGAGTAGATGATGCCGATTAAACTTTTCTTGCTTCACCAGGCTCTCTATAAATGTTTCCATTTTCTATTCTTCAGTTTTTCTATGTGAATGGATCATGACTTTTACCCAATTTGAGCGCCACCAAGGCCATATGAATTAAAATTTGTTTTGATATGTACAATTTGTTTACCTTTTGTTTTCTGCTTGTTAGTGGGATATTTTTGTACTGGTGGATTCAGGTCACTTCCTTTTAGCTAGAGTGGCATTTTATTCTTCTTTTATATTTATATTTGGCAAGCTTATCTCTTTCTTCTGAACTAATTGTTATGATTGCAGGGCATGGAAAGTTATGGTAGATGAGTGGGTGACTGCTACAGAAACTATTGCAGGTAGTTTATCAGGAAGTTTCTTTGAAATTTAATTTTTCATCTGAGCATTTTCAATTGAAAATGAGGACAAAATTCATTATGTTCCATATGAACTTATTGGTGGCTTTGAAGGTGGTACACCAGAGTCTGTGAACCCTTCTGTTGTTGATGAAGTAGAAGGGCTCCCTTCACCTCCATTGGATGATTTAGCATTTTTTGCTACTCAGCCTAGTTCAATGGAGTTTTCTCAGGTATGTTCATTTGTTCATCCTTCTTACTAAGTAATCTGTTTTTTGTGATAAGCTGATTGAGGTATTCTTTCTTGTGGGTATCTCAATTGTGCTGTGCGAAGTTCTTTGATGGCCTGGATGATGACTTAAGTGAGTTCAGTTTGTATACTTCATGAGTTTTTGATGTCTTTGGTATTCAGTTCTTTATTGTAGAATTCCTCATTTTCGAAAGAATTGATGATTTTATTGGTTTTTGTTGCAGATCCTCAAAACAGTGGGGGATTCAACGAGAATCGTGAAACTGGTAGAAAGCCAAGGGTGGAGAGCCACAAGACCCACAATATTCCAAAGCAGAGGCACCAGCTTCCCATTGAGTCAGTGGCTCCTCTAAAGGACAAGAAGGATGAGCAAACTAGGAAAAAAGAAGCTTCAATCAAAAAACAAACGACATTACTGAAACCAAATAAGCCCTCCATTCCAGAATCTGGGCCTGGGAGACCTACAAGTTTGGAACAAAAGGTCTGTTGCGAAACAAAGTTGCAGCAAAAATCAGAAAAGGTAACAATCCAGAGGCCACCAGTATCTCAACAAAATGTAAGTTTTGGGATAGCATGTGTTTTGGTTAACTGCTTGAAGCTCTGAGGTTCTCTATCTAATGCTTATTAAAAAAATTTGACCAGAAATTAAGGTCTTCAGATGAGGCCGTCGTAAAACTCGAAGTTACGAAGAGGAAGCTCCAGGAGCGCTACCAACAAGTTGAGAACGGTTTGTCTATTCTTTTTGAACCTGGATTTTTGCCTTTTAAAGCTTTACAAAATTGGATTTTTGATTTGTTATAGACCTAGATAAACTTGGAACCCAAAAATTCAGAACTCAAAACTTGAAATTTGTGGGAATAATATACTGGATTGAGTTTGTGATGAGTGTGCCCTCACAGTGAGCTTGGTACTCTGGCCGCTGGGTGGATTGACCACACTCCTTTAGCTTTTCCTCTATATTGAATTTTTTTTGCTAATGAGACCTGGCAAACGGGCGGGCCGGGCCAAAATGGGCCGGACTGTTTTTGGCCCGGATTTTCACGGGCTGGGAAGTGTTAGGCCCGTGGCCCGCGCGGGCCGGGCCGACCCGCGGGCCATTTGCGTAATTTTTTTTTTTTTTAAAAAATTATTTTTAAAATTTTTTAATTATGACTTAGAATTTAAAATAAATACTAACACTAATTATTTATAATTATGACACATAATTTTTATATATACCAAAACCGAAAATGCTTTATTGAATTATTGCTATCAAATTTGAAAGTTGCTAAACTTTCTGTCAAATTCAAAAGTTGTACCGTAAATTGCCTCCTATTTATGTTCAAGCCACTACCCAACAACACACAAAGAATATTGTTAACTGTTAAGGTTCGGTAATAATATAATTATTACAAAACTATGCTAAAATAATTAAAAAATTAATGAAAAATATATATGCTGCTACAAAAAGATGTCAACTTTTATTACGCATGGACATATCAATTAATTACTCTTATAATTCTGTTTCGGATTGTGAAAGTGTTCAAAATCTGAATTAAATAAAATTATGAGGGTGATCGTCATTTTACATGTCTTTTTATAAGAATTAACATCAATATTTATTCTCGTAATTATTAATAAAAAAATTATAAGAATTAACATCAACACTTTTTTAATAATATATTATTAAATTATCTGAATTCATTACGAACTCACTTAAAAGAATCATAATTAAATGTTTTAATAATAATAACTTAATTTTATATATATATATATATATATATATATATATATATATATATATATATATATATATATATATATATCACACAGTGGTGTGAAACTAATGTGTTACATAATACAGTGGCTATTTATATATATTGTGTTATATTTATATATATATATATATATATATATATATATATATATATATATATCACACAGTGGCTATATATATACAGTGCTACTATATATATATAGCCTAATAGCCAATAGGCTACTACGGTACTACCCATTATTATATATATATATATATATATATATATATATATATATACTACTACTTACTATTATATATATATATATATGTATATTAATTATATATACACTACCGATTATATATTTAATATATTATATTCATAATATTTTTTTACATTATTATTCAAGATTACATGTTAAAATTTACTCTTATATTTTTTTATTTGATATATTTTTTTTTGTTAACAATAAACAATAAAAAAAAGTTTAAAAAAAAAAAAAAAAAAAAAATTAAGCCCGCGGGCCGGGCCGGGCCAAAAACGGCCCAACTTTCTGCGGACAGCATTTCTGAAACCCAAAACCCGCCCAAAAACGGGCGGCCCGGCCCGGCCCGCGGGCCCGGGCCACTTTTGCTAGGTCTACTAATGACATTATCTGAAAGAAGGGTTATTTTGAAAACTACGTGAGTTTTGTAGCATAAATAGAAAATTCATCTGACGGTGCTTTCTAATTCTTCTTAACAGCCAAGAGGCAACGGACAATACAGGTTATGGAATTGCATGATCTCCCCAAGCAGGGTCTTGGCCATAAAAATTCTCATTTGAGACCTGGCAACCGTAATAGGCACTGGGCAAATGTGCGTTGCTAGTTGCTAGTTTCTGTTTCTCTAATTTGCCGACTTGAATTCAATAACCAACCAATGATCCTCCAGTTTGCACCAATAACTTTTAAATGGTACCTTCATCTGCTCAAGTTTCAAAGGTGATTTTTTTTAATTATTGTCGAAGGTTACACAGATTTGAGAGGCAAGCTTTAGGAACTACTCCTGTTCAAATTAGGGTAGTTTGTCGTCCTACAAATTTACATTTTGCTTTGGCTCTCATAATAATTCACCAGTTGATGATCACGCATCTGAATTGCACAGAATAAGTGCATTTTTCATTCTATCATACAATTGTACAAACATTTAAGCATAAATGTTATAGACATTAGAATCATGTTCTATTTTGTAGCATTATGGGTTTCTCTGAACTTACTCAGCTCACCATAATTTTGATTAATAATTGATTGTACAGAGCACTGTGTTGCATGAGTTTGGAAAGACACTAAGCAAGTCTATAAGTTCAGCTTTGTTGTGGTGGAAGGCACTAGTCTATTTGTAGGAAGCAAATCTTGTACAAAGGATCTGGTAACGTGCGGTACCAAAGTTGACTAGATATTTTACTGACCTAGCGAATGGCAAGTTAATACTTATGTGTCCACACATAATACTTTTACGTATTAATATTTTAAATTTAACGTATCGGATTGCACACATTTTTATATCACATTTGTATTAATTTATTTTATAAAACAATCAACTTCTTGATGGAAATAAAAGTATCGTATGAACTATAAACACTCATGAAACAACCCTAACATACTAGATCATACCAAACTAGATCAGAACGTATCTGCTGTTTTCTCTTCCAATATGCTAATATCGTAGGAGAAAATATTTGTAACAAGTGTGACACTGGGTGTGTTCGACTGTTTTTCTCATTTTTATAACCTGATGAGAGAGAGAGAGAGAGAGAGAGAGAGTGAGTTTTTGGCATTACACCGATTGTATTGAATATTTACTAGGAATATTACATACAAGAGCAGTGCTATAAGAGAACAAGTGTAGTCCTTGATGTATGATGACGGGTGAGATGATGACATAGGAATAGTATTTATTCAACTGCAAATTCCAAAATGATCACTATTTTAATTTCTTATATAATAATAATAATAATACTCCATAGCGGTGATGCAATCGGCCTCATAGTGCAATTCCCCCAGAATTTTAGAATTTTATGCTCTAACAAGATCAGACTAAAACTTCTAAACTAATCCAAGATATCATGAGCATCTGAAGTACTTACTTGACAATAAATGACTGATTTATTACTGCTTAATGTGTGTTTCATCAACATATGCTATATGAGTGACGAGTAATACTTGGGTAAAAAAGTGAAACCAATTAAAATAGAAGAAGAAAGTTGAAAAGCAATTAAGTATTTCCCAGCATGGTCAAATTTGTTGTGATTCAGTTGTAGAATTAATTTGACTAATAGGAAAGTCACTTTACCCTACAAAAGTAACCTCCATATTATTATAATTTTGGTTAATAATAATATTATGTATAAAAGACTAGAGAATGTATGTGGTCGTGATGTTAAAGGAGCTGACTTCTTGACTTGTTCAAATTGGGCATGTGGTGTTGACCAATTTTATTCAAAGTAAGCACTACGGGGAGGGGAGGGGAGGGGAGCATTCTTTCTTCTGCATCAGTCATATACCAAGTAATAATAATAATACTAATAAATAATATTCAGATTATTGGTGCATACTTTTTTTTAACCGTTTATTTCAAATGAATTTAGTATTTCCTATTATTTGCATCAACGGTTACGGAAGTAAAACGTACACTTAGTTTAATTAATTAATACACTAACTAACATGACTACATAATTTTAAATTAGCATATATATAAAGTGCGGATTATCAAAGAGTACAAGTTGGTTTGGATGAATTTGGCCGCCACACGCGTAGTCCAGCAGACCCTGGATGTACAGATTCAATTTGACCGCTATTGATAGTAGAGTTGAGGAAGAATTGAAGGTGTAGAATTCTGTATGTAATAAATGAATGATTGCTATTCATAATTTTATTTTCATTTGCTCTCTTTTAACAATACAATAGAATGACTAAATGAGATGGAAACATATATTAAAATATTTAGCAAACTTTTAAATATTTGCTTGCTTGCTTCATCAGCTATTATTAAGTTAAGAGATACATATGGTTTGGTCTTATTACTCCAATACCACCTCTTTCTATGGCTTCTGAGCTTGAAGATCAGGGGAGGAGGTAAGGTTCCAAGTGTCTGGTAATTAATTTCCCACAAGGTATATCCCACAGACATGTAAAATGTGCCGTGTGAAAATATAAATTTATTTAGCAAAACACGGAGGAGCTCTAATATTATGTAAATAATACTAGTAAAATATAAGTTTATTCATTTTTTAAACCTTAAAACCACTAACCTAGCCTGTAAGTTAGGTTAGGTTAAGTTAGGTTGGGGCTCATGTAGTGAGGCTTAAACTCTCATCTCTTGGTTAACAAGAATGAAGGATAATCTTAGATCAATTGTTTCGTCTAAGAAATTGATATTTTCTACGCCAAAAGAAGAGTAATATACACGATTATACTTTGTATATCAAATGTTATATCTTACACTAAAATTACTGAAAACATCATTTTTCCAATCGTTTATAATAAAACATAATCAAATCCTACGTCTCAAAACCATGGTTCTAATGTTATTTTATTTTAAATAATTAATATTTTCACAAGTAAAAATAATAGTTCTATAAGTTTTTTATCACATTAATAAATACGTCTCACACTCACATGAGAGAAAAATTTATAAAATTATCATTTTTATTTGTAAAAATATTATTTTATTTTATTTTATTTTTTCTCTCTCGTATACTACTTTGCATGTGAAGCGGGCGGGAAATTAATTAACTTCAACTGCATGCGGCAGCGACCCTCTAACTAACACATCTTTTGTATGAGCAATCAAGCACAACCACCTCAGCTCCTACATATATGGCCACATTAATTAAGTAAAGAATAAATATAAACACATTATAATTAAATATTATATTTATTTATATTATTAAAAAATAAAAAATAATATAAATTTTAATATCATACCTTATATTTTAAATATATAAATAAATATTATATTTTAAATAATATTTAATTATAATGTAGATAGAGTTGTTCGTAAGTATATAGATGGTATACCGTGGCAAAACTAACCACACAACACGTAGGAGTGAAAGTCCAAATCATCCAGTTGTTGAGAGGTCAATACAGAAGGCCACCACAGCCTAAGTCGACAGGGGTGCAATTCCAAATAGCCCCTCACTAAACTTTTCTCTCGTAGAAAGTCTAACCATCTGTCTATCTGGTAATTAACTAACATTTAAAGCTTAATATATAATTTCACAACGTAAAAAGAAAGAAACATAAAATGGACAGGAGTACAATGATAGTTGTAGCTTAATAAAGCTATCCAAAATTAATAATAAATAGGATTATACAATTAAATGAGAATTTAAATATAAATAATTTTTTTATTTTTAATATGCGTAAAAAATCAATCAGAACATTTATGTTGAGACGGAATGAGTACTATTTTATAATAAAAAAATAAGAGTGCCAAAAAAGTTAATCACAATATAATAAATTGTCTATCCTATTACGTTTTTCACGTTCTTACATACATTCACTTATATTTTTTTTTAATTAAATTCGAGTCAGAGAAGAAAAAATTTATAAGTTGCACCTCATTCAAGTTTATTAATAAGAAAATTGAAAATATTCAAGATTTTTAATTTAGTATCCCTAATATTATATTGAATAAAAATTTCATACATTGTCAACGTATACAAGAATGATATTAAGAATTCGACACATCATAAAATGAGAATAATTTTGTTTAACATGTGTATTTTACTAATTGTATATCACAATTTTAAGATCGTTTCAATATATACTTGATAATATATAAAAAAAAATAATTCATTAATATTCCTACAATAATATCTTGGCAGAAGGAAACTGTCGTGGCAATAATACTACCCTTCCAATTTTGTAATTAAACAAGGGAGATTGGAAGGGGAATTTCAATGTTGCAAATGTGGCCACGGGCCACCAAATCTAATGTATCTCAATAATGAGCTTGTGGGCCCAAATATAATTGGACTTTATATTCCAACATGGAAAAGGTGCTTTAAGTGCTGCGCTAAGCCCACCTCATTGATTTGATTGGTTGAAAGTCGATGAGAGAGCATTTTTAACACCCAAATTAAACTATAACTACGTCTATGACTACCATAACGGCATCCATACGAATCTTAAATAGATCCGGCTGAACTTCTACAGTGACAAATGGACCAAGTTGCTTGCAATTTGCTTGGACATTGATGACCCAATTGGGCATGCTTGCTCCCCCCTCCTACAAAAATAGTCTTATTTATAAAAAATTAAAATTTTACGAATATGTTTTTTCTCATGTTTAGGGGAAAAAAATATACTTCTCTTCCATGCTAATCTCCAAATATAAATATAATGATTTTTTAGTTTGTAGTTGTGGTATATGATAGTGAAATTATAATGTTAAACTTAAAGATATTGTGATATTTTATACTATCATTAAAAATAAAAATAAAAATAAAAACTCATTTTGTGAAACAAATTTTATTTTATTTTTGTAAATCAGACTCTTGTTGTGGAACGGGAAATTTCACATACAAGTTATAATTAGGAAATTGTTGTCCCCATAATTTTTTTGTTGTTGATATTTTCACAATAATTTACTCACATGAATGTGAATCTTATTTATTATTCATATGAGAAGAATTTTTGTAAATAAATATTAATTCATGATATTTCTCTTGTCAAATTATTAATTCCTGATATTCCTGATGACTAACATGATTTCGGTTTAGCTTGAAAACAAACGCTGGATGACCAGCGCATATCTTGGTTGGCTTGAAAACAGAAACGTTTCGGTAAAGCTTTTTTTTATTTTTTTATATATTTTTATTTAGGTATTTCTATCATATTTTTGATATTCGACAATTGACTCAAGGTTTGATTGTTCAGACTGAATAAAAAAAAGTAGAAAATTTGGATCTTCAAAGTAAATATGTTACTAACATTCAGCTCCAACCGCCAAGAGTACAAAAAACTCCTGGTAAGATGTATATGTACTGCTTCACACCAAAAAAGGTAAAGGAAAAACAAAAAGGTTCAATTGTAGCACTTTTGACACAAAAAGCAACAAACCAGTGAAATCAATTCAAACACTTATCTGTAGCAGGCGGCTAAGTTTGTAAAACGATATAATATTGAAGATTCACTTGTTAAAACATGTGAACATGAACCAAAATGCTGGCTGCAGAAAACTAATAGACACGAAGACCAAGGGTGTAGTAGATTCACCAGAATTCTAAATGAAACTCCAATTTACAAGCAAAATATGCAAATTTATAGTAAATCTGGAATTCAAGCAGATAAAATAACAGAAGTAGACTGGATGTCTACTCAACATCCCCAACCTCACAGTCCCCTCATATCTGCCACCATTAAATACACCACCCTGATAAACTTGAAGAATAATAATAAAAAAAAGAACTAGGCAAATTTCGACTCAACCTAGTAGCAGTCCACAAATCAATCATTTTTTTCAACCAATACAAAGGACCAAGGAGTCTGAATCACATAATGGATCAAGTTCACATCCGCTCCATGCCTTGTTCTTCCTCATCCTCATCCTCGTACTCACCTTCCTCATCAGCAGTAGCATCCTGATATTGTTGGTACTCAGACACCAGATCATTCATATTGCTTTCTGCTTCAGTGAACTCCATCGCATCCATTCCCTCACCAGTGTACCAGTGCAAGAAAGCCTTCCTCCTGAACATAGCAGTAAACAGCTCACTCACTCTCCTGAACATTTCCTGAATAGAAGTTGAGTTTCCAATGAAGGTTGACACCATTGAAAGCCCCCTGGGTGGAATGTCAGAGACACTTGACTTCACGTTGTTTGGTATCCACTCCACAAAGTAAGGAGTTTTTGTTTTGAACAGTGATCATCTGCTCATCCACTTACTTGGCGCTCATTTTGCCCCTAAACATGGCTGAGGAAGTGAGGTAACGGCCATGTCGTGGGTCAGCAGCGCACATCATGTTCTTGCAGTCCCACATTTGTTGGGTCAGCTCAGGGACTGTAAGGGTACGGTATTGCTGAGAACCACGAGAGGTCAGAGCAAACCCCACCATAAAGAAGTGTAGACAAGAGAAGGGAATCAGGTTTACAGCAAGCTTCCAGAGGTCAGAGTTCAGTTGATCAGGGAGTTGGAGGCAGCAGGTGTAGCAGATATTAAGTAGTTCAAATCACCAACTGTTACATCAATAAAAGGAGGTCAGAATGCAATTGAAGAAAAAGCTTATAGACATTAGACAAATCAGCCTATAAAATTAATCAGCACAACATATTCTTTACCGAGTGTTATTTAGCTACTATCAGCCACATGTTTACGCAGAGATATCTCTTCCACAAACTTGATTACTTAGTTCGGCAAATATGACTTCATTCCTCTGATAAAACAGCTTCCACGTAATTAAGTAAATTAAATATGCAGAACCTTGAAATCAGCAACATAAGCCGAGGAAAACAGCAACTTTAAAGTATTTTTACTCACAGCTAGGAGTGGTAAACTTCAGAGTCCTGAAACAGATATCATACAATGCTTCATTATCTAGAACCATGCATTCATCTGCATTCTCTACGAGCTGATGGACACTGTATCTGAGACCTTTGGTGATGGGAACACAGAGAATGTGAGCATCATCCTGTCAGGGTATTCTTCCCAGAATATAGAAATCAGTAAGGTATTCCAGAACCTGTTCCTCCACCAAGAGAGTGGCACAGCTGAAATCCTGCAAAAAAGATAATGTTACAAGCAAATAAGTATCCAAGCTTCAAACACCAAAACCTGTCAGAATGCTACACAAATTTTTTTAAAATCTCTTCAACAATATGGGATTCCATAAAATATTGAGAAACAGAATCTCACTGCTTACTCTCTATTTAAATGTTAAATTAGCCAAATGTTGAAATAAGGATATTGATTAGAAAAGGTTCAAAAGAACCAACTTAAACTATGTCAATAAAACTACTTCCAACATTCTGCTAATTGACATAGCAAATTGTCAATGCAACATTCAAAGGTATACATTATATACACACTTTATCCCCTCAGACTTTCAGGAATCCTCTGTTGATAGAATGCTCAATTTTGAGACAAAAAGCTTAAGTAAAATTGGGATACCAAGTAAATTTTACTTTGAAGTGAGTCACAGTTCTCAGCTTCCTACCTCACAGCATGAAGAACTGAGTTAATAAGTTCAGCGCCCTCAGTGTAGTGTCCTTTTGCCCAATTATTTCCAGCACCAGATTGACCGGAAAAAAAGTTGTCAGGGCGGAAGATTTGCCCATAGGGACCGGTTCTAACACTGTCCATGGTACCAGGCTCCAGATCCATGAGAACTCCACTGGGAACAAACCTCCCACAAGAAGCCTCATTGAAGTATACATTGACATGTTCCAATTGCAGATCCGATTTTCCAACATACTTTCCGGTTGGATCTAAGCCGTCGTGTTCATCACACACAACTTCCCAGAACTTATATCCAATTTGGTTGCCACATTGGCCACCTTGAACATGAAGGATTTCTCTCATATGACCTGAAATTTAAAATAAGGAAAATAATTCAATACACATGCAAAACTCTCTGACCTGAAGCCAGATGTAGGTTTTTCAAATATAAATAAATCAAAGTTTTGTATGTTTCCTTCAAAAAGGAAATTAAAGTCGTGAAACGAAACCAAATGTTCTAATAAAGTGTGATAAATAAGAGTTCTTTTTTTTTTTTTTTTGCTAAATTAAATAAGAGTTCTTTGATCATTAAATAACATAGATTAAGTGATATCAAAATAATTTCAGGTAGAATTCCTAATGAAATATGGGTTTCTCTTATTATAACCGACTGAAATGCAGATTTAAGAAAGTAAATACGTAACAAATTGAACAAGCAGGGAAAATTAAACATAATTCCACTGAAAAAAAATAAATCTCAAGAAATCAATCAATGCCTTATATGAAGTTTGGAATTGTTCCGATATGTACAGTAAATCTAGCAACAGAGTAAGTTAGTGTATGACAAATCATTTCTTGGACAACACAGTACGAAACTCAACAGATCTAGCAACATCAGAAACTTAAATCCACACAAAGACAATACAGAATATCCCCCGAGACAAAAGATCAGAGATAGAAATGGTTTATCACGCAAATTCTAACAGAGTTCTGACAAGTTTAACAGCCTAAATATTGAAACTGAATAAGATATCATATACATCTACCATCCAAACGAAGACAAACACGTTATAGTAATTATAAACACTTAATGTGAGAAAATCAGAACACTACATAATTTACCGTCAATTTACAAAAGAAACGAACTCAAATTATAGGAAGCTTTGTGAAAAAAGGTACAATTAGCGTGGTTAATACAATAGATAGATCAAAATGGAGAATTGTGATTCACATTGAGATTTGTGCCTGCGTATCTAATTATAAACAACCGAAATTGAACAAATCAATGAAATTCAAGTTCAAAGATCCATGATCACCCTGTTTGCCTTGATCCGTAATCACTGTTGAAAGACAGTGAAAGAAAGAGTGTGAATACAGTGCCAGCCCTAGTACGATTTTATAATTGGTCGAGGAGAGAGAACAGAAGATCTAACGGCGGCTATTATTTCCCTCCTGTTTCTATTGACGATTGACTGCCGTCCGATGGTGGAAATCAACGGCGGTGATGAGGTTTAGAGTTGTGATTAACTGAGATTTGAGTTTTAAAAAATACGGGGTTGATTTTGGGGACAGATATACCCTTTGTCAAGAATGTCCTTTGATTACCAGAGAAGTATTATTGCCATCCCCAATTTTCCATTTAAAATCATTTTTTATCTCTTTAAAGCATGACCACTTTCAAGAAAAACATTGTTTTGATCTAACAACCAAAACCATGCGGTCAATTCTGGCTTATATTGTAATCAGTAATTATCCGTGTCTGAAGACACGATATAACGTTAAAGTTAATTGCCCTTGCCCGTTTGTAATTATTATTATTATTTTTGACTTAAAGTTAAAATTTTAATAAATTTATAATTTAAAGTGTTCGACATTATTTTAACTTATCACTTTAATTTATAAGTCGAAAATTATAAGTATTAGTTGTGGATGTGTTCGGCTAATAATGACTTATAAGTTAAATAAAATATAAAAATTATTAAAATATCCTTTAGTAAGAAGGATATTAGAAAAATAAAAGAGAATATTTTTGTCATTTCATTTGGGTTGACCAACTTAAAAAAAGACCTTATAAATTATTATTTTTAAGTCACAAAAATTTACTCTTTTTTTAACTTATAAGTTAAAAAAAAAGTCATTCTCAAAAAACTTATTTAATTTATGTACCTATAAGTTAGGTTGCTTAACTTATAAGTAGGAGCTAATACTAATCAACTTCAAAGATACTCTCTGCCCAATGAAAGTCAATAGTACCAAAAATGTTCCACAGTTTGTCATTGCAACCAAACATCCACCAAGTACATCGAGCACCCAAATTTGTTCTGTTTCCAAACAAAAAGGGATAGTATGTTCTATATAGAAAAAACTAACTTATCTTCACACCCCCACAAACCGACCACACCTTAAAAAGTCATTTGATTCCCCCGTCAACAACTAGAAGCTTTAATAGGAGGAACTTCACAAAGTGACCTAACTTGCGTATTTTTCTTTCTTTTCTCACATTTTTCTAACTTGTTGAGAGTAATTCTTTTTCTCTAATCGCAATCACATCTCCCCGTACAAGTCCCACCTAATATTGATTAGACTGACTGTGATATTATCATATCAATAACCATTTGGTATTTTTGCTCGTGTTTTTCACGCGATTCTTAATAAAGGAGTGAATATAATATAGAATTACAATTTCTCCATATATGTGTGTTAGGATGAATATTTCGCTAAGCCTGATCTGATAAATTTATGATGGGCTAGGCCCAATGGACCATCAGCTTGGCAAATTCTTATGAGAACTTCTAAGTCCAATAGGCTTGGGATAGGTCTCTAATCTATCTGGATTGTGGCTATTTACTATATCTAATCCGAATTAGAATAAGAGTCAGGTTCTTAGATGGTTTAGGAGATTACCTTCCTATTCAAACTATACCACGTTGATGGATAATCCCAGAGGGAATCGGTAAGAGTCAGGTATGCACTATAAATACCCAGTCAATGATGGAGGAAAATGTTACGCACACATGCACCTTACTACTATACTAAATACTTGGACCTCCATTGTTGACCTTTCTTAAAACCTTCACTAACTCTTACACCGGAGGAGTCCATCAACGGCCCAAGCCGTTGGGACTTTTGTGCAGGTATCCTATCCGGACGGCCAACAGGACAGCCGGACAAAACCAGGCGTCAACATTGGCGCTAGAAGGAGGGGCCAAGTAAAATTTTCATCAATCATCATTGATATGGAAACTTCACACTCGCAAAGTTATTCACGGCGACCAACACCCTCCCACTCTCGCCGGGAGACGGCGGCTGAGAAAGAACGTCGCCTCCAGATAATCCTCGACAAGAAAAAGGCTCTAGATATCCAGCAGAAAGAGCTTGACAAGCAGTACGAGGAATTAACCGAAACATGGGACAATCTCTCGAGCCCGAGAGGCTCGGCCTCTCGCTCAGACCACCATGGCAGACGGGAGAACAGATACACGGAATGCCGTAGAGGTGACCCCCAACACCGAGAAAAGGAACTGACTCGCTCCAA
Organism: Hedera helix; assembly: GCA_947179155.2. Lineage (NCBI taxonomy): Eukaryota > Viridiplantae > Streptophyta > Magnoliopsida > Apiales > Araliaceae > Hedera > Hedera helix. The sequence goes on from OX359283.1 coordinate 29,658,506, forward strand.
GTCGATTTGGACAGCGGATTTGAGGAAGCGAGCCAGATCACCCTCCAAAAGGGATAGGGAGGACAGACGCAGCCACGGGAGCCATACTGGAGAATCCTCACCCAAGAAGGCTTCGGACAAGTACTATGGGTCCAAGAAGGCCCGGTACAAGTACTATCGATCGAAGTCGAAAAGTACCCACTTTGGAGATGTATGACGGAACGGGAGACCCGCATGATCACACCTACTCATTTGAGCAAGCCATGCACTTCCATGGTCATGATGCAGTGGCGATGTGTCACCTGTTTTTATCTACTCTAAAGAAGACAACTAGAGAATGGGTCACCTCCCTCCCGAACGGGTCTATTAAGTCATGGGAAGAGCTACAGGAACAATTTCATACCCGCTTCGGGAGCAATAAAAGACGGGCCAGAATGATGACCTCTCTACTACAAGTAAAACAGAAGCCGAATGAGACTCTTCGGCAGTATGTCAAAAGATTTCGGGAGGCTGTGTCTGAAATCAACGGAATCGATCCAAAGCAGGTAATCCAATTTTTAACTATGGGATTAAACGTTGACAAATCCAGCAGGTTGATCGAGGAACTCATCTCAAAAGCTCCAGAAACCCTATCAGAAACTTACGAGAAAGTAGACAAGTTTGTAGAATTGGAAGAGGCTCTCGCCAATCTTCGGGGCTCTTCGAAAAACACAGGTGAGTTTCACCAGAGAAACCCCGAAGACGAAAGCGCCGAGAAGAAATCCAATGGCTCCAGCAAAAAGGGGAATGACCGAAGAGATTCTAGCCGAGATCGACAGCAAAAGAACCATCCCCCAAGGGATAGAGGAGGTGCCGACAAGGATTACGCGCCCCTGAATACAAATAAAAGTAATATCGTGAAAGCGATAAAAAATGAACCCTTCTACGAAAACCCCCCGAAGATTCGGGTTTTCGCAAGGCAAAAGAACTGGGATAGATATTTCACCTACCATGAAGCAAAAGGACATGATACCGAGGAGTGTTACCAGCTCAAAGATTTCCTAGAAAAACAGATACGGAAGGGTAACCTCGACTGTTACGTCGCCGATTCTCGTCGACAATCGGCCTTCGATCGCCTGGAACCACCTCCACCCGCTTCCGAGGTAAGAGGAGTGGTTGATGTCATCTCCGGAGGATCGATCACCGTTCTGTCTAACCGAAAGAGGAAAGCCTTCGGAAGAGAAGTCCATCAAGTGTCCGGTAAACCCCAGGATATTAAGACTGACCCCATCACTTTCTCCGACGATGATTACCCGTCGGGAATGGTTATTCCGCATCAGGACGCACTGGTCGTCACAGCTCAGGTCGGCACGATGGATATGAAGAGGATGCTCGTTGATAATGGGAGTTCAGTCGATGTACTCTATAGCCGAGCATACAATCGGCTGGACTTGGGGGGAAGGAAGCTGGAAATCTGCAATGAGTCCCCCTTATATGGCTTCGGGAATAACCCGTTCCGTATAGCAGGGACGATCGAATTGCCTGTGATTTTCGGGACTGCCCCAAAGCAAGCTTCCATCATGGTCCGTTTCTATGTAGTCCAGGTGGAAAGTAACTACAACACCATCTTGGGAAGAACGACTCTGTCAGTATTGAAAGCCGTCACCTCTATCCCGCATTTAAAAATGAAATTTCCAACAAAGAATGGGATCGGGGAATCAGTCGGCGACCAAGATCTTTCCCGAAGATGCTATCTGCAGACCATTCAGACGTCCCCCATCATCGACAACAAACAGAAAGCCACCATGAAGATTGAGCTCGAACCTTTCACTGAGGGATGCACCGAACCAATAGCAACACCTGCCGAAGATACGGTCCAGGTTCCGTTATTTCAAGAAGATGACGAGAGAACAGTACAGATTGGGACAGGCCTTCAGGAGAAAACCAGAGCACGGTTGGTGGCCCTTTTACAACAATACTCGGATATCTTTGCTTGGGTTCCAGCCGATATGCTAGGCATTGATAAGACTGTGGCCGTGCACCAGCTGAGTGTAAAGCCGAACTCAAAACCTGTTAAGCAAAAGCGAAGGAACATAGCTCCCGAAAGACAACAAGTAATTGATGATGAAATCGATAAACTTCTGGCTGCTGACTTCATCTTTGAAATCAATTATCCAGAATGGCTCGCGAATGTGGTACTAGTTAAAAAGCATAATGGGAAGTGGAGGATGTGCGTGGATTATACAGATCTGAATAAAGCGTGCCCAAAAGATTATTACCCTCTCCCGAATATCGATCAACTGATTGATTCTACATCGGGTCACACTGTAATGAGCTTCCTGGATGCTTTCTCGGGATACAATCAAATTGCTATGCATGAAAGCGATATCCCTAAGACATCCTTTATCACTCACCGAGCCATCTACGCGTACAAAGTGATGTCCTTCGGATTAATCAATGCGGGGGCTACTTATCAGAGAATGATGAACAAAGTGTTCAGCAGCCAGATCGGAAGAAATATGAAAGTCTATGTTGATGACATGATTGTTCGAAGTATGAAGGAAGAAGACCATCTAGCCGACCTGAAGGAATGCTTCGAGAACGTTAGGTCAAACAACATGAGACTAAACCCGACTAAATGCACGTTTGGCCTCGGGTCAGGCAAATTTTTGGGATATATGGTTAGCCGAAGAGGGATAGAGGCAAATCCCGAAAAAATATTGGCTATCCTTGAAATGCCATCGCCGAAAATTTTTAAAGAGGTTCAACGGTTAACGGGGAGGTTGGCAGCTCTTCGACGGTTTGTGGCACGCTTAGCCGAAAAGTGTCTACCTTTCTTCGGTACTCTGAAGGGGGCCCAGAATCAGAAGACATTTTTATGGACCGAAGACTGCCAAGTGGCCTTTGAGCAAATTAAAAGATATATCTCCTCTCCTCCAATACTGAGTAAAGCGCTCCCCGAAGAGAATCTGCAATTATACTTATCTGCCACTTCTTGGGCGATCGGGTCGGCTCTGATAAGAGAGGACTCACAGGGACAAAAACCTGTCTATTACGTAAGCCACGCTCTTCGAGATGCTGAAACAAGATACCCAAATCTAGAAAAATTGGCTTACGCGTTGGTTATCTCTAGTCGGAAACTTCGACATTACTTCCAAGGACGAACTATCCTCGTCTTCACAGACCAGCCACTTCGAAAAATCCTTTATAGGCCCGAGTCGTCGGGAAGGCTTGCAGCATGGGCCATCGAGCTGAGCCAGTTTAATATAGAATTTCGCCCTCGGACAGCAATCAAAGCACAAGCACTCATTGACTTTATCATTGAGTGCTCATTCCGTGATGATCTAGAGGACAAGGAACCCGAATGTGATAAATTGACATCAACACCCGAAGAAACTGTATGGACTCTGTTCGTAGACGGATCCGCTACTGGGACGAAGAGTGGGGCCGGCATCATCCTCACTTCTCCCGAAGGTTTCAAAATACAACAATCTATACGATTTGGGTTCATAGCCACTAATAACATTGCCGAATATGAAGCACTGGTGGCAGGGCTAAAGCTATCCCGAAGCCTGGAGGTAAAAAACTTGGCAGTATACAGCGACTCCCAACTGGTGGTGAAACAAGTGTTGGGAGAATATGAGGCAAAAGAAGTTCATTTACAGGCCTATCTCCAATTAGTTCGGTCATTGTTGACATTCTTCCCGAAATACCAGATCATAGGAGTAGTCAGATCGGAAAATACAATGTCGATGCCCTTTCCAAGTTGGCAACCACCGATCAAGGGGAACTAGACGGAGCAGTATATTTAGAAAATCTTCAGCATCCGAGCACCTTGGTTCAAACAATAATGGATATTGAACAGGCGGATTCTTGGATGACCCCGATCATTCAATTCCTTCTGACCGGTGAATTGCCCGAAGACAAGTCTATGGCCCAAAGGATAAGGTACAAATCCACCAAGTATTGTATCACGAACGATCAGCTGTACCGAAGATCTTATTCTTCACCACTGCTCCGATGTCTCGACCCTAGGGAATCTGATTATGCTCTTCGGGAAGTTCATGAAGGTATCTGCGGTGACAATGTGGGAGCAAAGGCACTGGCCCATAAAATTTTGCGACAAGGATATTTTTGGCCGACAATGCTTGAAGATGCCAAAGACTTCGTCAAAAAATGTCATAAGTGTCAGATATTTGCATCCGTACCACACCAACCTCCCGAGGAGTTATCTCCGATACTCTCTCCGATCCCCTTTTCTGTATGGGGAATAGACATATTGGGCCCTCTTCCACATGGTAAGGGACAAGTGAAATTTGTGATCGTCGCCATCGATTATTTCACCAAGTGGGTAGAAGCCAAACCACTTGCCAAGATCACCGAGCATACATGTCTACAATTCTTCAAAGAACAAGTAGTTTACCGGTTTGGCATCCCGATGATCTTAGTTTCCGACAACGGACTTCAGTTTGTTGGTAAAACTTTCGAAGGATTCTTATCAGAACTTAATATCCAGCATCGTCGGACTTCAGTAGCCCATCCACAAACAAATGGTCAAGTAGAAGTTACAAACATGACACTTCTTCATGGCATTAAAAGAAGATTGGAAGAGGCGAAGGGTGCCTGGCCCGAGGAGCTTTTGCATGTTCTTTGGGCCTACCGAACAACTCCTCGGACTACTACTGGGGAGACGCCTTTTAAGATGGCCTATGGTTCTGAAGCCCTGATACCTATTGAGATCGGAGTACCTTCTCCGAGAGTCTTAAACTTTGATGAAATCGCGAAGGTCTTCGGTTGAACCTCGACTTATTGGAAGAGGAACGTGATTCAGTAGTCCTCAGATTGGCTGCTTATCAACAACGAACTGCTCGGCATTTTAACAAAAATGTCAAAAGAAGGTCATTCAATGTGGGCGATCTAGTTCTTCGGCAAGTTGAGACATCAACCCCTCGAGAAACCGGCAAACTGATGCCAACATGGGAAGGACCATACTTAGTGATCGAGGTATTGAAGGCCGGAACTTACAAGCTTCAGGGCATGGATGGAAAAAATGTTCCAAATACTTGCATGTTGTTCGGCTTCGTAGGTATTATCAGTAATTTAGAATTTTGTACTTAGTCAAATTTGGAGGCTATCATTAAAGCCTATAGAATTTTGTACATAATCAATTCTTGAGGCTATCCTTTAAGCCGATCACATGTTATCTTTTCGATATTAATGAGAATATTTTTTATCATCTGGTCTTCGTATTACTATTTTGATACACACTTTAAAATTAATCTGCTAACCTCATCGGATTTACATTCGATCAGGCTAGTGGGGGGCGAAGCAGTATAAGTGAACAGTTGTACATACAGATGATAGAATAAAACTCATGAGAAAAGATAAGTCATAATCATTCAATTCATAAATGTTGAAAGGTTTACAAGATAAAAAAAAAAATATAGCAAAAACTTTACAAATCAGTCCTCGGAAAATACAATTCCCAGCTGATCGGGATCATGACCCTTCTCCTTAGCAAGCTCGCGAGCGTATTCGAACCCATCGCTGAATTCGTTCACAACAGATGATAAGATATCGGCCTGAAATTGATCTGAGGCCTTATATTCATCTATCACCTTCTGTTTGAGCTCGGGAATCAGGACACTCGGGGAGGCGGCGGCAATCGGTCCTCTTAACCAATCGGCTTCTTTAGCACCCCAGCCTTCGACGATCAGTTCAACATTGTCTTTCATATTCTTCATCTGATCAGTCTGAAGTTGGATGATATTTTCCGATTGGGTCAAGAGAATCTTCTGACTTTGGAGTTGGGCCTCGAGCTCGTTCTTGTTATTTTCCAGCTGGATCTTCTTGAGCTCTTTGGCCTGCACCAAATCCATAGCATGGGCATTCGCCTTCTCCAGATCGATCACCCAGGCCGTCAGACGTTCGATCTCCTTGTCCTTCTCAAGACGAGCCTCCCGGGCCGATTCATACTCTTGTTTCATGATATGGAAGGAGTCATGCATGGCCTTGAGCTGGTCTTTGGTCTTCTGATGGTTCTTCAGAGCCTCAGCATGCCCTTTGCTGCTCTCATCGGCTCTTCTCTCCAGAACCTTCTGCTCATCAGAAACCTTAAGGAGAATTGCATTTCCCTGAAAAGAAATGGTTGAAGGATGAATGGGTCAGAAAGTTAACCAATTTGAAGAAGAAAATTTTACAGGTAGATCCTTACCTTTGCATGGCAGGAGAACAACATCTCCATAAGCGTCTTCAGATCGGCACCCTCGGTACCATCTTCGGCGAATGGGATCATCGACGTACCCAAGGACTGCATATTGATCCCCTCCTCGGGTCTTGAACTCCCGGTCGGCATTGGGGGATCTATCGACCCGCCTTGGGTGCTGGGGGCTCTTGACCTTCAGCAGGTCTTTTCCCTTTATTCTGAGGAGGGGGAGCGAAGCCTTCCTCTGACTGCCTGGCGACGTTTTGCTCGGCGGGAGGAGTTGATGAACTCCCTTGAGGAGTAGAAGTCTGCTTGGTTCTTGCCTCCAAAACTGACGTTAGAACCAACCTTCTCCTCTTTATTTTTGGTCTGCCGGCCCCCGAGTCTTTTGCAGCAGACTTCTCTCCTTTGGTGGGTTTAATAATATCACCCACCTGAGAAGATCCCGTGGCCATCTCGGGATTGGCAGCGGCCTTGGTGGAGTCCTTGGGCTTTGCAGCCCTCATGCTTCGGCTCGCTTTCAGCTTATCGGCGGCACTCATCTTCACCCTCGGGACTCCAGCTGCTTCTATTATGACCTCATTATCAGGATTTTTTCCTTGGTCAGCCACTGCAAGACAATCAGAACAAAAGAGTGAGTATATCAAAAAATGTTCAGAATAAAGGAGCAAGCATGGCAGATAACTTACAACCGAAGGAATACAACCAGTCTTGGTCGTTAAGGAGGTTCCGATCCCACTTCACAGATGGTCTCTTGGAATATAAGACCTCGAACTCTTCTAGCCTTGCCCGAGAGATTTTCTTCGGATTTAGCTGGTCTTTGTTCGGGTCTGACCAAGGTCCGACCATCTCAGTGTCCGGCCCCTTGATGAAAAACCAATCCCCGTGCCACCCTTTATTGCTCGAGGGGGTCTCCATCAGGGTATCCCTTCCAGGGTTCTTCATCACCGTGAAAAACCCTTTTTCTTTATTATTGGTAATGGAAAAAAATTGAAAAAAGAAATCTATGGCTGGGAGGGTTGATTCAGAGAAACAGAAGGCAATGAAACTGTTTATATGAATAAAAGAATTGGGGGATAGTTGGTTCAAACTGAGCCCCGTCGTATGAAGTAACTCCAATACGAAGGGGCGAAGAGGGAATTGGACCCCATAGATCAGTGACTGCCTATGGATGGGAATTCATCCCCCCTCGAGCTGGTAGTACATTCTCTCCCCGGCCCCGGGTCTCTTGATTTCGTATGTTTCGGGGATATAGAATTCTGTGGGGGCTAAATCGAAGTATTGGTTTCGGATTGAAGAAGGGATGTTGGCTACTCTATACATGATATTGAAATATTCGTTCCTATTGTACTCCTCTACATCCCTTATCCTGGTGATTATCACGGGTTTCCATGGTTGTCCCTCTAGGATCCCCGTTTCGGCCACAGTAACTTCGTCTTCAACCCGGGAAGACTAAGCTTGAGCCCTTGTATCTTGGGTACTGCCAGCCATTAGGAGGTATTAATGAAAAGGAGTAAAAAACTTACTTGATTTCAGAAAGGAGGTTGATTGAAAAACAACGAATCAGGAACGATGGAATTGGATCTGTGAATGAAATTATTCTCTCTCAAACGTCCTTTTTCTCGTGATAAGTTGCTTATGATAAAAAGACGATCTGTTGGAAATGACCCCTTTTATCTTGATTCAAACGTTGCAACGGTTCAGATGGAAACGATCTGACGAATGGGGCGCACGCGCAGTATTTACTGCAGCGTAATAAATGCTCCTTCCCGCGCACGCTTCGTTAGCTAACTGGACGCGGATTTCGAAATTTAAAAATAAATTGTTATACGAAGCGGCTGTGCAAGCTATTGGGCCGGATTCGTTGGGTTGAAGAAGCAAAACTTTGGGCTTAGTTGGCACATAGATTATTGGGCTGGGCACGGTGGGCTCAGCGAATATTTGGGTCTGGTTATTGCGTTTGACCCAACGTTTGAAATGTCGTTCCTAAGGGCCCAGGGTCGCTTCGCAAAAACCTTTCCCATCGGTCTGATGCCTCCGGGCTCCCGATGGAGCTTTATCATCGGTCTGAGGCCTCCGGTCTCCCGATGACGCTTTCTCATCGGTCTGAGGCCTCCGGTCTCCCGATGGCGCTTTCCCATCGGTTTTGATGCCTCCGGGATCCCGATGGAGCTTTCCTCCTCTGTTACGTTGCCCCAGAATTTTTGTAAAGTTCAAGGAGGGTTTGCCTTCGGTCTGATATCTTCTGTGTTCCTACACTTGGATTCCTGAAGAGTTAATTTCCTTCTGGATCTGATCGTTTATATATACTTTTGGAGTGATTTATTCTACTTCCCCAGCACATTTATGTACTAAGGGAGTGGGGGGCAATGTTAGGATGAATATTTCACTAAGTCTGGTCTGGTAAATCTATGATGGGCTAGGCCCAATGGACCATCAGCTTGGCGAATTCTTATGAGGACTTTTAAGTCCAATAGGCTTGGGATAGGTCCCTAATCTATCTGGACTGTGACTATTTACTATATCTAATCCGAATTAGAATAGGAGTCAGGTTCTTAGATGGTTTAGGAGATTACCTTCCTATTCAAACTATACCACGTTGATGGACAATCCCAGAGGGAATCGGTAAGAGTCAGGTATGCACTATAAAACCTCAGTCAATGATGGAGGAAAAGGTTACGCACACATGCACCTTACTACTATACTAAATACTTGGACCTCCATTGTTGACCTTTCTTAAAACCTTCACTAACTCTTACACCGGAGGAGTCCATCAACGGCCCAAGCCGTTGGGACTTTTGTGCAGGTATCCTATCCGGACGGTCAACAGGATAGCCGGACAAAATCAGGCGTCAACAATGTGTATTAGTAATCGTACACCAACTCACCAAGTGAAGAAAAAATAAAACATGAGTCTAATATAGAGAGTTATTCCTCAACATATATTGCTGATCATCCTTTTTTTGTTCCAACATACTCTAATACCACCCACCTGTTTGACCGTAATAAGCCCATCATCTATGAAACGCGCCTTTGATAAATATTGGGATTAAATGGAGGAGAGATGCAGATGAGTTTGATAGAGAGTGGAAATGGAGTAATAAATAGAAAGAAATTCTTGTTAACACTCGATTAATAAAGAACCCCAAATCCCGGAAAATGAAAACCCCCACATAAAAATCATAAGAAAAAGGCATCAGCAACAGTCACCTTGTTATTAAAAAGCTTGAAAGAAAAGAAAAAACAAGATCCACCTCGAACACCCCTCCAACTCCACTTTCACCCTCCTCCCTATTTCCTTATTCTCTCTCTAAAACTAAATCTTTCTAGAGAGAGAGGGATGGACTGATAAATAATGAGATCCATCTCCACAGTTCCATCTTTTAATCTTCCCACTTCTTAGTTTATGTCATACTCATACCCAAGTCTTGTTTTTATTTCTGTTAAACAATTGATACAGAAATCTTGACCCACACAAAAAAAAAAAAAGATTCAAAATTTTCATTCTCATGTAGAAAACTCAATTGGGTTTTTATCAGAAGTGGTGAAAGAGAAAAAAGAAATGAGGGAAGATGAGTCAAATTGGTTTTCTAAGTGGGAAGAACAACTCCCATCCCCTGACGAGCTCATGCCCTTATCCCAAACCCTAATAACCCCTGATCTTGCTATAGCCTTTGATATACGAAACCCAAATAATATTCCACAGACCCAGCAAAACCCACAACCGCCGCCTCCACTACCACCGGTTCAAACACCTTCCCAGCCCAATTCGGGGGAAATTGACTCCTCTGAATTGGGCGGCGGAGCTGCCGGTGATGAGCCGGCCCGGACCCTCAAGCGGCCCCGGCTCGTGTGGACGCCTCAGCTCCACAAAAGATTTGTGGATGCTGTGGCCCACCTGGGGATTAAGAACGCGGTCCCCAAGACCATAATGCAGCTCATGAGTGTCGATGGGTTGACTCGCGAGAACGTGGCCAGTCATTTGCAAAAGTACAGGCTTTACCTGAAGCGGATGCAGGGACTTTCTGGTGGGGGCGGCGGCGGTCTTGCTTCTGCCGGGGACCCCGCCATGGATCATTTGTTCGCCAGCTCACCTGTGCCAGCTCATTTCCTACACCCGGGGCGGTCGAATTCCGACCATTTATTTTCGTTTGTGCCGGCAGCCGCGCTGCAGCAGCAGCACCACCACCAGCAGATGGCGGTGGCGGCTATTGCCGGGCATCCGCAGTATCGGCATTTTGGGTCTCCCCCAAGTGGGCAATTCGAGCATCCCTTTCTGGCCAGACAATCACAACAGCAGATTCATAGGATGGGAACACCTGTGCATAATTCAGTTCCATCTTATGTTGAAGATTTGGAATCTGCAACAGCAGCCAATGGGAGGAAAGTTCTCACTCTATTTCCAACAGGGGGTGATTGAATTGAATTGGGTAAATTACTGTTGCCTTCTCTTTGCTTTTTTCTTCCATCCGACTTTGTGGGTCTTATGATTTGTGTCTGCAGCAACTTTGAGTTGAAGTTTAGCACTTTTTCTTGTTATTGTGGTTGTTCCTAGTGTCTGGATTGGAGTCATCGGTGTTGTGTTCACGTGGGACTCCGTCATGTTTGTCGAGAAAGGGAATGAATTGTTAGTGTCAATTCTCATGTCCTTCAATATCATGAACTTCTACAAATGTAATTAAGTCGTGGGTAGCAGTTTATGTTCCCTCTGTCAGATTTTTTCTGACTTCTAATTGCTGTGATATCACTTTTAAGCCGCAATAATGTTGCATTGGTCGTGGAAGTTAGCAGCAATAATGATGGAGTTAATAAGTGATGTGAATTCTTAGAGGTTGCTGTTTTCCATAGGAGGAGGAGCTGAATTTCTTACTTTGTAGTCTTCTTTCTGGATGATGTTGAGGCCTAATCTTCAGCTCTTGGGTAATAAGTAATAATGCTTGCTGGCAATATCTATCAGAATGGGGTTAGAATCTATGGATGACAAGTTTCTCGCCAATTTCCATTAATCTCCTAGTTAGGAATTCAAACATCTTTTTGTTTATTTTAGTATTATGTAGAAATGAGTCCTGCTTGTTGTAAATTGTGTGATTTTATAGCAGACTTAAAAGCCTCTGATATTGGGGGATATTTCAGGAACAATAACAAATCTTTAGTTTGTAAGAACTTGATTCTAGTCCAATGCCCTTGAATATTGATGGATGGTGACTGCATTTCTTAAGGTTGCTCGTTATTCAGTTCTTAATATAACTCTTGCCATATCAGTATGCTTTTTTGAAGTGATATGTGAATCATTCAAAAGGTGATATGTTAAAGCACGTATCAACGGCTTTTAACATCTATAGTTTATAATCTCGGTTCCTCAGTCAAGTATAATATTTTTCTCAGTTTGAAATCTTGTTGGAATTTGGAAGACTTCCAAAATAGGTTGTCCTATATAGGGGAAGTAGTCTATAAGGATAGCTTGGTGGCCGCAAAGCTACCCCATAATCATTAGTTCATGGTTTCAAGCCTTACCTCAACAAGAAAGAAACTAGAGGGAAAGATAACCTATATGTTAATTTGCTTCTCCCGTAGTTTGCGTTTCTATTTGTTTGTTTCCAATTCATTTCCCATGAGATTTAATAATTTTTGCTGCCTGTGTTTTCCCTTACACTTCTATCGTGTTAAGATAGCGGGCTCCTTTGCATTAGGTGCTGTGCAGACCATCTTCTCTTAGTGATCTTAGTAATTGCAGATTTACCTTGTCATTTACTTGGTGTGGGAGATGTATCAATTGAAAGCAAATGATATTTAATCTTCTTTTTAAATGATTCTTTTTGGAGCTGCATCTTTAACTAGGCTTGAAAAAAAGAATAATGTGGTACTCTGGTCCAGTCTGTATTCACCAGAGTATTTTTGTTGGAACTTTGACACATATCTTATGGAATGCTTAGAGCAGAAGGGTCTTGGCAGTATCAGTACAAATGTGTTTATATTTGAATATGTTTTATATTAATATTTATATGTATGTTTGTGTGTGTGTGTGTGTGTGTATATATTCTTGTTGTTTTCCTCCTTCCTTGGAAGCAGTATCAGTACAAATGTGTTTATATTTGAATATGTTTTATATTAATATTAATATTAATATTTATATGTATGTTTATGTGTGTGTGTGTGTGTGTGTGTGTGTGTATATATATTCTTGTTGTTTTCCTCCTTCCTTGGAAGAATTACCCACAGTTACTCGATTTTTGCATATAGTAGATGACTAACAGGTCTTTTATACCTGACTAATTCTTTCATTGATCTTTTGCTGTCTGAATGGTCTGTCATTATGGACCTAGAAGTAGCTTAATATTGTGTATTAATGATAGCAGTTTGAGTTTTTAGATACTCATCCTGTGGGACTGGGGTGTTGCAGTAACGGAAATTGTAACATTCTGGTTTTAACTCCAAAACTGAGTTAAAACCATGATCAGTGGTGGTGATAAATGAGAAGAATTTTGATGGCTTCACAGATTTTTTACTTCTCCACCATTACTTGGTATTGGTCTGGTATAAATGGTGTCTATGTACGAGTGCAGAACTAGTATTATTTCTTTACCACTACTTGGTCAGGTCTCTAATTTATACGAGTGCGGAATAGTATTACTTCTCTGCCATTACTTAGCCAGGTATCTAATTTATTGGATTGTAGAACTTGTACAACGGTGATGGTATGAGTTTTGAGCTTGCCTGGTTTTCACTTGTTTGCCTGAACTTTCGAATACAATCATAGTTAATTGTTGGAAAATTATTGATGCTTTAAGATGAATGCAAAAGAATTTTATGGGGATCCTACAGGTTGTCAGCTCTCAGAGAATAAATTACTTTAGTAGGAGTGATAAACCCTGATTATTAAGATGATACCTATATGTTTTGACAGTTCCTTACTGCTTGTTTAGAAAATTACCTTGTTCTTGAATATATGTCATATATACACACTCACCTACTTACTTACTGGCATTTATGCATATGATTGTTGAGATTTTAGTTTGATTGTGTTCATAGTGTGTTTATACCCTGAAATTCGCTTGCACCCCATATGATTTCATGCCATTTTCAGGAGCTCAACATGCCATGAACTATCAGGTTAAGATTATTGATGGCATTAATTAATTTAGTTTTAAATCCCTTCATTTTTAATCATTAACTACTTTTGCATTTCATTATGATGGGCAGATAATAGCTGATCTGATCCCTTAGATACTTGACTATTCTTGTATCTTAATTAATTTATGTATATATTTTTTATTTGTATATTTTATACGAGTAATAAATTGAATGAATGCCCCCCCTCCCCACTACGCCCAAAGTGGTATTTCTAGTTACTCGAAGTTCTATGGAGTATTTGATTAGAGCCAATAGCTACTACGTCTGCAAATATTCTGCCTCATTATATTCAACTGGCCAAACCTGGTATAATAAATTGGTTTCTGCCAGTATACATGCTTTTATTATTCTTGCATTTGATATTTCAGAGAGGCTTTGCTATTCTTATTTCTTGTATCCCACATTTCAGATAAAACGTTCTTGTTGCTTGTAGATGCATATTCTGCATAAATCACAGGTTGCACACTTCCATTGGATTATCACTAAATGCCCCCAAAAAACGATCATAACAATAAATATATATCGAATAACACTACAAACAATAATAGTATTTGAATTAATTGTGTAGTAATATTCTTCCTCTCCCTCCCATAAAAACTAACACAAACAAAAACTAATACAAGTTCAACAAGAATGAGCCAAAGGGGAACAAGACTTGGTTGAGCGAAAGGCCGGTATCCTCTGATGCTAGTGGAGGATATTCAGTAGTTATGGGAGTAATCAAAACTCAGTGGCTGCTGACAGAACGGGGCCTGCAACAAAGTAAAAGAAGTCATCATTATTAATAAGTATAAAACTTCAGTCACACCAAAGCATGAAAAAGGTACGACAAAAATACACCCAGAGTGGTATTTCTAACCTATTAGGTGATATCGGACTGCCTAAATATCCATTTTAAGCACAAGCAAGCCCATTTCCAAATGGGAGTGTCGTGTTGAAAACATAAGCTTGGGGATTCGTCTAATTTTTTATCCTCAAGGCACTAGGAAGAAAATAGAGACAGGTTTCCTTGAAATATGGTCATATCATTTATTAAGATATAGATGTCATTGAGGCGGCTAAGCCTCTCATGTACAACCCAAAAATATAGATAAAAAGGGCATTCCTATTCCTTTCCTTTGTGCTTCCATTCCTAAGATTCCTAAGAAGGGTGAAATACCATTTAGATCCCATATTTCCTTCTTCCCACTATTCCCTCCTACCAAATGAACCATAAATTGAAAATGTATACTCCTGGAGAATACATTTCCATCCCAGCAGTAGGCACTCCTAAAATCCTAATAAACTGCAGAGAATTTAATCAATGTAAGGGTTTACCAATAATCAGTTGCTTCTGCAGCAAACTTATAAACCCACTGCCAATTAAATCATTCTCAACAGTTAACAATAATATAAAACCACTCTAGAAAAGGAACACCCAAGACATGCATAAACTGTCACTTAAGTTGTCTGTAGGAACAGCTGCTAGAATGTTTTCCTGAAAAAGAAAAACACTAGAATAACTAAATAATCATGCCGATCCAAAATAATATAATACCATCTTTTCCTACAATAAAACCACCCCAAACAAAATCCTAGATTATCTAAATTTCAAAAGGTAAAGTCTTAATGTTACTTGGAAACATTTTGACAGAAAGGATACCGGAATTGATGAGGGACAGAAACCCACCTGAAAGACAGCATGTCTAAACTGGTCATATGATTGTGCATACACCATAGCGTGAGATGGCCAATGCATATAGACAGCATCCCTCGATTTCTGATTCAGTCTAATGGCACAGTAAGGGCTCATTACAGGGCTCCTATAGCCCAGGGAAGCTTGAGCGCTTGGCATCTGTCCCATCTGAGGAAAAACAGAATCATACTGCAGACATGGAGGCTGAAACTTCTGCATATTAAAAGGCATGAAGTTGACGTTTTGAGTGCTAGGAAGATTGGTGACATACCTGCATCAGTCGGAATTAAAATTTAAAGCTTTTGGTAATTTTGGACGTATATTTCCAGTTAAATAGCAACTATCAATAGGTAACAAGATATCAACTTAACCTGACGATACCAATTTATTGATACATGGTATTAGCTCAAAAAAGAACTTAGTCCTTTAAAGGTTTGCAATCAAAACCCAACCAACTCAAGATTCCATCCAATGTTTATTTCAAAAGGTAACGTATACCATAAAACAGCTAATCTATATACTTCACAACACTATTAAGTTACTGCATCTTGTATTACTGTAAAATCTTAAATAGATCATACAATTAGTTAAGTTTTCCATGTAATTTATATTGAACTTGTCATGTTACAACATTGAGATACTTTACAACTTATTAGGATGATAAAGATGTATAAACATATGATAGCATTACAATCCTGTAATGCAGTGCCAGTGCGGCTGAACAGATTTTTAGGAACAATTACTAATACTGCACAGACATGATCCCCTCAAAGCAAAACGAGTGCATAGATGGAATATAAGATGATTGGAAATGACCACAAACTCAATGCACAACTAAGCAAAATCAAATGAAAATTATTCTGATGGAACATGAAGGAAATACAGGGCAATTTTCATTACACGTAGCACGTCCACAAGAATGAAAAACAGACAGTGATCGATGCCCAAGTATTAGTGTGAGATAAAATTGCATCAATAAGATTGTCAATGTTGCCCATAGCCCAAGCTTACATAACTTACCCTATTTCAATACATAATACATACCTATCATAACTCCGATCATAATCTGGATCTGTGCGATCTTTCTCCCTATCTCTGAAAATGGCTACTCGTGAAGAAGTACCACCATCCTTGCCGCTGAAGTTTCTCTCCACGTCCATGACAGTATTCCCCAAACCTATATTCTCATCCCCAGTATAGTATTCATTCTTCCCATCTACAGGGACCTGAGACACTGTATCTTCTGACTTGGTACTGTTAGGTCCACTGAATATACGAGCTCGTACCCTGTTGTACTCTTCCTTCCTCTCTGCCACAGTTCTTATGGAATTTCTTTTCCCCAACTCACTGGTTCCATTTGAGGAATCTTTACTGGGCCTTGGTCTTATGACAATTTTTTTCTGCTCAAGTTTGTCATTTTCAGACTGTTTAACTGGTACCTCGGACAAACAAACAGCAGGGTACATACTTTCAGCCATTTTTTTCACAACAATTCTAGTTCCCTGACCATCTAAAAAGTTATCCTGAACCATAGTGAGCAGACCATAGTGTTGAGCAACACGGTGTGCTGCAAGACGAAGGTAAGAAGTCGGGAAATGCTGGAACTCAAACTGTTGTTGATAAGAGTTCCGCAGAAACTTTTGAATTTCAAGTTCCATTCGCAGAACTGCCAAAACCAAAGAGACAAAGTCAATATAACTACTGCCATCCAAGGACATAACTCATACAATCAACAAAAGTAAGAAAATAATTTCTCCCAGACTAAAAAAGCTCTCAAGAACACCAAAACTCAGAGCAGCCTATTTTACCACATAAATGTTGCTTTACTGTCTTCCCCAGTTACTGAAACATTCAAGTAGCAAGTACATATAACAAATGCAAGAAGCACATATGATAACTGAGTCACTGACATAGTGACATATCCAATACGTGATTTTTATAAAAAAAATAGAAGTGCTACTCAACATGCAAGGACACTTGAAAATAAGCCTAGAACTTTTTGTTGTCCTCTGATCAACAATAAAATTGCTAGCATAGTTGGTTGTCACATCAGACAACAAAAGGAAACATGTCAACAAACTAGCTTGAACATACCTTGAACAAAAGGGTTCAAAAATATATAGCAATGAATGAGGATGCTATTTCTAGCAGACCTTCATAAACATTAAACAACACAAAATAAATAAATGAATAAGAACATGCAAATATACCATAGAGCTCGTGTTAGTTTCAAAAAAGGATTGGGGGTACTTATTACTTAGCATTCAATCCAAAATTGTATTAAATATATGGAGCAGTTCAATAACAGTTTTAATTCAACTTTTGTACTGTGCTTCTATTTTAGTGGCTTTTATGACTTTTTAGTGGTAGAAGCCTGCAGGTTGAGTTTGCAAGAGCAAAATGTATATTTGGACGAAGAGTTGCTTACAAGTTGCAAAAAAAAATTCTATTGGCTTTCCATCATTTAGTAATTAAAGTACAAGCCCTGGATTTAATCAGTTTTGAAAAACAAGAAAAGGTTTGGTTATATTTCTCTACAGAACTCACCCTAATGTATTGATGCTGAAAATGTACTGTTATTACTCAGTGGAGATAATACTTAGACACTGATGAACTGCACCAGCAGCTAGCAATCCAGCTCGGGAAAATCCACTCTGATAAAATTCATGTGAAAATCCAATTCATCACTGGCCCGAACCCTGAGTAAGCCCGAGAACAGAGTCTAGCTGCTGGTGCATTCAACAGAAATCACATAACTTGTGCAATTCATCGATTTTCCCCAACACAACATAATTGTGAAGACAATAAAGCTTAAACTCAGGATAATAAGTAGCATGAGGCCAGCAATTAAATTATTTACACACCCAGAGTAAAACCCAAATTTAAAGCACAATTAACAGTTAATTATGATTCACATACACCAAATCTACAGTGAGACTATCAAAACAAAGAAAACCAAACCCTTCCAGATCTGATGGAAACTATGATTCCTTACTAAATTAAAACATAATTCAATCTACCAAACAGTAAAATACAAATATATCAACTGACAGTTTCAAATCCATCTGAAAATTAAGGCAAAGTCGGGGCAAATAATCGAAATGGAAAAAAAAAACAACAAAAACGAAGGAATAAACTAACTGGTGAGACGATGACGAGGGTTTTGGAGAGCCTCAACCAAGAAGGGATCCACCATGGGGGTGACGGTGGTTGATTGTGGGTGTGGTGAAGAAGTCGCAGAGTCCATATTGTAGAGAGAGAAAGTCCCTTTCTCTTTCTCTCTCTAAAATCTAATATCCTCCTTTATAACTTTTTCATTAACGTCAAGTGAGAAAGGAAATAAAAGAGCGTCGTCCTCTTCTTCCTCTCTTTTTCCTCCCAAGTTGGAAGGGAGAGAGGGAAGGTCGTCTTATTAATCCATTTTTTTATCCCCCACTTTTCTTCTCTCCTCCCATAAAAAACGAAAAATAGGGCTTACCTAGCTAGAACATCTACTGTTATGTGTGTGTATTTTTTCCTTTTTCTTAGCCTTTTCACTGGTCATCCCGCCGTCATAATGTGAAAAAGGCCTATATAATAACTCAATAATGTAAGATGAATTATTTTATTTAAATGTTTTTATTTTAACGCCCTCGTAACATATATCTTAAGGACATATGTTAAGTACAAAAAATAAAAAATAGAATTTACTAAATATTATTTATTTATATATTTGTACTGAATTCAATACATGAGATCCACTAATATATTATTTTTTTATGCATTGAATTCACTGCAAATACATAAATAAATAATATTTAGTGAGTCATATCACTTGTTTTTCGTACTTAGCATGTGTTCTTATAGCACATGTTAAGAAAATCCTTACTTTAAAGAGATACATATTCACTGACAAAATTAAAAAATTTATTCAATAGGGTTAAAATATTACAGGTCTATAAATAATTTAACAAGAATTAAGGGACAGCGCCCCCCAAGCTAATTTTTTAGATAAATTTACACTATCCGATTATATATATAAAATATGTATTTAATTACAATATTAATATAATAAGTAGTAACATTATATATATATATATATATATACACACACACATATACACACACACACACACACCTCTTGACCACGTATATGCTTTTCTAATTACAAATTTATTTATAAATATTTTAATTATTTTAAGAAAAATAGCATAAACTATATTATTATTTATTTTAAGAAGATTAGAAAAAAATGCATATATAAAGTAGCACGAGTGATATGTGATTGAGAAAATATAAAATTTTATTTGACACCCTATATTAGAAATTTTATAAAATTTTAGTGAGGTCAATCGTCTATTACACTTATTTTTTTTTTAAATTATTATATAATATAAAATATATTTTTTTAGTGGCACTTCACTATGTGGCTTCGTCCTTATATATATCTATAAAAATAATAATTTTACGGGTCATTTAGATATATATTTTTTTATTTTAAATTATGATATTAATGTTAATCTGTTAAAATTAATTTTAAATTAAAATTTTAGATGAATTTATTTTGTTTATATCAATATAATTATAAATATCATAAAATATTTAAAAATTATTATTAATTATAATATTTGTTATTTTAAAATTTTAAATAAATTATATTAATTTTAAATTAAAAATATTTTAAATTAATTTTAAAAAATTAATCTTATAATTTAAAATGAATGAAGTAATTTATCCTCTTTTTAGTATGCATAATACATTTGTAATTTGCGCTGAAAATTATAAATTTTGTGTTTGAAAAATATTATTTCCAGCGGGAAAAGAAAGTTAGATAAGATTAAAACACGTATTCCACAACCCACACGCCTAGTTAAAGCGACGTAGTCGTATTCCCGTCATTCCCAATATTTTGAGTGCATATTCAACTTTTGGTTGGGTGGTTTCGAATCTTTTGTAATAATTTCTTTTTTATATCTCTATTACGAGGTTTATAACGACGATTTTTAGAATTTATGACGATAATTTATCTCATCGTCATAGAATAAGACTACGATAACGAAACAAAACCTAAAAAATGTCATTAAAAATTCCGTAATAGAGATATATGAAGATTTTGAAGAGAATTTGCTCCCTGTTTTCAGTTGGTGTTGGCATCATTTATCTTGATATTTCGGTCTTCATTGTACTTTAATGGATACCATATAATTTAAGTAGGGAGATACTGAATAATTGTATTTCACAATTGTCTTCCAATTGTCATACATGTAAACTGGACGAGTAATTATACCGTTTGATCACCAGGCTTCTCAACTTAAGTTTCAAGGAGTTCATCTGAGTCGAATGTATTTCTCTGGGCTCCCAATATCTTCATTTGTTGCATTAAGTTTGTCGGTCAGGGGTATTAAAGGAGAAGCCACCACCTGAACTTTTCCCTGCTTTTCGTTTTCAAATTTTACTTCTATCCAAGGCTCTGCACACTTGGGTTGGCAGTACTTTCCGGATAGTACGCTTGCTATACGATCCTGTTTCCAAGTTGGTGGAAGGATGAATTGGTAGGGCTCAACATTTCGTGCAAGCAACTAAATTGAAATTTTCATGATTACCAAAGAGAGAAAATTAAACACCACAAATTACACTACGTACAGTGAACTGTTGTTTTATGTAGTTTCCCTTCAAGAGTTACAGAGGCAGTTTGCTCATTAATGAAATTTGTGATAAAGCACTAAAGCCTATGACGCAGATGAAAATTTTCTCTACATGCATCTTAACATTTGTCTCCTCTCCTTGCTGCAGAAGCACAAGATTATTTTTATCAACTTTCAACCCTATATGACATAACAATGAAACACTAGCTTCAGAAGGAGAGAGACTGAGGAAACTAAAATGGGTTAAAGATGAAAATCCTTAGATTTAGTAGTAGAAATTGACGATGATAAAGTAAAAATGCAGCCCTCAAACATGTGGCCTATATTAATTCTCAGAAAATGCCTTTTCATATAGGGACCCACATATCTGGCCAAATCACAAAGGCATCATCTTTATGACACGATGAGACTCCATTCCTTGGTATCATCGTGCAAGATAACTCCTTGCCCATACATTCACGAGACTAGCATTTGAGTACGTAGATGCATCTCGCCTCATTGATACAGAACTAGGAATTAACTCCCGTCATAGGGACCAGAAAGGGTATTAATCTGGTGATCATTCAAGTGAAGGCCTTCATTGTGGTCCCACAGATAGGATCGCGTCTTAATCATTCCTTTGACATAGAGACCGACACTGAGGCCTAAACGACTCATTCTTCACCCAAGTCCAAGGGCAGCCATCACAGAAGAAGCTCCTATATTAGCATCCTGAACGTGAAGATAGCAGTAAAATGGAAGATCAGCTTTATAATGCGATTTTATGTCGCCTTATTAGTAGCTGCAGCATCCAGCATGAACAGTTATGGTCAAAAATATAATGTACCCGCCTAAGCAAGAAATTCTGTACAATTTATGTCTTTGATCCACTTTACTCTTCCCCTTTGGAAGCCCAAAGCAGCTAAGTAGGCCTTCGTCTTACACTTACTAGTGAACGAACATCTCATGCAAACAAATAAATATAAAAGTGATATGGCATCTAGTACCAAACATTATGAATGTACTGATTAATTGCAAGACACTGAAGAACAACCATGGCTTTGAATCTCTTGCAATGCCCTAGACTTCGTTCAGATGCTGGAAATTGCTATTTCTTTTATTCGACATAATTTACTAATTTTTTAAAACCCATTCCAACGATGACCCAATTTAATTTAATTGAGTGAAAGATTGAAATCCATTGCATTTAATTGAAGTGTAAAGAGTTGGGGGTATTGTGTATTTACCTGCGCGGAAAGCTGGAGTGTCTTCGGAGGAAGCTTTGAAGAGAACGAAAGAAGGGCCCGACGGCGACGGCGACGGCGGAAGGATTGAGCCAACTTCCACCTCCCGGGCCTCAGCTGGAGGCGGCGGAGGAGAACTAGTTATGATAAGCCGTGGTATCAGAGCCAGTAATGCCGGTCCGTTCAGGAATTGTCTCCTTAGTAAATCAGGAGATGGGTGTTTCTTGTGGGTGATTTGACGGGAAGAAGGTGGTGGTGGGTTGAATTTTTTTAGGATGATGATGAGCAAATGGTGGTCAGATTAAGACTAATGTTACGTTTGAATCGTAAAAAATAAGATAAAAATAAAATAATTTTTTTAAATATTTTTATGAGAAAAATTGAAATTTTTATTTACATAAAAGTGAATCTCACTTATTGTTTATGTGAACAGAGTTTTGCGAAAATATTAATTCTTTTTGTGAAAATATCAATTTTAAAAAAATTTGTATTTAGTTGTTCTAATCATTCTCATTGCTATTAAATATGTGAATTTTATTATTTGAGGGAGGGTATGAAATGATTCATTTCAATTATAAATAAAATTAAATCAATGAATTATTATACTCACTGTTCTATTTATTTTTCTATTCTATTATTTTAATCTAAACGCAGCATAAGATCCTAAAATAATTGAGTTGTGGGCTTGATTTTTTGTTATGTGATCTCTTGATGTGAAATTCCTTTCGACTTTGTTGTGAAACTTGTAATTTTTTACCCATGGAGTGCGAAGTTTAGTTAATGTAATAGTACTGATTTTAAGAGATTATTGAGGTTGATAATATCATTTCTTGTACATTTACCGATATATATCCTTCTAAAGTGGGAGGGTGTTCAAAAAAAATAATTAAATACACAAAAACTTTTAAATTAAGATTTTTTTTAGTATTTTGTAGTTATGCCATAATTATATAAAATTCATTGTTTGATTTTATTAAAGTCATATATAATAAGAGTTGAGGAAATTTTCAAATTCATTCTGTTAACAAACAGTGAAGTTATAAAAATAAAGCACCTTACTATGAATCTCATCAAGAGTTTGACACCTACAGCCTTAATAACCTTATAGATAACTAAGCAATATATGTATTAGCTAAAAGATTAAACTAATCGAACTAAATTTTAACTAAAAGAAATAATATTATTTTTCTATCCGTCAAGTCGGGTGAATTCAATGCACTTTAGCTTACCTTCACTTTCGAGACATATTTGGAAAAAAAATTAATATTTTTTTGATTGTATATAATTTAATTGTTCGCTTTTCAAGAATTCTATAAACTTTAAAAGCATAAGGATGCCAAAAGCATTAAAAGAAGAAGCAAAAACAAAATTGATGGCATTTTCCAAGTTTTTCCTAAACAGTAGGTAGTAAATAATGAAGGCATACCGCATACATAGTAATTTCCTCATCAAATGAATAATTAAATGGGTTGGAACTTAGCTTCCAAGCGAGAATATTTGTGCCGGATACCAGATTTTGGGCTGACCCAACAACCTCGATCAATTCGCTTCTGGGCTTTTATTAATAGTACAATTTTTAATTTAATATTAGTATGGCTAACTAAAGCGTACATATTTATTCATAGAGTATTATTCATTTCGTATGCATCGACGAATTATAATATTAAGCTCAGAGGACCGCAGAAACTAAAGAAAGAAAGAAAGAAAGAAGGAATCCAAGAAAAAGTGAAAGGGGAAATCGGCAAGATTTTCCGAGGAAAGAATCTAGTGGGAAAATCTTTAAACTCGATCCTGATTTCAACAAAGTTTGCAGCTTGAATTCGGGTTTCTCTCTACTATTAGTGAGTACCATCAAAATTAAGCTCTAAATGTTTGTTAATCTTAGCTTCTTCTTTTATTTCTTTTCCGTTTGGTGTTGGCATTGATATTTTTGTATATGGTTGTCAAGTTCTTGCTTAGTTTTTAGTAATCTTGTGAATACCCATTTCGGGTATTCACGAATCATTCAATTTTTTATGATATGATTTGGTTCCTGGGGATTTGAATGATTCTGAGATTTATTTGGTGAAGACATTTGTTTTTTTTTTTTTTTGCTATGCTTTGGACAATATTAGGAATTATTATTAAAAGTTTAGATGTTTTTCTGACTTTCTAATTGTGCAAAATTTATATAATAAATAGTTCTGTAAACTTTATTTTGTAGTAGGTTCCCTTTGTTTTGTTTTTGCTATTTCTGTTCATAGAGGAACCCATTTCATGCATTGAGTGGAATATACATTCAATTTAGACATTATAGTACTTTTGTATATTGAGCTTTTGGGGATACCTGTTGTCAATTAAAAGAGAGTTCTATATTCATGCTTTTACATTTTCAATTAATTGGTCGCCTTTAATCATGTAAGTGTTTTAATTTTGATGTGTAAAGGTTATTAGGATGAGTGCAAAAACCAAGAGGAGAACTGTGGCAGAGAATGGCGATACAGGTGAAGATTCGGTCCTTGTAACTCTGATTGGTAATGGAGAGGATTTGGGTCCCATGGTCCAGCTTTCTTTTGAAAGTGGGAAGCCTGAATCCCTCATGCTCCAGCTTAAGAATGTTGTGAAGAAAAAGGAAGT
The DNA here is from genome assembly GCA_947179155.2 of Hedera helix. Lineage (NCBI taxonomy): Eukaryota > Viridiplantae > Streptophyta > Magnoliopsida > Apiales > Araliaceae > Hedera > Hedera helix. The sequence continues at coordinate 29,682,938 of OX359283.1, forward strand.
TGAGATTGAGGAGCTATGCAAGCTTCATTACGAGGAATTTATTATTGCAGTTGATGAACTCCGAGGCGTCCTGGTTGATGCTGAAGAGCTGAAAAGTGAGCTCGCAAGTGAAAATTTTAGGTTGCAGGAGGTTGGGAGCAGTCTACTATTGAAACTTGAACATCTCCTTGAATCTTATTCGATCAAAAAGAATATTACTGAAGCCATTAAAATGTCAAAGAACTGTGTTAAGGTGTTGGATCTTTGTGTTAAGTGTAACACTCACATTTCTGAAGGTCGCTTTTACCCTGCTCTGAAGGCTATTGATCTGATCGAGAGAGATTATTTGGAGCATACTCCTGTTAAGACACTCAAGATGCTGATAGAGAAGAGAGTGCCACTAATAAAATCTCATATTGAGAAGAAGGTCGCTACTCAAGTTAATGAATGGTTAGTTCAAGTAAGGAGCAAAGCAAAGGATATAGGACAAACTGCAATAGGTTATGCTGCTTCTGCTCGTCAGAGGGATGAAGATATGCTAGCACGTCAAAGGAAAGCTGAGGAACAGTGTAGTTTGGGGTTACTAGATTTTACGTATACTTTAGAAGTTGAGGATGCTTCAGAAGATTCTCTTCTGAAGTTTGATCTAACTCCTCTATATCAGGCATATCATATTCACACTAGTCTTGGAATCAAGGATCAGTTTCGTGATTACTACTATAAAAATCGTTTTCTGCAGTTGACTTCAGACTTGCAGATCTCCTCAACTCAACCATTTCTTGAATCACATCAGACCTTTTTGGCTCAGATAGCTGGTTATTTTATAGTTGAGGATCGAGTCTTGCGAACTGCTGGTGGATTATTGTTGGCTAATCAGGTTGAGACAATGTGGGAAACAGCTGTGGTTAAAGTGACTTCGGTATTGGAGGAACAGTTTTCTCGTATGGATACTGCAAGCCATCTTCTCCTGGTCAAGGATTATGTGACTCTGCTTGGGGCAACCCTCAGACAATATGGTTACGAAGTAGGTCCAATTCTTGAAAGTCTCAACAAGAGTCGAGAGAAATATCATGAGCTTCTTTTAGCCGAGTGCAGGCAACAGATAACTGATGTCCTTGCCAATGACACATGTGAACAGATGGTAATGAGAAAGGAGTTGGACTACCAAACAAATGTCCTAATGTTCCATCTCCAGACCTCTGATATAATGCCGGCTTTTCCATATACTGCTCCATTCTCTTCCATGGTACCTGATTGCTGCCGGATAGTTAGATCATTCATCAAGGATTCAGTCAATTACTTATCTTATGGGGGCCAGATGAATTTTTTTGAATTCGCAAAGAAGTATTTGGACAAGCTCTTGATTGATGTATTAAATGAAGGTATACTTAACAAAATTCACAGTGGTACTACTGGTGAGTCTCAGGCAATGCAAATTGCTGCTAATACATCCATGCTTGAAAGCGCTTGTGCCTTTTTTCTTCAGCATGCGGCCCAACTATGTGGCATCCCGTCCCGAGCAGTCGAGAGGCCTCTAGGTAGTTTAACGGCTAAGGTGCTTTTCAAAACTTCGAGGGATGAAGCGTATCTTTCTCTTCTAAATTTGGTGAACTTGAAGTTGGATGAGTTTATGGCACTTACTGAGAATGTGAAGTGGACTTCTGATGAAATGCCGCAGCATGCCAATGATTATATAAAGGAGGTTGTTGATTACCTTGACAATCTTATGTCCACTGCTCAACAGATTTTACCTCTGGATGCCTTGTATAAAGTGGGATGTGGGGCACTTGAGCATATTTCCAATTCTATTTTTGCAGCTTTTCTAAGTGATAGTGTAAAAAGGTTCACTGCTAATGCAGTTATGAGCATCAACAATGACCTAAAGACACTAGAATCTTTTGCAGATGAAAGGTTTCATAGTACTGGGTTAAGTGAGATATACAAGGAAGGTAGTTTTCGAAGCTGCTTGATAGAAGCAAGACAGTTGATAAATCTTCTGTTGAGTCATCAGCCTGAAAACTTCATGAATCCTGTGATACGTGAGAGAAACTACAACACTCTGGATTATAAAAGGGTGTCAAGTATCTGTGAGAAGTACAAAGATTCTGCCGATAGTCTTTTTGGAAGCCTTTCAAACAGAAACTCAAAGCAAAGTTCTAGGAAAAAATCAATGGATGTGTTAAAAAAAAGGCTAAAGGATTTCAACTGAGAAAACTTGAAGATCTTTCTGATTTAGAAGTATCTGAACAATTCAATTTTCTTTTATCGACTTTTAGAATGAAATGATTTATCTGCTGTCTTGCCATATTCTACTTTGACGCATACATATGAAATTCATTTGATCCTTCCCCAACTAGTTTGGGATAAAAGGTGTTATTGAGTTGATTAGACAGTCTTGCACATTACTTTGCCTTCCATAAACCCCAAATTTGGTACTCTTTTCTTCTTTGTTCTGCTGATGAAATAATCTGAAACAATACTTGTCAGACTTTAATGTTCTATGATTCTGCATGAAGAAAAATGCATGTATAATAGATCAATTAGTAGCTTAATGTTTGTAACATTGGTTTCTGAGTAGTCTACCTTAAGAATTCATTTTCAAATATATATTACTTCATTAGTTTATGACACATTTTTTTTGGAATGGATTACGTGGTTTGGTTTTGAGATCATTTTTAGTTGGCCTGTACGTTTTTAGAGTGTTGACATGTGTTGGTACTTGAAACTCTGTTCTGTTGGCATATGATAGCTTAAGACAGAGGGAATCAGCCTGCTTTATACACTCTGGCCCTCCAATGTGTCGCCTTGCCAAAACTTATGGCACTGACGATCACAGCTGCAGGCAACACGAATCACTGATACATTAATTTCTTGGTACTGCCAACAGGGGTTAAATGCAAATAAGCTCCCTGAATTATAGGGTTTTTGGACTTTGAGTTCCTTTTTTTTTGTCAACGCAAATCGAGCCCTATACTATTTAAAAATTTGGATATTGAGCCTTCAGGTGCCACATGTGCGTTGATTGCCTACGTGGCACACGTGGCACCTGTGACGTGGCAATGACATGACATTATGCCTACGTGGCACCGTGACGTGGCAGTGACATGACGTTTTTGGACTTTGAGTTCCTTTTTTTTTTGTCAACGCAAATCGAGCCCTATACTATTTAAAAATTTGGATATTGAGCCTTCAGGTGCCACATGTGCGTTGATTGCCTACGTGGCACACGTGGCACCTGTGACGTGGCAATGACATGACATTATGCCTACGTGGCACCGTGACGTGGCAGTGACATGACATTTCAGAGTTTAACTGTTGAAAAAAATGCATCTCCGGCGGTTTGAACTAACAACCTCAGCAATGACAATCAACACCTTAACCACCCGAGCACCACGGGCGTAGCTGCAAATTTAGGACAAGAAATTGTTTATATACTGTAACAACATATCTCCGCAGCTCACTGATCAAAAGACGATCGTACCCCCCACTCCACTTCGCTTCCATCGCTTTCCTTTATTTCAGATCGCACTTTTCTGAAGCCAGCATAGTCTCTTTCTCTCTCTTCTTTCTTTCAAAGGTTCTCTGATTGAGCAACTAGGGTTTGCAAAATTTTGTTAAACGCGACAAAACTCAGAGAAATCTCAGAGTAATGGAAAGGGGAAAGGTACATAAAGGAACTAGCAACATTAAGGTTGGGGACGATTCAATATCTACCGGAGTTAATGGAATTTCATCCCCAAAGTATTGTAGGTGTGAGATACGAGCAAGAATTTGTACGTCGTCCAAGGAAAAACTGTAGGGAGAAAGTTTTTTTGTTGTTCAAATTTTGGTGTAAGTTCTGCTATTTTTTTTTGTTTTAATATTTAAGTTTTTTTATTTAGCATGGTATAAATAATTAATTTAATTGTTTACACATACTGTAATATTTATAATTATTTGATTAATTTGGCACAGAAGGATTCATTTTGTGGGTTTTTTGAATGGATTGACTCTATGAACATGTTAGAAGATGCCAACAATTGTTCGGGTCTGTTGAATTTGAAGAACACTGAGGTTGAGTTACACACGATGAAGGCCAAAGCTCATGACTTGGAAGTGCAAGTAGCTAAAATGACAAAAAAGAACGTGAAATTGAAGAATGAATTGAAGTGTTTAGCAGAGAAATTAAGGAATTTAGAAACAAGGGAGAAGTGGTTTATACTTGTAATTGGGGTGTTGTTTGTTTTATTTATAACCATGTTGAAGAACATGTTTTAGCTTCAATGAATATATGGCTCAATTTGAAGTACAAATGTGAATGTAATATAATGGATACTTGAATGAATGTATGACTCAATTTCAAGTACAATGTGAGTGTAATATAATAGGAACTTGAATGAATGTATGAGTCAATTTCAAGTACAATGTGAATGTAATATAATGGGAATGCATTTGCCATGTTTGGGTTTTCATGTTACACATACCACTTTGTACAATATGACTGTTTACTTTATTATTCGACAACATGGTAGCCAAACTTGAAAGATGAAATGAGAAAAAGGGAAAGACATTAATAATCAGTTGACAAACATGATTGTTATACAAATTATAATTGTGCATATATTAATACCATCATAACTTCCAAAATTCTTTGCACAGTCAATTGATCATTTTTTACATAAATACAAAAACCAAAATATGTAATCACATACTAATAGTGTTTGTCTTGCATAATCAACTGATCATTTTTTACATAAATACAAAAAGCAAAATATGTAATCACATCCTAATAGTGCATGCCTTGCACAGTCAACTGATCGTTTTTTACATAAATATAAAAATCAAAATATGTAATCAGATACTAATAGTGCAAATGCTGCTACTTCTTGGTCGTACTTTCTTGAGTTCCACCAGCTTTGGGATTGGTATTTGATACTCCACTTGATTGGCCCTCCCTCTCTGATCTTCCTCCCCCTTTAGTCTCCCTTATGTTGTTATATAACACTTCAGCCATCAACTGATCATTTGTTTCAGTTATATCCTTGTAAGCCTCTCCCACTCTTATGGCAGTAGACATCAATTTAGTAGTTGCATTTGCCCTCTTTTTTGATTGACTTGTACTCATCATCGCCTTTCCTTTTCCTTTGTCATTTCCAGTTGAGACAACAGCGGTCTTCTGTTTATCATTTTCATCACCAGGTTGTACAACATTTGGTCTAGTTTTACCAGATTTTAGGACAACTCCAGGTACGTAAACTCTCCCAGGTGTAGTCTAATATTTTGGGGGGGAAAAGCTATCATATATCTATGTAATACAAGGCATGACAAATGTTATAAATCTAACTAAAACAAACTCACAGAAAATATATACTTACTGAAATGTATGTGTTGCCAGTTTCTGGGGATATATAAGAGCCAAAACCTGGAGGGATCCTTTCTCTTCTTGCTGCCCTCTTACCATTATTGGGAGCATTCAGTACAGTCTTTCTTTTAATTGGTAGTTTTTGTCTACCACCTTTATCTCTAACATTTGTCTGCTTCAAAGTTTTCTATAACACCAAAATATGAATCACAATTTCATAAAAATATTAATCAGCTTCATAACTTTTGAAATCATCAATTAAACTAAGTATTTAAATTACCTGCAATATTATGTCATCTTTTTCTGCTTGCCCTCTAAACATCTTTATGACATCAATTAAACTACCAAAAATGTTATAATCTTCTGTCACTTGTTCCTACAATTCATATCAATTGGTAGATGTGTTACTATCATTATAGTGTAGAATGACAAAGTTAGTGAAGGTAATACCTTATTAATATCATTATACTGTTTGCGCTTGCTCATTTGTTTGCTTGTGCTACTAGACGCTCCTTCGGTGTTAATTTCTGACTGGTTGATGTTTTCCCCATTTTGTCGTCCCTCAACATTTTCCTACAAGCATGTCAGAATATCAAATCACAAAAAATATACCTATTTGTACACTATCAGTTAACTATTTAAGTGCAAAAAAAACTTACACTCGTTTGTCTTACTAAATTGCAAGTGAGCCGATTGTGGCCAGGTGTCTTGCACAAACTGCATGAAATTATTGTGTCTTTCCTAGATAATTTATGTAGACCATCTTTTTTCTTGTTCTTTTCACTTGATGTATCTGCCTCCTCACCTATCTCCCTCCTTCTTAACTTTTGTGGCCTACCTCTTGGTCTCTTTAATGGAGGAGGTAATGGTGGAGTGATTGAAACCTTTGGCCAAAATCTCTCCCCTCTCACCACTCACAACATTTCTGAGTATGCTCTCATATATGTTTCGACCCTAAAGCACTCTGATATATAATCTGCAGGATTGTACCTCATGTACAATATAGCTGCACATGCATGTGCACAGGGAATTCCACTGAGCTCCCAACCCCTACAAGCACAGCTGCGAGTTTGCAAATTGACTGTGTATCCATCATGGTCAGTTATGGATGTCACCTCAAACTGCAGATCCCCATTGTATAAAACACCAAAATGTGAGCTCTCTTCGATGTTACTGTCAAGTTCTTTTTTTGGTCTAGGACAAATGTCCCATTTCTTCTTAATGGCCACATCCCTCTTCTGCTGTAGCCTGCTCATTAACATTTGCCTTATGTCTTCCAATAAGTCAATAAGTGGCTTGCCTCTTGAATGAACGATGTACCCATTAAAACACTCACACAGATTATTGTGCACAATGTCACACTTTGTGTCGGTCTTGTAAAAGGCCTTGCACTATTTCCTAGGATTCCTTCCCATCAAAAATTCAAATGCCCCTTGATCTATCCCCTTAATGTTTTCCATCTCATTCTCAAAATCAATGGTAGTTGTAGCTTTAGCTGCCCTCCAGAAGGTCTTCTTCAAAGCTATGCCCTTGAACCTCTTTCTCAGATTGGCATAAATATGTCTTGCACAGTTTCTAGTTTCGGAGAAAGGAAAAAGATATGCTAATGCACCCTCTAATCCCTATAATAGAAACACAAAGATCAAGTTAACAAATAACATGTAATCTAATTATCAAATACCATGTCAGAATACCAGGATTTGAATGTACCTTTTGCTGATCAGATATGAAGGTCCACCCATCACCTTCTTGTAACTGCAGGTCATCTTGAAGTAAGCCCATAAACCACTCCCATGACTTTCTGTTTTCTCCCTCTATAATTGCCCAAGAGATTGGAAACATTTGGTTGTTTCCATCTCTACCAACAACACTTAATAGTTGCCTACCACAACAACCTTTTAAAAAGCACCCATCTAGGCCAATTATTTTCCTACAACCAGCAACCATACCATGTCTCAAAGCCTTAAATTCAATATAAAGTCTTTTGAATTCAGGTGCACCAAAATGAAAGACTTGATACAAGTCAATGGTAATACCAGGATTTGACCTTTTTAACTCCTTAATGTATCTATTCCACTTGTTATAATGTTCTTTCATGTGACCCATCAACTCTTGTAATGCAAATTGTTTAGCCCTATAACATTTGTCTATTGAGACATTAACTTGTCATTTATTCTTTACAAAAGATTGAATATCATTATGTCTCCAATTTCTGAATTCTTTAAGTTCTCGATTCAAGTTCCTTGCTAACCACTTTGCATTAACTTGTCTGCTCTTCAAAGTTTTTGCACATCTATGTTTTCTCCTGATTGATCGAAGCTGAAAAGTTTGTTGAAACTGAACTTTGGTTCCCCACACTTTCACAGGGCAGTTTTTGTTATTCATGCACCTCCCTTTGACCCTATTTTTCTTATTTTTCACAAATTTTAAATCAAAACCATTTGTCAATGACCAATTAATTACAGCAGACTTGAATTCTTTACTGCTTTCAAATAACATTCCAAGCTCTAGCACAGTCCCCATGATATCAGTTTTGGGGTTATAGACTGGGAAAGGGTTATTGTGACGCCCCCAAATCTGGGCCCACACAGCCCAAACTTGAGTCGTCAAAAGACTACAACAAAATTATTACAACAAAGCACAACGTACAACAATACAGTGTATAATAATACACAACTAAGTCTTCACTATTATTGCCACACTATTTTACAAAACGTGAAGACTATGATAACTATTCCTCGGACCCTCACTCCATTCCCCGGCTAGACCCTGTTATGTTTTCATCTCCTGTTGAAAAACAATGGAACAAAAGAAAGGGTGAGCTCAAATAGCCCAGTAAGAAATATCATGACTAAGATAATGACGAATAAATTATCATTAGCCTTCAACAGTTGAGTTCTTGATAGAATACAATAGACTACAAGGTTTATATCAAAAACTGTAGTTAAATTCTTAAACAACGTTCAGATCAATAATAGCAGCGGAATGAGTAATCTATTAGAAGAATAATGCAGACTATAATGTCCACTCGGTTCACTTTTTAGGAAAAACATCATCAACTTTTATCATCTGAAATATCATTAGTCAAGATAATACAAATTCACAGTTCCTGATCATAATCATGCAGATCAACAGTTCATCTTTGCACTACGGGCCAAAGATATTCAATATAGCACCAACGATCATGATTATACCAGATTCAGCCTTTGGTCATAATCATACCAATCAACAGTTCATCTTTGCACTACGGGCCAAAGAGAACATTCACCACGTGCCATAAAAGACACCGAACAGATGTATCGCCTTTAACCTATTATATCGCCTTTAACATATCATCTGTTCAACAAATATATCACATCTGTGCCCCCGGCCACAGATATTCACAACAGCTTGATTTTTGGATGATTAGAATGATATAAATGATGAACAGAAGAAATAGGATAACAATAAGTATCGGAAGTTTACTTTGTACAGATTCAAATAATGTCCAAATTGTCAACATGATGTGGAGTGAAATTTAAAAATGATATTCAAGATCCACAGTTCAGAATAATGGTTACAATTCAATAGAAAGGTTCACGTAAATAGGAAGGTTCAGTTGAAATAATGAAGTTCAACTATTATGGAACATATAATATTTTCAGGAATTATAGAAGCAATAGTTCCATAATAAATTTCGATTTAGGAGTATGAAAGAAAATAATATCCCTTACCGTAGCAGGTTTGATTAACAAAAGGTGAAGGAAATTAATACAAAGGGTTATTCACCAACAGGCGGCAATCCGCTCCGTAAGGTTATTCCCACAATTTAATAGAATTTGAGTACAAAGAGTTATTCACCAAACAGGCGGCAATCCGCTCCGTAAGGTTATTCCCACAATTTAATAGAATTTGAGTACAAAGAGTTATTCACCAAACAGGCGGCAATCCGCTCCGTAAGATTATTCTCAGAGATTAATAATGAATGAATACGAAAGGTTATTCACCAACAGGCGGCAATCCGCTCCGTAAGGTTATTCTCACAATTTAATACATGGAAATAAAAGGCACGTCTTATGAGTAAGGAAGAAACAATATTATTATCGAGAATCAAATAATGATAATCCCTTACCATAGTACGTTTGAATAATGGAAGATGAAAAAGATGGTATCCCTTACCTCAACACGTGACTGGATATTGATTTAAATGAGGTTGATTAACTTGAACAGTACACGTATACTTATAGATCTTCACAAATACTCAAGATGACTTAAGCACACTTAGAGAGAACTTTCACAAGAAGTATTTAGAGAGAGAAAGAAAGAACAAGTAAGGAAGTTTATGAAAAATCCTTAAGTTAAGGCTTCTATTTATAGCCAAAAATCTTATCATTCATTTAATCTAAACCATTCATTTAAATATCATCTTTTAATCTACACCATCCATTTCAAATATTATATTATCTTTAATCTACACCATTCATTTCATATCACCTAATAATCACCTAACTTTATATTATAAACAAATCAATTTAATTATTCAACAATAATTCACACTTTAATCTACACCATTCATTTCATATCACCTAATAATCACCTAACTTTATATTATAAACAAATCAATTCAATTATTCAACAATAATTCACACTTTAATCTACACCATTCATTTCATATCACCTAATAATCACCTAACTTTATATTATAAACAAATAACTTTATCAATTCAATTATTATGACTAATTGTTATAAATACAGTATAGTTAGCTCTTAGATATCAAGTCAATAAATTAATGAAATACAACTGTTTAAATAACATCATAATAGAGATAACAATAATGTAAAATAAAGCATACGTTACTGTGTAATGACAATTATTGATTCAATAATGTGAATTACTGTGCATATGTTACTGTGACAATTATTAGGTTCAATAATTTTAAAAAACAGTGCAACAACAATTATTGACTCAATGATATAAAATACAGTGTAATGACAATTATTAAATCAATAATGCAAAATACTGTGTAACAACAATTATTGAATTGATAATATAAAATATTATGCAGTGACAATTATCGATGAAATGATGCGTAACAGTTACGGTGTCAATTATCAGACCAATAATATGAGACACTATGCAATACCGTGTGTTACTGTAGAGTACCGTGTGCTACAGAAAATACCATAAACTACCGTATGCTACTATTCTTTTATCACCGGTATTTTAACAGTTCCGTTGACTATTTTTATTTAAAAAGGTTACTTCTGTCGTTTTCTATATCCGACAAATATTCCGTCGTGGGGTCCACCAATAATTTATTATTTCGGCGCCGTCGTACGACACGAATATTCCCCGACCAAACGAATATTCCCCGACAAAGCGAATATTGTCCGACAAAATAAAATTTGCACATAACATCCTTAACTTTTAACTTTATCGATTTAACCACTTACTGTTTAAAAAAAATATCTATGAAGAAAAATTAAATTTTGTATTTCATAAAATTTGGGGTCTTACAACCTCCCCTCCTTATGAAATTTCGTCCCCGAAATTAACGTACTTGACATATCGAAGAGGTAAGGATACTTAGATTTCATCTCAGATTCTAGCTCCCAGGTCATTTCCTCAGTATCTTGGTTCCTCCATAAAACCTTAACTTGAGGTATAACCTTTGAGCGTAGGATCTGCTCCTTCTTATCCAGGATCTTAACAGGTACCTCCTCGTATGTTAAATCCTCTGCTATAACGTCTGGTTCTAACTCAATGACGTGGTTTGGGTCCTTCACATATTTACGTAACATAGATATGTGAAAAACGTTATGGATGCGAGACATACTTGGTGGTAGGGCTAGTCTGTAGGCTACGGTTCCTATTCGATCGAGGATTTCAAATGGGCCAATAAATCGAGGGTTGAGCTTTCCTCTCTTTCCGAATCTCGTAACCCCTTTCCATGGAGAAACACGTAAGAATACATGATCTCCGACGTTGAAACTTTTGTCTCTCCGATGAAGATCAGCATAACTCTTTTGTCGTTCTTGTGCGGTCTGTATTCGTTGTCGGATCATTTGGATCTTTTCGGTCGTCAAGCGTACCAACTCGGGTCCCAACAATTTTGCTTCTCCTACCTCATTCCAACATATTGGAGAGCGACACTTCCTTCCATACAATGCCTCGAATGGAGCCATGCCTATGCTTGCTTGGTAACTGTTGTTGTAAGAAAATTCCACCAACGGCAAGTACTTATCCCAACTTCCTTTGAAGTCCAATACATAAAGTCTCAAAAGATCTTCGAGAGTCTGGATCGTCCTTTCCGATTGTCCGTCCGTTTGAGGATGGTATGCAGAACTAAAACGTAGTTCAGTGCCCATAGCCTTTTGTAGACTGATCCAAAAGCGTGAAGTGAATCTAGGATCTCGATCAGAAACTATGGAAACTGGCATGCCATGCAATCTCACGATCTCATTTATGTACATACCGGCAAGACGTTCAAGTGAAAAGTTTTCTCGTATAGGCAAGAAATGAGCAGATTTGGTCAATCTATCTACGATCACCCAAATTGCATCTAAGCCTTGAGAAACTTTTGGAAGACCCGTCACGAAGTCCATATTGATGTGTTCCCACTTCCATTCGGGAACTTCAAGTGATTGTAATGGACCTTTAGGAACTTGATGTTCTGCCTTGACACGTTGACAAGTTAGGCACCTTGAGATAAACTCCGCAATCTCTCTTTTCATATTGTTCCACCAAAATGTATGTCGAAGATCTCGATACATCTTGGTACCTCCTGGGTGGATTACAAACGGCGTGTTGTGTGCCTCCATCATGATTTTATGCTTTAATTCAGGATCGTTAGGAACACAGAGTCGAGAGTTGACTCGAAGTATTCCTTTCTCGTCGATTCTTGCTTCGGGAATGGCACCTTCTTGTACTTTCTTTATCATGTTTATCAGTTCCGGATCGGTAGCTTGAGCAACTTTAATTTTATCGATTAAAGTTGGTTCTACTCGCACGTGAGCAATCTTCGAGTGAGTCCCTGGTGTCTTTAGCTCTATCTCCATCTTTTGCAAGTCGTACAAAATACACTTTTGTGTTGTCAGCAGTGCACTTGTACTTGCATAAGATTTTCTGCTCAAAGCGTCAGCTACAACGTTCGCCTTTCCCGGGTGATACTGGATTGTGTGGTCATAATCCTTTAACAGCTCAAGCCAACGTCGTTGTCGCATGTTGAGTTCCTTCTGGGTGAAGAAATACTTGAGACTTTTATGATCCGTATAGATATCCACTTTTTCTCCGTACAAGTAGTGTCTCCAGATCTTCAACGCGAAAACGACTGCTGCCAACTCTAGATTATGAGTAGGATAATTTTTCTCATAATCTTGGAGTTGTCGAGAGGCGTAGGCTATAACCTTTCCATGTTGCATAAGGACACAACCTAGACCTTTGCCAAAAGCATCGCTGTAGATAACAAATTCTCCTGATCCTGATGGTATGGTCAGAACAGGAGCTGAAACCAGTCTCTTCTTGAGTTCTTGGAAACTTTTCTCGCATTCCTCGCTCCATATGAATTTTGTGCTTTTCCGAGTAAGCTGCGTTAATGGAGTGGCGATTCGAGAAAATTCTTCTACGAATCTCCGATAATAACCAGCTAGACCCAGAAAACTTCGGACTTCGGTTACTGTTTTGGGTTGTTCCCAATTTAGTACCGTTTCAATCTTCGCAGGATCGACTGATATTCCTTGACTAGAAATCACATGCCCAAGAAACGCGACCTCCTCAAGCCAGAACTCACATTTCTTCAACTTGGCATATAATTTATTTTCACGGAGCTTTTGTAGTATCAATCTCAGGTGTTGTTCATGATCCTCGCGACTCTTGGAGTATATGAGGATGTCATCAATAAAGACAACCACAAAATGATCCAAATGTTCCTTGAATATCCGGTTCATCATGTCCATGAAAGCTGCAGGAGCATTAGTTAGTCCAAAAGACATGACTAAGAACTCATAATGCCCATAACGAGTTCTGAAAGCAGTCTTTGGAATGTCCTCAGCTTTAACCTTTAACTGATGATATCCAGAACGGAGATCAATCTTTGAGATATGTTGAGCGCCTTGCAATTGATCAAACATGTCATCAATCCGAGGTAACGGGTACCTGTTCTTGATGGTGACATGGTTCAATTCTCGGTAGTCAATGCACAATCTCATACTCCCGTCTTTCTTCTTCACAAATAGAACAGGAGCACCCCAAGGTGATGCACTCGGACGAATGAAACCGGTATCCAACAATTCCTGTAGTTGTACTTTTAACTCTTGAAGTTCAATGGGAGCCATTCGGTAGGGAGCTTTGGAAATGGGCTTGGTACCGGGTTCAAGATTAATATAAAAATCAATTTCACGGTTTGGGGGTAAGCCAGGAAGTTCTTCAGGAAAAACGTCAGGAAACTCATTAACAATGGAAATATCATTCAAGTTTGATGTATTTTTGTTCAAATCAGTGACATGAGCTAAAAAGGCTTGACATCCGTTTTTCAATAAACGAATGGCTTTATGGCTAGAAATAACAGTTATAGATTTCAATGGTTTAGTTGCTTGAATTTGCATGACAAGTTGATTAGGAATATGAAAACTAATAATCTTATGAAAACAATCAATTTTAGCATGATGGGTAGTCAACCAATCAATTCCTAAAATCACATCAAATTCATGCATCTCCAAAGAAATAAGGTCAACAGGTAATGTGAGGTTGTTGATTTGAACTAGGCAAGATTTATAGATAGTAAATGTAATAGGTATTTCTCCCAATGAGGTTTCAACTGATAAGACAAGATTTAAGTTTTCAATAGTCAAATTTAAACGTTGAGTACATATAGGTGAGATAAAAGAGTGGATAGAGCCAGTATCTAATATGGCATAGACTTCACGAGAATTTATGAATAGCTTACCGGTTATCACCTCATTTGGTTTCTTGACTGTTATCGTCAAATCGAATCCCGAATACTTCATTCGGATCTTCACGTATTTCAACCATGGGAATACCACTGAATAATTTTCTAGCAAACTGTTTCTCGGGTTCATCAACTTCATCAGTAGTAAGGTACCAATGATTTCCATTAAAATAGTATTTTCGATAGACTGCAGTTTCCACGATAGTGACTAACTTAACCTGAATTCCTCTAAATTGTAACGCCCAAAAGTATAGAAACATCATTTTTAAATAATCTTGAAAATCATAGCTGGAACACCATAAATCCCAAAGACTAATATGAAAAGTCCATATATTCTGATCCTTTGTTATAGAGCATAACCATGTGATATCACTCTCCCAATTAGTGAGTAAATTAAAGGCAATAATTTCCGCAAGTTCGTTACTTCCTTTAATTGCTTCTAAGAATGGATCTGGAACGACTGTAGCAGAGCTTTCACCTTCATCCTTACTGGATAGAACACGCATAATTTTTGCCTTAGGCAAATGATTCAACTCTGAGTTTGTAAGAAGATTATTCGTCGCCTCTTGTTTTGCAGCTACATTTGTTTCGGTAATTTCATAATTAACCTCCTGATTTCCAGATGCCATACTTTACTGTGGTCACAAAATAAATGTTAGTTCAAATAAACTGACTCATCTCTTCATGTTCCTACATTCAAATCGATTCATTAGATAAAAAAAATCTAATTTAGGTAGGACACACTAGTAATTGATTCTATTCGTCTCTCCCCTCTTAGTTCTAACCCCAGATCTCCATTAAAGACCATATCCCTAAGCTCTGATGCCAACTGTGACGCCCCCAAATCTGGGCCCACACAGCCCAAACTTGAGTCGTCAAAAGACTACAACAAAATTATTACAACAAAGCACAACGTACAACAATACAGTGTATAATAATACACAACTAAGTCTTCACTATTATTGCCACACTATTTTACAAAACGTGAAGACTATGATAACTATTCCTCGGACCCTCACTCCATTCCCCGGCTAGACCCTGTTATGTTTTCATCTCCTGTTGAAAAACAATGGAACAAAAGAAAGGGTGAGCTCAAATAGCCCAGTAAGAAATATCATGACTAAGATAATGACGAATAAATTATCATTAGCCTTCAACAGTTGAGTTCTTGATAGAATACAATAGACTACAAGGTTTATATCAAAAACTGTAGTTAAATTCTTAAACAACGTTCAGATCAATAATAGCAGCGGAATGAGTAATCTATTAGAAGAATAATGCAGACTATAATGTCCACTCGGTTCACTTTTTAGGAAAAATATCATCAACTTTTATCATCTGAAATATCATTAGTCAAGATAATACAAATTCACAGTTCCTGATCATAATCATGCAGATCAACAGTTCATCTTTGCACTACGGGCCAAAGATATTCAATATAGCACCAACGATCATGATTATACCAGATTCAGCCTTTGGTCATAATCATACCAATCAACAATTCATCTTTGCACTACGGGCCAAAGAGAACATTCACCACGTGCCATAAAAGACACCGAACAGATGTATCGCCTTTAACCTATTATATCGCCTTTAACCTATCATCTGTTCAACAAATATATCACATCTGTGCCCCCGGCCACAGATATTCACAACAGCTTGATTTTTGGATGATTAGAATGATATAAATGATGAACAGAAGAAATAGGATAACAATAAGTATCGGAAGTTTACTTTGTACAGATTCAAATAATGTCCAAATTGTCAACATGATGTGGAGTGAAATTTAAAAATGATATTCAAGATCCACAGTTCAGAATAACGGTTACAATTCAATAGAAAGGTTCACGTAAATAGGAAGGTTCAGTTGAAATAATGAAGTTCAACTATTATGGAACATATAATATTTTCAGGAATTATAGAAGCAATAGTTCCATAATAAATTTCGATTTAGGAGTATGAAAGAAAATAATATCCTTTACCGTAGCAGGTTTGATTAACAAAAGGTGAAGGAAATTAATACAAAGGGTTATTCACCAACAGGCGGCAATCCGCTCCGTAAGGTTATTCCCACAATTTAATAGAATTTGAGTACAAAGAGTTATTCACCAAACAGGCGGCAATCCGCTCCGTAAGGTTATTCCCACAATTTAATAGAATTTGAGTACAAAGAGTTATTCACCAAACAGGCGGCAATCCGCTCCGTAAGGTTATTCTCAGAGATTAATAATGAATGAATACGAAAGGTTATTCACCAACAGGCGGCAATCCGCTCCGTAAGGTTATTCCCACAATTTAATACATGGAAATAAAAGGCACGTCTTATGAGTAAGGAAGAAACAATATTATTATCGAGAATCAAATAATGATAATCCCTTACCATAGTACGTTTGAATAATGGAAGATGAAAAAGATGGTATCCCTTACCTCAACACGTGACTGGATATTGATTTAAATGAGGTTGATTAACTTGAACAGTACACGTATACTTATAGATCTTCACAAATACTCAAGATGACTTAAGCACACTTAGAGAGAACTTTCACAAGAAGTATTTAGAGAGAGAAAGAAAGAACAAGTAAGGAAGTTTATGAAAAATCCTTAAGTTAAGGCTTCTATTTATAGCCAAAAATCTTATCATTCATTTAATCTAAACCATTCATTTAAAGATCATCTTTTAATCTACACCATCCATTTCAAATATTATATTATCTTTAATCTACACCATTCATTTCATATCACCTAATAATCACCTAACTTTATATTATAAACAAATCAATTTAATTATTCAACAATAATTCACACTTTAATCTACACCATTCATTTCATATCACCTAATAATCACCTAACTTTATATTATAAACAAATCAATTCAATTATTCAACAATAATTCACACTTTAATCTACACCATTCATTTCATATCACCTAATAATCACCTAACTTTATATTATAAACAAATAACTTTATCAATTCAATTATTATGACTAATTGTTATAAATACAGTATAGTTAGCTCTTAGATATCAAGTCAATAAATTAATGAAATACAACTGTTTAAATAACATCATAATAGAGATAACAATAATGTAAAATAAAGCATACGTTACTGTGTAATGACAATTATTGATTCAATAATGTGAATTACTGTGCATATGTTACTGTGACAATTATTAGGTTCAATAATTTTAAAAAACAGTGCAACAACAATTATTGACTCAATGATATAAAATACAGTGTAATGACAATTATTAAATCAATAATGCAAAATACTGTGTAACAACAATTATTGAATTGATAATATAAAATATTATGCAGTGACAATTATCGATGAAATGATGCGTAACAGTTACGGTGTCAATTATCAGACCAATAATATGAGACACTATGCAATACCGTGTGTTACTGTAGAGTACCGTGTGCTACAGAAAATACCATAAACTACCGTATGCTACTATTCTTTTATCACCGGTATTTTAACAGTTCCGTTGACTATTTTTATTTAAAAAGGTTACTTCTGTCGTTTTCTATATCCGACAAATATTCCGTTGTGGGGTCCACCAATAATTTATTATTTCGGCGCCGTCGTACGGCACGAATATTCCCCGACCAAACGAATATTCCCCGACAAAGCGAATATTGTCCGACAAAATAAAATTTGCACATAACATCCTTAACTTTTAACTTTATCGATTTAACCACTTACTGTTTAAAAAAAATATCTATGAAGAAAAATTAAATTTTGTATTTCATAAAATTCGGGGTCTTACAGTTATCCTTCCAAACAAATGTATCATCCTCAGAGTCAGCTTCCTCAGGACTATCTTTTTCTGCACAGTCAGTGTCATAATTAGCAGTATTTTCAGCATCAGTTTCACTATCATCACTAGTATTCTCAGAACTAGCTTGTTGTACAGGAACAATTTCTGCTTCCTGGGTACTTATACTTTGATGTTCAGCAGTGGTTCCTGGGTGCTTGTACTTATATTTCCTAATATTTTTTCTTGCCTCGATTACTTCTTCATCATTAGTTGCAAACATTTCTTCTTCATCCTCATCAACTATATACGTATCATCAAAACTATTTGAAAATTGATTCCCATTTTCTTCAACATCACCACCATCATTTTCTTCCACTACATGAGCATTATGTTTTTCAATAAACTTCTGACCATGTTTTTCCCCTTCACAATCATGCTCAAGATATATCTCAACATATTTATGTTTTACAACTTCATTTAACATAATATTAAGGTCATGATCATTTGCAAGATTTTTGTAATGGCCATAACAAATAGTATCAGGCATTTTGTAAAAAATACCTACTATGTCTGTGTACCCAAATCCTTCACACATTCTTTTCAGCTCCTCAAAAATCAGCATAAAATAAGGGATTCTAAACTTATCTACCTCCCCTCCAGTATAATGCATAACAGGATGTAACCCAAAGTAACCCCCATGGTGGAGTTCAATTACCAAGTAGCTACAGTCAAAAAATTAGACAAGTATTAAAAAATATTTATATTTTTTAATTTAACATGTATAAAGAAAGACTATATATATAGTTGTCAATGGAAGTAAGTAAAAGACAACAACAAACACATTAACAACCCAACATGTACATATAAAATATATATACAAACAATACTCAGTAGGACCACAACATGGGTCCGTGTCATAAAGAAAAAGAAAACACAGAGACAGTATCACACAAACAAACAACCCAACACATATACATACAGAATATACACTTACAGACAACAATTGGACCACGACACGAGTCCTTATCATAAAGAAATAAAGCAAAAGGCAAGAAAACAAACTGACAAACTGTCCATTAATGGGGCCGACAAACAGACATGTGTATTGGTTAACTAACAAAACAAAGAAGATGAAAGTTACACTTACACCATCTGTTTTTGATTCTAAATATTCTTTCACATCCAATTTCTCCTTCAAAATATAGCAGATAAAAGCCCTAAATTGAAAATTTCCCCTAATTTGGTTGTAATTAGAAAATGAATTGGCTTCAGAAAAGTGCGATCTGAAATAAAGGAAAGCGATGGAAGCGAAGTGGAGTGGGGGATACGATCGTCTTTTGATCAATGAGCTGGGGAGATATATTGTTACAGTATATGAACAATTTCTTGTCCTAAATTTGCAGCTACGCCCGTGGTGCTCGGGTGGTTAAGGTGTTGATTGCCATTGCTGAGATTGTTAGTTCGAACTGCCGGAGATGTATTTTTTTCAAGAGTTAAACTCTGATATGCCATGTCACTACCACTTCACGGTGCCACATAGGCAAAATGCCATGTCATTGCCACGTCATAGGTGCCACGTAGGCAGTCAACGCACATGTGGCACCTGGGGACTTAATATCCAAAATTTTAAATAGTATAGGGCTCGATTTGCGTTGACCAAAAAAAAGGGGCTCAAAGTCCAAAAATCCTATAGTTCAGGGGGCTTATTTGCATTTAACCCCTGCCAACAGTCGTGTTTTTTTTTTTAATTTTTTTTATTAGTTTATTTATTTATAAACTTTCTTTCATGCTTTCAGTATATGCTCATATTACAAGTAGGTATTGTATTTGCAGATATTACTAGTTATAATGTTCACATATTACAATTAGGTATCATATATTCACGTATCACAACTGAATTTTATTTTATTTTTTCATGTTGGAGGTTCCGTTGATTATGTTTTCAAAAACTTTTCATGGGTCACTCTGAGTTAAAAAAATTACAGGTATTCTAGTTATCTGACTCTAAAAATCTAACTTATGAGTGAAACTGTTGATAATTATTAAGACCAATTCTGTCAACTTATTGTCTGCTCTTCTGTTGGTTTGTGGAATAATAATCAGCTAACGTGAAATTCGTGTTATTATTACTCAATTGAGCAAAATGATATATGATTGTTTGATAGCTGCTGACCTTCTCAAGAAATATTTCAGTCATGATTATTATTTGGAAATCAGTGTTACTAAAATGATACATTTTTGCTATACATTTTTTAAGTTTTCAAGGCACTACTAGAAGGGACTTATAGTCGTGGAAGAGAAAATTTCTGCAAGGAAACTCCATTGTTAATTACTGTTTCATGTACGCATTTAGACACGACTAGTTTCTGATTCAGAGATGTACCTGTCTTGGAATCCTTTATGTTGTGGCTCTTCAGTCTCTTTACTCTCACTTATGATTATCCTAGAATTGCTCCATCTCGGAGTGAACTGAATTTCTCTTCAACTCTCTCTCTGTGCGTGTGTGATCCTTTATCTCTCTATGCTGTTACCCATTCTTTCGTTCAAGTAACCCCTAAAATTTAACTCCTATACATAACGTTTTTTATTTACCATTTTGTATGACTCAATAATACCTAACAGTTTATATCCTTCCATTCATTCATCATTCAATATGGATGCTTAGTATATCTACATGAGAAGAACATATGACTTTATTTTGATTGTTTTATGATGGAATTATTGTGATTTAGCAGAACTTGCTCTGTGTTTTTGGACTGGGGTTGAAATGCTGTTTGTTGGTGATGCAGGAAAATGTGTTGAATACTAGTATTCTTGTGCAGGGTCCATAATTGTCGATAAGATACAGGGATAATTCAAAACGTATTGCAGGGTGAATCGAAAATAATATCGTATTATATGATTCAATTATAATTCGATACGATTTTTACGAAATGTTACGATGCACGATACTTTTTAAATTAACAACTAACTTGAAAAAGTTTGTGCAGATCTAAAAGAGTAAAAGTAAAAATTTTAAGCGTTTTAAAATTTCAAATGAAAAAGTTTTTTAGCACAAGTATATTCTATATCGCTTAATGAGTTTTAACCATCTTTTAGAGTTTTACATCTTCAGAATACTTTCCATAAACAAATACTTAAATCTCTCTCCACTTATTAATTTATATTATTTTATTTTGTTTTATAAATTAAGGGTAAATCTAAATTTTTGATTTCTGTTGTTATTCTATAAAAATCACTAAAATAATATTTAATGAATTAATTTAGAGTATTTTGGCTACTATATACCTTTAAAAATTGTTTTTAGTTTATAATAATATTTATTCGACTACTTTAATATAAAATTAAGCTAATATGCTTGATTGTCAAATATATTGTGTTTTATATGTTGAAATATATATTACCATTTTTTATTTCGTTTCCGTATATTATAATACAATTCACGATATATGAAAGGGGATTTTCGATATACGATACGATTCACAGTTTTGCAACTACACAGGCTTCAATGAAGGTTAAAAGTGCATGTTGTTTTGAGACTTCTTGGGGCAAGTAATTCAAGTTGTTTTGAGACTTCTAGGGCAAGTATGCTAATGACCAAGGAGAGAAGTTTGTTGTGGGGGGGGGGGGGGGGGGGGGTGTTCAAAATGTCACTTGAAGGTTGATTACCCTGTTTAATGTGGGCTGAAGCATAATGGCTCTTGTCTATATTATATGTTCTACTTCTTTTCAGGTTTGCTTACATATCTTATCAGGAGAGCCATGAGCTGAACTATTCAAATCGGTTTCACTCAAAGGTGAATTATATACGTAATTGCAACTTCTATTTATTTGGGAAATCTAGCTCGTGCAGCTTTCTTATATATGTTTTTCTGATCAGTGATGTCATTGAGATTTTAGGATCTCGTCCTTTTGTCAGGTAATATCCGGTGTTTATTTACTGAGGTCTTAATTTAATAGTAAATCAACTAGTTAATAGTTACTACTTAATCTTAGGCTGCCGTTGGATTGATGGTATTTTTGATATTTCCGCAGATATTATCTGGTTTTCAGCTACTAATAATCCTCCCATTGATCACAAAGTCATATATTTTTATGCAGATGCAAGTGGTAACTCGTGCATGCCTATTTTTTTTTTTTTTTTGTAGAGCGGGTGGGGCTGGTGGTCGGAGAGGGAGTTTGAAGTACTGAGAACTTCAAAACGAGGAAGAGTGGTGCAGAGTAACTGATGCGGTAATTAGTTCCTCTACATAATAAATATGATATACTTAGAATCCTTTTTTATTTATTTATTTTACTGTGTGACTGGGGATTTTATATTAATTATATGGTCGATCTATAAATATATGATCTTTATATTTTCTCAATAAGGAAAAAACACATGCTCAGGAGTCAGGACTACCCATTTTGGTATGGCCCATGCTGCGAATAATGCAGAATTTGTTCTTCTGAATAATGTCCGGAGTATTAAACTCTTCAGATAATATACTGAACTGTTTCAAACCATTTGTTCTACGCTGTCTCTCGCAATCTCTACTGTGCTAGTTCTGCTTATTGTTAGTAAGAAAATAAAAAATGCCGCAACCTGATGGCTATGGGAAGCTCAACTCATTTATTGTAAAAGGATGGTCACTAGCTTGTGTCTTGTTTTTGAAGAAGAAGTCTACCCACACAATAATTAAATACTACATCTATTTAAATCATTAAAAAGTGGGATATGACACAGATTTTAATGTCATACCCCACTTTTTAATGGTATAGATAGATTGTAGTATTTAATATAATATTTAATTGTTGTGTATTTATATTTATTCATTCTTGAACATGCGGGGTGGTGCCGTGGCCCTTTTCTAAGACTTGGCTTTGGATTCTTCAGCCCAACAATGAAAGCGATAACCCTTCTTTCCTGTTCGAATTCTTTTGCTTTCATTTGAACTCGTCGTTTACTAGTGATCAAATATTACACATATATATAATACTTAAGTTATTCTCTTAAAAGATTGGGAATCTTTTTTTCCACAAGTTATGCGGGACTGGATTGTGAGAAATGCCAAAAGGGTTGTACCATATGATCACCCACTTTGTCCACTATATATACACTTTAACAAGGGAGGGGAGGGGGAGGGGGAGGGGAGATAATCGAGTGTTCTAAAAGGTTGTTCATGTATGATAATCGAGTTAATTTTGCTCTCAACTGACAAGTGGCTGTGGAATTAACCAACCAAAGGACAGAGAACCAATTAACCTAGGGGAGGGGACTGATGTTTTTTCGTTGTGCATTAGTATAACTTTCGGAAGGCTTAAGAAATCCATATGGTCTTCCCTCGGTTTAGTGAATATTTATTTACGCAAATTAATTACTCTTACACCATAAGGAATGCTCTTCTCACAGAACGCGTTGCATCAACACTCTCTAGCTAGCTTGTGTTATGATAGTATTTAATTGATTTAAAATAATAATAATAATATCATCATTTAAAATTAATAAAAATATAAGCATATTTTTAAATTTGAAAAGAGAGAATAATCATTTATTTCAAACACTCCGGAGTCCGGACTGCTGTCCCACGTCGGTGATTATTGCAAGTATTTTACGCAGAGGTTAGGTTTCTGTAGGCGTCAATTTTTATATACGAGCGCACTGCTCTCTCTCTCTCTCTCTCTCTCTATATCGGATCCATCTCTCTTCAAGTTTTCGTGAGCAGTGACGTCATCCATATTCTCTGTTTGTTTTCCCCTCTAAAAGCTAGTATTTTAATAAATGCTTTATCATCCATTTTAACAACGGAAACAAGTCACTATATATATATATATATATATATATATATATATATATATATATATATATTTCCTTGGTAACAAGTTAGAGGAAAATTAAATCAAGGTAATTTTGGTATTTCAAGATCAAAACAAGTAGTACTACAATTTATAATTAATTAATATTGAAGGAATTTTAGTTTGTATTTCACAAACACTACAAGAAAAGTGGCTATCAACGACCGTAAATAACAGCGACCGAAAATTTCCGTCGCTAATAAATGGTTATAGCGACCGAAAACTGCGACCGAAGATTTTTTTCGTCGCCAATATTTTTAGCGACCGCTCAAGGTCGCTAATTCCGTCGCTGTTACGAAAAGTCACCACCAAAAAAGCGCAGGAGAATTGGCGCCAAAATCAGCGACCGAAAATCGGTCGCTAAAGCAGTAGCTACTGTATTCGGTCGCTATTGGTTCTATTGCGGTCGCTATTTCGGTCGCAACAAATGCCACGTAATTTAGTATTCAGCGACCGAATGGCGGTCGCTATTAAGCGGTCGCTGTTACGCCTTTACCTAAACGCAGTCGCCCCTGAACCAGTGCATTCTGCTTTCTTTTTCTGCTAGAAGGAGAAACGGCGAAATGGCGAAAATGGAGACTGAAATCTTCTAATTTGGGAGGCAAGCAGTAAGAAATCATGAGAGAGAGAAGGTGCTCACCCCAAAACCCTGGTATGCATATTTATTTGATTATATTTTCGTTAATCTGATATGTATAATATCAATTCATTTTCTTTATTTTTTGGGTTGAATAAGTATAGTATGTAAATTCATTTTATAAATTTGTCCAGTTATAATTGTGGGAAATCGATGAACAGTTGTAGTAGGAGGAGGAGGAAACACCTATTTTTATGTGATTATTATGCCATCAGATTATTTGATTTAGTGTGTATGTGATTAATTGAATTTCATTTCATTTGCCCAAGTGAATGAGAATAGACAATTATCTCCTGTTCATTAGCGTTTGTTTCATAGATTTATTTATTTGCATTAGAAAGATAGCCATTTGGATTCCGATGATCTCACGCTATATTTGAAAAATTTTGTGTATACTTATTATTTCCTTAAAATTATGTGTTGCATTGCATACTTTGTTAAATCTCACTTAATAATAATAGTAGTAATAATAATAATAATAATAATAATAATAATAATAATAATAATACTATTACTACTACTAATAAAACTAATAATAATAATAATAATAAAAATAATACTAATAATAATTAAAAAAATAACAATAACAACAACAACAACAACAACAATAATAATAATAATAATAATAATAATAATAATAATAATAAAACTATTACTACTAATAATAATAAAAATAATACTAATACTAATAAAAATAATAATAGTAATAATAATAATAATAATAATAATAATAATAATAATAATAATAATAATAATAATAATAATAATAATAATAATAATAATAATAATAATAAGTAGTTGTAATAACAATAATAATAATAACAACAATAATATCAATAATAATAATAATATTATTACTACTAATACTAATAAAAATAATAACAGTAATAATAATATTACTACTAATATTAATAATAATAATAATAATAATAATAATAATAATAATAATAATAATAATAATAATAAATAAATAAATAAATAAATAAACTAAGTAGATTTGCTTAGTTTACCCCATCTAAAATAAACTGAATACTACTACTAATAATAAAAATAATAACACTAATAATAATAATAATAATAATAAATAAATAAATAAATAAACTAAGTATATATTTGCTTAGTTTACCCCATCTAAAATAAACTGAATACTACTAATAATAAAAAAAATAATAACACTAATACTAATAATAATAATAATAAAAATAAATAAAAATAAATAAATAAACTAAGTAGCATTTGCTTAGTTTACCCCATCTAAAATAAACTGAATACTAGTGCATGTAACATTAGGAGCTTAGAAACCCATTCGACATTCACTCATTAAGAGTGAATATCGAATAGTCCAAAGTCTAGGACTATTCCTAGATGTTCCATCTTTCACTTAGGCCGGTGTCAATGACTTGAGTCCGTTTTTTTTGTTTTGAGGATTTTTCGACTAGTATCTCTGTGACGCCCCCAAATCTGGGCCCACACAGCCCAAACTTGAGTCGTCAAAATACAACAACAAAATTATTACAACAAAGCACAACGTACAACAATACAGTGTATAATAATACACAACTAAGTCTTCACTATTATTGCCACACTATTTTACAAAACGTGAAGACTATGATAACTATTCCTCGGACCCTCACTCCATTCCCCGGCTAGACCCTGTTATGTTTTCATCTCCTGTTGAAAAACAATGGAACAAAAGAAAGGGTGAGCTCAAATAGCACAGTAAGAAATATCATGACTAAGATAATGACGAATAAATTATCATTAGTCTTCAACAGTTGAGTTCTTGATAGAATACAATAGACTACAAGGTTTATATCAAAAACTGTAGTTAAATTCTTAAACAACGTTCAGATCAATAATAGCAGCGGAATGAGTAATCTATTAGAAGAATAATGCAGACTATAATGTCCACTCGGTTCTCTTTTTAGGAAAAACATCATCAACTTTTATCATCTGAAATATCATTAGTCAAGATAATATAAATTCACAGTTCCTGATCATAATCATGCACATCAACAGTTCATCTTTGTACTACGGGCCAAAGATATTCAATATAGCACCAACGGTCATGATTATACCAGATTCAGCCTTTGGTCATAATCATACCAAACAACAGTTCATCTTTGCACTACGGGCCAAAGAGAACATTCACCACGTGCCATAAAAGACACCGAACAGATGTATCGCCTTTAACCTATTATATCGCCTTTAACCTATCATCTGTTCAACAAATATATCACATCTGTGCCCCCGGCCACAGATATTCACAACAGCTTGATTTTTGGATGATTAGAATGATATAAATGATGAACAGAAGAAATAGGATAACAATAAGTATCGGAAGTTTACTTTGTACAGATTCAAATAATATCCAAATTGTCAACATGATGTGGAGTGAAATTTAAAAATGATATTCAAGATCCACAGTTCAGAATAACGGTTACAATTCAATAGAAAGGTTCACGTAAATAGGAAGGTTCAGTTGAAATAATGAAGTTCAACTATTATGGAACATATAATATTTTCAGGAATTATAGAAGCAATAGTTCCATAATAAATTTCGATTTAGGAGTATGAAAGAAAATAATATCCCTTACCGTAGCAGGTTTGATTAACAAAAGGTGAAGGAAATTAATACAAAGGGTTATTCACCAACAGGCGGCAATCCGCTCCGTAAGGTTATTCCCACAATTTAATAGAATTTGAGTACAAAGAGTTATTCACCAAACAGGCGGCAATCCGCTCCGTAAGGTTATTCCCACAATTTAATAGAATTTGAGTACAAAGAGTTATTCACCAAACAGGCGGCAATCCGCTCCGTAAGGTTATTCCCACAATTTAATAGAATTTGAGTACAAAGAGTTATTCACCAAACAGGCGGCAATCCGCTCCGTAAGGTTATTCTCAGAGATTAATAATGAATGAATACGAAAGGTTATTCACCAACAGGCGGCAATCCGCTCCGTAAGGTTATTCCCACAATTTAATACATGGAAATAAAAGGCACGTCTTATGAGTAAGGAAGAAACAATATTATTATCGAGAATCAAATAATGATAATCCCTTACCATAGTACGTTTGAATAATGGAAGATGAAAAAGATGGTATCCCTTACCGTAATAAGTTTTAATAATAGAAGATGAAAGAAGATGACATTCCTTACGAGTAGTAAATTTAAGAGTATGAAAGAAAAAATGACATCCCTTACTATAGTACGTTTGAATAATGGAAGATGAAAAAGATGGTATCCCTTACCGTAGTAAGTTTTAATAATAGAAGATGAAAGAAGATGACATTCCTTACCGTAATAAATTTAAGAGTGTGAAAAGAATGATATTCCTTACGAGTAGTAAATTTAAGAGTATGAAAAGAAAATGACATCCCTTACCATAGTACGTTTGAATAATGGAAGATAAAAAAGATGGTATCCCTTACCTCAACACGTGACTGGATATTGATTTAAATGAGGTTGATTAACTTGAACAGTACACGTATACTTATAGATCTTCACAAATACTCAAGATGACTTAAGCACACTTAGAGAGAACTTTCACAAGAAGTATTTAGAGAGAGAAAGAAAGAACAAGTAAGGAAGTTTATGAAAAATCCTTAAGTTAAGGCTTCTATTTATAGCCAAAAATCTTATCATTCATTTAATCTAAACCATTCATTTAAAGATCATCTTTTAATCTACACCATCAATTTCAAATATTATATTATCTTTAATCTACACCATTCATTTCATATCACCTAATAATCACCTAACTTTATATTATAAACAAATCAATTTAATTATTCAACAATAATTCACACTTTAATCTACACCATTCATTTCATATCACCTAATAATCACCTAACTTTATATTATAAACAAATCAATTCAATTATTCAACAATAATTCACACTTTAATCTACACCATTCATTTCATATCACCTAATAATCACCTAACTTTATATTATAAACAAATAACTTTATCAATTCAATTATTATGACTAATTGTTATAAATACAGTATAGTTAGCTCTTAGATATCAAGTCAATAAATTAATGAAATACAACTGTTTAAATAACATCATAATAGAGATAACAATAATGTAAAATAAAGCATACGTTACTGTGTAATGACAATTATTGATTCAATAATGTGAATTACTGTGCATATGTTACTGTGACAATTATTAGGTTCAATAATTTTAAAAACAGTGCAACAACAATTATTGACTCAATGATATAAAATACAGTGTAATGACAATTATTAAATCAATAATGCAAAATACTGTGTAACAACAATTATTGAATTGATAATATAAAATATTATGCAGTGACAATTTTCGATGAAATGATGCGTAACAGTTACGGTGTCAATTATCAGACCAATAATATGAGACACTATGCAATACCGTGTGTTACTGTAGAGTACCGTGTGCTACAGAAAATACCAAAAACTACGGTATGCTACTATTCTTTTATCACCGGTATTTTAACAGTTCCGTTGACTATTTTTATTTAAAAAGGTTATTTCTGTCGTTTTCTATATCCGACAAATATTCCGTTGTGGGGTCCACCAATAATTTGTTATTTCGGCGCCGTCGTACGACACGAATATTCCCCAACCAAACGAATATTCCCCGACAAAGCGAATATTGTCCGACAAAATAAAATTTGCACATAACATCCTTAACTTTTAACTTTATCGATTTAACCACTTACTGTTTCAAAAAATATAAATATGAAGAAAAATTAAATTTTGTATTTCATAAAATTCGGGGTCTTACAACCTCCCCTCCTTATGAAATTTCGTCCCCGAAATTGACGTACCTGACATATCGAAGAGGTAAGGATACTTAGATTTCATCTCAGATTCTAGCTCCCAGGTCATTTCCTCAGTATCTTGGTTCCTCCATAAAACCTTAACTTGAGGTATAACCTTTGAGCGTAGGATCTGCTCCTTCTTATCCAGGATCTTAACAGGTACCTCCTCGTATGTTAAATCATCTGCTATAACGTCTGCTTCTAACTCAATGACGTGGTTTGGGTCATTCACATATTTACGTAACATAGATATGTGAAAAACGTTATGGATGCGAGACATACTTGGTGGTAGGGCTAGTCTGTAGGCTACGGTTCCTATTCGATCGAGGATTTCAAATGGGCCAATAAATCGAGGGTTGAGCTTTCCTCTCTTTCCGAATCTCGTAACCCCTTTCCATGGAGAAACACATAAGAATACACGATCTCCGACGTTGAAGCTTTCGTCTCTCCGATGAAGATCAGCATAACTCTTTTGTCGTTCTTGTGCGGTCTGTATTCGTTGTCGGATCATTTGGATCTTTTCGGTCGTCAAGCGTACCAACTCGGGTCCCAACAATTTTGCTTCTCCTACCTCATTCCAACATATTGGAGAGCGACACTTCCTTCCATACAAAGCCTCGAATGGAGCCATGCCTATGCTTGCTTGGTAACTGTTGTTGTAAGAAAATTCCACCAACGGCAAGTACTTATCCCAACTTCCTTTGAAGTCTAATACATAAAGTCTCAAAAGATCTTCGAGGGTCTGGATCGTCCTTTCCGATTGTCCGTCCGTTTGAGGATGGTATGCAGAACTAAAACGTAGTTCAGTGCCCATAGCTTTTTGTAGACTGATCCAAAAGCGTGAAGTGAATCTAGGATCTCGATCAGAAACTATGGAAACTGGCATGCCATGCAATCTCACGATCTCATTTATGTACATACCGGCAAGACGTTCAAGTGAAAAGTTTTCTCGTATAGGCAAGAAATGAGCAGATTTGGTCAATCTATCTACGATCACCCAAATTGCATCTAAGCCTTGAGAAACTTTTGGAAGACCCGTCACGAAGTCCATATTGATGTGTTCCCACTTCCATTCGGGAACTTCAAGTGATTGTAATGGACCTTTAGGAACTTGATGCTCTGCCTTGACACGTTGACAAGTTAGGCACCTTGAGATAAACTCCGCAATCTCTCTTTTCATATTGTTCCACCAAAATGTATGTCGAAGATCTCGATACATCTTGGTACCTCCTGGGTGGATTGCAAACGGCGTGTTGTGTGCCTCCATCATGATTTTATGCTTTAATTCCGGATCGTTAGGAACACAGAGTCGAGAGTTGACTCGAAGTATTCCTTTCTCGTCGATTCTTGCTTCGGGAATGGCACCTTCTTGTACTTTCTTTATCATGTTTATCAGTTCCGGATCGGTAGCTTGAGCAACTTTAATTTTATCGATTAAAGTTGGTTCTACTCGCACGTGAGCAATCTTCGAGTGGGTCCCTGGTGTCTTTAGCTCTATCTCCATCTTTTGCAAGTCGTACAAAATACACTTTTGTGTTGTCAGCAGTGCACTTGTACTTGCATAAGATTTTCTGCTCAAAGCGTCAGCTACAACGTTCGCCTTTCCCGGGTGATACTGGATTGTGTGGTCATAATCCTTTAACAGCTCAAGCCAACGTCGTTGTCGCATGTTGAGTTCCTTCTGGGTGAAGAAATACTTGAGACTTTTATGATCCGTATAGATATCCACTTTTTCTCCGTACAAGTAGTGTCTCCAGATCTTCAACGCGAAAACGACTGCTGCCAACTCTAGATCATGAGTAGGATAATTTTTCTCATAATCTTTGAGTTGTCGAGAGGCGTAGGCTATAACCTTTCCATGTTGCATAAGGACACAGCCTAGACCTTTGCCAGAAGCATCGCTGTAGATAACAAATTCTCCTGATCCTGATGGTATGGTCAGAACAGGAGCTGAAACAAGTCTCCTCTTGAGTTCTTGAAAACTCTTCTCGCATTCCTCGCTCGATATAAGTTTTGTACCAGAATGAATGATACCGATATCTAGTAATTAAACTTTCAACTCTTGGTGTTCTATGGGAGCCATTTGGTATGGGACTTTAAAAATGGGCTTAGTGCCGGGTTCAAGATCGATACAGAATTCAATTTCACGGTTTGGGGTAAGCCAGAAAGTTCCTCAGAAAAAACGTCAGGAAACTCATTAACAATGGGAATATCATTCAAGTTTGACGTGTTTTTGTTCAAATCAGTGACATGAGCTAAAAAGGCTTGACATCCGTTTTTCAATAAACGAATGGCTTTATGGCTAGAAATAACAGTTATAGATTTCAATGGTTTAGTTGCTTGAATTTGCATGACAGGTTGATTAGGAATATGAAAACTAATAATCTTATGAAAACAATCAATTTTAGCATGATGGGTAGTCAACCAATCAATTCCTAAAATCACATCAAATTCATGCATCTCCAAAGAAATAAGGTCAACAGGTAATGTGAGGTTGTTGATTTGAACTAGGCAAGATTTATAGATAGTAAATGTAATAGGTATTTCTCCCAATGAGGTTTCAACTGATAAGACAAGATTTAAGTTTTCAATAGTCAAATTTAAACGTTGAGTACATATAGGTGAGATAAAAGAGTGGATAGAGCCAGTATCTAATATGGCATAGACTTCACGAGAATTTATGAATAGCTTACCGGTTATCACCTCATTTGGTTTCTTGACTGTTATCGTCAAATCGAATCCCGAATACTTCATTCGGATCTTCACGTATTTCAACCATGGGAATACCACTGAATAATTTTCTAGCAAACTGTTTCTCGGGTTCATCAACTTCATCAGTAGTAAGGTACCAATGATTTCCATTAAAATAGTATTTTCGATAGACTGCAGTTTCCACGATAGTGACTAACTTAACCTGAATTCCTCTAAATTGTAACGCCCAAAAGTATAGAAACATCATTTTTAAATAATCTTGAAAATCATAGCTGGAACACCATAAATCCCAAAGACTAATATGAAAAGTCCATATATTCTGATCCTTTGTTATAGAGCATAACCATGTGATATCACTCTCCCAATTAGTGAGTAAATTAAAGGCAATAATTTCCGCAAGTTCGTTACTTCCTTTAATTGCTTCTAAGAATGGATCTGGAACGACTGTAGCAGAGCTTTCACCTTCATCCTTACTGGATAGAACACGCATAATTTTTGCCTTAGGCAAATGATTCAACTCTGAGTTTGTAAGAAGATTATTCGTCGCCTCTTGTTTTGCAGCTACATTTGTTTCGGTAATTTCATAATTAACCTCCTGATTTCCAGATGCCATACTTTACTGTGGTCACAAAATAAATGTTAGTTCAAATAAACTGACTCATCTCTTCATGTTCCTACATTCAAATCGATTCATTAGATAAAAAAAATCTAATTTAGGTAGGACACACTAGTAATTGATTCTATTCGTCTCTCCCCTCTTAGTTCTAACCCCAGATCTCCATTAAAGACCATATCCCTAAGCTCTGATGCCAACTGTGACGCCCCCAAATCTGGGCCCACACAGCCCAAACTTGAGTCGTCAAAAGACTACAACAAAATTATTACAACAAAGCACAACGTACAACAATACAGTGTATAATAATACACAACTAAGTCTTCACTATTATTGCCACACTATTTTACAAAACGTGAAGACTATGATAACTATTCCTCGGACCCTCACTCCATTCCCCGGCTAGACCCTGTTATGTTTTCATCTCCTGTTGAAAAACAATGGAACAAAAGAAAGGGTGAGCTCAAATAGCCCAGTAAGAAATATCATGACTAAGATAATGACGAATAAATTATCATTAGTCTTCAACAGTTGAGTTCTTGATAGAATACAATAGACTACAAGGTTTATATCAAAAACTGCAGTTAAATTCTTAAACAACGTTCAGATCAATAATAGCAGCGGAATGAGTAATCTATTAGAAGAATAATGCAGACTATAATGTCCACTCGGTTCTCTTTTTAGGAAAAACATCATCAACTTTTATCATCTGAAATATCATTAGTCAAGATAATACAAATTCACAGTTCCTGATCATAATCATGCACATCAACAGTTCATCTTTGTACTACGGGCCAAAGATATTCAATATAGCACCAACGGTCATGATTGTACCAGATTCAGCCTTTGGTCATAATCATACCAAACAACAGTTCATCTTTGCACTACGGGCCAAAGAGAACATTCACCACGTGCCATAAAAGACACCGAACAGATGTATCGCCTTTAACCTATTATATCGCCTTTAACCTATCATCTGTTCAACAAATATATCACATCTGTGCCCCCGGCCACAGATATTCACAACAGCTTGATTTTTGGATGATTAGAATGATATAAATGATGAACAGAAGAAATAGGATAACAATAAGTATCGGAAGTTTACTTTGTACAGATTCAAATAATATCCAAATTGTCAAAATGATGTGGAGTGAAATTTAAAAATGATATTCAAGATCCACAGTTCAGAATAACGGTTACAATTCAATAGAAAGGTTCACGTAAATAGGAAGGTTCAGTTGAAATAATGAAGTTCAACTATTATGGAACATATAATATTTTCAGGAATTATAGAAGCGATAGTTCCATAATAAATTTCGATTTAGGAGTATGAAAGAAAATAATATCCCTTACAGTAGCAGGTTTGATTAACAAAAGGTGAAGGAAATTAATACAAAGGGTTATTCACCAACAGGCGGCAATCCGCTCCGTAAGGTTATTCCCACAATTTAATAGAATTTGAGTACAAAGGGTTATTCACCAAACAGGCGGCAATCCGCTCCGTAAGGTTATTCCCACAATTTAATAGAATTTGAGTACAAAGAGTTATTCACCAAACAGGCGGTAATCCGCTCCGTAAGGTTATTCTCAGAGATTAATAATGAATGAATACGAAAGGTTATTCACCAACAGGCGGCAATCCGCTCCGTAAGGTTATTCCCACAATTTAATACATGGAAATAAAAGGCACGTCTTATGAGTAAGGAAGAAACAATATTATTATCGAGAATCAAATAATGATAATCCCTTACCATAGTACGTTTGAATAATGGAAGATGAAAAAGATGGTATCCCTTACCGTAGTAAGTTTTAATAATAGAAGATGAAAGAAGATGACATTCCTTACGAGTAGTAAATTTAAGAGTATGAAAGAAAAAATGACATCCCTTACCATAGTACGTTTGAATAATGGAAGATGAAAAAGATGGTATCCCTTACCGTAGTAAGTTTTAATAATAGAAGATGAAAGAAGATGACATTCCTTACCGTAATAAATTTAAGAGTGTGAAAAGAATGATATTCCTTACGAGTAGTAAATTTAAGAGTATGAAAAGAAAATGACATCCCTTACCATAGTACGTTTGAATAATGGAAGATGAAAAAGATGGTATCCCTTACCTCAACACGTGACTGGATATTGATTTAAATGAGGTTGATTAACTTGAACAGTACACGTATACTTATAGATCTTCACAAATACTCAAGATGACTTAAGCACACTTAGAGAGAACTTTCACAAGAAGTATTTAGAGAGAGAAAGAAAGAACAAGTAAGGAAGTTTATGAAAAATCCTTAAGTTAAGGCTTCTATTTATAGCCAAAAATCTTATCATTCATTTAATCTAAACCATTCATTTAAAGATCATCTTTTAATCTACACCATCAATTTCAAATATTATATTATCTTTAATCTACACCATTCATTTCATATCACCTAATAATCACCTAACTTTATATTATAAACAAATCAATTTAATTATTCAACAATAATTCACACTTTAATCTACACCATTCATTTCATATCACCTAATAATCACCTAACTTTATATTATAAACAAATCAATTCAATTATTCAACAATAATTCACACTTTAATCTACACCATTCATTTCATATCACCTAATAATCACCTAACTTTATATTATAAACAAATAACTTTATCAATTCAATTATTATGACTAATTGTTATAAATACAGTATAGTTAGCTCTTAGATATCAAGTCAATAAATTAATGAAATACAACTGTTTAAATAACATCATAATAGAGATAACAATAATGTAAAATAAAGCATACGTTACTGTGTAATGACAATTATTGATTCAATAATGTGAATTACTGTGCATATGTTACTGTGACAATTATTAGGTTCAATAATTTTAAAAACAGTGCAACAACAATTATTGACTCAATGATATAAAATACAGTGTAATGACAATTATTAAATCAATAATGCAAAATACTGTGTAACAACAATTATTGAATTGATAATATAAAATATTATGCAGTGACAATTTTCGATGAAATGATGCGTAACAGTTACGGTGTCAATTATCAGACCAATAATATGAGACACTATGCAATACCGTGTGTTACTGTAGAGTACCGTGTGCTACAGAAAATACCAAAAACTACCGTATGCTACTATTCTTTTATCACCGGTATTTTAACAGTTCCGTTGACTATTTTTATTTAAAAAGGTTATTTCTGTCGTTTTCTATATCCGACAAATATTCCGTTGTGGGGTCCACCAATAATTTGTTATTTCGGCGCCGTCGTACGACACGAATATTCCCCAACCAAACGAATATTCCCCGACAAAGCGAATATTGTCCGACAAAATAAAATTTGCACATAACATCCTTAACTTTTAACTTTATCGATTTAACCACTTACTGTTTCAAAAAATATAAATATGAAGAAAAATTAAATTTTGTATTTCATAAAATTCGGGGTCTTACAATCTCGACATGTTCTCTGAGTGCATACTTAGACTAAGTTGTCTTGGTCTATTTCGTGTACTTGGAGACCATGGCGAGGTGCTGCCGAAATTTTCTTGAAACAGAAGAAACGTGCTCAAGGTGTTGACACTAGTGAGGAGACGCATTTAGGAATGGGATAGAAGCCTAACCCTTGAAGATATGTAGGATTCATGCATATAGCACATACCTAAAGACAACAACACAATTTAATTAATACAGTAAATCTTGTCAAAATAGGTACCCCATACTATAATGGATTTCTATTCAGACCGTAGCTGGATGAGGCGACGAAAGTCAAGTGGTCCGATAGGTGCTACAACTGAATTTAGAACTGGTTGCGAAATGTTTCTGAATTATGAATATAGTCACAAAGAATGTGTCAATGCTCAAAACAAGATAAGATGCCCTTGTTTGAAGTGTAAGAATGTTAATTATGCGGACAGAGATTTGGTCGCATATCATTTACTTGTTAAAGGGTTCATGAAAAATTACGAAGAATGTTGGTGGGCACATGGACAGAAAAGAGGGAGTGTCATCACACAGGGACAAAATCCAAGCAGCAGTACCTACCGTATGAATGACATGGTTCATGATATTGCAGGACCGAATTTTGATTGGGAACAAGATAGAGAACAAGTTATAAATTCTGATGCCAAAGCGTTCTTTACTTTATTAGAGGAGGGTAGCGAACCATTGTGGCCTGGATGCACCAAGCAAACTACGTTGTCTGCAGTGGCGACGTTACTTAACATTAAGACTGATCACAACATGAGCCACGAGTGTTTTGAGTCGCTCTTAAAGGCCATTAAGAGTATGTTACCTGACGGCCATTATATACACTTGTCATTAATAATTGCACACATGTTTTATATATTGTTGGCCTGCCATAAATCATTGCACACATGTCATAATCATTTACATTTAATATGTCATTTTTTTAAATACATGTCATCTTCAGCACCGCCTAGAAAGCGCGGTTTGGGTCGGGGTCCAAATCAGATCCCCAAGGTCCTAGATAATCTAGATGACCGCATTCCATTGCAAATTTGCCCTGATCTAGACAGCACGTAAGTTATTAATTAACCATATAATAGTATAATAAAAAAGTATTATTGTTGTATATATACTAATATAAATTATTGTATATTTTAGCGATTTTGCAGATATGAGGGTTGTTAAATGTATTGCACAACTGTGCCTGCAAAACTGGCCTACCCCAGCTGTTACGTGGGCCAACACACCGCTTGCCCACAAGGAGGCATGTTGGCAGGAGTTTCAGGTATTTTTTCCTAAGTTACAGATATTCTATTCACCTAATGTTTACTATTATCAGATTATAATAGAACTATTTTAATGTTATTATTGTATTTTAATTTCAGAAAAGATACAAATGGGACGAGGCACAGAATAGTGTTATACAGACACTGTTCTGGCAAAAGTGTGTTGTTCGAACAAAAGACAATATAAAGAAGGAGCGAGAAAAGGCACTCCACAATGCTGGCATAGACCATCCTGACCATGCTGAGGAGTATATGCATGAGTATGCCCCGTGGTGTTGCTCACACGATATCTGGGCTGAAATGTGCCAGCAGTGGCGGAGTGAGGAATGGGCAAGGAAATGTAGGACTGCTGCCAGGAACAGATCCGCTGGTGTACTTGAAGGGGAAAAGCCAAAGGGTACATATAAAGGCAGTAGTATATCACAGGCGGAACATTTCGCTCAAAAGGTACGAAGTTTGTTATATAGTAGTTTATTTATGTTTACAATCATATATTTATTTTATTAGTATGCATTTGCATTATATAAACATATATTTATACACTTGTCATATTTGTAGTCTTGTGGATCCG
Source organism: Hedera helix (assembly GCA_947179155.2). Taxonomy (NCBI): domain Eukaryota; kingdom Viridiplantae; phylum Streptophyta; class Magnoliopsida; order Apiales; family Araliaceae; genus Hedera; species Hedera helix. The sequence goes on from OX359283.1 coordinate 29,720,883, forward strand.
AAAGCCAAACTGTAAATTGGTTGGATGTGTATGTGGCGACCCGTGATGGTCTGCCTGATGCTTTGCGGATACGGGTATATTTTTATCTACGTTATATGTTTATAATTCTTTGATGTTATTATTAATGTTGATTATTTACTTGTAACTAATCAATGTATAACTTTATTACAGGACACTTACAGTCAATTAATGGACGAGCGGTATCCCCCTGGCAGTCCTCGTCCGTCAATTGATCAAGAATTGTGGGAAATAGCATCAATTGTAAAGAAGAATTTTGTCAAGGGCCAAGGACAGCGAAGACGGCCGATTATTAGCCCTTCTGGCAGCTCGGGTAGCCACTCTACGCAAGCATCATATAATCCGACGACACATAATGCTGCGGAGTGTGTTCGAGCCATATGTAGAGATCCTGCCCTCATGCGTGAACTGCAAGATCATCTTAAGGCGCTGAGTCCCGAGTCCTTATCTAATGAAGTGGCGACAGTAGCAAGTCAGACAGACCGGGAGGAAGCTTCGCATGACGAGGTAATCTTATCAATTGCTATAATTAAATTAATCACTCAAAAGTACTATATATATATAAAGATGTTTCAAACATGTATTTTTTCCCCAGGAACGTACGTAGCAGCCTTATATCTCGATGATGCATGTGCTACATATCTTTCCTGCATTCCCTTTTGTGCTCATTTTATGTTATATCACATGCACGATCGAAAATATTATTGTAATTTTGGAATTTATTGTATATATATGTATTTAGATTAATGGATGTTGATTTTATGTCATTATTTGGAATGAATTTAGTATTTGCTTGGAAATCTAGATAAGATCTTATTGTGCTGTGTGTTGGGATTTTAATACAGGTTATAAAAACTAGGGAAATCAGAAAATCAGAAAAAAAAGATTTATTTATTTATTATTATCTACGACCGAATTCGATCGCTAAAGGTCGGTCGCTAAAGTTACTTCCGTCGCTAAAAAAATTGGTCGCTGATGACGGTCGCTGAAATGTGCCGGTCACTATTATTCCTTCCGGTCGCTAAAAATCGGTTGCAATTTCCGCCGCAAAAAATTTCGGTCGCTAATATCGGTCGCATGACGTGGTGCCACGTCAGTACAATGCTAATTAGGCTTTAGCGACTACATCGGTCGCTAATGTCGGTTGCTGTTTATCCGGTCGCTGTTATCGGTCGCTAATGTGCACTCTAGCGACCTATTTCGGTCGCTATGTTAATACTAACGACCGCAATCGGTCGCTAAATGTCGATCGCTAATAGCTGTTTTTCTTATAGTGAAAATAAAAGAATTGTAACAATTTACACGTACTTGGAAGGATCCCTATAATATATACGAGGACCTTATATTAATACACTGATCAGCTGCATGCATGCATGCCCTTTTACCATTTTTGATCTCTTTCTTTTTCTTTTCTGTATTTAGACCTAATAAAATTCCTAAGACATATAGATAGTTTATTAGTACTCCAGGTGACATCCAATGTTACACAGGTATATTTTATAGAATGCTTTTGTCCATTTTCTCTTGGAATTGTTTTATGCCTCGAGATACGTAGATATCTCGTTGTATCTACCACATTCTTACGTACGTACTCCAATTATCAGATGATGAAAACAAAAATAATTATATTTCGGCTCCCCAATCCAAAACGTACGTACGTGATACAAACCTCTCACAATTTGTTTTTCTTGTCAAAAATTAACAAAAGAAATTAAAGTGGTGCTCATGCATGTCATGTGCAGTATGCGTGCCAGAATATATCTGATATTCACACATACCAACCTGTCCCCTCCCCGCATAATCACATTCCGTAGCGTGGTTTGGGACATGCATGCATGTACAAAATAACATACATAACCAAAATCAGGTTCAAATGTTGCTAGTTTACTCAGATCCAGTTAAGGTAAAATTATCACTGTTATTGATGAAATTTTATTCGAATTTTAATTTACAAATAGTTGTAAAGCTATTCAGAGGATAATTAGGTATGTTCTGAAGTGGATGACCGGTAGATTAGGAAAATTCTATAGCTACCCAAAAATTATATAATTTTTTGTTGTATTAATTATAATAAATATTATATTTGTGTTGGCGTGCAAATGGGTATTTGATTTAAATGCAACATTTTTTATATCAGATATAACAAAAAATTATAAAATTTTGTAATGATATGTGATGCAACAATTTTATCGTAATTCAATCATGTGATAAGACCTCTTATTTTATTATGCATAGTTACAAATTTGAATCTATCCGAATCAGTACATGAGCTACATAACAAAATTGTTGTAACATTTTTCTAGATCCTTTCCTCCCTCCCCAGATTCTCGCTGAACCCATATATAGGATTATTATAATTTTTTGAGAATTTGACCAATAGAATTGAAATGTAATAGTACACGTCATTAAAATTATATATTAAAAAAACATTAAATAAAGACAATCTAGCTCCCTCACATATTACTTATCCATCTAATCAACATGCATGATAGGAAAGGAATATGAGTATACTTATAATTAAATTATATTATACAAACTCAACTACTCAAGCAATCAATATAGGTAGTCAAATTTTGTCCCTAGCTAGCTATTGGTTCCATTATTGATTTCATGATTTCATCAGTAAAACCTCCCTACTACTTGGCACTAGCTCTTTGCTCGCTACTTGCATGTCCTATATATTTGTCTATATCTAAATAGAATCACAGATCTTAATTAATTAGCTCTCCAAGAACAATGAGAACAAGTTCCATGGGGGAGTACTCTGGAAAGGGAATGATCGAAAATGGTGAGGAGGAGGAGAGAAATATTGAGGTCAAAACGAAGCGGGGAGGGATTAGAACAGCTTCTTAATTAATTACACATTTCGAATTTATGTCTATTCAGTGGGAAAACTTAGTTTTATACTGCTAACTTGGAATAATTTGGTTCTTTACCAAAATTCATGCACATCATATACATAAACTGCCAATCATGTACCAATAGGAATTAAGATAGGTTGGCCTCTTAAATCCATAGCTTTGATCAAGATTTGATTTACTTAGCTCAACAAACAAAAGAATGTTCATAAAATAGTTTAAAATTTATATTTATTTTGTTCAAAACTATTTAAAAGATTAAATAAAAATTTATTGTTTTGTATTATACCTTCCTAATTTTAATTTTACTTCCTGAAATTGACAAGAACATTGTCTTGTGAGATAAATTTAAGGAGATGGAAGAACAAAAATACATAGGAGAAAGAATTAATGTCAGAACTTTTACGACCTTAATGTTCCACCAATTTTGTCAGTTCCATTATCAGTCTAGTTACATCGATTATTTTAAACAAAAATAAAAATTAATTTTGTCCATAGATTTCTCATCTCAAATAATAGGAATAAAAATATTCGGTTAGATATGATATTAAATGATGATAAAAATTTATTCTTAATATGTTTTTATAATACTTGTAATTGCGAATTGGATATTTGGGGGTAGTAATATTGTGATGTAGTACTTTTTTCTTGAAAAAATTTAAAAACAAAACAAAATAATTGCCAATTCGCGTTCTCTTCCGGTCTTCCTCTTTCTTCTCGAACATTCATTCCCTTATTGGGGTTTTCTTGGAATGCGATTGTTGGGATTCCGGAGCGCTGAGAAGATGAGTACAGTGCAGAGTTTTTGGGGAGTTGATAATTATCCCATACCTGACCAAGCTTTTTGTATTCAGCCCAATGCCATCTTCAGGCTACAGGTTCATCTGCTTCTTCACTATCTTTATGTTTTTGTTTTATTTGAGACTTGGGTGGGAGAAAACGCAAGGACAAATCTTGGGGACAAAAAAACACTCTTCCCATCTTACAGAAATTAATTAATTTTACTAAAGTTCCAGTCTTTGGGTCGGATGCAATTTGAACTTTATTTACAATGTTATTATTACATTTGGTTATGATTCCCAACAAATTCAAGGGCCTGTTCATTAGCGACTTATAAGTCGGTCAACGAACTTATAAGTCATTAAGTCAATAATCCTGTTCGTTTGCAGCTTTTTTTTTTGACTTATAAGTCGAAAAAAAAGTCAAAAAAAAAGAAGCAAGTATTTGTGACTTAAAAAAAGTGACTTATAAGTCATTTTTTTTAAGTTGGTCAACTGTTATGAAATGACAAAATTGGCCCTCCTTGTTTTTTTTCTCTTCTTCTTATTAAAGGACATTTTAGTAATCTTTACATTTTACTTAATTTATAAGTCATTATTACCCGAACACATCCACAACTATTACTTATAATTCCCGACTTATAAGTAAAAATACTCCCGAACACTTTTACTTATAAATCTACTAAAATTTTAACTTATAAATCTACTAAAATTTTAACTTTAAGTCAAAAAAAAAAAAAGTCATTCCCGAACAGGCCCCAAGTAGCAAAAGTGGTGAACCCTGAAATTTTCTGAGCCATTTGAACTTTGTGCCGAATGCTTCTTCTTAATAAGGCAACATGACTACTTATTTACTTCTCCATGTATTTCATGTATTGGCTTTTTGTTTCATAATCTAAAATTTTGCATATCAAAAATAAATTCTCTAATGATTTGTTGTGAAAACTATACGAAATTGAACTTGTAATTGGTAAAGATGATTTTCTACATGGAAACCAGTCTAAAAACCTAAAAAGGATGAAGCCCATTATGTGTATACTAATATTCCAGTGCGTATCACTTTTTAAACAAAGTTTGAACTTATCAGGGTACTAGCTCTGTATGAGCAGGATGATGTTTAATGCTTTTTCAAAATCTTGTTTTTTGAGACTAGAAAGAAAGTTTAGAAGTTGCCAAGCCATATCTGTAAGTTTGTGAATTTGATTATTTCTAATCAGCGTACCCTTATGTTTGTGCATTATGACAGCAAATGATGTATGTGATAGATTTGCGGGCTCTGGTTTTCATGCCAACATGATAACATACCTGACTCAAGAGCTAAACCTGCCACTGGTAAAGGCCTCCATCCTCACCAACTTTGGTGGCACGTCCAGTTTCACACCACTGATTGGGGCGTTGATTGCCGACTCTTTTGCTGGCCGGTTTTGGACAATTATTGTTGGTTTCATAATTTATGAACTGGTCTCTCTCTCCGTCTAAGTCTATATTGCTGATATAGTTGTTCTTGTAGTTGGCTCTTTTTATAATTTATAACTAGTCTGCTTGGCACACAGTCCTGCATCTGCTTATTTAATTTACTAAACTTTTGAAAATTAATAGGATAACTTATAAGCAGTGGGCGATTTAGTTATTGAGTTAAATGAAACTACTTACCATTTCAGAGAATAAGACCTATTCTTCTAACTTATTAGTGAATGAAAAAGATGCTAGTTCAAGGTAGAGATGAGAAAAAATCCTTACATAATGGACAGGTTCATAAAGAAGGGTTGACCTGATAGATATACAAGATAAAAAGATAATGAATTATATAATTCTTACCTGTAATTGTCACATATATGAGCACATTGTGCAACCTTTTTGAGACTAATCATTTCCACTTGGACTAGTGGATTAGCACTGATCTCCCTTAGGAGTTGTACACTTGTACTTCACTAGATAATGCTACCACCTGTTAATTTTATTTCCAGAGTATACATTCAAGCCTCATTCGTTTAACTCGTGAAAGGCACGAACTATGTATATCAAAGTTTGGAAAAATATAAAACAAAAAGGAGGAGGGATAGTTAATCATAGGACCTTTTTGTTTTGATATACCACTAAGATTTTGATTTTCTTGCCACAGGGAATGGTGAGCCTCACCACATCAGCAGTGCTGCCACAGCTCCGCCCCCCATCATGTCCAACTCAGGAGAACTGCATAGAAGCCTCCCGTCAACTTTGGGTTATCTACATCTGTCTACTTCTCACATCTATTGGATCAGGTGGCATTAGGCCTTGTGTGGTTACCTTTGCTGCGGACCAGTTTGACATGTCCAAATCAAAAACAGAGTCTCGAGGATGGAATTTCTTCAATTGGTACTATTTTTGCATGGGATTGGCCATGCTAACTGCTCTTACTGTAGTCGTTTATATCCAAGATCATGTCAGTTGGGGTTGGGGTCTTGGAATTCCAACCATGGCCATGGCTTTATCCATTATTGTTTTTGTGGTAGGCTCTCCTCTTTATAACAAAGTAAAACCAGGAGGGAGCCCATTAGTTAGGTTGGCTCAGGTTATTGTTGCTGCCGTGAAAAAGAGAAAAGCAGTTGCACCAGCAGACCCCCGTCTCCTATACAAGAATAGAGAGCTTGATGCAGATATTTCGTACAATGGTAGGCTTCTACACACAAATCAGTTCAGGTAACACCTATCATATGTTTAATTTACATAAATGTCTTGTGCATTCATACATTTTGACATGTCTAATAAATTTGAAGATAGGTTGAATGTACATTGAGCAGTATTATACATAATTAATGCAGCTCACTGGAATTTCATCACTTTCAAACAAAATAAACCTTTAACATGCTGGAATTTCATCACTTGGTTTAGGTACATTAGAAATTGAACGTTAGGAGTTTTGTGCATCTAGTTATATCAAGCATATCTTTTATATCTGGCTTCATATCAGAACTGTTGAAAATTGTAGAGAATGAAAGTTTCGTTTAAGTTAAATTAGAATTCAGTTTCATCTGAGGTGGAAGTAGCAGTTCTAGAAACCTTTACACCCCAATAATTTCACTTACTGAATGCTGTCTAACTTCTTGTGCTGATGTTTGGCTGGTGGTTTGATCGAGCTGCTATAGTAACTGATGCTGATGCAAAAGATTCACACTCCCCAAATTTATGGAGGCTAGCCACTGTACACAGAGTTGAGGAGCTAAAGTCAATCATCCGGATGTTGCCCATATTACTCGTCACTTCAAATTCGCATCAAAACAGCTTCACCATCCTACAAGCTCATAGCATGAATCGTCACCTCTCTCACTCCTTTGAAATACCTCCAGCCAATTTATCAATCTTCAGCGTCGTCACCGTACTCATTGGCCTCGCTGTATACGTTCTTGCCACTATCGGCATTAGTTGAGTTGAAGCGGAAATCAGTGGCTGCAGATCACCACTTGGTAGACAAGCCAACTGCTATTGTACCCATAAGTGTATTTTGGCTGGTTCCTCAGTTTTGCCTACACGGGGTAGCTGAAGTTTTCATGTCTGTCGGGCACTTGGAATTGGAATTTCTTTACAACCAATCCCCGGAGAGCATGAAAAGCACGGCAGTGGCACTCTATTCACATGCAATATCTATAGGAAATTATATTGGCACCCTGATGGTGTCAATGGTTCACAAATACACTGGCCCAGAAAAAAATTGGCTTCTGAATCAAAACCTCAACAGGGGGAGATTGGATTGTTATTACTGGCTAGTGAGTGGAATACAAGTAGTGAATCTCGTATATTATGTAATATGTGCTTGGTTTTATAGTAGTAAGCCTTTGGAAGAGGTAAAAGAAAGCAATGAAAGAGATCTGGAGTTGGCTGCAGAAAAAATTCTATCTTAAGGCATTGAATTGTGTTAATGGAAATGCAGAAACAGAGGTAACCAGAGAGAATGCTAGCTACTAGAATTTAGGATTTTGGAGGGGTATATTGAATAGATGAGGAAAATGGAAGAAGTGGTAATTCTATGGAACTTCTGGGGATCGGTAACATTTGGCTTTATAAATGCACTCATACTTAGTATGGCTGTGGGAAGAACTTTTTCACGTGGAAGAGTACAGTATCCCAGTCTCTAGGCCAGTTATTTTTAAGGGAATTGTTGAACTTTTAAAGTTGATTTCTCTCAAAGAATCTGGATGGATGGATGGATGAATGGAAGGAGTATTGATTATATTCCACTATCGTATGATTCATTACTGTATTTTAATTAAAATTATACATGAGTTTACTGGAATATACACTAGATATATTATAAATGCATATTCTAGTGCAAATTAAAAGTAAATCATTGAGAAAAATTAAAGCACTTCAAAATAAACAACAACATAAAACATTAGCAAAATAATGAAACCATCACCACCACATATCTCCAATAAGTACAAATTTACAGTCTCAATTTCTTTCTTATCTCTTATTATCCAAATCCCATTTATTACTTGCGATATACTTCGTGTATTTTTTTTTACAATTAAGTTGGTAGATGAACATCAATAATACAAGGGATGAGACATAGCATGAGTTAAAACAGTACTAAATATAAATTGATATATAATGATCTTAACTGATTGAAATATCCTCCTCCACAAATCTCTCTTTCACGCTTACGTGTAACCCACCTTTCATCCTCAGAGTTAAAGACAACACATACTCGGGATTTTTATCCTTATGCACCACCTCTATTTTGAACCTCTCAATTACTGATGCAATAATTGACTTCATTTGAATATAGGCCATATCTTTTCCAGGGCACATCCTCGGCCCCGCATGAAATATCGGAAACTTATATGCACTCTCTTGCTTACACATGCCGTTTTCATCAAGCCACCGTTCCGGCCGATATTCACAACAATCTTTCCCCCAAATATTCTCCATTCTAGCCATCGCATAAGCATTATACGTCGCGAACCACCCCTTTTTAATAATCATACCGTCCGGCCAAATGTCGTCCTTTAGGCACGCTTTAGTATCAACTGATACGGGCGGATACAATCGTAACGCTTCCGATATTGCTGCATGGAGATATTGCATTTCACGTAACTCATCAAAACTAAACGTATCGCCTGTATTTTTACCGCCATTTTCCCGGATTAATTTGAGTTCTTGCAGTATTTTTTCAGTTACATCCGGTCTTGAAGATAATTGCCAAAAAAACCAAGTCAAAGATGATGAGGTCGAGTCTCGGCCGGCTAAAATGAAACTAATTACGATATCTCGGAGGAATTCTGCCGAATTTTCGGTTTCCGTCATGAACCGGGATAACAAGTCTTGGTCTTTCCTCTCTACCCGCTCTTGCAATCTCGACCGTATGATCTTATCCGCAAACTCATGGACGATCTTGATTGAATTCCGTAGTTTTCGCTCCGTTCCGATATTGAGGAATTTTTTAATATCGCAAAACACCGGTAAGATATACAAAAATCGGCCGGCACTTAGTGTTGCGGCTTCTTCAAAAGCTTGCATGAACTCGCTCCCGGCAGTTCCATCGCCTTTTAGGCAACCCGGATCAACATTAAAAGCCAACTTACAAATATTATTGAATGCAAACCGCTCTAAAAGGTCTTGGATATCCAAAATTCGATTTGACTCGGCCGATTTTTTAAGAATCGGGATGAACCCGGTTTGTAATTCGACCGTGGTTATATCCATGGCAAAATTTCTGAACGATTTTGTGTTGAACTCGTAGCTGGCGGTTTTACGCTGGACTTTCCAAGGATGACCGTCCGAGTTAAAGATGCCTTGGCCGAGAAAATCTTGGAGGAGGTTAATGAATCGGGGGCCTTTTGGGTAATTTTCAAAGTTGGTTTTGAGGATGTGTTCGACGTTTAACGGGTTGGCGGTAATGATGCCGTTGATCTTGCCGGGACGGCTGAATACAGCGGAGTTGGTGGGGCAGCGGGAGAGGACTTGGGTGCTCCATTGGAGGAAGCGGTGGCGGTTTTTGACGAATTCGGGCAGGGATCCGAGTAGTGGGTAAGATTTGAAGCTTGGTATTTTGGGGGAATTTGGTTGGAGGTGGAAGAAATATAGGTAGAGATAGACGAAAAAGATGGCGGAGAAGAGGAAGGTTTGGAGAGAGAATAGTTCCATGTTTAGAGTTCAGAGGTAGAAGAAAGGGGCGAGTGAAGGTGTGTTGAGTCAATGCTATGGTTTTGAATGCTAAATTTTGGATTGGAAATATATTAGAGTTCCTAGGAAAATATGTAATAAAAGAAAATATTATACAAAAGAAGAAAAAAAAATGAAATAAAAAGTTTTATTGTTATCAACAATATTATAATTTATTTAATATTTTAAAATTAATCATCATAATTTATTATATATCATTCTATCCTTAATTATTCAAATATCATATTATTATTTTAAGTGTAACAATAAAATATAAAATAAATTCTTAATTTTTACAAAATCTGTAAATTGAAACCGACTAGAATATAATTTTTGTAGCTAAAACCCAAGATTTGGTAATAAGTTTGGGTATTCCTGGTATTGCACCAAGTTCATATAATCCCTAGAAAAAAGAAGAACGAGATTTCTAATTTACCACGACATCGTTCTGTTTTTTAAAATTATTTATTAAATTATATTTTAATATTACTTCTGGCATTAATTTTAGATTCAAAATTATTATCATTAAGATAAAAAAAAAAATAACATTTATATTTGATTTCCTTTTTATTTGCGTTTTTCAAAAGTTCCAACTGTACTAGAGTTTCTTCCGAGTTTGTGTTATAAGGAAATTTAGGTTATCTGGATGAATGAAATGAATAACTTTTAAATACCCTAGTCGATAATATAAGAGTAAATATATATTTATCAATATTTTATATTTATTTTAACAATAATTAACACTTTAGAAAAGTGATATGTATTACTTTGACAATATCAAGAGTGTTTTATATAACAAAAAAAAATCGTATAATTTCTCTGTTCTAAATTATAAGATAATTGTTGATTTTTAAGAGTTAATTTGATATATTTTCGGACTCAAAATTAAGATGATTAATTAAAAATTATAAAATAATAAATTCTACAATGAGTAATATTTTTTAGATAATTTAGAATTTTTATCCTTGTATCGACTAAAATCTAAAGAATTCACATCAATTTAAAAATGTCTTAGATTTAACTTCAAAAAATTAGTAATAAAGTTATTGTGTCGATAGCACATCATTTCATTTACGTTTTTTTATTTTCATCACTATTTTTTTTGAAAGCAAACTGATATTATTATATATTCATATCAAACCACAAACTAACAAAAGCACAAAGCAGTTCAAGAGTTAAAACTACACAACGAGTGGTGGCTGGCTCTCCCTGCATTATCAAAATCCAAGTCTTTTTAACAAAAGTAAGAGTGGAATCAAAAAGTTTCTACTGGTTTACAACTTCTTTGGCAATGCAATCAGCTAGTTGGTTGGCTTCCCCAAGTACCGGTTGAATCTGGATTTCCCAAGCCTTTGCTAGAAAATAAAGATTACTAGTAATTAATAATAAGATTTATTATTTTAAATTTATAATATTAAGTTTAAATTTTAAAATATTTATAATTGAATTTTTAAAATTAATAATAATATTATATTTTAAAACGGATGGAGTAACTTTTTTTGCTTTTTTTTACGGAGAAGAACTTATTATAAAGATATATCTCAATCTTAAGATCTAATTAAAGAGTCCAGACCAGGGAGGATCAGGGGAAACATAGAAAAATCATCATCTTTAACTTTTAGAAATATTTGAGTGACATAAATTTAGTTGTTTTAAATTTGAAAAATGTTATCAATTTTAAATTTTAAATTTTAAAATTCTTTTGAAAATTATTTGTCAAACTGTTCTTTATTAATTTTTACTTGAAAACATTTTCTTCGTCAATTTTATTAATAAATAAAAATATTTCAACTCATCACAAAACTCTATCGTACGCTAACTAACGTGTACTTGTTTCTATTTCCAAATTGGAATAATATCCCCCACAATCACACCTGCATCTTTATTCCATGTTCAGAAATGCCGGCACTCCTTAAATTATAGCAAGTTAAAGTTGCTTTCCATTTACGTTGATAGAGAGAGACTTGCCATTTTGTTATTTCCATTTTCTTGAGAATGCACTTTTCATTGTCCCCCTATATTTTGCATATCCTTATCATATTTATCAAACTTAAAATAGACCTATTCAAACTGGTGGTTTGAATTAGCTTAGATTTTTTAATTCTATTTCAATCTCTGGAGCGATGGAATTAATGAGATTTGATTCATAAAAAGTTCAAATATTACATCAGAAATAAGTTTTACTTCATTGAGATTGGCACTTTAAAGTTTAATTTTATATGTATTTATCACTTACATTGGGTGTGTGTGTGTGTGTATATAATAAAACTGCAAAGAGTTTTGGTTATACGCCTAAAACCATGAGTTTAAATTCAACCTTTAAAAAGGTAGAAAAACACCCTTATTTTGAAAGGAAATAAATATTATTTATTTTTTAAAAATTAATATTTTGACAAGCTACTTTTCACATGAATTAAGTAGTCTTGCACTTACTTTTTTTTTTTAAAAAAATAATTATGAAAACGTTAAATTTTACGCGTAATAATAACATTTCCTTTAAAAATTGGGTTGATCCGACTTGAGCTCAAAAACCTGCTCAAAATATAGAACTTATCAAGTAGTGTTAGAAGTGTTAAACGTTAGAATATCATATTTTAAGAACCATGTTTTCTTATTTTACATTACTTTAGAGTGTTACATCACACGAGTCACACCCGTATAGTGGTGCACAAATAGATTGCTTGGTCTCATTCGGTCTAGGTTTGTCAAACTTTGATCTTTAACCAGGCCAGGTCAGACCAAACTTATTGGTTGAAATGGTGACCTGCGCAAGTCTGCCGACCAGGCTAGGCCAACCCTTTTTTACGGAATTCAAAACTCTAGACAGTAGCATAAAGTATTTCTAAGTTATTAAAAACAGTTTTATGGAAGTACTCTATAAAACAGGATAAAAAAGTTATGAAGAAATTTTTTGAAAAACAGACCACACTATTTTAAAAAGTACAAACCCTGATTTCATACAAACTTTGCATCTTTATATGCAGAAATGAAATAAATACAAAAAATAAGTTTACCAAGCAAAAATTTATTACACTAAGTGTAAATATATTTTCTAGACTAAACATACAAATGAAATCAATATTTAATCTCATGAAAAAGCAACTTGTTATTCGCAAAACAAAATATTTGTTTATCTAAATTAAAACAAATTTGTACTATCAACCTAACTTTTAAAAAACCTTTTAAACCCCCAAAGACATAAAAAAAATAGTATAATTAAAAGCAAAAATTAAACATAATCTTGTAAAAACCCCAAATTAAAAGGATCAATTTCTTTAGACCCCTAATAATCAAAACAGAAAAAAGCACAATGTATAACTTAAGATCCTAAATCCACACTTTCAAAACAATTTCATCACAACCAAACAAACAGATTTATATATGAAAAGAAATTTACAAAATAGGTAAACACAAACTGGATGAGAAAGAAAACCGAACCACAAAATCACATCATTCAAGCTATCAACTCTGGCGATTAGGATCTGGTTGTAAGCTAGTATGTAACGTCCCCAAATTCCGGTTCTTTGAACCTCATATCTGGTTCGCCACTGTATAACATTTTTCTTATCGTTCATGACTTACAACAATATTATAATTGCTAAATAATCATTTATTAAAAACTTTACAACATCTCTTTCTATTTTATAATCACAATCTTTACAAATTTCTAGTATGTCTTAATATCATGCATGATACGAGTTCATTCTATTACAATCAATTTAAGTATTTAAACACTCACAATACACTATAACTATTTCTTTAATTACATAATCATTTTACCTGTCTAATTCGGATTCATAATTACAATAATCGTTTAGACTTTCATTGAAAGTAATACGCATTCTCAATCTTTGATCTTTATTGAAAACTTTGGATATCTCGCACTTATCTGAAAGTGTTGATTTTATAGTAAGAGTGACCATGACGGCTCAACAAGTATAACAGTTACACATAACATATTGCATGCTTCACATACTATAAATACTCTGCATTTTATACCTATATCATGCTTTTTATGCTCTCTTTTTTTATAAATACTTCATACTTTTTATGCATCACATATAATACACAATTATCCTCTATTAAGTCATGCTTCATATTTTGTACATACTTCACATGTAATCATACTTCATGCTTTTTACATATCACAAATATCATCAATATATTTTCATATCAATAATTTAATATCACATTGTAACATAGCAATGCACATAGGAGCAAGTTCTGAAAATTTTATTTGCTTCGCTTCTATCATTTATACTTATTTTGCGTCTTTCGTTCAACCTACAATTTATATATGAAATTGACATCATCATTAATTACAATGACTATTACTTAGTCTTCACTCTTTATATAAGACTCTAACTTCAAATTATTAACTCTTAAGATGTCCGACAAACGAACTCTTAAGTTATGGACAAAAATCATAGTCCAAAATATAGTTCGGACATGTCGGGTATGCTTAACCAACTTACACCTTCACTACACGTTCTTCGTACGACCCACTTTTAATAAGTTGTCTAAATTAGTCACAAATGGACTATTTACAATGGTTTAATTTAATTAAACTTTCTTCTTTTACATAAATTAATGATTTTGACATTTAATAATCTATCAAATACCTCAAAATATTATCTATCTTTAATAGTATACAACTACATTCAAATAATATTAATCATTTAATAATATTTTAATCACTTATTAATATTATTAACCATTTAAAAATATTTTAATCTCTTACTAATACTATTAATCATTTAATAATATTTTAATCATTTATTAACATTATTAACCATTTAATAATATTTTAATCTCTTACTAATATTATTAATCATTTAATAATATTTTAATCACTTATTAATTTTAATAACCATTTAATAATATTTTAATCTCTTACTAATATTATTCACCATTTAATAATATATTAATATACTTCAAATAATACCAATAGTTAATTTTTTAACTGTGTTAACCTTAGTCTTTATTTTAAATATTTAGCTATCATTTAGTCGCAAATAGACTCTATATATATTGGTTTAGTATTTAAACACATTTATTTTACACTTATTTTAACTTAATTTTTCAAAGAAAACACGGTCCGGACCAACCCGTCCCGACCCGGAAAGCAAAAACATGTTTCTGGCAGTGTATTTGATCGCTGCAGCGGTGGTTTCCACCGCTGCGGCAGTAGTACAAAAATCAGAAACCTTAATTTGTGGACTGCTCGACCCTCCTTCACTCAAACTGCCATAACTGCTTCATTTTAAAATATTTTGGGGGTGATTCTTGAGTCCATTCTTATAAGAATTTCCCCCTCTACAATTTCTCTTTAGATCACAAATCCAAATTTCAAACGAAAGTAAGCTTAAAATTACTTACAAGGACAAAATGAAAACTAACTTCATAAATCCTTGATTTGATTGGTTCAAACATGATGCTAAAAGTATTATTTGCTAGACCATCATGTTTTATGACTCTACATACATCATATACATATCATACATCATATATAACCTCTCTAGTTCAAACATTTAATAATATAAAATAAAAATATCAAAATTAAGAAAACTTTTAACCTTTTTAAGTGATCTTCTTCTTGATAGAGTTTTGCTAGGACTCCTTCTCTTTCTTTTTCTTCCACCCGAAATGACCAATACTCTTGGTGATTCTCTTAAACTCTCTCAAATGAGCTCTCACTTATCTTTAAAATAATTCTATTTCTAAACTTAGTGAATGAACAAATTGACTAATTCTTGCTAGCTTTAGTGATGAGTGATATTTGTAGGACTCAACTAACCTCATTTATCATCCACTAATCAACTAATATAAGTGAATTAAAGGTTTAATCAATACTTACTATTTTAGTGTATGACTACTTGATTGACTTGGTGATTGACCACCAAGAATGACAATTTGATTGACTAGGGTGGTTGGGTAGTTGGTGAGCAAATCATCAACACTTAACCCACATGTAGTTAACTCTCTAACTCTCTATAATATATAAAGTTAAAGTTCTACGCTTAATATTGGTCACTCAAATACCCAACCTTAGTTAAGACTTATCTTATTTATATATTTACATATTTATAAATCTCCTAACAATTAATCATAATGTGGTTAACTCTTTATATTCAAATGACCCAGGTTAGTTCACACACTCAACTATGGTCCAAACTCCTCACATCAATATATATACTTATTTTTATCATTTTTTTCCAATTAACACAAGTAAGGTTAATTATCTATAATTAAGTATACATATATATTCAATATATTTATATATTTACTAACACTTAACTCTAGTATTGGTTAATGTTTTATTTTTATTATCATTTAGGGTTAACCACTAACCCAACAATGGTTATTCTCTACAAACATAAATTCATAAATTTAAGGAATTGACCATCTTGATTAACTTGGTGATAGATAAGCTTTCTTATTATTACTCGTAGTTAATTCATTTAACTAACATTGGTTAACTCTCTACAAATTCATATATTTATAACATGTATATTTATATTCACCAATAACTTTTTTATTTAAATCACATTTTAGCATGAATTAACAAAGTGAATGACCAATTTAAATTGAATACAAGAAACATGCAACTTCACTCAATCCCTAAGTGGGGCCCCATTTTTGGTCAACACTCCACACATTTTCCATTTTTCCTTTATTTTTATTAGTTATATATACACATATATACAATACTTGCAATTTTTTCAAACAATTAACTAAGGAATGGTTAATCTCTACAAACATGCAACCCATGGTTATCTACCAATTATATCTTGGTAAATTATATACATACATAATTGTATCTGTAATATTCTTTCACCAATTAACTCATGTAAGGTTACTCTCTTATAACAACTAACCCAAGGTGAAACTACCAACCTCACTTAGTTAATTATCATCCATCAGGTATATATATAATTATGTAGCTACACATTTTACTATCAACTAACCAATGTATAGTTAAAGCTTTAACTTATTTGTCACTTAAGGTTACTCAATTAACTCATCCATGGTTAATTCTCATCATCACATTCATTCATCTAACAATTAACTAATATTTGGTTAATGCCCTCTCTTGCCTACCAACTAGGGTTATTCAAATATATTTACATTAGTTAATTCTCTACACTCACAAATACTTGAAAAATATTTTCCCAACACATTGACCAATATTTGACTTTTAAGTTTGGACTCAATGTTTGGGCTACTAGTTTATTTTATTTGGGCTCATTACTTTAAATTGTTACATTAACTTCATTGGGCTTCCATATTAATTTGTTTAGACTCATCATTTAAATTGGTTGGCTACATAATACTACTAACACATCTTCCATGACTTGGGTTAGGTAATTAATTCAATTAGACTACCTTATTTAAATCCATTGGGCTACTTTTCCAAGTACCCCATATATTAACTACATTTAAACCACTTGGACTTTTATTAATTCTTTCATCGGACTACCCTTAGACATATTGCTTGGGTTAGTCCATTAGTCACTTAATTAAATCACTTGGACTCTTTATGGACTTAATCCATAAATTTATTTGGATCTATTTATAATTACCAACAAGACTTAAAACAATTAAAATATTGGTCTTGTTTTAATCCATCGTTGGACTTTATACTACTATAACTTGATAATTAAGTTAATTACTTAATTAATTAATTTCTTAATATTGTTATTCTAGGCAATCATTCTAACTTTTCTATAACTTAACTCATAACTAATATAATTAATCTAATTAATTATATTTCATAATGTTCCTTCTTACTCCATATTAAAACTAATTAATTTATTAGTTTTATTGAGTATTAATTTACTCATATTCTTATTTGGTTAAAAAGTACATTTTAGGTATATATATATATATATATATCAATATAACCACCTTCACTTCTTAATTGAATTTATTTTTTTAATAAATTCTCCACATGTATCGTTATAATATTCTCACATTTAATTCCTGACAAATAAATTAGGTTAAAAAAATTGTTTATTCATTTTCTACACATCTCACTTCTCCACTCTAAGTTTTAAACCTTAACATTTAATTAATCATTTAAGATCTTATCTACAAATCTTGTAAATATCCGAGGTATTACATAGTATCTAAAAGTTTGTAAAGCTTTTTATGATACTTCACCTTTCTCTCATTCCTAGATGAATCCCCTGCAAACGTGAGGTTTTATTAGAGTGAGAAGACATGGACCTGAAGTTCAACTCCTTCATGGTGCAACTTTATTTGGGCTGGACTCCGTGCTAACTTATTTTATTTGGGTTGGGTTGTACTTGTACAGTAGTGGGGGTTGATAATGGTTTGGGGCTGGTGGCAGGCCTACATGCTAGGCTATTTTAGGCCAAGGTCAGGTCAGGCTCAGGCCTTTTTCCAGGCTAGGCTATATGCTAAAAAATTAGCCCTCTTTGGAGCCTTCAAGTAGGGCTTTTTCACGCCAGACCTAGGCCGGATCAAGGCCAGGCCTCAGGCCTTTTCTGTACCACTACACCCATACACATGCTGACTAATTCAGCGCCATGAGATTTTCTGTAACTAAAATTTTCTATTTTTCTATGTCGAGGTCTATGACGACTGTTTTTATGATCTATGACGACGGTATGCCTTCACTTGTTTAATATTTTTAATGGCATATTCGCAATTCCTATCAGTAGATATTTCAAAAATACCATTACTTGTTAAATATTGCGGATGATATTTTAGCAATTTTCGTCGTTCGAAGTATTATATTGTTGGCGATGAGTTTGTTAATTTAAATGGTAGGGACATTTTGGACAATATCTCTTGTCGCAGTATAATACTGTAAATACTTGGATATTATACTCCGGACAAGGGTTATATAAGCCGTCAGATCTCTGCCTAGACGAGTAAGGATAATTCTAGTTTTATAATATTGTCAATGAATCGGTGCCTTATATATATATATATATATATATATATATATATATATATATATATATATATATATATATATATATATTGCGCCATTTTATACATTGTAGAAAAAAAAAAGATACATAATATTCGTTCTAAGTTAACATAAATTAGATAATTTGTTCTATTTTTCTTCATGTTGCTATAAGTGATTCTAGAATTTTATAAATCTTTTTATAATTATTTTTTGAAATTTGGAATTATCTTACGATATGTTTGATGCGCTAACGGTCGTTAAAAGGAAATGTGTAAGACCCCGAATTTTATGAAATACAAAATTTAATTTTTCTTCATATATATTTTTTTGAAACAGTAAGTGGTTAAATCGATCAAGTTAAAAGTTAAGGATGTTATCTGCAAATTTTATTTTGTCGGACAATATTCGCTTCGTCGGGGAATATTCGTTTGGTCGGGGAATATTCGTGTCGTACGACGGCGCCGAAATAACAAATTATTGGTGGACCCCACAACGGAATATTTGTCGGATATAGAAAACGAAAGAAATAATCTTTTTAAATAAAATTAGTCAACGGAACTGTTAAAATACCGGTGATAAAAGAATAGTAGCATACGGTAGTTTTTGGTATTTTCTGTAGCACACGGTACTCTACAGTAACACACGGTATTGCATAGTGTCTCATATTATTGGTCTGATAATTGACACCGTAACTGTTACGCATCATTTCATCGATAATTGTCACTGCATAATATTTTATATTATCAATTCAATAATTGTTGTTACACAGTATTTTGTATTATTGATTTAATAATTGTCACAGTAACATATGCACAGTAATTCACATTATTGAATCAATAATTGTCATTACACAGTAACGTATGCTTTCTTTTACATTATTATTATCTCTATTATGATGTTATTTAAACAATTGTATTTCATTAATTTATTGACTTGATATCTAAGAGCTAACTATACTGTATTTATAACAATTAGTCATAATAATTGAATTGATAAAGTTATTTGTTTATAATATAAAGTTAGGTGATTATTAGGTGATATGAAATGAATGGTGTAGATTAAAGTGTGAATTATTGTTGAATAATTGAATTGATTTGTTTATAATATAAAGTTAGGTGATTATTAGGTGATATGAAATGAATGGTGTAGATTAAAGTGTGAATTATTGTTGAATAATTAAATTGATTTGTTTATAATATAAAGTTAGGTGATTATTAGGTGATATGAAATGAATGGTGTAGATTAAAGATAATATAATATTTGAAATGGATGGTGTAGATTAAAAGATGATCTTTAAATGAATGGTTTAGATTAAATGAATGATAAGATTTTTGGCTATAAATAGAAGCCTTAACTTAAGGATTTTTCATAAACTTCCTTACTTGTTCTTTCTTTCTCTCTCTAAATACTTTTTGTGTAAGTTCTCTCTAAGTGTTCTTAAGTCATTCCTAGTTTTGAAATCTTTTGCATTCTTCTTTGAATTCCCGAGTAGAATTTTCTTATGTACAGCAACTCTTTCGAAAAATCGTAGTAAATTCATTATTTGTCAGAATTTAATGAATTAAAAGCTTGTCTCTTCAGTTTTTCGTCCTCTACAACTTTGAAGAAGGAAGAAAAGTCATCTGAAATCATCTTCATGTCTTAAAATACTAAAAACCGTAACCTATTCTGATTTTCGTCACTATTTTCAGTCTTAGTTTTGAAAATTCATAACTCATTCATATTAACTCCGAATTGAGTGATTCTTGAGTCTATGCCGTCTATCTTTTCGAGAGTAACATTATTTTAAAAGCATAAAGAGATTTTAAAAACTCTAGAAGACTCAAAAGTCAGATTCCTTACTGCTACAAACAAGGAAGGATTTGTTCGGCTATAAACTTGTTTCACAATATCAAGGTAAGGAATGTCATCTTCTTTCATCTTCTATTATTAAAACTTACTACGGTAAGGGATACCATCTTTTTCATCTTCCATTATTCAAACGTACTATGGTAAGGGATTATCATTATTTGATTCTCGATAATAATATTGTTTCTTCCTTACTCATAAGACGTGCCTTTTATTTCCATGTATTAAATTGTGGGAATAACCTTACGGAGCGGATTGCCGCCTGTTGGTGAATAACCTTTCGTATTCATTCATTATTAATCTCTGAGAATAACCTTACGGAGCGGATTGCCGCCTATTTGGTGAATAACTCTTTGTACTCAAATTCTATTAAATTGTGGGAATAACCTTACGGAGCGGATTGCCGCCTGTTGGTGAATAACCCTTTGTATTAATTTCCTTCACCTTTTGTTAATCAAACCTGCTACGGTAAGGGATATTATTTTCTTTCATACTCCTAAATCGAAATTTATTATGGAACTATTGCTTCTATAATTCCTGAAAATATTATATGTTCCATAATAGTTGAATTTCATTATTTCAACTGAACCTTCCTATTTACGTGAACCTTTCTATTGAATTGTAACCGTTATTCTGAACTGTGGATCTTGAATATCATTTTTAAATTTCACTCCACATCATGTTGACAATTTGGACATTATTTGAATCTGTACAAAGTAAACTTCCGATACTTATTGTTATCCTATTTCTTCTGTTCATCATTTATATCATTCTAATCATCCAAAAATCAAGCTGTTGTGAATATCTGTGGCCGGGGGCACAGATGTGATATATTTGTTGAACAGATGATAGGTTAAAGGCGATATAATAGGTTAAAGGCGATACATCTGTTCGGTGTCTTTTATGGCACGTGGTGAATGTTCTCTTTGGCCCGTAGTGCAAAGATGAACTGTTGTTTGGTATGATTATGACCAAAGGCTGAATCTGGTATAATCATGACCGTTGGTGTTATACCCGTAGTGCAAAGATGAACTGTTGTTTGGTATGATTATGACCAAAGGCTGAATCTGGTATAATCATGACCGTTTGTGCTATATTGAATATCTTTGGCCCGTAGTGCAAAGATGAAATGTTGATATGCATGATTATGATCAGGAACTGTGAATTTATATTATCATGACTAATGGTATTTCAGATGATAAAAGTTGATGATGTTTTTACGAAAAAGAGAAGCAAGTGGACATTATAGTCTGCATTATTCTTCTAATAGATTGCTCATTCCGCTGCTATTATTGATCTGAACATTGTTTAAGAATTTAACTGCAGTTTTTGATATAAACCTTGTATTCTATTGTATTCTATCAAGAACTCAACTGTTGAAGGCTAATGATAATTTATTCGTCATTATCTTAGTCATGATATTTCTTACTGGGCTATTTGAGCTCACCCTTTCTTTTGTTCCATTGTTTTTCAACAGGAAATGAAAACATAACAGGGTCTAGCTGGGGAATGGAGTGAGGGTCCGAGGAATAGTTATCATAGTCTTCACGTTTTGTAAAATAGTGTGGCAATAATAGTGAAGACTTAGTTGTGTATTATTATACACTGTATTGTTGTACGTTGTGCTTTGTTGTAATAATTTTGTTGTAGTCTTTTGACGACTCAAGTTTGGGCTGTATGGGCCCAGATTTGGGGGCATCACAAAATGGATTTCTTAATAATATCATTGAGTGATTTGTATCTCTTACTTATGTGCGTGGCTTTTCTTTCTCTTTGTTTATTTTTATTTGAGTACATTTCAATTCTATTGATATATTTTATCCTTGGTGACTGGGGAGAACGTACTTGGAGGAAATTTACGTTCAATCTTACCTCCTTATTATTTGTGAGCCTGTAATTAACAGTTGTTACTGCGTTTTTTTGAGAACCAAACACAGCAATAAAACACAGGGTTAACTAAGGTAGTGTTGATTAAATTTATTGAAACTTAGAACTTTAACAAAAGTAAGAGTGGAATCAAAAAGTTTCTACTGGTTTACAACTTCTTTGGCAATGCAATCAGCTAGTTGGTTTGTGACGCCCCCAAATCTGGGCCCACACAGCCCAAACTTGAGTCGTCAAAATACAACAACAAAATTATTACAACAAAGCACAACGTACAACAATACAGTGTATAATAATACACAACTAAGTCTTCACTATTATTGCCACACTATTTTACAAAACGTGAAGACTATGATAACTATTCCTCGGACCCTCACTCCATTCCCCGGCTAGACCCTATTATGTTTTCATCTCCTGTTGAAAAACAATGGAACAAAAGAAAGGGTGAGCTCAAATAGCCCAGTAAAGAATATCATGACTAAGATAATGACGAATAAATTATCATTAGTCTTCAACAGTTGAGTTCTTGATAGAATACAATAGACTACAAGGTTTATATCAAAAACTGCAGTTAAATTCTTAAACAACGTTCAGATCAATAATAGCAGCGGAATGAGTAATCTATTAGAAGAATAATGCAGACTATAATGTCCACTCGGTTCTCTTTTTAGGAAAAACATCATCAACTTTTATCATCTGAAATATCATTAGTCAAGATAATACAAATTCACAGTTCCTGATCATAATCATGCAGATCAACAGTTCATCTTTGCACTACGGGCCAAAGACATTCAATATAACACCAACGGTCATGATTATACCAGATTCAGCCTTTGGTCATAATCATACCAAACAACAGTTCATCTTTGCACTACGGGCCAAAGAGAACATTCACCACGTGCCATAAAAGACACCGAACAGATGTATCGCCTTTAACCTATTATATCGCCTTTAACCTATCATCTGTTCAACAAATATATCACATCTGTGCCCCCGGCCACAGATATTCACAACAGCTTGATTTTTGGATGAATAGAATGATATAAATGATGAACAGAAGAAATAGGATAACAATAAGTATCGGAAGTTTACTTTGTACAGATTCAAATAATGTCCAAATTGTCAACATGATGTGGAGTGAAATTCAAGATCCACAGTTCAGAATAACGGTTACAATTCAATAGAAAGGTTCACGTAAATAGGAAGGTTCAGTTGAAATAATGAAGTTCAACTATTATGGAACATATAATATTTTCAGGAATTATAGAAGCAATAGTTCCATAATAATTTCGATTTAGGAGTATGAAAGAAAATAATATCCCTTACCGTAGCAGGTTTGATTAACAAAAGGTGAAGGAAATTAATACAAAGGGTTATTCACCAACAGGCGGCAATCCGCTCCGTAAGGTTATTCCCACAATTTAATAGAATTTGAGTACAAAGAGTTATTCACCAAACAGGCGGCAATCCGCTCCGTAAGGTTATTCTCAGAGATTAATAATGAATGAATACGAAAGGTTATTCACCAACAGGCGGCAATCCGCTCCGTAAGGTTATTCCCACAATTTAATAGAATTTGAGTACAAAGAGTTATTCACCAAACAGGCGGCAATCCGCTCCGTAAGGTTATTCTCAGAGATTAATAATGAATGAATACGAAAGGTTATTCACCAACAGGCGGCAATCCGCTCCGTAAGGTTATTCCCACAATTTAATACATGGAAATAAAAGGCACGTCTTATGAGTAAGGAAGAAACAATATTATTATCGAGAATCAAATAATGATAATCCCTTACCATAGTACGTTTGAATAATGGAAGATGAAAAAGATGGTATCCCTTACCGTAACACGTGACTGGATATTGATTTAAATGAGGTTGATTAACTTGAACAGTACACGTATACTTATAGATCTTCACAAATACTCAAGATGACTTAAGCACACTTAGAGAGAACTTTCACAAGAAGTATTTAGAGAGAGAAAGAAAGAACAAGTAAGGAAGTTTATGAAAAATCCTTAAGTTAAGGCTTCTATTTATAGCCAAAAATCTTATCATTCATTTAATCTAAACCATTCATTTAAAGATCACCTTTTAATCTACACCATCCATTTCAAATATTATATTATCTTTAATCTACACCATTCATTTCATATCACCTAATAATCACCTAACTTTATATTATAAACAAATCAATTTAATTATTCAACAATAATTCACACTTTAATCTACACCATTCATTTCATATCACCTAATAATCACCTAACTTTATATTATAAACAAATCAATTCAATTATTCAACAATAATTCACACTTTAATCTACACCATTCATTTCATATCACCTAATAATCACCTAACTTTATATTATAAACAAATAACTTTATCAATTCAATTATTATGACTAATTGTTATAAATACAGTATAGTTAGCTCTTAGATATCAAGTCAATAAATTAATGAAATACAACTGTTTAAATAACATCATAATAGAGATAACAATAATGTAAAATAAAGCATACGTTACTGTGTAATGACAATTATTGATTCAATAATATGAATTACTGTGCATATGTTACTGTGACAATTATTAGGTTCAATAATTTTAAAAACAGTGCAACAACAATTATTGACTCAATGATATAAAATACAGTGTAATGACAATTATTAAATCAATAATGCAAAATACTGTGTAACAACAATTATTGAATTGATAATATAAAATATTATGCAGTGACAATTATCGATGAAATGATGCGTAACAGTTACGGTGTCAATTATCAGACCAATAATATGAGACACTATGCAATACCGTGTGTTACTGTAGAGTACCGTGTGCTACAGAAAATACCATAAACTACCGTATGCTACTATTCTTTTATCACCGGTATTTTAACAGTTCCGTTGACTATTTTTATTTAAAAAGGTTACTTCTGTCGTTTTCTATATCCGACAAATATTCCGTTGTGGGGTCCACCAATAATTTATTATTTCGGCGCCGTCGTACGGCACGAATATTCCCCGACCAAACGAATATTCCCCGACAAAGCGAATATTGTCCGACAAAATAAAATTTGCACATAACATCCTTAACTTTCAATTTTGTTAATTTAACCACTTACTGTTTCAAAAAATATATATATGAAGAAAAATTAAATTTTGTATTTCATAAAATTCGGGGTCTTACAACCTCCCCTCCTTATGAAATTTTGTCC
The DNA here is from genome assembly GCA_947179155.2 of Hedera helix. Lineage (NCBI taxonomy): Eukaryota > Viridiplantae > Streptophyta > Magnoliopsida > Apiales > Araliaceae > Hedera > Hedera helix. The sequence goes on from OX359283.1 coordinate 29,746,566, forward strand.
CCGAAATTGACGTACCTGACATATCGAAGAGGTAAGGATACTTAGATTTCATCTCAGATTTTAGCTCCCAGGTCATTTCCTCAGTATCTTGGTTCCTCCATAAAACCTTAACTTGAGGTATAACCTTTGAGCGTAGGATCTGCTCCTTCTTATCCAGAATCTTAACAGGTACCTCCTCGTATGTTAAATCCTCTGCTATAACGTCTGGTTCTAACTCAATGACGTGGTTTGGGTCCTTCACATATTTACGTAACATAGATATGTGAAAAACGTTATGGATGCGAGACATACTTGGTGGTAGGGCTAGTCTGTAGGCTACGGTTCCTATTCGATCGAGGATTTCAAATGGGCCAATAAATCGAGGGTTGAGCTTTCCTTTCTTTCCGAATCTCGTAACCCCTTTCCATGGAGAAACACGTAAGAATACATGATCTCCGACGTTGAAACTTTCGTCTCTCCGATGAAGATCAGCATAACTCTTTTGTCGTTCTTGTGCGGTCTGTATTCGTTGTCGGATCATTTGGATCTTTTCGGTCGTCAAGCGTACCAACTCGGGTCCCAACAATTTTGCTTCTCCTACCTCATTCCAACATATTGGAGAGCGACACTTCCTTCCATACAAAACCTCGAATGGAGCCATGCCTATGTTTGCTTGGTAACTGTTGTTGTAAGAAAATTCCACCAATGGCAAGTACTTATCCCAACTTCCTTTGAAGTCTAATACACAAAGTCTCAAAAGATCTTCGAGGGTCTGGATCGTCCTTTCCGATTGTCCGTCCGTTTGAGGATGGTATGCAGAACTAAAACGTAGTTCAGTGCCCATAGCTTTTTGTAGACTGATCCAAAAGCGTGAAGTGAATCTAGGATCTCGATCAGAAACTATGGAAACTGGCATGCCATGCAATCTCACGATCTCATTTATGTACATACCGGCAAGACGTTCAAGTGAGAAGTTTTCTCGTATAGGCAAGAAATGAGCAGATTCGGTCAATCTATCTACGATCACCCAAATTGTATCTAAGCCTTGAGAAACTTTTGGAAGACCCGTCACGAAGTCCATATTGATGTGTTCCCACTTCCATTCGGGAACTTCAAGTGATTGTAATGGACCTTTAGGAACTTGATGCTCTGCCTTGACACGTTGACAAGTTAGGCACCTTGAGATAAACTCCGCAATCTCTCTTTTCATATTGTTCCACCAAAATGTATGTCGAAGATCTCGATACATCTTGGTACCTCCTGGGTGGATTGTAAACGGCATGTTGTGTGCCTCCATCATGATTTTATGCTTTAATTCAGGATTGTTAGGAACACATAGTCGAGAGTTGACTCGAAGTATTCCTTTCTCGTCGATTCTTGCTTCGGGAATGACACCTTCTTGTACTTTCTTTATCATGTTTATCAGTTCTGGATCGGTAGCTTGAGCAGCTTTAATTTTATTGATTAAAGTTGGTTCTACTCGCACGTGAGCAATCTTCGAGTGGGTCCCTGGTGTCTTTAGCTCTATCTCCATCTTTTGCAAGTCGTTCAAAATACACTTTTGTGTTGTCAGCAGTGCACTTGTACTTGCATAAGATTTTCTGCTCAAAGCGTCAGCTACAACGTTCGCCTTTCCCGGGTGATACTGGATTGTGTGGTCATAATCCTTTAACAGTTCAAGCCAACGTCGTTGTCGCATGTTGAGTTCCTTCTGGGTGAAGAAATACTTGAGACTTTTATGATCCGTATAGATATCCACTTTTTCTCCGTACAAGTAATGTCTCCAGATCTTCAACGCGAAAACGACTGCTGCCAACTCTAGATCATGAGTAGGATAATTTTTCTCATAATCTTTGAGTTGTCGAGAGGCATAGGCTATAACCTTTCCATGTTGCATAAGGACACAGCCTAGACCTTTGCCAGAATCATCGTTGTAGATAACAAATTCTCCTGATCCTGATGGTATGGTCAGAATAGGAGCTGAAACAAGTCTCCTCTTGAGTTCTTGAAAACTCTTCTCGCATTCCTCGCTCGATATATGAATGATACCGATATCTAGTAATTAAACTTTCAACTCTTGGTGTTCTATGGGAGCCATTTGGTATGGGACTTTAAAAATGGGCTTAGTGCCGGGTTCAAGATCGATACAGAATTCAATTTCACGGTTTGGGGTAAGCCAGAAAGTTCCTCAGAAAAAACGTCAGGAAACTCATTAACAATGGGAATATCATTCAAGTTTGACGTGTTTTTGTTCAAATCAGTGACATGAGCTAAAAAGGCTTGACATCCGTTTTTCAATAAACGAATGGCTTTATGGCTAGAAATAACAGTTATAGATTTCAATGGTTTAGTTGCTTGAATTTGCATGACAGGTTGATTAGGAATATGAAAACTAATAATCTTATGAAAACAATCAATTTTAGCATAATGGGTAGTCAACCAATCAATTCCTAAAATCACATCAAATTCATGCATCTCCAAAGAAATAAGGTCAACAGGTAATGTGAGGTTGTTGATTTGAACTAGGCAAGATTTATAGACAGTAGATGTAATGGTCATTTCTCCTAATGGGGTTTCAACTGATAAGTCAAAGTCCAAATTTTCAGGAGTTAAGTTTAAACGCTGAGCACATGCAGGTGAGATAAAAGAATGGGTAGAGCCAGTATCTAACAAAGCGTAGACTTCACGAGAATTTATGAATAGCTTACCGGTTATCACCTCATTCGGTTTCTTGACTGTTATCGTCAAATCGAATCCCGAATACTTCATTCGGATCTTCACGTATTTCAACTATGGGAATACCACTGAATAATTTTCTAGCAAACTGTTTCTCGGGTTCATCAACTTCATCAGTAGTAAGGTACCAATGATTTCCATTAAAATAGTATTTTCGATAGACTGTAGTTTCCACGATAGTGACTAACTTAACCTGAATTCCTCTAAATTGTAACGCCCAAAAGTATAGAAACATCATTTTTAAATAATCTTGAAAATCATAGCTGGAACACCATAAATCCCAAAGACTAATATGAAAAGTCCATATATTCTGATCCTTTGTTATAGAGCATAACCATGTGATACCACTCTCCCAATTAGTGAGTAAATTAAAGGCAATAATTTCCGCAAGTTCGTTACTTCCTTTAATTGCTTCTAAGAATGGATCTGGAACGACTGTAGCAGAGCTTTCACCTTCATCCTTACTGGATAGAACACGCATAATTTTTGCCTTAGACAAATGATTCAACTCTGAGTTTGTAAGAAGATTATTCGTCGCCTCTTGTTTTGCAGCTACATTTATTTCGGTAATTTCATAATTAACCTCCTGATTTTCAGATGCCATAATTAACTGTGGTCACAAAATAAATGTTAGTTCAAATAAACTGACTCATCTCTTCATGTTCCTACATTCAAATCGATTCATTAGATAAAAAAATAAATCTAATTTAGGTAGGACACACTAGTGATTGATTCTATTCGTCTCTCCCCTCCTAGTTCTAACCCCAGATCTCCATTAAAGACCATATCCCTAAGCTCTGATGCCAACTGTGACGCCCCCAAATCTGGGCCCACACAGCCCAAACTTGAGTCGTCAAAAGACTACAACAAAATTATTACAACAAAGCACAACGTACAACAATACAGTGTATAATAATACACAACTAAGTCTTCACTATTATTGCCACACTATTTTACAAAACGTGAAGACTATGATAACTATTCCTCGGACCCTCACTCCATTCCCCGGCTAGACCCTATTATGTTTTCATCTCCTGTTGAAAAACAATGGAACAAAAGAAAGGGTGAGCTCAAATAGCCCAGTAAAGAATATCATGACTAAGATAATGACGAATAAATTATCATTAGTCTTCAACAGTTGAGTTCTTGATAGAATACAATAGACTACAAGGTTTATATCAAAAACTGCAGTTAAATTCTTAAACAACGTTCAGATCAATAATAGCAGCGGAATGAGTAATCTATTAGAAGAATAATGCAGACTATAATGTCCACTCGGTTCTCTTTTTAGGAAAAACATCATCAACTTTTATCATCTGAAATATCATTAGTCAAGATAATACAAATTCACAGTTCCTGATCATAATCATGCAGATCAACAGTTCATCTTTGCACTACGGGCCAAAGACATTCAATATAACACCAACGGTCATGATTATACCAGATTCAGCCTTTGGTCATAATCATACCAAACAACAGTTCATCTTTGCACTACGGGCCAAAGAGAACATTCACCACGTGCCATAAAAGACACCGAACAGATGTATCGCCTTTAACCTATTATATCGCCTTTAACCTATCATCTGTTCAACAAATATATCACATCTGTGCCCCCGGCCACAGATATTCACAACAGCTTGATTTTTGGATGAATAGAATGATATAAATGATGAACAGAAGAAATAGGATAACAATAAGTATCGGAAGTTTACTTTGTACAGATTCAAATAATGTCCAAATTGTCAACATGATGTGGAGTGAAATTCAAGATCCACAGTTCAGAATAACTGTTACAATTCAATAGAAAGGTTCACGTAAATAGGAAGGTTCAGTTGAAATAATGAAGTTCAACTATTATGGAACATATAATATTTTCAGGAATTATAGAAGCAATAGTTCCATAATAATTTCGATTTAGGAGTATGAAAGAAAATAATATCCCTTACCGTAGCAGGTTTGATTAACAAAAGGTGAAGGAAATTAATACAAAGGGTTATTCACCAACAGGCGGCAATCCGCTCCGTAAGGTTATTCCCACAATTTAATAGAATTTGAGTACAAAGAGTTATTCACCAAACAGGCGGCAATCCGCTCCGTAAGGTTATTCTCAGAGATTAATAATGAATGAATACGAAAGGTTATTCACCAACAGGCGGCAATCCGCTCCGTAAGGTTATTCCCACAATTTAATAGAATTTGAGTACAAAGAGTTATTCACCAAACAGGCGGCAATCCGCTCCGTAAGGTTATTCTCAGAGATTAATAATGAATGAATACGAAAGGTTATTCACCAACAGGCGGCAATCCGCTCCGTAAGGTTATTCCCACAATTTAATACATGGAAATAAAAGGCACGTCTTATGAGTAAGGAAGAAACAATATTATTATCGAGAATCAAATAATGATAATCCCTTACCATAGTACGTTTGAATAATGGAAGATGAAAAAGATGGTATCCCTTACCGTAACACGTGACTGGATATTGATTTAAATGAGGTTGATTAACTTGAACAGTACACGTATACTTATAGATCTTCACAAATACTCAAGATGACTTAAGCACACTTAGAGAGAACTTTCACAAGAAGTATTTAGAGAGAGAAAGAAAGAACAAGTAAGGAAGTTTATGAAAAATCCTTAAGTTAAGGCTTCTATTTATAGCCAAAAATCTTATCATTCATTTAATCTAAACCATTCATTTAAAGATCACCTTTTAATCTACACCATCCATTTCAAATATTATATTATCTTTAATCTACACCATTCATTTCATATCACCTAATAATCACCTAACTTTATATTATAAACAAATCAATTTAATTATTCAACAATAATTCACACTTTAATCTACACCATTCATTTCATATCACCTAATAATCACCTAACTTTATATTATAAACAAATCAATTCAATTATTCAACAATAATTCACACTTTAATCTACACCATTCATTTCATATCACCTAATAATCACCTAACTTTATATTATAAACAAATAACTTTATCAATTCAATTATTATGACTAATTGTTATAAATACAGTATAGTTAGCTCTTAGATATCAAGTCAATAAATTAATGAAATACAACTGTTTAAATAACATCATAATAGAGATAACAATAATGTAAAATAAAGCATACGTTACTGTGTAATGACAATTATTGATTCAATAATATGAATTACTGTGCATATGTTACTGTGACAATTATTAGGTTCAATAATTTTAAAAACAGTGCAACAACAATTATTGACTCAATGATATAAAATACAGTGTAATGACAATTATTAAATCAATAATGCAAAATACTGTGTAACAACAATTATTGAATTGATAATATAAAATATTATGCAGTGACAATTATCGATGAAATGATGCGTAACAGTTACGGTGTCAATTATCAGACCAATAATATGAGACACTATGCAATACCGTGTGTTACTGTAGAGTACCGTGTGCTACAGAAAATACCATAAACTACCGTATGCTACTATTCTTTTATCACCGGTATTTTAACAGTTCCGTTGACTATTTTTATTTAAAAAGATTACTTCTGTCGTTTTCTATATCCGACAAATATTCCGTTGTGGGGTCCACCAATAATTTATTATTTCGGCGCCGTCGTACGGCACGAATATTCCCCGACCAAACGAATATTCCCCGACAAAGCGAATATTGTCCGACAAAATAAAATTTGCACATAACATCCTTAACTTTCAATTTTGTTAATTTAACCACTTACTGTTTCAAAAAATATATATATGAAGAAAAATTAAATTTTGTATTTCATAAAATTCGGGGTCTTACATGGTTAGCCTCCCTAAGTACTTGTTGAATCTGGATTTCCCGGGCCTTTGCTAGAAAATAAAGATTACTAGTAATGATAAGATTTATTATTTTAAAGTTATAATATTAAGTTTAAATTTATAAATATTTACAATTGAATTTTAAAAATTAGTAATGATATTATATTTTAAAACAGAGGGGGTAATTTTTTATTTTATTTTTTTAGGAGAAGAACTTATTATAAAGATACATCTCAATCTTAAAGTCTAATTAAAGAGCGGAGGATAAAGGAAAACATAGAAAAATCATCACCTTTAACTTTTAAATATTTTTGACAAGCTACTCTTCACATGAATATAAGTTAGTCTTTGCACTTACTTTTTTTTTAAAAAAAAATTATGTAAAGGTTAAATTTTACGTGTAATAATAACATTTCCCTTACAAATTAGGTTGATCCAGCTTGAGCAAAAAAACCTGCTCGAAATATATAATTTAGTATTGAACCTTCAAGGGCCCCAACAAACTTGATATACCACACTCTTGTGTATTGGTAAGTAGAGGTGAGTAAGGAATCGAATTATCCCTGAAATCGCACCAAAAATCGCACAAATTACATCAATTAAAACTGTATCAATGGTTTTTGCGTATGTGGAGATTTTAAGTGGGTTAAAAAATCGTAAAAGCAATTTGGGTTTGGTTTCTAGGCAAAATCGCATGCAATAAACCGCACCGCACTATGCATTGTCAAAATGGAGCATATCAAGATGCATTATTATGTGATGTTAATATTGTGCGATGCTAAATTGTGTAACGACTGAACTTGTTCTTAAAAATAGCATGATTTCTTTCTAGTCAAATAGTCCACAAAGTTTCAGCTATGATAAATTCACCCATGACTCTCAATGTTTTACTTTTAAAATCCAGCTGAATTTGATTGCACCCAACACACCCCTATCTAGTTGTAGACAACACTCCATACCTTCCATCCCCACTTGTAATTGAGTAAAACATGCTCAGTTGTTTTTAACTGCTTTTTACCACCAACACTGTCCAACAAAAGCTTTTGACTAATAAACAATTTTGCACTGCCAACCACATACAAACTTGGACTATAAATGGTTAACCTATTTTCCATACCCACATACTCCATTTTGTTGTACTAAAGTTTTTGATGCCTCCAGAACTCTTGATGCATTTTTTTGACTGAGAAGTTGCCTGAAGAATTCCCACCCCACAAAGGTGTTATCTTCAACTTCTTTTTTAATTTTAATCTCCTTCAACATATTTTTAAGTTCTTTTTCTTCCTCCTTTTCCCATTCCCTCAACTCTCTTCTGAACTGAAATCCCCTACACACTGAACCGTTCCTATGCTCCTTAAAATAGTCATTGATTTTGCAGTCTTTTTTATTTAGTTACTAGCTGATAAAGTCTCTTACATCCTACACCGAGCTCCATGTTATTACAACATCTATCCTCCAAAAACTTAATAGATTTTTCATTACCCACAACCCACTTCCATTTATCTTCTCCTAAAATTATACTCAAACCTTCTCGACCATCTAAATCAACAATATCCTTCCAAACTATAGAAAGCAATGTAATAAAGTTCCTTCAATTGGACATTACTGCAATTTCTTATAGGCTTGGTTGATCATTTCAATAGGCACTTCATAAAATAGAATGCAATCTCCAAACTTAAACAAAAAAAGAAACAAACTCTCTGCCTTAAATTTCAAAACAAAATCTTAAATGTTGTGTTATAACTATTTTCAAAATGGAACTCAAAGTGGTATTTAATATTATGTGATGTTAAATTATTAATTTAAATTACATAAAATTTAATTATTTCCATTAGTTTTGGAACCGAAATCGCATCAAATGAAATCGCATCGCACCAATCACAAGCGGTTTCATGTACGGTTTTAAATTTGTCAAGCTGCACCTAAGCGGTTTCACGTGCGGTTTAGACTTTAAACTGTACCATGCTCACCCCTATTGATAAGAACTTGGGCTTATTATCAAGTAGTGTTAAAAGTGTCAAACGTTAGGATATCATATTTTAAGAACCATTTTTTCCTATTTTACACTATTTTAGAGTGTTACATAACACGGGTCACACACATACACATGTCGACTAATTCAGCATCCTACGTTATCAATTGAAGTGGCCATGAAACAGAATTCGTCTTCCACACACACACACACACACACACACACACACACACACACACATATATATATATATATATATATTGTGCCATTTTATACATTGTAGAAAAAAAATGAGATTTTTTTAACAATTTACATTATATTCGCTTTAAGTTAACATAAATTAGATAATTTGTTCTATTTTCCTTCATGTTGCTATAATTGATTCAAGAATTTTATAAATCTTCTTATAATATTTTTTTGGAATTGAGAATTATCTTATGACATGTTTGATGCGCTAAGAGTCCTTAAAAGGAAATGGACTTAATAATATCATTGAATGAGTTGATCTCTTATTTATATGCGTGGCTTTTCTTTCTCTTTATTTATTTATTTGAGAATATATATTATTACAATTCAATTCCATTGATACATTTTATCGTTGGTGACCAGGGAGAACGTACTTGGAGGAAATTTACGTTCAATCTTATCTCCTTTTTGTTTGTGAGGCTATAACCTAAATTTCAATTGGGCCTAAACAAGAACTTCCTTTCACCCCCTTGACACGGTAGTTGGGATTGGTCGACTTCAATGGGGCAACCTCATGGGCTCCAGAGCAGGCAATACTATTTTTTGGATGGCTTTTCTAAAGTGTGTTTTGGTTGGTTTTTTTTTTGTTGTTTTCAAAAGGTATCCAATGCTTTTTTCTTGGGCTACCCAGCCGGATAATTAGAGTGAGATTTCATCTCCAAGTTAAGTGATGGAGAGTGGAAGGTTGTTATGACTTGCGAGTAAAAGAATATTATTACAAACAAATAAATTTAATAATAATACTTGCATATGGAGCATTTATTCACAATTGCGCATGTCTTATTTTTCTTTATTTCAAAATTAAAGTGTATAGATTAGAGAAAGACGCCGAAAAAACCACTCCATTATGCCATCGTTGAAAGACACCTTGACGTGTTATTCTTTGTACACATCAAATTAATAGAGTAGATCCATCCAAGTTGGTTGCAGCAAATCGAAACTAGCTTAATTTCTTGAGTCAATAATTTTCTTTTTAATTCTTCTTCTTTTAAATAAATAGAAATATTTTTTTAAAACAACAACTTTTAAAAATAATTTTATATTTTTAAATATATCATGTATATCAGTTAAAATTTTAGTAGTGACAGTGTGTGATGCTAGTCATGCAATAGAATAACAAATGTCAAATTAAAAGTTTTTGATGGATATGTTAGTAATTTTATCGATCCATGGGGAGTGATTTATCTAGTTGTCAATCACATCCATTATTTAACATCATTATAATATGTTCATAGTGCAGTACACGGATTAGTCAAAAACTGAAACGAGGAAAATCTTCTTGGTTTGGTTCCTAATTTTTCTTTGTTTGTTTTAGATTATATATATATATATATAATTCCCAATCTCTAATATGTGGTTGGTAATAAATTTTATCTGATAACCTTTAGTTTAATCGTCCAATGGGAGGATGTTGAAAGAAGCCGGGGGTTTTGTTAAAAATCCATTAATTTCTTAAACGAATACGTACGTAGTCATTTTCAGACACCTCCCTCAGAAGGCTTAAATCAGGTAGCTGCATCCATCTTTTGTTCATTAGATGGAGCTACTCCTAGTTGTTGTAATGTTATAAACTGTAGTTAATTACCAAACAATTTTAGGAAGATGGTGAAGAAGGATTCATTTGGCTGCGTTTGTAACTTTAAATTGAATATGGGTACTAAGAAAACGGGAATTAATGAAATTTAAATTTTGATGGAAATTACGCTTATTTTTCCTTTTCTTTTTCTTATATTTGTCTGGCTTTTCCAAGTTCCATACGAAAGGGATGCATATTTCATTTAATTCTTATATTTTCGAGTAAATTAATAATGTATTTCTCAACAAATTAGGCAGCTTAGTGTTTAATTTCTCCACTTGTGGCATTCCTTTCTCTTTCTGTATCTTTTCTTTCAATCCCTTATTATTATTAATCTTTTTTTTTTATTTCAAAATTGTTTGGTTTAATTTGCATGCTATTGGTAGTAAATGGATGGTTGAAGGTAGGAAAAGTCATGTCGAGTGGGAAACATTTTTAGCGAATGGGAAAGGTAGAAGAAACCAAGGGACTTCTTTAGATCCACAACTTAAAGAACCATGAAGTAAATTAATCATAAGTGGCTTAGAAACACAATAAGTCAGCTTCATGTGATTAGAAAAACATGCAGCAGAGAAGTAAATATATATTAATATGATATAGAATAATGTTGGGTCGTCGTGTAATCAAATGAACGAGTTTTATATGATGATGATGGTTGCTATTTGCCGGGTAGAAACAGCCTGCTCTCTGGATTGGTGGGAGTGGAATGGTAAAACTAATTTTCATGGATTCCACCAGACTACCTACTTAATTAATTACCCGTATCTCAAGCAACTCTCTCCTTCGCTATTCAAGCACGCCTTCTTTTTTCTTTTCTTTTTTATTTTGAAAGTGGGAAAGTAAAACCTCAATCTTAACATATGAGATAGTGTGACATATATAAGAAGTCAAGTTAACATCACTAATAATACTCTAATACATTTGATTATAACTTTTTGGGTGAGTTTTGGATGAGTTAAAATAACCCAATAAGATATTATTGAAAAACGCGTATCAAACTTTATTATGTTATGATTTGATTTGAACTCGTGATTTGACTCGGGTCGTTACATATGATATCAGAGTCGGCTCTTAAAAACTCGAGTCTAATAATAACTAGTATTATCCCACAATGACTAGAGAGATAAAGTTTATGAACTTTATGTGACTATGTATTCGATCTGACGAAGACGTCGGATATTAAAATGGGGCGTTTGTAACACCCTAATCCTACATCATTAATACCTCCTACATTATTAATATATTTAGTCATGACCTTTTGAGTAGTTGATTAAGATGATTTAAAAAAATATTATTAAGGCGAGTTTATTGAAACTTATTATGTTATAATTTAATTCAGAGTTGAGATTTGACTCGGGTTGTTACAAAAAAACCTTTTATTACTAATTATTTAACCCCCTTTAATTGTTTCCATGCATGTTTCTTGTCATATAAAGAAAAACCAAGCTAGCAAAAAAAAGAAAGAGAGAGGGAAGGGTCACGAACCCACATGTATGTGATGTCCATTGCAAAACCTAGATAATTCCCTAATTTAACTATGAAATGATTAGCAATATTTGACGACTTCAGGGGAAATGGGAGGCAAAATTAACTGCGAAATCGGCAATGTCAATCTGACACTCCACTAACACATGAGATTCTTGAGAGCTCCCAGGGATGATCAAGACGTTTATAGACCAAGAGAAGCTCCAGATATGTCCATCTGATGATTATCAGTGATTTTTAGGCGGACAAGTACTGTTCTTTTAAAAATTAAGAATGAAGTTTAAGGTGTGCAACATATTGTTACCTTGTAAAGTATAAGGTTAAAAACCAAGAATGAAGGTTAAGGTGCAACATATTTTTACGTTTTAAAGTACAGGGTCCGGCAATTGTAATTGAATTCTGTTTTTAATTTTGTTTTGACATCATCAAAATTTCGATGTTAATTTTACCGTGATGTTATCGCGGGTATGTCCCTAGAAGTGCATCTTTTGTTATAAAATTACAAATTAGCAACAAAAAAAATTTATTCTACCTCAACTACTACAATTAGATTAACAGTATTGAACCCTACACAAACACCAACTCATCATCCGGCCGGGAGCCCTTTTTTGTCGACCTATTGTCAAGATCGTACATATACCGAGCTAATTTGTTTAACTTCTTCTCTTCATCTCATAACTTAACTGGGTGGGGTGGCATGGAGAGAGATCAGGAACGTGACCTCAGTAAAGAATATATACTAGTATTTTGGTCCAACTTACGAAAGCTAGCTTTTAATTATTCAGAATCTTGTAAATAAATTAATTAACTCTCCATTCGTGCATTGATCACGTAAAAAAAGGGGGAAAAAAGGGAAGAAATTAAAATGATTTATCTCCAGTATTTTCATGGTCCACTTGTATCTAAAATGACCAGCATTCATTAATTTCCTTTCGACAAAAGTGTAGTTCATTCGAACGTCTTCCAATCGTTAAAACTCAATCTACAAATCACTTCTTTCATTTTCTTTGACCATGGTTATAAGCTTGTTTTATAAATATAAGACACCACTCCATCGGATTGATTGGCCTTTCTTTTCTAGTTTTGTAGCTAGCTAGCTAGCTATATATTTATAGCTGAGCTTTCAAGAAAAAGGTGATACTTGATTTTTTATATTAATTTCAAAGCTTGCATGCAGGAGATCATTAGCTTAAGTTAAGATTGATTGCTCACAATAAAAATTAAAAGCAGTAAAGCAAAAGCTTATATATATATATATTGGTTACGTACATGCATGATTTGTAATAAAGATTCATATCATCCAGTCAAAGAAATAATACGAGTTTAGTGTCCTAGCTAGTGTTTTAGTCTTCCAAGCATCGCAAAAGGTTCCCTTAATTGAAAAATAACACCTACTAATTTAAAAGAACGGTCTGTTAAACCTTGACGAATACCATTATTAATTAAAAGTTTGTGAAAAGGAAGTAGGATTTATGTGCACAAACCCTTGTGGGACTTTAAAGATGCAATTAATTTGCTTGTACAACTGCACGCAAACAAGTGATGGTGATTAAATATGTGAACTCGTCCAGATTACGTACACTTGATGAAAAATCTTTATCAAGGAACTCTATACCTAAATTTCACAAAGTGTTTTGTTTTGGTTACATTGATATATGATTAAGCAAATATAATGTTTGAACTTCATTTTCTTTTTATATTTCTTTATTGACACGCAACAGGGACGGAGTTAGGAATTTTGATTGAGCTAAGCTGGGAAGTACACTTGGACTGGACTGATCAAGACTATTCTAACTTATTTACACATAATTATATAGTATATCTAGGAGAGAAAAAAATTGAGGCCGGGCTAAATCCCTCAAAGTATACTAAAAGCTCCGCCAGTGACGGGGCAGTGATTGGATGTCACTTAATTTGGTCAATTTATCATCCTTTGAACACTCCAAAGGCCTCCAAGTCAATTTCATCACCTGAGAAACCGACAAATGCCAAAAGAGACCAATGCAACAAACCAAAATGCTAGCTAAAAATCATGTTCCTTTAAAGATCAAGAGTACCCCATCATCGCCATTATGCATATGGTGAGCCCTATCATTATGGGTAGAATCTACACCTTATCAATGATAGACGGAGAGAGAGTACCAACAAGCTCTAGCTTCGGTGTTATCAGATTAGTCAATTTCGATTCTCAGTGAAGGCATTAATGTATGGTGGTTAATACATATAATACTATTATTTTATCGTAACATTTGAGGTTAAATTTTATGTTTCATCTACCCATTATATAATAATAATAACAACAAAAGTATAATGGGAGATCTAGCAAGAGATCGCAGTAGCTGATAGCTAGAGTACAAGTAGTTGCTCCTTTGCCTCTTGGAGCTGCCTAAAAGAAATTCCAACAGTACTTACTTGCCCACTTCTTCGTGCACCCCGCTTTGGTTCCATTTTTCATCCCATTTGATAGGGTAAGGACCCCTACAAACGAATCATGATGAAGTTGTATTACATCCATATAATTGCCTCGGCTTTTAATTGCAAAAGGCCCTGAAAAATGAAAATCATTTTAATCTGACAAAAAAGCACAGACAATCATTAGTTGGTAGCAGCAGTGGTTGCACCATTTGTCTGTTGGGTCGTGTCTTACGTAGCTTGACAATTGACATGAGATGATGATCTATCACCATGATTGGGTCTGATTAGATGCCCATATCCAACCTATTGTTGGTGCTCCACTTAGCCATACACGGAACCCTTCTTAATTTCTCTCGGCAGGGGCGCGTAGGGTAACCCATCTTTTATATATCAACCATAATCAGCAAGCTAGCTTTACCATATTCCTCGGCGAGCTAATTTTAAGTTTATGGGCTGTGCAGTTGAAAGCTAATTAGGAATTATTTACAGAATTTAAAATTATAAAAGAGGAGAGAAGGAGGGTATTTTGGTCATTTGATATTTCGATTACGCAGGTCTTGCGTATTCAATTAAAATAAAAGAAGATGGGCATATGGGTCCCTTTGTGACACGTGAGGTCACTTCCACAACTGAAATTGTGGTGTAGAAGTATACAACCATGCTTTGCAAACTTGTGCACGTTGTTTAGTGTCTCAGTGTCTTTGCTTTTCCTACTTCAATGGCTTCGATCTTTCTCTTATCATTTTTGGGTCAATGTAAGCGCTCTACTCTAATACTTTAAGATTACGTTTATTTATAAGAATTATAATTTTAAAATTATATTTATTTATAAATATTATACTTAAAAATAAAATTATTAATTTAAAAAATATTTTATTTATTTTTAAATTTAGACTTGAAACTATTAGTCAATAGATTATAAAATGACTTAATAATTTTGGAATTATAATTCCTGATTGAATATAATATTAAATAATCCCCCCATATTAAGTCATTTTATAATCTCTAGAGTAATAGTTCGATCCCAAGTTCAAATTTAAAAATAAAAAAGACAAATATGTAATTAATAGTCATATTCTAAGTGTAATATTTACAAATAAACATAATTTTAAAATTATAATATATACATTTGAACTATAATTCTAAAATTATAATCCTTATAAATAAATATGGCCTTAGTCTCTAACCCCCAAGAAAAGAGGAGAGGATGGGTTTCGCGCTACATTTCAAGCTGTTCAATTAATTGGAACAATGATATATAATCTTTCCTATGATCACTGATCAGTTGCTTAATTTCAATTTGAATAGATTTTTTTATAAGGAACACAAGATGATTGGCGTCCCTAAGGTCCTGATTGTACGCAACAAATTTAATTGATGATCAAGACGTCCAGCTTTGGTCCCTATCGATGAAACATATCTATCTATTATATATGCATTGTCAAATATCGACATATTGAAATGGATTTATTAATAGAATTTTAAGGATGTTTAAACATGAATACTTTGGTAGATTAGGAGAATGCACTCGAATATTTATGCCTTTGGATAAGCTGATTAAAAGAAATGAGGTATGCCAGTTTATGCCTTATAGCATGACCCGTGAGCATCGGTAATAAAATTTAAAATTGTGGTATGTAATATTTGGTATTATAATTTTAATATAAATAGTATAAATATAGATGGTAATTATACATTGAACGTGATATTGAAAAGCTATATATATATATATATATATATATATATATATATATATATATATATAAAAATTATTGTATATGTTTTTTAATACATATATGTACATCGTTAGAAAAATATAATAAATTAAATATACAAAAAATTTAATATAATTATGAATGTGACATATATTTTATTAGCAAATAAAATGAACTCAGGATTAACTCGGAATTAATTCGATATTAATTTGTTGACCAACCAAAATGGTCACTGTAATGACCACGAATTTCATTAAACATTGTAATTATAATTATTATATAATTAGTAATGAATTAAATTTTTTGTACTAATTAATTGTGCATTAGATAATTAAATAAATATACTTATGTATGTGTATATTTATTTAAAGAATTAAAGCAAGGTGTATAATTAATTAAAGCAAATCTAATTGGATTATATTTTAAATCCAAATGAGTTGATAAACTAGGTCAAAAATATTAACCTAGTAGCCCATGTAATTAATTGAACTACTAGTCCATGTAATTAATTAAACAAACCTAATGCTTGATTTAATTAAATGTAACCTAGAATAATTAATGTAAGCCCAATGTGTTACTTAAATTGAGCTCAAACCAATTCAATGGATGAGCCCAATGTGCCTCCATCATGATTTTATGCTTTAATTCAGGATCGTTAGGAACACAGAATCGAGAGTTGACTCGAAGTATTCCTTTCTCGTCGATTCTTGCTTCGGGAATGGTACCTTCTTATACTTTTTTTATCATGTTTATCAGTTCCGGATCGGTAGCTTGAGCAGTTTTAATTTTATCGATTAAAGCTGGTTCTACTCGCACGTGAGCAATCTTCGAGTGGGTCCCTGGTGTCTTTAGCTCTATCTCCATCTTTTGCAAGTCGTACAAAATACGCTTTTGTGTTGTCAGCAGTGCACTTGTACTCGCATAAGATTTTCTGCTCAAAGCGTCAGCTACAACGTTCGCCTTTCCCGGGTGATACTGGATTGTGTGATCATAATCCTTCAACAGCTCAAGCCAACGTCATTGTCGCATGTTGAGTTCCTTCTGGGTGAAGAAATACTTGAGACTTTTATGATCCGTATAGATATCCACTTTCTCTCCGTACAAGTAGTGTCTCCAGATCTTCAACGCGAAAACGACTGTTGCCAACTCTAGATCATGAGTAGGGTAATTTTTCTCATAATCTTTGAGTTGTCGAGAGGCATAGGCTATAACCTTTCCATGTTGCATAAGGACACAGCCTAGACCTTTGCCTGAAGCATCGCTGTATATGACAAATTCTCCCGATCCTGATGGAATGGTCAGAACAGGAGCTGAAACAAGTCTCCTCTTAAGCTCTTGAAAACTTTTCTCGCATTGCTCGCTCCATATGAATTTTGTGCTTTTCCGAGTAAGCTGAGTTAATGGAGTGGCGATTCGAGAAAATCCTTCTACGAATCTCCGATAATAACCAGCTAGGCCCAGAAAACTTCGGACTTCGGTTACTGTCTTGGGTTGTTCCCAATTTAGTACCGTTTCAATCTTCGCAGGATCGACTGATATTCCTTGACTAGAAATCACATGCCCAAGAAACGTGACCTCCTCAAGCCAGAACTCACATTTCTTCAACTTGGCATATAATTTGTTCTCACGGAGCTTCTGGAGTATCAATCTCAGGTGTTGTTCATGATCCTCACGACTTTTGGAGTATATGAGGATGTCATCAATAAAGACAACCACAAAATGATCCAAATATTCCTTGAATATTCGGTTCATCATGTCCATGAAAGCTGCAGGAGCATTGGTTAGTCCAAAAGGCATGACTAAAAACTCATAATGCCCATAACGAGTTCTGAAAGCAGTCTTTGGAATGTCCTCAGCTTTAACCTTTAACTGATGATATCCAGAACGGAGATCAATCTTTGAGAAATGTTGAGCACCTTGTAATTGATCAAACATGTCATCAATTCGAGGTAACGGATACCTGTTTTTGATGGTGACATGGTTCAATTCTCGGTAGTCAATGCACAATCTCATACTCCCGTCTTTCTTCTTCACAAATAGAACAGGAGCACCCCAAGGTGATGCACTCGGACGAATGAAACCAGTATCCAACAATTCCTGTAGTTGGACTTTTAACTCTTGAAATTCAATGGGAGCCATTCGGTATGGAGTTTTGGAAATGGGCTTAGTACCGGGTTCAAGATCGATACAGAATTCAATTTCTCGGTTTGGGGGTAAGCCAGGAAGTTCCTCCGGAAAAACGTCAGGAAACTCATTAACAATGGGAATATCATTCAAGTTTGACGTATTTTTGTTCAAATCAGTGACATGAGCTAAAAAGGCTTGACATCCGTTTTTCAATAAACGAATGGCTTTATGGCTAGAAATAACAGTTATAGATTTCAATGGTTTAGTTGCTTGAATTTGCATGACAGGTTGATTAGGAATATGAAAACTAATAATCTTATGAAAACAATCAATTTTAGCATGATGGGTAGTCAACCAATCAATTCCTAAAATCACATCAAATTCATGCATCTCCAAAGAAATAAGGTCAACAGGTAATGTGAGGTTGTTGATTTGAACTAGGCAAGATTTATAGATAGTAGATGTAATGGTCATTTCTCCTAATGGGGTTTCAACTGATAAGTCAAAGTCCAAATTTTCAGGAGTTAAGTTTAAACGCTGAGCACATGCAGGTGAGATAAAAGAATGGGTAGAGCCAGTATCTAACAAAGCGTAGACTTCACGAGAATTTATGAATAGCTTACCGGTTATCACCTCGTTCGAGTTTCGTGCCATTTGGGATGTCACAACAAAAGCTCTCCCTTGAACTACAGATTTTTCCTTATCCGCGCTAGCTTTTGGTATCATCACTGCAGCTGGACTTGATTTTGTGGCAGGACAAAACCGCGCAAGATGACCCTCTTTCCCACAACTGTAGCATTTTTTGGACTGCAGTGTACAGTTTGGGCTGATGTGACCTTCCTGACCACACCTATAGCATCTCACTGGTGGTCGATCTTCTCCCCTTGAAACTGGGGTCGGTGCTGGTGCTGGTACTGGTGCCCTTCCATAATTATTATGGAATCTCTTTCTTTTGAAATTGTTCCCACTGGATTCTCCTCTTCTGTTATTTGATGTGGAATTACCACCGAAGTGTTGGTTACCTCCTCGATGGTTCTCGTTCCTGTGGTTGTTATCATTTCTCTGATCATTGACTCTTGGCTCTTGCCTGATTCTGCATGAACTGCATGAAATTCCTAAAGAATCCATCATTCATCATGTTATCAGGAATATTATTTCCTGAGTTGGCAGGAGGATTGTTTGTGGCTTCTTGATTTTCGGCTACATTCGCTTCGGGTATTTCATAGTTAACCTCTTGATTTCCCGATGCCATACTAAACTGTGGTCACAAAATAAATGTTAGTTCAAATAAACTGACTCATCACTTCATGTCCCTATATTCAAATCAACTCATTAGATAATAAAATCTAATTTAGGTAGGACATACTAGTGACTGATTCTATTCGTCTCTCCCCTCCTAGTTCTAACCCCAGATCTCCATTAAAGACCATATCCCTAAGCTCTGATGCCAACTGTGACGCCCCCAAATCTGAGCCCACACATCCCAAACTTGAGTCGTCAAAAGACTACAACAAAATTATTACAATGAAATACAACGTACAACAATACAGTGGATAATACAACACAACTAAGTCTTCATTATTATTGCCACACTATTTTATAACACGTGAAGACTATGATAGCTATCCCCGCACTCTCACTCCATTCCCCGGCTAGACCCCGTTACGTTCTCATCTCCTGTTGAAAAACAATGGAACGAAAAGAAAGGGTGAGCTCAAATAGCCCAGTAAGAAATATCATGACTAAGATAATGACGAATAAATTATCATTAGCCTTCAACAGTTGAGTTCTTGATAGAATACAATAGACTACAAGGTTTATATCAAAAACTGTAGTTAAATTCTTAAACAACGTTCAGATCAATAATAGCAGCGGAATAAGCAATCTATTAGAAGAATAATGCAGACTATAATGTCCACTCGCTTCTCTTTTTTGTAAAAATATCATCAACTTTTATCATCTGAAATACCATTAGTCATGATAATAAAAATTCACAGTTCCTGATCATAATCATGCAGATCAACAGTTCATATTTGCACTACGGGCCAAAGACATTTAATATAACACCAACGGTCATGATTATACCAGATTCAGCCTTTGGTAATAATCATACCAATCAACAGTTCATCTTTGCACTACGGGCCAAAGATATTCAATAAAGCACCAACGGTCATGATTATACCAGATTCAGCCTTTGGTCATAATCATACCAACCAACAGTTCATCTTTGCACTACGGGCCAAAGAGAACATTCACCACGTGCCATAAAAGACACCGAACAGATGTATAGCCTTTAACCTAGTATATCGCCTTTAACCTATCATCTGTTCAACAATTATATCACATCTGTGCCCCCGGCCACAGATATTCACAACAGCTTGATTCTTGATGATTAATACAAATAACAGTGATACAAATGATGAACAGAAGAACAGGATAAACAATAAGTATCAGAAGTTTACTTTGTGCAGATTCAAATAATGTCCAAATTGCCAACATGATGTGGAGTGAAATTTAAAAATGATATTCAAGATCCACAGTTCAGAATAACGGTTACAGTTCAATAGAAAGGTTCACGTAAATAGGAAGGTTCAGTTGAAATAATGAAGTTCAACTATTATGGAACATATAATATTTTCAGGAATTATAGAAGCAATAGTTCCATAATAAGTTTCGATTTAGGAGTATGAAAGAAAATAATATCCCTTACCGTAGCAGGTTTGATTAACAAAAGGTGAGGGAAATTAATATCCCTTACCATAGTAAGTTTGAATAATGGAAGATGAAAAAGATGG
Source organism: Hedera helix (assembly GCA_947179155.2). Taxonomy (NCBI): domain Eukaryota; kingdom Viridiplantae; phylum Streptophyta; class Magnoliopsida; order Apiales; family Araliaceae; genus Hedera; species Hedera helix. Next base: position 29,767,414 of record OX359283.1, read on the forward strand.
TATCCCTTATGAGTATAAAGGAAAATGATATCACTTACGAATATGGAATAAAAGTGTCATGTGATAATTCGTGTAGACAAATTATTTCCACACGAGACAAATAAAAAGGGTTATTCACCAACAGGCGATAATCCGCACCGTAAGGTTATTCCCATCAATTTGAATACGAATAGTTATTCACCAAACAGGCGATAATCCGCGCCGTAAGGTTATTCCCATCAATTTGAATACGAAGAGTTATTCACCAAACAGGCGATAATCCGCACCGTAAGGTTATTCTCAAAGATTAATAAGGAATGAATACAAAAGGTTATTCACCAACAGGCGGTAAACCGCGCCGTAAGGTTATTCCCACAATTTAATACATGGAAGTAAATGGCACAAGAAAGAAACGATATTATTTTCGAGAATCAAAGAATGATAATCCCTTCAAGTAAGAAAGAAAATAATATCCATTTATGATGATGAAAAGAATGATACCCCTTACCTTAACACGTGACTGGATATTGATTTAAATGAGGTTGATCAACCTATATTTTTATAATAAAATTAGTAATTTCCACATATAAATTTCAAAGTGTATGATAACTCGTATAATATGAATTATCAAAATTATATATATTTAACATAATTTTTGTAGTATAATATAACTACTTTTAAATAGTTTTAAAAATAATATTCCAAAATAAATCTTCCAAAGAAAGCTTTTAAAAATGAATCTTCTTAAAGAAGAGTCTTCTAAAGGAAGATTTGTGAATACCGTGAAAAATAGGAATTTATAAAATTACTGCTCTTTAATAAAAGACTTACTTGAAAAATTCCTGCACTCCTTTTGGCTTTCAAACTCTCAAAATAACCTTACTATTCTCAGAGAAAACTCATAAAATTCTTATAGAAAAATTTTATGTTTTAGGTGTGATTTTTCTATTTAGCTGAACAAGCTATTTATAGGAGAAAATAAGGCACTATGCGTGGTAGGTGAACAGAAAAAAAATTCAGCAGAGGCTGCTGCGCAGCCTCCACCAACCCATTCCCAGCAAACACATTTCTCACATTTCGTGTGGGCCCCACAGTGGGTCCCACATGTTTCTTACTATTCACTTACTATTCACGTCACTATTCACGTCACTATTTCAAATAGTAAAATTAATTATTTTATTTTTTTTATTTATTTATTTATTCTTCCTGTGAGTCCAACATATAAAATAATGTTACCATAATAATGTAAGAAACACGTTACATATTTTTATTAATTTAATAATATAAATTACAGTATATTTGCTACTGTGACAATTATTAGATTCAATAATTTTAAACTACAGTGCACCAACAATTATTGACTCGATGATATGAAATACAGTGTAATGACAATTATTGAATCAATAATGCAAAATACTGTGTAGCAACAATAATTGAATTGATAATATAAAATATTATGCAGTGACAATTATTGATGAAATGATGCGTAACAGTTACGGTGTCAATAATATGAGACACTGTGCAATACCGTGTGTTACTGTAGAATACCGTGTGCCACAATAAAATACCATAAATTACCGTATGCTACTATTCTTTTATCACCGGTATTTTAACAGTTAACACCGTTGACTATTTTTATTTAAAAAGGTTACTTCTGTCGTTTTCTATATCCGACAATTATTCCGTTGTGGGCTCCACCAATAATTAGTTATTTCGGCGCCGTCGTACGGCCCGAATATTCCCCGACAAAAAGAATATTGTCCGACAAAATAAAATTTACACATAACATCCTTAACTTTCAATTTTGTCAATTTAACCATTTACTGTTTTAGGAAAAATATATATGAAGAAAAATTAAATTTTGTATTTCATAAATTCGGGGTCTTACAACCTCCCCTCCTTATGAAATTTCGTCCCCGAAATTGACGTACCTGGCATTTCGAAGAGGTATGGATACCTAGACTTCATCTCAGATTCTAGCTCCCAGGTCATTTCCTCAATATCTTGGTTCCTCCATAAAACCTTAACTTGAGGTATAACCTTTGAGCGTAAGATCTGCTCCTTCTTATCTAGGATCTTAACAGGTACCTCCTCATACGTTAAATCTTCTGCTATAACGTCTGGTTCTAACTCAATGACGTGGTTTGGGTCCTTCACATATTTACGTAACATAGATATGTGAAAAACGTTATGGATGCGAGACATACTTGGTGGTAGGGCTAGTCTGTAGGCTACGGATCCTACTCGATCGAGGATTTCAAATGGGCCAATAAATCGAGGGTTGAGCTTTCCTCTCTTTCCGAATCTCGTAACTCCTTTCCATGGAGAAACACGTAAGAATACATGATCTCCGACGTTAAATCTCTCATCTCTCCGATGAAGATCGGCATAACTCTTTTGTCGTTCTTGTGCTGTCTGTATTCGTTGTCGGATCATTTGGATCTTTTCGGTCGTCAAGCGTACCAACTCGGGTCCCAACAGTTTTGCTTCTCCTACCTCATTCCAACATACTGGAGAGCGACACTTGCGTCCATATAAAGCCTCGAATGGAGCCATACCTATACTTGCTTGGTAACTGTTGTTGTAGGAAAATTCTACCAATGGCAAGTACTTATCCCAACTTCCTTTGAAATCTAGTACGCAAAGTCTCAAAAGATCTTCGAGGGTCTGGATCGTCCTTTCCGATTGTCCGTCCGTTTGAGGATGGTATGCAGAACTAAAACGTAGTTCAGTGCCCATAGCTTTTTGTAGACTGATCCAAAAGCGTGAAGTGAATCTAGGATCTCGATCAGAAACTATGGAAACTGGCATGCCATGCAGTCTCACGATTTCATTTATGTACATACCGGCAAGACGTTCAAGTGAAAAGTTTTCTCGTATAGGCAAGAAATGAGCGGATTTGGTCAATCTATCTACGATGACCCAAATTGCATCTAAGCCTTGAGAAAATTTGGGAAGACTCGTCACGAAATCCATATTGATGTGTTCCCACTTCCATTCGGGAACCTCAAGTGGTTGTAATGGACCCTTAGGTACTTGATGCTCTGCCTTAACACGTTGACAAGTTAGGCACCTTGAGATAAACTCTGCAATCTCCCTTTTCATATTGTTCCACCAAAATGTATGTCGAAGATCTCGATACATCTTTGTACCTCCTGGGTGGATTGCAAACGGCGTGTTGTGTGCCTCCATCATGATTTTATGCTTTAATTCAGGATCGTTAGGAACACAGAATCGAGAGTTGACTCGAAGTATTCCTTTCTCGTCGATTCTTGCTTCGGGAATGGTACATTCTTATACTTTTTTTATCATGTTTATCAGTTCCGGATCGGTAGCTTGAGCAGTTTTAATTTTATCGATTAAAGCTGGTTCTACTCGCACGTGAGCAATCTTCGAGTGGGTCCCTGGTGTCTTTAGCTCTATCTCCATCTTTTGCAAGTCGTACAAAATACGCTTTTGTGTTGTCAGCAGTGCACTTGTACTCGCATAAGATTTTCTGCTCAAAGCGTCAGCTACAACGTTCGCCTTTCCCGGGTGATACTGGATTGTGTGATCATAATCCTTCAACAGCTCAAGCCAACGTCATTGTCGCATGTTGAGTTCCTTCTGGGTGAAGAAATACTTGAGACTTTTATGATCCGTATAGATATCCACTTTCTCTCCGTACAAGTAGTGTCTCCAGATCTTCAACGCGAAAACGACTGTTGCCAACTCTAGATCATGAGTAGGGTAATTTTTCTCATAATCTTTGAGTTGTCGAGAGGCATAGGCTATAACCTTTCCATGTTGCATAAGGACACAGCCTAGACCTTTGCCTGAAGCATCGCTGTATATGACAAATTCTCCCGATCCTGATGGAATGGTCAGAACAGGAGCTGAAACAAGTCTCCTCTTAAGCTCTTGAAAACTTTTCTCGCATTGCTCGCTCCATATGAATTTTGTGCTTTTCCGAGTAAGCTGAGTTAATGGAGTGGCGATTCGAGAAAATCCTTCTACGAATCTCCGATAATAACCAGCTAGGCCCAGAAAACTTCGGACTTCGGTTACTGTCTTGGGTTGTTCCCAATTTAGTACCGTTTCAATCTTCGCAGGATCGACTGATATTCCTTGACTAGAAATCACATGCCCAAGAAACGTGACCTCCTCAAGCCAGAACTCACATTTCTTCAACTTGGCATATAATTTGTTCTCACGGAGCTTCTGGAGTATCAATCTCAGGTGTTGTTCATGATCCTCACGACTTTTGGAGTATATGAGGATGTCATCAATAAAGACAACCACAAAATGATCCAAATATTCCTTGAATATTCGGTTCATCATGTCCATGAAAGCTGCAGGAGCATTGGTTAGTCCAAAAGGCATGACTAAAAACTCATAATGCCCATAACGAGTTCTGAAAGCAGTCTTTGGAATGTCCTCAGCTTTAACCTTTAACTGATGATATCCAGAACGGAGATCAATCTTTGAGAAATGTTGAGCACCTTGTAATTGATCAAACATGTCATCAATTCGAGGTAACGGATACCTGTTTTTGATGGTGACATGGTTCAATTCTCGGTAGTCAATGCACAATCTCATACTCCCGTCTTTCTTCTTCACAAATAGAACAGGAGCACCCCAAGGTGATGCACTCGGACGAATGAAACCAGTATCCAACAATTCCTGTAGTTGGACTTTTAACTCTTGAAATTCAATGGGAGCCATTCGGTATGGAGTTTTGGAAATGGGCTTAGTACCGGGTTCAAGATCGATACAGAATTCAATTTCTCGGTTTGGGGGTAAGCCAGGAAGTTCCTCCGGAAAAACGTCAGGAAACTCATTAACAATGGGAATATCATTCAAGTTTGACGTATTTTTGTTCAAATCAGTGACATGAGCTAAAAAGGCTTGACATCCGTTTTTCAATAAACGAATGGCTTTATGGCTAGAAATAACAGTTATAGATTTCAATGGTTTAGTTGCTTGAATTTGCATGACAGGTTGATTAGGAATATGAAAACTAATAATCTTATGAAAACAATCAATTTTAGCATGATGGGTAGTCAACCAATCAATTCCTAAAATCACATCAAATTCATGCATCTCCAAAGAAATAAGGTCAACAGGTAATGTGAGGTTGTTGATTTGAACTAGGCAAGATTTATAGATAGTAGATGTAATGGTCATTTCTCCTAATGGGGTTTCAACTGATAAGTCAAAGTCCAAATTTTCAGGAGTTAAGTTTAAACGCTGAGCACATGCAGGTGAGATAAAAGAATGGGTAGAGCCAGTATCTAACAAAGCGTAGACTTCACGAGAATTTATGAATAGCTTACCGGTTATCACCTCGTTCGAGTTTCGTGCCATTTGGGATGTCACAACAAAAGCTCTCCCTTGAACTACAGATTTTTCCTTATCCGCGCTAGCTTTTGGTATCATCACTGCAGCTGGACTTGATTTTGTGGCAGGACAAAACCGCGCAAGATGACCCTCTTTCCCACAACTGTAGCATTTTTTGGACTGCAGTGTACAGTTTGGGCTGATGTGACCTTCCTGACCACACCTATAGCATCTCACTGGTGGTCGATCTTCTCCCCTTGAAACTGGGGTCGGTGCTGGTGCTGGTACTGGTGCCCTTCCATAATTATTATGGAATCTCTTTCTTTTGAAATTGTTCCCACTGGATTCTCCTCTTCTGTTATTTGATGTGGAATTACCACCGAAGTGTTGGTTACCTCCTCGATGGTTCTCGTTCCTGTGGTTGTTATCATTTCTCTGATCATTGACTCTTGGCTCTTGCCTGATTCTGCATGAACTGCATGAAATTCCTAAAGAATCCATCATTCATCATGTTATCAGGAATATTATTTCCTGAGTTGGCAGGAGGATTGTTTGTGGCTTCTTGATTTTCGGCTACATTCGCTTCGGGTATTTCATAGTTAACCTCTTGATTTCCCGATGTCATACTAAACTGTGGTCACAAAATAAATGTTAGTTCAAATAAACTGACTCATCACTTCATGTCCCTATATTCAAATCAACTCATTAGATAATAAAATCTAATTTAGGTAGGACATACTAGTGACTGATTCTATTCGTCTCTCCCCTCCTAGTTCTAACCCCAGATCTCCATTAAAGACCATATCCCTAAGCTCTGATGCCAACTGTGACGCCCCCAAATCTGAGCCCACACATCCCAAACTTGAGTCGTCAAAAGACTACAACAAAATTATTACAATGAAATACAACGTACAACAATACAGTGGATAATACAACACAACTAAGTCTTCATTATTATTGCCACACTATTTTATAACACGTGAAGACTATGATAGCTATCCCCGCACTCTCACTCCATTCCCCGGCTAGACCCCGTTACGTTCTCATCTCCTGTTGAAAAACAATGGAACGAAAAGAAAGGGTGAGCTCAAATAGCCCAGTAAGAAATATCATGACTAAGATAATGACGAATAAATTATCATTAGCCTTCAACAGTTGAGTTCTTGATAGAATACAATAGACTACAAGGTTTATATCAAAAACTGTAGTTAAATTCTTAAACAACGTTCAGATCAATAATAGCAGCGGAATAAGCAATCTATTAGAAGAATAATGCAGACTATAATGTCCACTCGCTTCTCTTTTTTGTAAAAATATCATCAACTTTTATCATCTGAAATACCATTAGTCATGATAATAAAAATTCACAGTTCCTGATCATAATCATGCAGATCAACAGTTCATATTTGCACTACGGGCCAAAGACATTTAATATAACACCAACGGTCATGATTATACCAGATTCAGCCTTTGGTAATAATCATACCAATCAACAGTTCATCTTTGCACTACGGGCCAAAGATATTCAATAAAGCACCAACGGTCATGATTATACCAGATTCAGCCTTTGGTCATAATCATACCAACCAACAGTTCATCTTTGCACTACGGGCCAAAGAGAACATTCACCACGTGCCATAAAAGACACCGAACAGATGTATAGCCTTTAACCTAGTATATCGCCTTTAACCTATCATCTGTTCAACAATTATATCACATCTGTGCCCCCGGCCACAGATATTCACAACAGCTTGATTCTTGATGATTAATACAAATAACAGTGATACAAATGATGAACAGAAGAACAGGATAAACAATAAGTATCAGAAGTTTACTTTGTGCAGATTCAAATAATGTCCAAATTGCCAACATGATGTGGAGTGAAATTTAAAAATGATATTCAAGATCCACAGTTCAGAATAACGGTTACAGTTCAATAGAAAGGTTCACGTAAATAGGAAGGTTCAGTTGAAATAATGAAGTTCAACTATTATGGAACATATAATATTTTCAGGAATTATAGAAGCAATAGTTCCATAATAAGTTTCGATTTAGGAGTATGAAAGAAAATAATATCCCTTACCGTAGCAGGTTTGATTAACAAAAGGTGAGGGAAATTAATATCCCTTACCATAGTAAGTTTGAATAATGGAAGATGAAAAAGATGGTATCCCTTATGAGTATAAAGGAAAATGATATCACTTACGAATATGGAATAAAAGTGTCATGTGATAATTCGTGTAGACAAATTATTTCCACACGAGACAAATAAAAAGGGTTATTCACCAACAGGCGATAATCCGCACCGTAAGGTTATTCCCATCAATTTGAATACGAATAGTTATTCACCAAACAGGCGATAATCCGCGCCGTAAGGTTATTCCCATCAATTTGAATACGAAGAGTTATTCACCAAACAGGCGATAATCCGCACCGTAAGGTTATTCTCAAAGATTAATAAGGAATGAATACAAAAGGTTATTCACCAACAGGCGGTAAACCGCGCCGTAAGGTTATTCCCACAATTTAATACATGGAAGTAAATGGCACAAGAAAGAAACGATATTATTTTCGAGAATCAAAGAATGATAATCCCTTCAAGTAAGAAAGAAAATAATATCCATTTATGATGATGAAAAGAATGATACCCCTTACCTTAACACGTGACTGGATATTGATTTAAATGAGGTTGATCAACCTATATTTTTATAATAAAATTAGTAATTTCCACATATAAATTTCAAAGTGTATGATAACTCGTATAATATGAATTATCAAAATTATATATATTTAACATAATTTTTGTAGTATAATATAACTACTTTTAAATAGTTTTAAAAATAATATTCCAAAATAAATCTTCCAAAGAAAGCTTTTAAAAATGAATCTTCTTAAAGAAGAGTCTTCTAAAGGAAGATTTGTGAATACCGTGAAAAATAGGAATTTATAAAATTACTGCTCTTTAATAAAAGACTTACTTGAAAAATTCCTGCACTCCTTTTGGCTTTCAAACTCTCAAAATAACCTTACTATTCTCAGAGAAAACTCATAAAATTCTTATAGAAAAATTTTATGTTTTAGGTGTGATTTTTCTATTTAGCTGAACAAGCTATTTATAGGAGAAAATAAGGCACTATGCGTGGTAGGTGAACAGAAAAAAAATTCAGCAGAGGCTGCTGCGCAGCCTCCACCAACCCATTCCCAGCAAACACATTTCTCACATTTCGTGTGGGCCCCACAGTGGGTCCCACATGTTTCTTACTATTCACTTACTATTCACGTCACTATTCACGTCACTATTTCAAATAGTAAAATTAATTATTTTATTTTTTTTATTTATTTATTTATTCTTCCTGTGAGTCCAACATATAAAATAATGTTACCATAATAATGTAAGAAACACGTTACATATTTTTATTAATTTAATAATATAAATTACAGTATATTTGCTACTGTGACAATTATTAGATTCAATAATTTTAAACTACAGTGCACCAACAATTATTGACTCGATGATATGAAATACAGTGTAATGACAATTATTGAATCAATAATGCAAAATACTGTGTAGCAACAATAATTGAATTGATAATATAAAATATTATGCAGTGACAATTATTGATGAAATGATGCGTAACAGTTACGGTGTCAATAATATGAGACACTGTGCAATACCGTGTGCTACTGTAGAATACCGTGTGCCACAATAAAATACCATAAATTACCGTATGCTACTATTCTTTTATCACCGGTATTTTAACAGTTAACACCGTTGACTATTTTTATTTAAAAAGGTTACTTCTGTCGTTTTCTATATCCGACAATTATTCCGTTGTGGGCTCCACCAATAATTAGTTATTTCGGCGCCGTCGTACGGCCCGAATATTCCCCGACAAAAAGAATATTGTCCGACAAAATAAAATTTACACATAACATCCTTAACTTTCAATTTTGTCAATTTAACCATTTACTGTTTTAGGAAAAATATATATGAAGAAAAATTAAATTTTGTATTTCATAAATTCGGGGTCTTACAGTGTGTGTGTGTGTGTGTGTGTGTGTGTGTGTGTGTGTGTAGATGCACATTAAAGCATTAAAAAATAAAGCAAAAACATGGCCAAAAATGGCCATGTTGGCCGGCCAAGAGGGGCCCCACATGGGTGGTTGCTTGATTTCTTTGTTGCTTCAAAATTGCTTCTTGTCATAGTAGCTCAACCATCCTAGTCAATCATCTAATCAATCAATTGGTCATTCAATGGAATAGTAATCTTAATTAACACTAAATTCACCAACATAACTTGATTAAGTGAATTGATGCTAGGTTAGTGAATGACTATAAATAAGACACTCCATACATTTGGATTGGTTTGTTAGTTCATTTGAAGCTTTGTTAGAAAGAAAAATAGAGAGCATTTGTAAGCATTTGAGAGAAACACCTAAGTGTAGAGAGAAAAAGCTAGAAGTTGTGCTTGGTGAATGTCCACTAGCTACACAACATACTTTCATAGTTCTATGTGTTTATATCATGATTTGGTATGTGAGAAATGCATGCAAGTTGTAGAAATGTTCATAACACATTTTACTGGTAAAACCCTAACGATACGTGTTGTGTTTAATGTTGTATTTTGAAATTTACAAGTTCAAAATTGAATTTTTATGGCTGGAAAGTTAGATCTATGAGTTTTAAAGAAAACTCAACTTGAAGCTTTCAAAAATATTGAATAACGAAGAAGTTATAGCTTTTACCGCAAAAGATGTCGTTTTTAAACCCTAGGTGGTTCGATCCATAATTTTCGTGTAAAACATTTTCAAAAAGACGATCGAACCATGGAATATTGTAAAACAAGAAGTAAGAAACACATCAATACTGATTTGGTGTTATTTGGATGTGTAGATTTTATTTAATCAATGTTTGAACAAAAAGTATTAAAACTGTCAAAAATCAAAAATTTGAAGAACATTCTGCAGTACAGCGTCGGGGCGCCGTTTGCAGTGTTAATCACTGCACCGCGGCGCAGTGCACTGTTACCAGAAAAATAAAATAAAATCCGAACCGGGTCAGCCGAGTCGGGTCTGGTTCGGGTCAGAAAATGAAAAATGTTCCAAAAATCATTTTTAGTATTTTTGGACTTAATAAATATATTTTTAAAGAAATATATAATTAATTTTATAATTAAAAGTGTATATATATTATTATTGAATTAATAATATAAGGAAGTTAATAAAATATTATTAAATAAATAATAATATTAGAAAATCATTAAAATATTATTAAATGTATAATAATATTATAAAGTGAATAAAATATTATTAAAGAGTTAATAATATTAAATAAATAAAATATTATTTAAATGATTAATAATATTAGTTAATCTTAGATGATTTATAAGGTATTATTAAATGATGAATAATACTACAAGACTAATAAAATATTATTAAATTATTAATAATATTAGATAAGGGTATGAACTATATTAAATAATTAATATAGGTTCTTTGTGGATGAAATATTACCAAGTAGTGATAATATTTCCTAAATGTTTAAATACCCATAATTACTAAATTATGTGGTTCGCAAGAGTTATAAAGGTCATCATACTTATGTGTATGTAATACTAATCTAAAGATCAACATAATTAAATTGTTAGGTCTATTCAAAGGGAATTAGTTGACTTGGTTAGCAGTACGTCGCAAATAAGACAAGTTCTCTAACCCTACTCAATTACTGTTGAACAAGTTTCTATACTTGTATTTATTGTCAAAGCTCGAGGTGATTTAATTATTTAAAATTATCTCACATCCATATTGTTTATAAAATCGCACTTAGTGCATTTTAAGCTTAATAGTTCTCGATTCATGAACTGTATTAAAAATATCTAAAGCTAATAGTTCAGCTAGACATTGCGTTTATAAATTCAATAACTTGAATACTTTTAAAAACTTATTCAAACCATTGTTGGGTGCAGATTTCTTATATTAAGTCTGGGAATTGAACAACCCTACATTAGGGGAATTTATGTCGGGAAACCGATCTTGGCGCCAGATGACTAAATGTAACTTGTTAGTTCAGGGTCCTTGGTGACCACTCAGCATTTAAGATTCGAATATTCTTGTTCAATGAAATTTGAGTTTTGTTCATTTCACAATTGTTTTATCCATTGTTGAAATCATTGATGTTATTTTCCATTCATTCATGATATATTAAATCTCTGTGATTGTTCTTAACTTGCTGAGCAAACTAGTTGCTCATCCTTACTATATCATGAACCATTTTCAGCTAGACCCGAATGCTCCAAGAAAGACAAGGGAAAAGGGAAATCCAGAGCTTTAGTTAAATTATGTATGTTAATTAGCAGTTTAAATATGTATTTACTGTTGATAAATCTTTTGTAATTCCTTATGATAAGAACCGTTTATGTTATTGGTTAATAAACCCTGGTATTGTAACCTTTTTGTAAGGAACCAATATGTATTATTCCGCAAAGTTTAAATGCAATGTATGTATTTAATTCCTAGTAATGTATTGTATAGTGAGAACCAAACCCGAGGTTATGGAACCCGGATTTGAGGTCGTCACAGTCACTCAATTAATTTAGATAAAATTTTCAATTGTCTTATTATATATATACTAATGTAATAGCTTGTGTGAGGCACAAACTTTGTTTATTAACAATTGTTTGTATTAAAAATAATAATATTTGGTCAAAATATTTATGTGGCTAAGTAAAATGAACGATATAAAAATTGTTCGTATAAAAATATCGTTTACAACAAGAAATGATAAGTATATATAGTTTAACTGGCATATCCACTCTTAGAGTTGTTGAAACACACATACTTATTGAACAGACATCTATTTCTCTTTATTTTCTTAACTTTTTTTGTCCAAAATATATTCAAAAAATTAAAAGTGAAGGATATGATAAAGAAGAAAGGAAGGAATAGAAGCCTATTTATATGCAAATTATAGTAGGTTTTTGATATTCTTCCTATATTGTGAATATACGTTGCATTTATGTGAACAATTAAAGAATTAATATTACTTTTAATTGAGTACGTGCATGTACCTATAACCCCCAAAAAAGTTTTGCATGGTTAAATGTAGAAGGTCTAAAGTCTCAACTCCAAAAAATGGATCTATGCAAGTTTTCTTAAAATTGATTGAGTTAATCCAGAGACCATCTGATCGAGTCAACTCGTTTTGATTGATAAGTTAACTTAGATGGTCAAATTAATTTATCTCCTTCCCTACTGTTATATCCTCCCTTCGTTTCAAATTATAAGATTAATATTAACTTTTAAAAAGTCAATTTCAAATATTTTCAAACTCAAAATTGACATGAATTCAATTAGTTTATACCAATACAATTATGAATATTATAAACTACCTAAAAATACTATTAATTATAAGATTTATTATTTTAAAAACTTAAATAAATTATGTCATTAATTCTAAGTTTGAAAATATTTCTCAAAATAATTTTTAGAAAGTCAATAGTGATTATATAATTTGGACCGGAGAAAGTATAAAGTTTTAACAGTAATACATAATAGATTATGTACGTATTCTATACCACTAATATCAATTAATCTATCGTATTTGGATAAGCTTTAGAAAGTAATAATATTCACGTATCCCTCAAATCAGGCCTTTTTCTTTTACTGCTCCACTCCCGTCAAAATGAAGACCCTAAACGTGTTCCATGCAATTTAATTCTTGCCTATCTCTGACGAATATATATTTGTTCTATCTTCCCAAAGGTCAGAGTGATGCATGGTTTCTTTTCCGATCTAATCGATACCCTCTTTTGAAATGCCAAACTAGTACGTTTTTGTTTTATCATCTCCAAAAAATATGCAAGACACTTGTTAATTAGTGGTAGCCTGCCCAATCAATATATCTTTCCGACCAATTTTAGAAATTCCTAAAGCACTGGACATATATACCCGAGCAAGCTTTTGACCTAGCCGTGTATGAATTGAATGGTTTATCATTTATAGAAAATTTAGTTTAGCGCATGGAAAGAGAATATAATTAATACAGCACATAAACAGATCAAAATTCTTAAAAAGTTGTTTATATCATGATTCTGGGAGATTTACTAATTTATTTATTGGGGAAATGGGACGAAATTTCAAAAGCCCTACACAACCAAAAACAAATGAATTCCTCGAACAATTAAAACTGATTGTACCCTTTCCATCTGGAATTACATGTTATTTAAGATGCTCTCGTAGTATCTATCTACCATTTAATAATTTCTTGTTAGCTCTTCCATGTAATTTCCTCTTCTTCTTCTTTTTATTATTTATGATAATGTAATTTAATTTGCTTAAAATTGGTTGAATTGTAGTCTGAAAAGAATGTTACTAATATTTATTAATTCACAGCAAACAACCAAAAGGGGCTCAAATGGTGAAATGGATTTGATGTCGCCATATATTCTTCATATTTCGTAAGACCTATGAAGTAAGAATAAGTACTAATAGGAGCATCATAAAGTTGGGTTGGCAGAGAATTTTATTTTCAAGTCTCATGTCTATGGAAACCTATAGATCTAAACGTGAAAATAGTAACGCAAATAAATAATAACAGAATATTTCTATCAAATCTATAAATGGATAAATCGAGGCCGAAATGACACCTTTTGTTGCAATGTAATCATCAATTTACTAAATTAAAATATATGTTTTTTGGATAAAGAAGAACATCGATTCCCAAATTCGTATATGTTGAAATTCCTCACAATCACCATCTTGCAAGTTGGTAAAAACAATTATGGTATCGCAAGTGTAACCACCTCCTGTCTGCTGGCAGCTCCTAATTAAGGAATCTGGAATCGTAAAAAAATTCATTCGCGCTAACGCACTATTTATCATATTAATCTAGTCGTAAGCTATTTGATTGATAAGGTATTAAACAAATGAATCAAATATACATGTAATTTTAATCATATATACGTATATATACATACATATATGTATGTATATATGTCGCACGTAATTTGCACGATATCTATGTTCCATGCAAAACTATGGAGGAATCATTTTTTTGAAACTAAGTTTCGGCCATGTTATTAGAATCATGCCCACTTGGATATGTATATATATAAACTATACGCATACTTTTTTTTCCGGATTTCTTGTAATAAGCTTACCAATAACATTGATATTATCACTTTTCACTAATAAAATTTTAAAACCACGCTCCCTAGAAAAACATAGAGGAGCATGTATAACAATTGCTTCCGCTCAATCAACATACACTTGTATATTTTATTTTTTAAAGTAAAAAAACTGTATATATGCGCCGTACTTTTATATTTTGATTCATCGTATAAAATCGTAAGACAAATCTAAAGATGTTACGGTAAATGAAATGAAATGAAGAACTTATCCCATTTTCATTCCTCCAATAAGAAATGCAAAGGTAACATAAGCTTTCCAAAGTGCGCAACGTACATTTAAGTAACTTATCCGGGAGGGGAATCAGAAAATTGAAACAGGAAAACCATTTAGAACCGAGAATCAATCAAATTGATGCAAAGTCATGATCGAATAAATCCTTGTTTTATTTTTATTTTCTTGTACAACTGTGCTTTAACAACGTCACTATTGAATCATAGTTCAAAAATGTGTCCTCCCTAATAACACTTTAAGGGTATCTTATTATGGCACAAGAAGATAGGCGCAAAGTTTAAGATTAATCATGTTACTTGTTCTTACGTGCAATCTTATCAGTAGTTAAAACCAGCATTTGGTTACCTTTTTATTTTTTTTAATCAAGTAGTCCAAATAATTGAATATATTAAAATTATAATCATTTCAAACAAAGTAATAAATAGTTAAGAAGAGTAAATTATAGCCACAGCTAATAAAAACAAAACAAACAGATTGACGACCCACAGAAATAAAAATGGTTAGTTCAACTTTTGGCGAAATAACTTAGCATGGCAATCGGCCGACACATTTAATTAGATCAGCAAATCTTCAATCTTTGAATTACATTGACACAATCAAGTACCACTTGTGACTGGAATTGAACTGTTCCGATGTATCAGTCGGAATGCCGAATCGTGGGATGAAGTTTACGGGACCCACATTTAGTTACGCGTACCCATTTTCAGGCACCCAGAAAACAATATTAGGCCCCTCCATATAGCATCAGAATGCACTAAAACCTCGCTTTAGTATATAAGTAGCTCTCAAATCAGTTCCCAGTTGCTGCCACTAATTGAGGAAATAAATGAAAAATAAAAGCATTAAGTGGTGCCCAGCCAACATTATAATCCCCCAACTATGGCCACGAGGAATCCATATCATCCGTATAATTAATATTTATGCAAATATACAAATATACATACATACATACACATATAAAAATAAATTATAATAATAATAATAATAATCAGAATATTCGCCTAGATGCATGGTTAGTGCAGCAACACAAGTCACGTGTGAGAGTGAGATTCTAATACGCTTGAAACTCCTAAAATTAAATATCTAAATTATAATATATAGATGTTAATTATGAACACTACTATTTGGATAAATAATAAAGGTTAGTTGTAGGGACGTTAGCTAGCTCGATCGATACAAGGCATGGATGGCTATAAATATGAGGGTAAGTTCATTCACATTCCTTAGGACAAACACGAGGCTCCTCTTCAAGTGTTTTTCCTCTACTCGATCTCCTCCTACTTCTCTTAATTTCTTTCTTTCAACTTCAGCTAGCAAAACACAGCAAGACCAATAATCAATTATGGAGGGAAAAAACCAAAGCCGTTTTGGAAATTTTGTTGAGAAGGCTAAGCCTTACATAGCCATGATTTCCTTACAATTCGGATATGCGGGAATGAATATCATAACAAAAGTTTCTCTCAATAGAGGAATGAGCCACTACGTGCTCGTCGTGTATCGCCATGCTTTTGCTACTGCAGTGATCGCTCCCTTCGCTCTTGTCCTCGAGAGGTACAAATATATATTCGCACCATCCGTTACGTTATTCATAGTATAAACATGGAACAAGGACTAATTCATGTGTCTGGTTTTATTACAGGAAAGTGAGGCCTAAGATGACATTTTCAATCTTCATGCAAATATTTGTGTTGGGGCTCCTTGGGTGAGTGGTGCTTATATATATAGTTCATTTTTCCAATATGGCATACCCGGTAGATTGTGGTCATTTGTTCTGAAATTCTACTACTTTTTTTCAATCCCTATTTGAAATTCACAGGCCAGTGATTGATCAAAATTTCTACTATGCGGGACTCAAGTTCACATCGCCTACTTTTTCATGTGCCATGAGCAACATGCTCCCTGCAATGACATTCGTCATGGCAGTTCTATGCAGGTATAATAATAGTAATAATAATAATCTACATTAACCATTAAAATTCAATATTTATGGAGAATTAAATTAAAGTTGTGAGTACCAAATGGGATTATTTAACTATGTAGGATGGAGATTTTAGACATGAAGAAGATTAGGTGCCAAGCAAAAGTAGTGGGAACTGCAGTTACAGTGGCAGGAGCCATGTTAATGACATTGTACAAAGGAAATGTAGTGGAAATGATTTGGACAAAACACATTCATCCCCACAAATCCTATGTCCCTGACACCGCTGTCGACACTGACAAAGATTGGGTTAAAGGTTCCATTCTCCTTATCATAGCCACCTTTGCCTGGGCTTCTTTCTTCATCCTTCAGGTAATTATAATGTGTAAAGAATTTTATTTTCTTATTTTTACATATATCTATATTCACTAACAATTGTACACTAGGAGAGAGAAAAAATATATTTTCTCTTTTCTAAATTATAAGATTAATATTGACTTTTAAAAAGTTAATTTCAACCTCAAAATTGAGATGAATTTATATACTTTATGTCAATACAATTATAATATCATAAATTACTTAAAAAAATACTACTAGTAATAAGATTTATTATTTTAAAATTTTAAATAAATCATGTCAATTTTAAATTAATTTTTAAAAAGTTAATAATAATATGGAGAGAGTGCATGCCTAGTGCACATTGATTTAAGTACTCCATATTTTTCTGCAGTACTAAATGTTTGATATTTTGATTGGGGCAGAACGTGACAATGAGGAGATACGCAGCTCCCCTGTCACTAACAGCGCTAGTGTGCTTCATGGGTACTCTGCAATCCGTAGCTGTCACTTTTGCCATGGAACATAACCCCGATGTTTGGACTATTGGCTTCGACATGAACCTTTTGGCTGCTGCCTATGCTGTAAATTCCAATCTTCTTCTTTTTTCTTCTTTTTTTTTAGGGTCTGAATTTTTACAAATATTAATTAATTTAAGCTAATTATTTATTTTTTATATTCAGGGTATAGTCTCATCAAGCATTGCATACTATGTACAAGGCCTGGTAATGGAGAAAAGAGGGCCAGTCTTTGTAACTGCTTTCAGTCCTTTGATGATGATCATCGTTGCTATTATGGGCTCTTTCATCCTTGCTGAAAAGATCTACCTTGGAGGGTAATTATTTAATTTATTCAATCTCTCAATTTATTCCAAGAAAATATGGACATAACAAATAACAAGATAAATTCTTATTCGTACCCAAGAAAATATTAAATTCAATCAATAATCTTTATTAATTCATTTTTTATATATTTCAGGATTCTTGGTTCTGCATTGATAGTGATGGGTCTTTACTCTGTACTATGGGGAAAGTACAAGGAATACAAAGAGAAAGAGGCCGAAGCAATTCTTGAACCGGTGAAGGGAAGTGGTGGAAACATGATGATTGGAGATATTGAAGCCAACGATATAGAAATGCAGAAGAACATTGAAGCTAACAGAGCCGCCATGGCGCCCGCCTTTGCCATCAGTGCACCCATCCCAACACCTCCCATGTTAGCAGTGGAAGCACAAAAGCCATAATCAAGGGAAAAAAAGAATAATAGAATGAAAGAGGAAGGGAGAAATAATTAAGTGAGGAAGAAGATAGAGGCCGGGGCTTTTTTGTACTTTCAATCTCCGTGTTTTCTTCACTTCTAATTCTCTTTTTATTGTTTTTCTTTTACATTTTTTTTTGATGGCTGGATATTAGGATCTTGTGTTGTGGTTGTCCTTGTTAATTAAGCTAATAGTATATATGTGTAATGAAAATTTGGCGAAATTAAAGAAAGAAATGAAGGAGAATTATTGCAGAAATTTATTGTCTAATTAATTACTATTTGTGCCCTTGTCGTACAAATTCTTAGAATCTCTTTAATTAATTAAAGCATATATGGAGCATGTTTCTTGACAACTGATTCAGATTCCACTCATTATATAGTGGGCGAGTGCTTGACCCTTTTTAAGTTATGGAATCTTGGTTGTCATTTCATATCAAAACATATACTGTTTTAATTCATGACGCGTACCCTACTTATATATAATTTCTTCCTTTTTTATCTTTTTCACAATTTAGTTAATAATATATAATGATTTATTTTTAAAGTGCAAGAGTGATACTATTAGGGTAAAATTGACTACAGTACCTTGATTAATTACTGAACAAATTACTTTCATTTTATGATGTTTAGAGAGGGTGCTAGCTACACATTATATTCCAATCGGCTTATGTTATAGGGAATTGATATTTTTATAAGAAAAATGATAATTTCAGGGTCTCTCTCACATGAATAGTAAATGAGTCATACACTCAAGTGAAAAGAAAATTATAAAAATATCAAATTTAACTTGTGAAAATATCAATTTTTATATTATATTATTAACAGTTTACCAACAACAACAACAAGAACATGCACATTGAGGTTTACGTTTTTAATCTTCCAATTTATTAATTATTACTTCCTTATTTGAAAAGGGAGGCTTGTTTATTTTAATTAGACTACATGAATTTTTAAAAAGAAATTTCTGTTATGTGTTTCAATATATTATAAATACAACAAATATAAGAAAACAAGTGGAAATTAATAGTGTGTAAGATAGCTTTTCCGTGTATATATAAAAATGTTTCTAGCATGTTTCAAAAATGGTTCCAAAAGAATTTAAAACAAAAAGGTATATTTTGCATGACCAAAGTGTAGGACTCTTAAAATTTAAAAGGGTGGTGAAATAACGAAGGTCTCCCGGGAAAAACCTGAAAGAATTAATATATATATATATATATATATATATATATATAGAGAGAGAGAGAGAGAGAGAGAGAGAGAGAGAGAGAGGGTAGAAGTAATTAAAATTATTTATCAGAATTAGGCATCTCTGGTATTTCAATCCTAAGTAAACGTGTAGCTCAATTTGCCGAAAACATGTAGATCGATTAGTAACTTCTACTTTCAACTTTTTGTTTTTATTTTTAATTTTTTAGAATCAGTAACAGAAAATGTTAGTTACCAACTGTTTTTGCTTCTAAAAGAGTAGAAGCAAACTCTCTTTTGATAGCAAAAAAATTTAAAACACCACACACTTGCTTCTTTAATTTTGACAAAACATGGAGCCATCATCTCTAACTTTAATAAGGTCCATATATCGAATCTTGTTTACCAACAAAATTTGAAACTTCATTTCTATATAAAAACAAGTTAAAATTTAGTGTTTAAACATAGTTACCAAACAAAATAAGTGAAA
The DNA here is from genome assembly GCA_947179155.2 of Hedera helix. Lineage (NCBI taxonomy): Eukaryota > Viridiplantae > Streptophyta > Magnoliopsida > Apiales > Araliaceae > Hedera > Hedera helix. Next base: position 29,787,324 of record OX359283.1, read on the forward strand.
GTATAAACAGAATAAAAACGTAGAAAGACAGCTATACTTCACGAATTCAACTTTAATAAAGTGTCTATATATGCTCTAAAATCCAATAAATTTGCCTGGAAATGCGTATGCAGAACACCACGAGGAGATTCATGCATGTAAAAAACTCAAAGGTAAGATCGATCGATGATCATAGTTTTCTCATAATTTAATTAATTGGAGCTCACTTGGTGAGATTCCTATTGGCAAGTTGGAGTAAATGGTTTTTGCCAGATTACTTTAAAAAGCAACATAATATGTTGATACACGTATATGTAGTAACTAATTTACTATATAATATTTATATTGTTAAGGGGGGAAAAAGTATTCCATATATATTATGCATGTGAAAATGAACCTTCAACTTTTCTTTTATCGCTATCATAGTGACTTCGTGAAATTCGTATCTTTTTAATCCAACGTGGTACATATTCGAGAAGTCCCCAGTTGTTTTCATATCGTGAACAAGCTATAAATATTTATATGTTGATTGGGATCGATATATACATTATATATATAGAGAGAGAAATTTATATATATGATGATGGCTATTCGGCTTAATCTGATCAAGAATATAATATGAGAAGTAGGGTTCAATCTCTCTTTCTTTCTCATGCACAGTGATAAGCTAATGGGGAATAACATATAAATTCGAATCCCATACATAAGCAAACGGAGGCTGGAATCTAGTAAACATTATAATGCATGGTGACATCTATGCATTTACGACATCTCCTTCTCTTTCCGACAAACAATATATATATATATGAATGAATGAGTTGGACCTATGACATGTGAGAGAGATAGATCATACACAACCAATGTCAATTATATTCAGCAGTCCCCAAAGCAATTGGACATGGGAGTTTTTACAATAACATTCATCCAAGTGTTTTGACAGTAATGTCAAACAGTTGAACAGATGATAATCATAAATATTACTAGTGTAATTATTTAACGTGCAATTGATTACTATCAACTAACGCCGGTTATCTATGAGTTCTCCCCTTATATTTATTCATATTTTAACTTAAATTGCGTGCGCGCGCGTACACACACACACATATATACATATATATATATATTCCATTGACATATACAATACTATTAATTAGTGGCCAAATTGTTATGTTAATGTACCGCCTCCTCGTCCCACTATTACTGTTCAGTCTCTTCTCTACGTCTCCCCCGTGTTGTCACTGTTGGATGATTGATATATGGACATGCCAGTTTATTCCAATTCTAGCTACTTCATGGCTTCTACGAAGGATTAATTCTTAGAGAACAAAATCTTAAAATTCTGATTTACTTTGCATGGAATCACATATTAATTATTTTATTAATAACTTTAAGATTTTTAGTTTCACAATTGAAGGGAAAATATGGAGGAAAAATCTTAAGATTTTAGAAAAAGGATTATAATATCTCATGATATATTTTCAAATTTACAAATATGGAAGAAAAATATATCTTATATGTTTGTTTGGCTGCCGTGAAAGTGGAGGACAAGGAGAAAACTAAGGAAAGAAAGAAAGGAATCGAATAAACATGCATTAGTATTATACATGTATATAGAAGTGGGTCACTAGGTAGTAATCATGCATGCATTAGGCAGAAAACAAGCTGCGAATTAATCTAGAAACTCGTGAGAATGAGAAAATTAATTAATTGATTAAATTACCTCGCATCTTTCAGATATGAATGTTGATAATATGCCAGCATCCACTGAGTTAAGGTAAAAGGGATGGGTCCCAACATCCATATTGTATTAAAACTGTAAGAACAATTAGCCCCATGGACAAGTTCATGTACTTAGATAGTACTTAATTAATAGTGGTCATGATCAGTATCACATTAATTCATGACCATATATGTTACAAATAATTAAGTGCATTTTAATGCATCCACCAGTACTCTCGACTAATTGCTGCGGATGATTTTATTGTCTTAATTGTATCCCTTTTTCTTTTTGCATATCTAGCAGGCATAGTTTTTAACTATGTAAATATATCTGTAATGTTTAAATTTTATCTTAAAGTCCGTGCACACTTGCTAAGAAAATAAGACGAGATATATTGGAGCAGTTATCTTTTTCCCATACTCATTATTTGCTCATGGCTTATGCATAATTACCATTTCGAGTTGAAATAGCCGATACGTTTATTATCAGACTAAAATATAAAATATGATGTCGCAAGGCCCGTCCATTGTATAAATGTCTAAGTTTTCAATCATTAGTTGTGACTTTTTAGTAGACCCATGAAGCTAGAGCCAACAGAGAAAATAAAAATTAACTAACCCTAATTTTGCCTAAGGATGCAAATTAAAAGTGCATGCAAGTAATATTCAAGTTCACCGAAATGAATATATAAATATGATGACCTTTATACTTACTTAAACCCTAAATCACAAAAAGTGCCAGGCAAAAAATAACACCAATTTTTTCAGCTCAGCCAAATAAATAGCTTATGTTATTGCTAATGAAAATCATTCATGGTCCAAAAGGAAAGATATAAATAAAAATAATTCCGAAATTACAAGCTATCCAGAACACCATTGTACCTACAATTTTCCATGGAGGTAAAAAAATTCCGTGTTTAAATGCAAAAATAAATAAATAAAGGCCCTTCAATTTGGATAAAGGTAACAGCATAAAGGGCACTTGAAGGATGGTTTGTCTGCATGGAAGTCACTAGAATTTTTGGCATGATTTTGCAACAACGCTTCACCACATATATTATTTATTTTATTAGAGGATACTTGTCCCCATGTTTTGTTTCTAAGCACTCGTTATGTAAAGATCCTTTTTCCTTTTACTAGGAGACACTCAGAGAAGGCTTAAATATGCATTTCCATATATGCATCACAACCCACTATCTTATTAAGTTATGTGTTCTTTCCTGCACTCATTAATTACCACATATAAATTAATGGGTGCTGTTGAGTTTTTGGCACTTGCTCAATCTTTTATCATATGATAATTATCCACGGCTTTGGAGAATTTTCTTCGGCATGAAGAGAGAGAGAAAGAGGAATTCTAAAAACCAATCTTCAAGTTAGATAATTATAAATTTATAAATATTAAATATGTATTTTTAATTTGTTAACTCCCTAAAAATAATAAACTGTTAGTTTAGAAATAATGAACTTTTATCCCATCCTCACTATGACTTGTACAAGGAAATTCCAGTACTTGAGAATTAGTGTAATTTACATGTCCCAAACCTAATGATCACAAAGTGGCCGAGTAGGAATTATTTATTTGGGAAGAAAGGTAGAAATTATATATATATATATATATAGACACACGTATGAACACATTTCCGAGCTACGTTCATGAATGTCGTCGTTCCCTTGTCCTCAATTTTTTTTTTTTTTTTTTGTTGCTAAATTCTTGTCCTCAATTTTTCCAGTTTCAAAGTAAGTAAGACGTTATTAATATATTGTTCTATGATTCCGAAACAATACTTCTTTCATTTTCTCATCCAGACCAGACATTCCCTTCGAATAGAAATTGCTCAAGAGATACCTTAACCTCAACCTTATATCCATTAGGCTACCAACATGTTTTTTTGTTTGTTTTTTTTTAGTTAATCACAACTGCTTGGCCATTTCTGTCCGTAATTTCTTTTGACTGGATCCCATTCTATATATTAGTTAATTGAAATTTTAACATATTAATTACTATAGGAGGAAAAAAAACACCAACTGATCACTCACAAGGAAAAGTGATGAAACTTAAGTTAATAATTAGTGCATAAATATGTGTATGTAAGCATGGTAACAGGTCATGAAAGTATATATATACCATAAACAATAATTTGAGTTGAAACAACTGCATCTATAAAAGGATCCAAATTGGACAACCAGCTAACCACTACTTATTAACAACTATTGCCTTTATACAAAAATTAATATGACTGTCATTTGCGCCATTTTATGATTCTCCCTGTGTTCCAAAATATTTTCTCCATTCCAAAATTAGAGATTAAATTTGACTTTTGAGATTAAACAATAGCATATTAAATTTTAAAATTAATATGACTTACAAAAGTTTAGAATAAAATAAATTTTATGTTTAATAGTTTTTGTTGTATACTATACAATTATATTAATTATATCAACTAAAATTAAATAAATTTACATCAATTTGAAATTTAATATACCGTCGTTTAACTTTAAAAGTCAAATTGTATATCTAATTTTGGAACGGAAAGGGTATAAGATTATTGTTAATTTTTTGAAAATTAATGTTAGACATTTTTACATTCAAAATTGATAAAGATTCATTTAATTTTAATAAATAAAATGATGAATATATTAAACTATCTAAAATATACTACTCATTGTAGGATTTAATTTTTTTATAATTTTAAATAAGTTATATCAATTTTAAATTTTAAAAAAATCAATTTAATTTTTAAAAAATTAATAATAATTTTGTAATTTATAATAGACGGAATACTATCAATGAAAAGAATTGACAAATTTCACTATTTTTGTACAACAGGGGAATATCAATTATTGGCTGTTGACAATAATTAATATACATGACTATATGTCTTATGTAGGCAAGGAAATCTCGTACCTTACTAGGGTTAGGGTTCGTAATAATGGTGGAGGCGAGAAATCTGCGAAGAATACGGAATCAATCGGGAGATTGGAGAGGGGAGAAGAAACCGGTGAGCAATTACTCGAGTAACACAAGGCAGAACTCTCGGGGTCCCGGCGTAATCGCTAGTGTCCGAGAGCCTCTATCAAGTGTTAGATTTCGAGGGAATCCGAGTTTAACTTCGAAGGTCCTCGTGTAATCACGAGATCACGATTATCTTGAAGTTATAACTCAATTCCGAATCACCAACAAGTTCCAAGAATATTCCCACTCTCGCAAGTTCAGAGAGAATTCTCCTTGTGGCTTCAAAGTTCTCCAAGAGAAAAAAAGTCCCTTCTCCTATGAGATGAGGAGCTATTTATAGAGTTTCCTGGCAAAGGGGTCATGTGCAAGACATGTGACTTCGGGAAAATTCCAGAAATACCCTTAGTGATAGGGAAATTCCTAGAACACCCCTAGTTACTCGGGTAATGCCCATTTTGTCCGATTCTTCTAGCCACCAATCCAATCCCTCAATTGACTCCCGAAATGAGTTGCCCCCACGAGCCTTCTGCCTCGGGACTCGTGATAACACCTCTCAAGTTTTGTTCGTTATTCATTAATTTCCGTTTTATTCACTTTAGTTCATTAAATTCATTAGGTCAAATATAAACCCTAATTTTATACATGGGCTCACATTTGCCCCATGCACGTGAGTCGCGTCTTGAACCGACGATCGTGCACAAAAAATTCTAGTCTTCAATTTTATTTTTTATTTATTTATTTATTTTTTATTATTATTATTATTTTATATATATATATATATATATATATATATATATATATATATATATATATATAATATAATATAATATATATATATATTTTTTTATTATTATTATTATTATTATTATTATTATTATTATTATTATAATAATAGTAAAGAACTAAGATTAAACTTTACCGTAAGTATATATATATATATTAGCTTCATGCAAATTTCATACCTTAAATGAATATAGATTCCCTGCAAAGCCTTACCTAATATATTATATATTATAAGTATAAGTAACTATTACTTTAATATATTATAAGTAATTCAACATTGTTCGCAGCTTAGATAAATTTGGTAACTTTGTTACCTTAAAGGCAATGAGTCATAATTAATTCCTGCCATCATGGTTAATTCCCAAATCTTGGCAAGCATTACCGAATCTTCACAGGCTTATCAATCCAAATCCTAGCAAGCTTTGATAATTTTTTAAGGTCCAGAATCCACAGGAATGTTCACCATACATGGAGGTTTCCTTATAACTTTAAATGTTTATAACTTTTAAATTTCATTACCTTAATAGTAATAGCTTATGCTTATTGATTCCCACTAACTGATTCGGCTGAACCACCGTAATTGATACCAATTAATTTGCCGAATCCTAAGTGCCGCGACAAAGAGAAAAATTTTGATGGACTTATTTCTTTCTTTATTTATTTATTTTTATAATTATTTTTAGAAATCAAATATTTTTCTTTTTTAATTTAGGGAAGGATTATCAATCCTTTTAGGGTTTGGATTTTCATATCCTTAGTACTTGGAATTTTATAAGTAGAGGATCCAAGTACTCTACAGTTCATTCATTCAAGAGTAATTCTTTCTCTTTATTTCTTCTTTGTTTCTAGTGTCTTTAATCTTTTCTTTTTTAAGCCACTTCACCCTAACGGGATCTTGGCTTTCTAAAGAAAACATACCTTTCCGCGGGGAAGGAAGATTCGGGTCAAACATCCGACGCAACATCAAGTATGTGGAAGAGGTAAGATTGAACCACCCCTTAGGCGACCGAACCCCAAAGGGCCGAACCCCAGGGGTTTAGCTCATCCCTTCGTGCCTTTACATCTTTCATCTCATGTGCTTTTCTCATATTCATTGTTTCTATTTCAGGCATCCTTAAATCTCTCTTTCCTCGGACCAAGTCTACTCGTTCGAACACTCAGACTTGGTTCTTGCCGAGCTTCATCAAAGAGACGTTGTCTTAAGGCGACCTTGAAGAAATTCAGATTTGCCATGGTAAGCACTTCATTTTCGATTGCTTTCATTCCCATGGAATCCTTATGTTAAACTTTATCGTTGCAGGCCAGTTCTGATGATCATCATGTGGCCCCTAAGGCCATTAGGCCAATTCCTTTCATCTCAGAGTGGGGAAAAGCCCCTTTCTTCGGGCCTTCAGACATTTTTTGGGATCGTGTCAGCAGTTATGACCGTCATTCTTATCCACGCCCTGACAAAGAATGTAAGACCCCGAATTTTATGAAATACAAAATTTAATTTTTCTTCATATATATATATATATATATTTTTTTTTTTTTAAACAGTAAGTGGTTAAATTAACAAAATTGAAAGTTAAGGATGTTATGTGCAAATTTTATTTTGTCGGACAATATTCGCTTTGTCGGGGAATATTCGTTTGGTCGGGGAATATTCGTGCCGTACGACGGCGCCGAAATAATAAATTATTGGTGGACCCCACAACGGAATATTTGTCGGATATAGAAAACGACAGAAGTAACCTTTTTAAATAAAAATAGTCAACGGAACTGTTAAAATACCGGTGATAAAAGAATAGTAGCATACGGTAGTTTATGGTATTTTCTGTAGCACACGGTACTCTACAGTAACACACGGTATTGCATAGTGTCTCATATTATTGGTCTGATAATTGACACCGTAACTGTTACGCATCATTTCATCGATAATTGTCACTGCATAATATTTTATATTATCAATTCAATAATTGTTGTTACACAGTATTTTGCATTATTGATTTAATAATTGTCATTACACTGTATTTTATATCATTGAGTCAATAATTGTTGTTGCACTGTTTTTAAAATTATTGAACCTAATAATTGTCACAGTAACATATGCACAGTAATTCACATTATTGAATCAATAATTGTCATTACACAGTAACGTATGCTTTATTTTACATTATTGTTATCTCTATTATGATGTTATTTAAACAGTTGTATTTCATTAATTTATTGACTTGATATCTAAGAGCTAACTATACTGTATTTATAACAATTAGTCATAATAATTGAATTGATAAAGTTATTTGTTTATAATATAAAGTTAGGTGATTATTAGGTGATATGAAATGAATGGTGTAGATTAAAGTGTGAATTATTGTTGAATAATTGAATTGATTTGTTTATAATATAAAGTTAGGTGATTATTAGGTGATATGAAATGAATGGTGTAGATTAAAGTGTGAATTATTGTTGAATAATTAAATTGATTTGTTTATAATATAAAGTTAGGTGATTATTAGGTGATATGAAATGAATGGTGTAGATTAAAGATAATATAATATTTGAAATGGATGGTGTAGATTAAAAGGTGATCTTTAAATGAATGGTTTAGATTAAATGAATGATAAGATTTTTGGCTATAAATAGAAGCCTTAACTTAAGGATTTTTCATAAACTTCCTTACTTGTTCTTTTTTTCTCTCTCTAAATACTTCTTGTGAAAGTTCTCTCTAAGTGTGCTTAAGTCATCTTGAGTATTTGTGAAGATCTATAAGTATACGTGTACTGTTCAAGTTAATCAACCTCATTTAAATCAATATCCAGTCACGTGTTACGGTAAGGGATACCATCTTTTTCATCTTCCATTATTCAAACGTACTATGGTAAGGGATTATCATTATTTGATTCTCGATAATAATATTGTTTCTTCCTTACTCATAAGACGTGCCTTTTATTTCCATGTATTAAATTGTGGGAATAACCTTACGGAGCGGATTGCCGCCTGTTGGTGAATAACCTTTCGTATTCATTCATTATTAATCTCTGAGAATAACCTTACGGAGCGGATTGCCGCCTGTTTGGTGAATAACTCTTTGTACTCAAATTCTATTAAATTGTGGGAATAACCTTACGGAGCGGATTGCCGCCTGTTTGGTGAATAACTCTTTGTACTCAAATTCTATTAAATTGTGGGAATAACCTTACGGAGCGGATTGCCGCCTGTTGGTGAATAACCATTTGTATTAATTTCCTTCACCTTTTGTTAATCAAACCTGCTACGGTAAGGGATATTATTTTCTTTCATACTCCTAAATCGAAATTTATTATGGAACTATTGCTTCTATAATTCCTGAAAATATTATATGTTCCATAATAGTTGAACTTCATTATTTCAACTGAACCTTCCTATTTACGTGAACCTTTCTATTGAATTGTAACCGTTGTTCTGAACTGTGGATCTTGAATATCATTTTTAAATTTCACTCCACATCATGTTGACAATTTGGACATTATTTGAATCTGTACAAAGTAAACTTCCGATACTTATTGTTATCCTATTTCTTCTGTTCATCATTTATATCATTCTAATCATCCAAAAATCAAGCTGTTGTGAATATCTGTGGCCGGGGGCACAGATGTGATATATTTGTTGAACAGATGATATGTTAAAGGCGATATAATAGGTTAAAGGCGATACATCTGTTCGGTGTCTTTTATGGCACGTGGTGAATATTCTCTTTGGCCCGTAGTGCAAAGATGAACTGTTGTTTGGTATGATTATGACCAAAGGCTGAATCTGGTATAATCATGACCGTTGGTGCTATATTGAATATCTTTGGCCCGTAGTGCAAAGATGAACTGTTGATGTGCATGATTATGATCAGGAACTGTGAATTTATATTATCATGACTAATGGTATTTCAGATGATAAAAGTTGATGATGTTTTTACGAAAAAGAGAAGCGAGTGGACATTATAGTCTGCATTATTCTTCTAATAGATTGCTCATTCCGCTGCTATTATTGATCTGAACATTGTTTAAGAATTTAACTGCAGTTTTTGATATAAACCTTGTATTCTATTGTATTCTATCAAGAACTCAACTGTTGAAGGCTAATGATAATTTATTCGTCATTATCTTAGTCATGATATTTCTTACTGGGCTATTTGAGCTCACCCTTTCTTTTGTTCCATTGTTTTTCAACAGGAGATGAAAACATAACAGGGTCTAGCCGGGGAATGGAGTGAGGGTCCGAGGAATAGTTATCATAGTTTTCACGTTTTGTAAAATAGTGTGGCAATAATAGTGAAGACTTAGTTGTGTATTATTATACACTGTATTGTTGTACGTTGTGCTTTGTTGTAATAATTTTGTTGTAGTCTTTTGACGACTCAAGTATGGGCTGTGTGGGCCCAGATTTGGGGGCGTCACAGTTGGCATCAGAGCTTAGGGATATGGTCTTTAATGGCGATCTGGGGTAGAACTAGGAGGGGAGAGACGAATAGAATCACTCACTAGTGTGTCCTACCTAAAATAGATTTTATTATCTAATGAGTCAATTTGAATGTAGGAACATGAAGTGATGAGTCAGTTTATTTGAACTAACATTTATTTTGTGACCACAGTTAAGTATGGCATCTGAAAATCAAGAGGTTAACTATGGAATACCCGAAGCAAATGTAGCCGAGAATCAAGAGGCCCCAAACAATCCTCCTGCCAACTCAGGAAATAATGTTCCTGATAACATGATGAACGATGGATTCTTTAGGAATTTCATGCAGTTCATACAGAATCAAGGAAGAGGAAATACAGTCAATAATAACGGTAGAAACGCTGGCAATTTGAGGATGGTCACTGTTAAGCAATTTAAAGAATTAGGACCACCTGAATTCCACGGGAAGCCTGACCCACTAAAAGCGGAGGCATGGCTGAAGCAGACGACAAAAATACTTGATGTCTTACAATGCGCTGATGATCAGAAGGTGCCATTTGCCACTTTTATGTTACGAGGTGAGGCGGACCATTGGTGGGAAGCGGTAAAACGTATCCAACCTTCAGCACTCGAAATGTCTTGGACAGAATTCGAAGAACTGTTTAACGAGAAGTACTTCCCAGAAAGCATCCGCCATATGAAGGAAGTGGAATTCATTAAGCTGGAGCAGGGAAACATGACAGTTTCTCAATATGAAGCTAAGTTTGCTGAACTGTCTCGTTTTGCGACTCATCTAGTAGATGACGAAGCACGAATGAGTCGAATGTTCCTGAGAGGTTTGAGACTCAAAATTCGTCAACAACTTAGTTCTCATAAATTCAGTTTGTATTCAGATGTTGTAGATAGGGCTCAAAGGGTGGAGCAAATAGATGAAACATTGCAGCCAAGAGTTAATGATCAGCATAGAGAAAGGAGTGACAACAACCACAGGAACGAGAACCATCGAGGAGGTAACCAACACTTCGGTGGTAATTCCATACCAAATAACAGAAGAGGAGAATCTAGTGGGAACAATTTCAAAAGAAAGAGATTCCATAATAATTATGGAAGGGCACCAGCACCAGTACCAACACCAGCACCGACCCCAGTTTCAAGGGGAGAAGATCGACCACCAGTGAGATGCTATAGGTGTGGTCAGGAAGGTCACATCAGCCCAAACTGTACACTGCAGTCCAAAAAGTGCTACAGTTGTGGGAAAGAAGGTCATCTTGCGCGGTTTTGTCCTGCCACAAAATCAAGTCCAGCTGCAATGATGATACCAAAAGCTAGCGCGGATAAAGGAAAATCTGTAGTTCAAGGGAGAGCTTTTGTTGTGACATCCCAAATGGCACGAAACTCGAACGAGGTGATAACCGGTAAGCTATTCATAAATTCTCGTGAAGTCTACGCTTTGTTAGATACTGGCTCTACCCATTCTTTTATCTCACCTGCATGTGCTCAGCGTTTAAACTTAACTCCTGAAAATTTGGACTTTGACTTATCAGTTGAAACCCCATTAGGAGAAATGACCATTACATCTACTGTCTATAAATCTTGCCTAGTTCAAATCAACAACCTCACATTACCTGTTGACCTTATTTCTTTGGAGATGCATGAATTTGATGTGATTTTAGGAATTGATTGGTTGACTACCCATCATGCTAAAATTGATTGTTTTCATAAGATTATTAGTTTTCATATTCCTAATCAACCTGTCATGCAAATTCAAGCAACTAAACCATTGAAATCTATAACTGTTATTTCTAGCCATAAAGCCATTTGTTTATTGAAAAACGGATGTCAAGCCTTTTTAGCTCATGTCACTGATTTGAACAAAAATACGTCAAACTTGAATGATATTCCCATTGTTAATGAGTTTCCTGACGTTTTTCCTGAAGAACTTCCTGGCTTACCCCCAAACCGTGAAATTGATTTTTATATTGATCTTGAACCCGGTACCAAGCCCATTTCCAAAGCTCCCTACCGAATGGCTCCCATTGAACTTCAAGAGTTAAAAGTCCAACTACAGGAATTGTTGGATACCGGTTTCATTCGTCCGAGTGCATCACCTTGGGGTGCTCCTGTCCTTTTTGTGAAGAAGAAAGACGGGAGCATGAGATTGTGCATTGACTACCGAGAATTGAACCATGTCACCATCAAGAACAGGTACCCGTTACCTCGGATTGATGACATGTTTGATCAATTGCAAGGCGCTCAACATTTCTCAAAGATTGATCTCCGTTCTGGATATCATCAGTTAAAGGTTAAAGCTGAGGACATTCCAAAGACTGCTTTCAGAACTCGTTATGGGCATTATGAGTTCTTAGTCATGCCTTTTGGACTAACTAATGCTCCTGCAGCTTTCATGGACATGATGAACCGGATATTCAAGGAATATTTGGATCATTTTGTGGTTGTCTTTATTGATGACATCCTCATATACTCCAAGAGTCGCGAGGATCATGAACAACACCTGAGATTGATACTACAAAAGCTCCGTGAAAACAAATTATATGCCAAGTTGAAGAAATGTGAGTTCTGGCTTGAGGAGGTCGCGTTTCTTGGGCATGTGATTTCTAGTCAAGGAATATCAGTCGATCCTGCGAAGATTGAAACGGTACTAAATTGGGAACAACCCAAAACAGTAACCGAAGTCCGAAGTTTTCTGGGTCTAGCTGGTTATTATCGGAGATTCGTAGAAGGATTTTCTCGAATCGTCACTCCATTAACGCAGCTTACTCGGAAAAGCACAAAATTCATATGGAGCGAGGAATGCGAGAAAAGTTTCCAAGAACTCAAGAAGAGACTGGTTTCAGCTCCTGTTCTGACCATACCATCAGGATCAGGAGAATTTGTTATCTACAGCGATGCTTCTGGCAAAGGTCTAGGCTGTGTCCTTATGCAACATGGAAAGGTTATAGCCTATGCCTCTCGACAACTCAAAGATTATGAGAAAAATTATCCTACTCATGATCTAGAGTTGGCAGCAGTCGTTTTCGCGTTGAAGATCTGGAGACACTACTTGTACGGAGAAAAAGTGGATATCTATACGGATCATAAAAGTCTCAAGTATTTTTTCACCCAGAAGGAACTCAACATGCGACAACGACGTTGGCTTGAGCTGTTAAAGGATTATGACCACACAATCTAGTATCACCCGGGAAAGGCGAACGTTGTAGCTGACGCTTTGAGCAGAAAATCTTATGCAAGTACAAGTGCACTGCTGACAACACAAAAGTGTATTTTGTACGACTTGCAAAAGATGGAGATAGAGCTAAAGACACCAGGGACCCACTCGAAGATTGCTCACGTGCGAGTAGAACCAACTTTAATCGATAAAATTAAAGCTGCTCAAGCTACCGATCCGGAACTGATAAACATGATAAAGAAAGTACAAGAAGGTGCCATTCCCGAAGCAAGAATCGACGAGAAAGGAATACTTCGAGTCAACTCTCGACTCTGTGTTCCTAACGATCCTGAATTAAAGCATAAAATCATGATGGAGGCACACAACACGCCGTTTGCAATCCACCCAGGAGGTACCAAGATGTATCGAGATCTTCGACATACATTTTGGTGGAACAATATGAAAAGAGAGATTGCAGAGTTTATCTCAAGGTGCCTAACTTGTCAACGTGTCAAGGCAGAGCATCAAGTTCCTAAAGGTCCATTACAATCACTTGAAGTTCCCGAATGGAAGTGGGAACACATCAATATGGACTTCGTGACGGGTCTTCCAAAAGTTTCTCAAGGCTTAGATGCAATTTGGGTGATCGTAGATAGATTGACCAAATCTGCTCATTTCTTGCCTATACGAGAAAACTTTTTACTTGAACGTCTTGCCGGTATGTACATAAATGAGATCGTGAGATTGCATGGCATGCCAGTTTCCATAGTTTCTGATCGAGATCCTAGATTCACTTCACGCTTTTGGATCAGTCTACAAAAAGCTATGGGCACTGAACTACGTTTTAGTTCTGCATACCATCCTCAAACGGACGGACAATCGGAAAGGACGATCCAGACCCTCGAAGATCTTTTGAGACTTTGTGTATTAGACTTCAAAGGAAGTTGGGATAAGTACTTGCCATTGGTGGAATTTTCTTACAACAACAGTTACCAAGCAAGCATAGGCATGGCTCCATTCGAGGCTTTGTATGGAAGGAAGTGTCGCTCTCCAATATGTTGGAATGAGGTAGGAGAAGCAAAATTGTTGGGACCCGAGTTGGTACGCTTGACGACCGAAAAGATCCAAATGATCCGACAACGAATACAGACCGCACAAGAACGACAAAAGAGTTATGCTGATCTTCATCGGAGAGACGAAAGTTTCAACGTCGGAGATCATGTATTCTTACGTGTTTCTCCATGGAAAGGGGTTACGAGATTCGGAAAGAGAGGAAAGCTCAACCCTCGATTTATTGGCCCATTTGAAATCCTCGATCGAATAGGAACCGTAGCCTACAGACTAGCCCTACCACCAAGTATGTCTCGCATCCATAACGTTTTTCACATATCTATGTTACGTAAATATGTGAAGGACCCAAACCACGTCATTGAGTTAGAACCAGACGTTATAGCAGAGGATTTAACATACGAGGAGGTACCTGTTAAGATCCTGGATAAGAAGGAGCAGATCCTACGCTCAAAGGTTATACCTCAAGTTAAGGTTTTATGGAGGAACCAAGATACTGAGGAAATGACCTGGGAGCTAGAATCTGAGATGAAATCTAAGTATCCTTACCTCTTCGATATGTCAGGTACGTCAATTTCGGGGACGAAATTTCATAAGGAGGGGAGGTTGTAAGACCCCGAATTTTATGAAATACAAAATTTAATTTTTCTTCATATATATATATATATATATTTTTTTTTTTTTAAACAGTAAGTGGTTAAATTAACAAAATTGAAAGTTAAGGATGTTATGTGCAAATTTTATTTTGTCGGACAATATTCGCTTTGTCGGGGAATATTCGTTTGGTCGGGGAATATTCGTGCCGTACGACGGCGCCGAAATAATAAATTTTTGGTGGACCCCACAACGGAATATTTGTCGGATATAGAAAACGACAGAAGTAACCTTTTTAAATAAAAATAGTCAACGGAACTGTTAAAATACCGGTGATAAAAGAATAGTAGCATACGGTAGTTTATGGTATTTTCTGTAGCACACGGTACTCTACAGTAACACACGGTATTGCATAGTGTCTCATATTATTGGTCTGATAATTGACACCGTAACTGTTACGCATCATTTCATCGATAATTGTCACTGCATAATATTTTATATTATCAATTCAATAATTGTTGTTACACAGTATTTTGCATTATTGATTTAATAATTGTCATTACACTGTATTTTATATCATTGAGTCAATAATTGTTGTTGCACTGTTTTTAAAATTATTGAACCTAATAATTGTCACAGTAACATATGCACAGTAATTCACATTATTGAATCAATAATTGTCATTACACAGTAACGTATGCTTTATTTTACATTATTGTTATCTCTATTATGATGTTATTTAAACAGTTGTATTTCATTAATTTATTGACTTGATATCTAAGAGCTAACTATACTGTATTTATAACAATTAGTCATAATAATTGAATTGATAAAGTTATTTGTTTATAATATAAAGTTAGGTGATTATTAGGTGATATGAAATGAATGGTGTAGATTAAAGTGTGAATTATTGTTGAATAATTGAATTGATTTGTTTATAATATAAAGTTAGGTGATTATTAGGTGATATGAAATGAATGGTGTAGATTAAAGTGTGAATTATTGTTGAATAATTAAATTGATTTGTTTATAATATAAAGTTAGGTGATTATTAGGTGATATGAAATGAATGGTGTAGATTAAAGATAATATAATATTTGAAATGGATGGTGTAGATTAAAAGGTGATCTTTAAATGAATGGTTTAGATTAAATGAATGATAAGATTTTTGGCTATAAATAGAAGCCTTAACTTAAGGATTTTTCATAAACTTCCTTACTTGTTCTTTTTTTCTCTCTCTAAATACTTCTTGTGAAAGTTCTCTCTAAGTGTGCTTAAGTCATCTTGAGTATTTGTGAAGATCTATAAGTATACGTGTACTGTTCAAGTTAATCAACCTCATTTAAATCAATATCCAGTCACGTGTTACGGTAAGGGATACCATCTTTTTCATCTTCCATTATTCAAACGTACTATGGTAAGGGATTATCATTATTTGATTCTCGATAATAATATTGTTTCTTCCTTACTCATAAGACGTGCCTTTTATTTCCATGTATTAAATTGTGGGAATAACCTTACGGAGCGGATTGCCGCCTGTTGGTGAATAACCTTTCGTATTCATTCATTATTAATCTCTGAGAATAACCTTACGGAGCGGATTGCCGCCTGTTTGGTGAATAACTCTTTGTACTCAAATTCTATTAAATTGTGGGAATAACCTTACGGAGCGGATTGCCGCCTGTTTGGTGAATAACTCTTTGTACTCAAATTCTATTAAATTGTGGGAATAACCTTACGGAGCGGATTGCCGCCTGTTGGTGAATAACCATTTGTATTAATTTCCTTCACCTTTTGTTAATCAAACCTGCTACGGTAAGGGATATTATTTTCTTTCATACTCCTAAATCGAAATTTATTATGGAACTATTGCTTCTATAATTCCTGAAAATATTATATGTTCCATAATAGTTGAACTTCATTATTTCAACTGAACCTTCCTATTTACGTGAACCTTTCTATTGAATTGTAACCGTTGTTCTGAACTGTGGATCTTGAATATCATTTTTAAATTTCACTCCACATCATGTTGACAATTTGGACATTATTTGAATCTGTACAAAGTAAACTTCCGATACTTATTGTTATCCTATTTCTTCTGTTCATCATTTATATCATTCTAATCATCCAAAAATCAAGCTGTTGTGAATATCTGTGGCCGGGGGCACAGATGTGATATATTTGTTGAACAGATGATATGTTAAAGGCGATATAATAGGTTAAAGGCGATACATCTGTTCGGTGTCTTTTATGGCACGTGGTGAATGTTCTCTTTGGCCCGTAGTGCAAAGATGAACTGTTGTTTGGTATGATTATGACCAAAGGCTGAATCTGGTATAATCATGACCGTTGGTGCTATATTGAATATCTTTGGCCCGTAGTGCAAAGATGAACTGTTGATGTGCATGATTATGATCAGGAACTGTGAATTTATATTATCATGACTAATGGTATTTCAGATGATAAAAGTTGATGATGTTTTTACGAAAAAGAGAAGCGAGTGGACATTATAGTCTGCATTATTCTTCTAATAGATTGCTCATTCCGCTGCTATTATTGATCTGAACATTGTTTAAGAATTTAACTGCAGTTTTTGATATAAACCTTGTATTCTATTGTATTCTATCAAGAACTCAACTGTTGAAGGCTAATGATAATTTATTCGTCATTATCTTAGTCATGATATTTCTTACTGGGCTATTTGAGCTCACCCTTTCTTTTGTTCCATTGTTTTTCAACAGGAGATGAAAACATAACAGGGTCTAGCCGGGGAATGGAGTGAGGGTCCGAGGAATAGTTATCATAGTTTTCACGTTTTGTAAAATAGTGTGGCAATAATAGTGAAGACTTAGTTGTGTATTATTATACACTGTATTGTTGTACGTTGTGCTTTGTTGTAATAATTTTGTTGTAGTCTTTTGACGACTCAAGTATGGGCTGTGTGGGCCCAGATTTGGGGGCGTCACAAAGAAGGTCTGTTTCTCTATGCTACGGCTTGCGAAAACCGGGAGCGATCTCCTAGTGCTAGTAGTATTCCCCGTATACGCATAGAGAAACAGGAATTCCCATTCAGCCATGTTCGTTTTCAGCCCGACTCTTGCAACCGTCTCCAAGGGTGGCAACATTGGACTGATGAAATACTAAGCAATCCAGAAAATGTGCAGATACTTAAGAGTGCTGGTATCTTCCGCTGCATTCAGCTGTGCAGGGATCTTCGTATCCACCAGGATCAGGATGCACTTTGCACACTTTTGTCCCGATGGTGTTCTTCCACATGTACCTTTGTTGCGGCTTGGGGGGAGTTCACCCCCACATTAGAGGACGTCTATGCCATATATCAGTGAGAGCCCTTTAATCTCTTCATGTATTCATTTCCCTTTTTTTACATTATGCTTGTGTTGACCATTTTCACTTGAGTTCTTGTAGCCTTCCCGTCAAAGGCTCGGCCTCCTGTGTTCCGACACATCTACTGCAAAAGGACACTGATTGTATACTCTACTTGACGGATGCCTTTAAGCAGGCATCCACCCATACTTCCAGATTCAAAGGTGATGATCTACTACCAGATTTTGAGACGTCCAGTCGTCAAAAGGCCTCCTGGCTTTCTTGGGTGCGGTATTTCTTTCGTGATTACAAGCCAAATAATTGGGACAGCTTAGTTTACAGGGAGTCGGTGCTTTCTTTTCATGGAGAATCATGCCCTTACCCATTAGCAGCTTATTTGGTCATGTGGCTATCGCGCTTCATTTTCCCTGGTTCCCCGGTAGACGGACCTTCTGCACGCATGTTCTGTCTGGCCACCTTATTAGCTCGTGGCCTATCAATCCCTCTAGCTCCTCTTTTCTTGGGGACTATGTATCGCCGCCTAGATGAGACCGTCTTAGCCATGAAGGAATCAGTCGGAAGGTACTTCTCTCTTAACTGCTATCTTTTCCTTTCTTACTACGTACTTTTTTTGTATACTTACCAATGTTTTTTGACAATTTTCTCAGGTATGACGTAAACTGCTTTGCCCCAGGCTCATTTCTCCAGATTTTTCTCTTTGAGCGCTTTCCCAGCCACGCCGTTCCGTCGTATATATCTAAGAAGAAAAAGAAGTCATCCCCGCCTTCCGTATCACCCAACATTGCACCCCGCATGGCCCGATGGATTGATCATAAGGGCACCTCAGATTTACGACATTATATCGATGATTTTTCCTCCTTCGTTGCTCGTCCTTTCACCATTATATCGATGATTTACGACAATCGGAAAGGACGATCCAGACCCTCAAAGATCTTTTGAGACTTTGTGTATTAGACTTCAAAGGAAGTTGGGATAAGTACTTGTCGTTGGTGGAATTTTCTTACAACAACAGTTACCAAGCAAGCATAGGCATGGCTCCATTCGAGGCATTGTATGGAAGGAAGTGTCGCTCTCCAATATGTTGGAATGAGGTAGGAGAAGCAAAATTGTTGGGACCCGAGTTGGTACGCTTGACGACCGAAAAGATCCAAATGATCCGATAACGAATACAGACCGCACAAGAACGACAAAAGAGTTATGCTGATCTTCATCGGAGAGACGAAAATTTCAACGTCGGAGATCATGTATTCTTACGTGTTTCTCCATGGAAAGGGGTTACGAGATTCGGAAAGAGAGGAAAGCTCAACCCTCGATTTATTGGCCCATTTGAAATCCTCGATCGAATAGGAACCGTAGCCTACAGACTAGCCCTACCACCAAGTATGTCTCGCATCCATAACGTTTTTCACATATCTATGTTACGTAAATATGTGAAGGACCCAAACCACGTCATTGAGTTAGAACCAGACGTTATAGCAGAGGATTTAACATACGAGGAGGTACCTGTTAAGATCCTGGATAAGAAGGAGTAGATCCTACGCTCAAAGGTTATACCTCAAGTTAAGGTTTTATGGAGGAACCAAGATACTGAGGAAATGACCTGGGAGCTAGAATCTGAGATGAAATCTAAGTATCCTTACCTCTTCGATATGTCAGGTACGTCAATTTCGGGGACGAAATTTCATAAGGAGGGGAGGTTGTAAGACCCCGAATTTTATGAAATACAAAATTTAATTTTTCTTCATATATATTTTTTTTGAAACAGTAAGTGGTTAAATTAACAAAATTGAAAGTTAAGGATATTATGTGCAAATTTTATTTTGTCGGACAATATTCGCTTTGTCGGGGAATATTCGTTTGGTCGGGGAATATTCGTGCCGTACGACGGCGCCGAAATAATAAATTATTGGTGGACCCCACAACGGAATATTTGTCGGATATAGAAAACGACAGAAGTAACCTTTTTAAATAAAAATAGTCAACAGAACTGTTAAAATACCGGTGATAAAAGAATAGTAGCATACGGTAGTTTATGGTATTTTCTGTAGCACACGGTACTCTACAGTAACACACGGTATTGCATAGTGTCTCATATTATTGGTCTGATAATTGACACCGTAACTGTTACGCATCATTTCATCGATAATTGTCACTGCATAATATTTTATATTATCAATTCAATAATTGTTGTTACACAGTATTTTGCATTATTGATTTAATAATTGTCATTACACTGTATTTTATATCATTGAGTCAATAATTGTTGTTGCACTGTTTTTAAAATTATTGAACCTAATAATTGTCACAGTAACATATGCACAGTAATTCACATTATTGAATCAATAATTGTCATTACACAGTAACGTATGCTTTATTTTACATTATTGTTATCTCTATTATGATGTTATTTAAACAGTTGTATTTCATTAATTTATTGACTTGATATCTAAGAGCTAACTATACTGTATTTATAACAATTAGTCATAATAATTGAATTGATAAAGTTATTTGTTTATAATATAAAGTTAGGTGATTATTAGGTGATATGAAATGAATGGTGTAGATTAAAGTGTGAATTATTGTTGAATAATTGAATTGATTTGTTTATAATATAAAGTTAGGTGATTATTAGGTGATATGAAATGAATGGTGTAGATTAAAGTGTGAATTATTGTTGAATAATTAAATTGATTTGTTTATAATATAAAGTTAGGTGATTATTAGGTGATATGAAATGAATGGTGTAGATTAAAGATAATATAATATTTGAAATGGATGGTGTAGATTAAAAGATGATCTTTAAATGAATGGTTTAGATTAAATGAATGATAAGATTTTTGGCTATAAATAGAAGCCTTAACTTAAGGATTTTTCATAAACTTCCTTACTTGTTCTTTCTTTCTCTCTCTAAATACTTCTTGTGAAAGTTCTCTCTAAGTGTGCTTAAGTCATCTTGAGTATTTGTGAAGATCTATAAGTATACGTGTACTGTTCAAGTTAATCAACCTCATTTAAATCAATATCCAGTCACGTGTTGAGGTAAGGGATACCATCTTTTTCATCTTCCATTATTCAAACATACTATGGTAAGAGATTATCATTATTTGATTCTCGATAATAATATTGTTTCTTCCTTACTCATAAGACGTGCCTTTTATTTCCATGTATTAAATTGTGGGAATAACCTTACGGAGCGGATTGCCGCCTGTTGGTGAATAACCTTTCGTATTCATTCATTATTAATCTCTTAGAATAACCTTACGGAGCGGATTGCCGCCTGTTTGGTGAATAACTCTTTGTACTCAAATTCTATTAAATTGTGGGAATAACCTTACGGAGCGGATTGCCGCCTGTTTGGTGAATAACTCTTTGTACTCAAATTCTATTAAATTGTGGGAATAACCTTACGGAGCGGATTGCCGCCTGTTGGTGAATAACCCTTTGTATTAATTTTCTTCACCTTTTGTTAATCAAACCTGCTACGGTAAGGGATATTATTTTCTTTCATACTCCTAAATCGAAATTTATTATGGAACTATTGCTTCTATAATTCCTGAAAATATTATATGTTCCATAATAATTGAACTTCATTATTTCAACTGAACCTTCCTATTTACGTGAACCTTTCTATTGAATTGTAACCGTTATTCTGAACTGTGGATCTTGAATTTCACTCCACATCATGTTGACAATTTGGACATTATTTGAATCTGTACAAAGTAAACTTCCGATACTTATTGTTATCCTATTTCTTCTGTTCATCATTTATATCATTCTAATCATCCAAAAATCAAGCTGTTGTGAATATCTGTGGCCGGGGGCACAGATGTGATATATTTGTTGAACAGATGATAGGTTAAAGGCGATATAATAGGTTAAAGGCGATACATCTGTTCGGTGTCTTTTATGACACGTGGTGAATGTTCTCTTTGGCCCGTAGTGCAAAGATGAACTGTTGTTTGGTATGATTATGACCAAAGGCTGAATCTGGTATAATCATGACCGTTGGTGTTATATTGAATGTCTTTGGCCCGTAGTGCAAAGATGAACTGTTGATCTGCATGATTATGATCAGGAACTGTGAATTTGTATTATCTTGACTAATGATATTTCAGATGATAAAAGTTGATGATGTTTTTCCTAAAAAGAGAACCGAGTGGACATTATAGTCTGCATTATTCTTCTAATAGATTACTCATTCCGCTGCTATTATTGATCTGAACGTTGTTTAAGAATTTAACTGTAGTTTTTGATATAAACCTTGTAGTCTATTGTATTCTATCAAGAACTCAACTGTTGAAGACTAATGATAATTTATTCGTCATTATCTTAGTCATGATATTCTTTACTGGGCTATTTGAGCTCACCCTTTCTTTTGTTCCATTGTTTTTCAACAGGAGATGAAAACATAACAGGGTCTAGCCGGGGAATGGAGTGAGGGTCCGAGGAATAGTTATCATAGTTTTCACGTTTTGTAAAATAGTGTGGCAATAATAGTGAAGACTTAGTTGTGTATTATTATACACTGTATTGTTGTACGTTGTGCTTTGTTGTAATAATTTTGTTGTAGTCTTTTGACGACTCAAGTATGGGCTGTGTGGGCCCAGATTTGGGGGCGTCACAACCAATCCAATCCCTCAATTGAATCCCGAAATAAGTTGCCCCCACGAGCCTTCTGCCTCGGGACTCGTGATAACACCTCTCAAGTTTTGTTCGTTATTCATTAATTTCCGTTTTATTCACTTTAGTTCATTAAATTCATTAGATCAAATATAAACCCTAATTTTATACATGGGCTCACATCTTATATGAGGGCCTAGTCAGCAAACAGATCTTTCTTACGACTCCAAAAGATCGAAAGAACCAGATCTTTCTGTACTTTTCTTCCCCTCAGCTTATATATATATATAGTGCATTTAGTGGAAATGCCAATTGAATTTAATCTGCATGGAAGTCACTATTTATACAACAGCAATTCTCCACATAATTATAATTAATTATGGATACCTGTCCTTTTGTTTTGTTTGCTTCAAGCATATTAAGCAGCCCTAATAATGATAGGAAGCGATGAACAAGGCTGACAAATCAACATTTGAATCTCCTTGCACTAATTTAATCAACTATATACAGTGAAGAAGCCATAAATTATATTTAGTGGGGTTAAAATTATTATAAAATTATAAATAATTCAATGGGAGTTTCGAGGACGGCACCCCAAATCAAATTTTTTTGAATAATTTTATATTTTCGGATTGCATATATAAAATATATATTTAATTACAATGATAATATAATAATTGTTAACTCTATATATATTTATATACATGTATATATATACTTTATTGACCCCTAATACAGACAAATTGTTTATAAATAATAAATTCTTTCAAAAAATAATATAAAATAGATTATTAATTAATTTAATAAGATTATACGAATATTCATATATAGAGGAGATAGAAATGATATGAGATTAAGATTTAAATGAAAAAATTATAAATTTTCAATTTAACCCCTTATATTACAAATTTTACAAAATTTTAATAGGATCAATTTAAATATAACATTTAAAATTTTTAAATTTTATCATATATTATAAAACAAACAAATATTGAATGGGGTCAATAGACCCTACAACACTGTACACTATATGTGGCTTCGTCCCTGACTATTATATATGCAAATATATCTCGTTATATTTAGGGTTCTACCGACTTTCTTTTACTTTTAATCTCAACTTTCTTGCACAACAAAAATTTCAAATGCCTGTTGAGAATACTGTGTATATTCACAAATAAATAAATATATAAACAAAAGTGAAGAAAATGAGAGAGAATTCTGTGTGTGACCAATTCTAAGACTATGAATATTTAAGTTTAGCCAGGATGATTTAAAAAATTTCCAAAGTAACATTAGATTAAAGAAATAAATCCAAACTTGGGGTTTTTAGTTGCACAAAATAGTCCTATTATAACAGTCTCAAATTTGAGCAATTGACAATGACAGAGGAATAATTTGTCAGAGCAATAAATATTAATGAAAATTCAAAATATTACTAAGGCAAGTATAGAAGTGTCTCTGACATTATCAACATCCCAAATTGCACTCTAGATCTATCTTTGAAAATTAATGTAATGATTTGAAGCCTGGGTTCAAAAATGACATCATTTCGAACACTAATACGTACCCTACTAGTACTGTAGATTATTTGTTTTTAAGAATTGGTCCATATATAACATTGATATTTGGAGAAGATGAGGTAGTAGCCCCATTTTCAGAAAACAAATTAAAGTCTATATAAAAGGTGAACAGTAGTTCATATTAAAAAGGTAACTCCATTTTCATAATGCATGCTAGGTAGAGCATGCATGTCGTTGTATTAATAAGTAGCATGTTATCCATTATATATACAATATGATGTCATCTGAAAGAGATCTGTTTCACATAATATGATCACCAATCAACCTGAACACTGTTTTCTTTATTTTCATTATTAAGTTTTGTTTAATACTGATTTATTTGGATCCATTGAGATGATATCTTAATTATCTGAGGAACTGAGTATAGCAAAGTTGATGCATAAATACATTACGTCAAATGGCAGATGATGGGTTATTGGGTAGTAGAGGGTTTAGTATAATTAGTTTTATTATGATGAGGTTGGATGGATGTCAAGTTCTTAGGTGCTAGAATGTGTAGGATTTGCAGTAGCCAATGCAAAGGACAATAACTTCAACAAAAAAAATAAATAAAATAAAATAAAACAATATAATGGGATTCAATAATCCAATTTGTACGGTATCTGACATTGTGGGATGACGTTGCTATCACAATATTTTTTATATTCAAATCTATTAGTTTCATTCTCTGTTTAATCATATCACTTTATACTCTATAATTATTAATATATCTATAATTTTAGAATAACTTAGAAGAAAAAATATTTATTTATCTAATTTTGAAACGAGTAAAAAAATACATCTCTAATATTAAAATCCCAAGAGTATTTGTTTATACATCTCTAGTATTTGTTAATTTGGATAAATCTAGTACGTAATGTTCATCGTTGTAATAATTAAGTTCATAACATTTAATTCCTAGCTAGTGATGTATTTATATGGGTGGCCTTTCCCTGCTATGTGGGTTTCAAGCAATTTACGCATGCATGCACTTAATTTCTGTCAAAAAAGGATTGAAAATGGCTAATGCTAGATGCATGTTTACAACTTGAATATGTGAATATTAATTCGGACTAGTTTCAATTATGATCAAATCACAGTAGTTTCATGCAAATTTGATCAATGGTGAATCCTCCTTAAAGCAACACTACGGCTACAAGTTTAATTGCAGAAGGGGGAGGACTACTGTCAACCATGCTCATGCATTGTTTAGCTCATACTTGGTGGAGCCAAATTCATTCGAAATTTTATTAGAATTTTGCAAATCATCCTTTCGGGATTGTCCAGGTCGGGTATACAACAGCATAAATATAGCATGAATAGAGTGGAATTGGTCAAACCAAAATAAATAATATATATGGTGGAAAGTAATGCATGTTTGATAGATGCACGCGAGGCCAAATTTTTTACAATAATACTATGGTCAATAAAGAATGATTATCAAAAAAATTCAAAATGATGTTTATGGTTGTGGTTGATTACAACCATTGGAGTCACTCATGTACGGTAGATCACTTACGAATTAAACTTTGACACGTCATTTTGTAAACTATTTTTTATAAAAAAAAATTGTAAGTATAGCAACCCAATTTTCTGACCAATTACAACTAGGCCTATTGGTCCAAATATATATGCACTACTTCTCTCTTGTCACTTGACCACTCAGGCCGAGGTCTTGCCTGATCTATATACTCAGTATCCGGTATTTTAGTTCATTTTAAATTTAAAGGTATATTTTAATTTTAAAATTATAAAGTGATGATATTTTTAATTTATCACTAATTTTTACTAATATCTACTATTACATCACACTGTTAAATTCTTAACTAATATCTAAAGTATATATTTGAAATCAAAAAAAATAAATTATTCTTAAAAGTTATCATTTTAAAATTGTATCTTAAATTTTAAAACTGATATATATAGTGACTAGTGAATGTTTCTTGTGTGGGGCAATGGTCTTATTCTTAACTTAGTTGAGCCCATGTTGAAAGAAAAAGTAACAGCAGTTGCTAAGATAAAAGATAAAAAGAATCACGCTAGCTATAGTGAGACTCATGAGCGAAGCACAGCCCATAAGAGAGGCTATTGTGGAAGGCTGATCCAGAAGTAACAGACTAATTCATCTGGTCGGCCTTCAAGCCCAGTCCAACTCGACCTCTTTTTGTAGTAGCTAGACGGCCTTCAAGCCCAGTCCAGCTTGCCCTGTTTCTCCTAACAGAAAAATCTCAACTGAAAAACAAACAAGTGGAGGGAAAACAACTGCTTATCTTCTTCATCTGCTCTGCCTCTGGCACTGCAATATATTCAGGCACTCCTTATCTTGACTCGAACAAAACTTCCTTCTCACCAATGGCGATAATTTCTGAAATTAAATCATACCTACAAGCTGAATCTCAATTTTCGGAATTACCCGAAATAAATATTGGAGCTCAAGGCCTTCGAAAACGGATTCTGCAAAAGGGAATTTCATGGAAAACCCCATCTCCTGGAGACGAAGTCCAAGGTTCTTTTATTTATTTATTACATTTTCTCCTTTTTACCATAATTGGGTCTATGCTGATTCTTTATGTACAATATATATCAAACCACCCCAATTCAATTTCAACTACTTTTCTGGTGCAGTTCATTACAGTGTGTGTCTTGAGGATGGGGCCTACTTCGATTCGAGCCGCGATAAAGGAACACCTTTCAGGTTCAAATTAGGCCAATGTATGGTATCATTTTTTCCATAAATTTATGTGGCCAAGTTCCAGTTCTTTCTTCTGTTTCTAATTTGTTTCCTTGAGTCTCATATGCAAAATTTACAAGCTTTAAGTATAAACTTATTTTTCATGTTTAGCTCTAGAGTTACTAAGCGTTTTGTTTAATAGTGGCACCATAACGAAATTGGTGATGAACTTGGGGATATTGTGTTATTTTATACCACCATAAATAGAAATGGTTATGACTATTTTTATGGAACTTAGGCAGTATTGTGCCATGGTTACGACTGTATTGAAAGGAAAACTAGCTCGGAATCTTTTCTATGAAAAATGTCATTTGATTTGCTTTCCTTTTTTTTCCTTCCTCCAAGTAAAGATTTTGGTTGTGCATTTGATATTTTCGTCAACGTGTTGAAATGCGACCTCTGTTACCATTTTGTGTTACAGGTGAAGTTATCAAAGGATGGGACGAGGGAATTGGTACCATGAAGAAGGGTGAAAGGGCAATTTTCACAATTCCACCAGAATTGGCCTACGGAGAGATTGGTTCTCCACCTTTGATCCCTCCAAACTCGACACTTGTTTTTGACATCGAGATGGTATCATGGAACACCATTAGGGACATAACTGGGGATGGAGGAATACTCAAGAAGATAATACAGGAGGGTGAGGGATGGGCTACTCCTAAAGAAGAAGATGAAGTTTTTGGTACATTCTTGAATTTCTGAGTTTAAGTATTTAAACTTTGTATTTATTCTCAGTTATTAATTTTTGTTACAATTTTTTGAACTGGAATTAACTTGCCAGACCATCTATAAGACTTGACAGAATATTCGAAAATGACAATGAAGATTCTTACCAATTCATTGATGATATATGTTGTGTTAGTTTCATTTAGTTTTAATGCAAAGGAATCATGATAATAAGATTAGTTACAATTTTGTTTTTGTAGTCAATTACAATGCAAGGCTTGAAAATGGAACAATTGTCTCTAAATCGGATGAGGGAATGGAATTTTGTATATCGAATGGTAAGTTACATTTGCTCAAAGATTTTCACAAGTGAGCTCTTCTTATAATGTCCTAGGAAGGTTTAATCCGTGTAAAAATATAATGCAAATAGGTTATCTCTGTCCTGCCATAAGCATTGCAGTAAAGACAATGAGAAAGGGTGAGAAAGCAGAGCTATCAGTTAAGTTCTCTTGTAAGTTGACACTATGTTCCTTCTTTTAGCATAACATGAATTTTCCTCTTTCAATTTAGACTAATCAGGATCGACCTTAACTCATTCACTTTAGATGGATTCAGACAAATTGGAAATGGGAGTACTAGAATTGATGGTGAAATTCCATCTAATTCAAATTTAATCATCCAACTTGAGCTGATTTCGTGGAAAACTGTCACTGATATCACGGGAGATAAGAAGGTCCTTAAGAAAATAGTGAAAACTGGTGAAGGGTTTGATCGTCCTAATGAAGGATCCCGAGCAAAAGGTAACTTTTTCTTTGTTTATAACTGTGTTTAACCTCAAAGGTGTTAGTTCTAAAGTTTCAAAGATCGTTAATATATATATATATTATATGGTTATATCATGCATTGAATTTACTTGAAGCCTAAGTAGGAATTCTGCTTTTGAAGTGATCTACATTGGTAAACTTGAAGATGGAACAATTTTTGAAAGAAACGGTTCTGACGAAGAACCATTTGAGTATACAAGCTCTGAAGGTACTTCATTACCCACATATTGCATTTCATTCTCAAAAAGAACAAACCTTTCCTGGTATGATTATTTGGTCTTCATACGTGTTTCGGTTCTTTCCTTGACAGAACAAATCGATGAGGGTTTGGACAGGGCAATAATGACCATGAGGAAAGGAGAAAAAGCAATTGTGACGGTTAGCTCCAACTTTTCGTATGGCTATCAAGATGTGGGATTGGTTTCCGCAGATTTAGCCCGCCTTTATGAAGTTGAGTTGATCGACTTTGTTAAGGTTCGTGATTAAAGCTTTCCGCGAATTAAACTCTTTAATCAAATTCTTTGAGAAAAAGTAGTAGTTAAAGCACTTTGAAACCTTAGTTTTGTACTAGTGTTTTCTTTTCAATTTATTGCTTAGGGGTACGACTCATAACACAAAGAGGCTTCTATCTTAGCATCATTTTCTTGCTCAAGCTCACAATATAAGGCTGAACAAATAGCATTTTGGGCAGCTAAAGAAATTCTCTATTTTGTGTTTCATCATCTTAGTGATGGACACTAGTGATAGTTGGTTCTACCAACTTCATATCATACCATATGATTTTACGTAGTACAGTTCTTATTCGTGCTCCCAAAAAGGAAAAGAAAGTAAACTGAAAGACTAGAGCTGTACTTAAAATATTAGAAGTACTAAGATGATGAAACACGAAACAGAAAAGCTACACGAATTCTTTGTGCCTTCTCACTAAAGACTTCGAAAATAACTGGAAACTACACAACTTGTACATTAACAATTGTACTAGATGAATATATTGAATCACCGTATACTTTGTTGAATCGCCTTGTTTTGGTTGTCTGTAATGAGTCCAGGAGAAATCATTTTGGAAGATGGAGTCCGCACATGAAAAGTTAGAAGCTTGTGAAAGGAAGAAAGAAGAGGGAAACGTACTGTTTAAAGCCGGGAAATTTAGGCGCGCCTCCAGAAAGTACGAGAAGGTATGTCGTCATCTACATATTAACAGATAACTTGCCAGAATCTAACAAAGCACATGTAATGTGAAAGAAGTAACCATTATTCTTAATCTTTTTCTTTCGCAGGCCTCAAAATATATTGAATATGACCATTCTTTCGGTGCTGATGAGAAATGTCAAGCAAATGCATTGCGGTTATCATGCAATTTGAACAATGCGGCTTGTAAACTTAAACTGGAGGAGTATCTTGAAGCTTCAAGGCTATGTACAAAGGTTTCTTCCTATTCTTTACATAAATACGACTCCCTTTGTCCCAAAAAAAGAGTCGTACTTTCTTTGTATTTAACCAAGAAAATGGCAAACTTCTTTTTTAGGACCAATGCAATGCAATTTTTTTCACAATCCTCGCTCTAGCTAGCTAGCTTGTGTTCTTAATTACTAAAAGAGAGTATGAAGTTGCCATTTTTTATAAGCAATAAAAACTAACATGAAGCAACTGATTTCTTAACACTGCAACAGGTTTTAGAGGTTGATCCATTTAATGTCAAAGCATTGTTTAGACGGTCCCAAGCATATTTAAAAACATCTGAATTAGAAAAGGCTGATGCTGACCTCAAAACAGCTCTTGCAGTTGATCCAAACAACAGGTATGTGCCGTCCATATGCTTCTACTTCTACAAAATAATAATAATAATAATAATAATAATAATAATAATAATACTGCAGTGATTTCTATATTATTACCTCAAAAAAGTTATTGCACTGGCAGAGATGTGAAGGTTGTGTACAAGGAGCTGAAAGATAAGCAGAAGAGATACGTTGAATATGAAGCTTCAGTTTTTAGCACAATGGTTGCGAGGATGGCTTAGCTATTAAAATGGGCCTCGACTATTTTAAAGTTTACAAATTAACTTTAAAGTAGTGGAGAATGGCAGGTCTGTGTCTGATTGTGTGAGATATGGAGATAATTGAAGAAGAGAGAGAAGGCCATATATATTGACATATTGAGATTATAAAATATTAGTTTTATTGTGTAGGGGTTTTCATCTTTTTGGAAAATTACAAATTAAACCTTTTTAATGGAGCAGATCACCGTTTAACTGCATATGAAAAGAATATTTTGTGCAAGGAAAAGAGGACCTATTGATTCATTAAATGCTCACATGACACTGTCCCTAAATAGTTCATCAATATTTGAGCCAAATGACAACTGCCAATTGAAAATATTCTTCACCGATTAGAAAATTAAAAAGAGTTTTGTTATATATAATGATTTATATAATAATAATTTAATATAAAATTAATAAATTTATTATTTTTATATTATGAATATTATTATTTTTATATTAGATTATTATGTATATTATTGTATGGGTCATTATTCATAATAAAATTAATTAAAAATAGTTGAAAAATACTAGTAATATTTATAATTTTGTTATGAATAATGACTCATATAATAATAGGTACAATAATTTAATATAAAAATAATAAAATTTATAATATTAAAATAGTAAATTTCACAATTTTTATATTAAATTAATATATTCAGCATTACATAAATTATTATATATAGCAAAGCTATGATATTTAGTATTATTGGCTCGAGTGAAATGTGGAACAACCTCTAACCATTGGGAATAGGAACCACTTCCTCTTTATGCGAACAGATTCCCTTGGCAATGTTGAACCGATTTTAATCGGATCGATTTAAAATTTTATACTGATATTAGAATCGATTCAATATCAAAAATAATAATTTTTATTTTTACTTCTATTATTAGTAGTAGTATTAGCACTATTTTTTTTATTTTTTATTATTATTATTATTATTATTATTATTATTATTATTTATTAATAATAATTATTCTTATAAAAAAAATTAGCATAATCGGTACGATCCAATATATACCAGATCACCAAATATTCGAACTAGTATTGGACTGGTCACTATTTGTATTGAACTGTCTGACTCAAACCGATTCGATATACTCCAAATATCGATTAAACTGATTTTTTTGAACACCTCTACTCCTTCATTCTAAAATGTTATGTTAACGTGGCAAATAGCGTGAAAGACAAATGGTGTGAAAGTAAAATTTTAATATATGTATTTTCTGTTTTAAATTATAAAATTATTATTAATTTCAAATATTTTAAATTCAAAATTTATAAAATTTACTAATAAATAATAAATATTATAAAACAAAACGGAAGGCAAGAGACGGATGCATATAATTAAGTGAGTTATCGCATAAAAACATTGTTTTGTATAATTGTATAAAATATACACTTCCTCTCTTGCTGTGTACAAAAAAAGTATTTTATCTATTTTATATTATTTGATCATTGTTAATTTTTTAAAGTCAATTTAAGAGATTTTTAAACTCAAAATTAACATAAATTTTTAAAATTTTAATCAATATAATGATAAATATTATAAATTATTTGTTATCCCTCGAATTTGTCCACACGTTCAACTACTGGTTTGGACGTGAGCCTATACAAAAAGTACTTAATGGCATTTGGACTATCGAGAAATAACTCCGGTGTGAGAGTAAAATCATATTTCAAGATGTGTTAATAATGAAGGCAAATAGTATGTAGTAAGCTAGAAGATTGTATATCAGTACATGTATTGTTCATCTTATATTTATAGTAGTCATACTTTCTTAATAGGATTACAATTCTTAATAGAATTGTACAGTAGAAACCCTGTTATAAAAGATAATTATAATATAAATTAGTATAATTAGTGTGGAGAGAAGGTGGTGAGCCCAAACTGTGACGTCCCCAAATCTAGGCTCATACAGCCCAAACTTGAGTCGTCAAAAGACTACAACAAAATTATTACAAGATAGAATAACGTTCAACAATACAGTGTATAATAATACACAACTAAGTCTTCATAATTATTGTCACACTATATACAACATGTGAAGACTACAATAGCTATCACTCGGACCGTCACTCAATTCCCTTGCTAGACCCGACTACTCTCTCATTTTCTGAAAAACAATGGAACAAAAGAAAGGGTGAGCTCAAATAGCCCAGTAAAGAATATCATGACTAAGATAATGACAAGTAAATTATCGTTAGCCTTCAACAGTTGAGTTCTTGATAGAATACAATAGACTACAAGGTTTGTATCAAAAACTGCAGTTAAATTCTTAAACAATGTTCAGATCAATAATAGCAGCGGAATGAGCAATCTATTAGAAGAATAATGCAGACTATGGTGTCCACTCGCTTCTCTTTTTAGTAAAAATATCATCAACTTTTATCATCTGAAATACCATTAGTCAAGATAATACAAATTCACAGTTCCTGATCATAATCATGCAGATCAACAGTTCATCTTTGCACTACGGGCCAAAGACATTCAATATAACACCAACGGTCATGATTATACCAGATTCAGCCTTTGGTCATAATCATATCAAACAACAGTTCATCTTTGTACTACGGGCCAAAGAGAACATTCACCACGTGTCATAAAAGACACCGAACAGATGTATCGCCTTTAACCTATTATATCGCCTTTAACCTATCATCTGTTCAACAATTATATCGCATCTGTGCCCCCGGCCACAGATATTCACAACAACTTGAATTTGGATGATTAGAATGATATAAATGATGAACAGAAGAAACAGGATAAACAATAAGTATCAGAAGTTTACTTTGTACAGATTCAAATAATGTCCAAATTGTCAACATGATGTGGAGTGAAATTTAAAAATGATATTCAAGATCCACAGTTCAGAATAACGGTTACAGTTCAATAGAAAGGTCCACGTAAATAGGATGGTTCAATTGAAATGATGAAGTGCAACTATTATGGAACATATAATATTTTCAGGAATTATAGAAGCAATAGTTCCATAATAAGTTTCGATTTAGGTGTATGAAAGAAAATAATATCCCTTACCGTAGCAGGTTTGATTAACAAAATGTGAAGGAAATTAATATCCCTTACCATAGTAAGTTTGAATAATGGAAGATGAAAAAGATGGTATCCCTTATGAGTATAAAGGAAAATAATATCACTTACGAATATGAAAGAAAATAATATTATAAACGAATATGCAAATAAAAGTGTCATGTGATAATTCGTGTAAACAAATTATTTCCACAAGAAACAAATAAGAAATGAATACAAAGAGTAATTCACCAAACATGCGGTAATCCGCGTAGTCAGGTTATTCTCAGAGATTAATAAGGAATGAATACGAAAGGTTATTCACCAACAGGCGATAATCCGCACCGTAAGGTTATTCCCACAATTTAATAAAAATTGAATACGAAAAGTTATTCACCAAACAAGCGGTAATCCGCGCAGTAAGGTTATTCTCAGAGATTAATAAGGAATGAATACGAAAGGTTATTCACCAGCAGGCGGTAATCCACGCCGTAAAGTTATTCCCACAATTTAATACATGAAAATAAATGACACATCTTATGAGTAAGAGAGAAACGATATTATTTTCGAGAATCAAAAAATGATAATCTTTTACCTTAACACGTGGCTGAATATTGATTTAAATGAGGTTGATTAACTTGAATAGTACCCGTACACTTATAGATCTTCACAAATACTCAAGATGACTTAAGCACACTTAGAGAGGACTTACACAAATAAGTATTTAGAGAGTGAAAGAAAGAATGAGCAAAAAAATTTATGAAAAATCTTTAAGTTAAGGCCTCTATTTATAGCAAAAAATCTTATCATAACCAAGATTTCCTAATTTAATCCAAACCGTTCATTTCAAGATAATGTTTAATCCATACCATTCATTTCATCTTTTAAGATAAATCATTCATTTAATTATCATCTTTTAATCTACATCATCCATTTCAAATTCTATATTATCTTTAATCTATACCATTCATTTCATCTTTTAAGATTTCCTTAATCTAAACCATTCATTTAAAGATCATCTTTTAATCTACACCATCCATTTTAAATTCTATATTATCTTTAATCTATACCATTCATTTTATATCACCTAACTTTATATTATAAACAAATAACTTTATCAATTCAATTATTCAACAATAATTCACACTTATTCATTATTATGACTAATTGTTATAAATACAGTGTAGTTGGCTTTCTGAGTTAGATATCAAGTCAATTAATTA
The DNA here is from genome assembly GCA_947179155.2 of Hedera helix. NCBI lineage: Eukaryota > Viridiplantae > Streptophyta > Magnoliopsida > Apiales > Araliaceae > Hedera > Hedera helix. The sequence continues at coordinate 29,822,040 of OX359283.1, forward strand.
ATGAAATACAACTGTTTAAATAATACCATAATAGAGATAACAATAATGCAGAAAGTATGCAAAAGAAAGATTACGTTACTGTGTTATGACAATTATTGATTCAATAATGTGAATTACTGTGCATATGCTACTGTGACAATTATCAATTTAATAACATGAATTATTGTGCATGTGACAATAAAGTCAAATATTATACGATAACCACTTTATCAGTTTAATAATACGAAACACTGTGCAATGCCGTGTGCTACTGTGCAATACCGTGTGCTACTGTGCAATACCGTATGTTACTTATAATACCGTATATTACTATTCTTTTTCCACCGGATATTTTAACAATTAAAAGTAATAGTACCATTGACCATTTTAAAAATTGTTTATGTCATTTTCTATATCCGACAATTATTCTTTGTAGGGTCCACCTTTGTGGGGTCCACCAATGATTGGTTCGTACGGCGCCGTCGTACGAACATTCCCCGACAGAACGAATATTCCTCGACCAAAAGAATATTGTCCGACATAATATAATTTACACATAACATCCTTAACTTTTAACTTTATCAATTCAACCACTTACTGTTTCATGAAAATATATATGAAGAAAAATAAATTTTATATTTCATAAAATTCGGGGTCTTACACAAACCTATTAGACTCAGAAGTCACATGTGAGCGCACTAAGCTTAATAGAATGTGTATGAGTAAGACTCAATATAGACAATTTATTTGCATTAGTAAATGCGCAAGTCAACACTATATAAAAAGTATTACTCATTATAAATTTTATTGTTTTATAATTTTTATTAAGTCATCGTGATTTTGAATTTTAAAATTTCTCAAATTAATTTTAAAATGTCTCAAATTAATTTAAAAAAATTAACAATGAGCATATACTTTGAAACAAAATAAACATTTTACAATTTTTTAAAGCAATATTATTTTGAGGACAACTTACATAATAACATGAGGTATCTCTCACTTCTTTTTTACTCATATTTTTATTAATAATATTTTTTAAATAATTTATAATATTCATTATTAGATTAACTAAAATTATATAAATTTATATGAATTTTGAGTTTGATAACATTTTAGATTGCCTTTAAAAATTAATAATGATCTTCATATGAGATTGAATTATGAAAAAGGTAGTATATACGTTAATATTAAATAAAAGTCACACAGCCATAAAAATCTGCTCAGCAAAACATTAAGATGGGGACGGAATTGAGAGATTACCATAACATTAGTCAATTCCCTTGTAACTTGTTCACCCTTATTGTCGCATGCATATTAGTTGTAACAAACTATACAGTCATACACTTTTCTTAAATTTATGCTTCATATTATTTCATTTGTTTAATAAAAATAATATATTAAACATATATATATATATATAGTATTTTTGTATTTGTCCTTAATAATAATTTAATAATTATAATATGGTAATAAAATTATAACGACAAAGAGACATTGAATTAATTGTATATCATTTATTAATCGTAATTTATATTATTATATATATTTTAAATATTAGTTAAATAATAATAGTGTGATAATATAAATGATAGTAAAAAAATATTGATAAATAATAAAAATATATATCCAATTTTAGACTAAATTAAAAATATAATTGTTTTTATAATTTTAGAATAAAACAAGTATTAATTTAAATTTGTATATGAAGTGACTTTAAAATACTGTTAAAATAGTTAGGCATATAACCTTATTTAATAATTATATTCATATTCATTTATAGTATTTAATAAAATACAGTGACTCATCAAGACAAAAAATATATATATAATTATAAAAAAAGATTATAAATAAATGTATAATAGATTTTAAATATCCTAATTGAAAGTGAGGGTCCCGTTAAAATTGAAATGATTGATATCTCCTCACATCATTGTAAATAGATATAATTTAAAATTAAAAAAAATTAAGAAAAAAGAAGAAGAAGAATTAAAAAAAAGATTTCAAATGGATAAAATTGATGAAAACTATATATATATCATGAATTAAATAATATATATAAAAATAAAAATATCAACTAATTAAATTTATGAGTCAACTCAATTAAAGATCAACCAAAATTTTCTATTGGACTCATATAAAAAAATTATTGTTTATTATGCTATTATAATAAATAAATAAATTAATTAAAAAATATCAATTTACTGTACCGCCAAAATATGACCAAGTGACCACAATTTAGTGGCGTAGGACCAATTGACCACCTTTATCATTCTATGCCTTTAATTTCATGTTCTTGTCATCATTAAACCTGACCTAGCTCGCCTACCTGCCTACGCTTGTCCTTTTTCACTATGTCATAAAACTTTGATGTAATGTTATTACTTCGAGATTAACATGTGTTACCGTTATTAAAGATTATTAAAGAGAATTACTGTTTTTACAAAAAAAAATTGATTATTTTTACGAGACTTTTCGTAATAATAATAAATAAATTTTATATTTATGACTTAAATTTTATAAAAATATCGATATTTACGTGTAAAAGTAATAATCCTCTTCATTAAATAGATTCATCTTTTATTTGTGGTTAAGCATATAAAGTTTTTAGGTAGTATTTGATTCGTTAACTAGAATTTTGATATAATATAATAATTACGTAATATAATAGAATTATAATAGAATAATAATAAGTATTACAATAAATTTATTTAGTTCATATTTTGATATTGTGTAATAATTATAATATTATTATATTATTTTTGATTCACTAAATATATTATCATATATAATAAATAAATTAAATTATAAATTAAAATATTAAATTAACTGTAATTATTATTATTTTATAATTAATTGAGACTATTACGCATTCAAAAAATAATAATTTTAGGACTACTATAATTAATTAGGACTGTTACGCATTCAAAAAATAATAATTTTAAGACTATTACAGCAGATGGTGAACAAAATGAATTTTACGAAGAAGTTGGTAGTTGCGTATGGAATACTATTTGGTTGGTAGCGAAGCAGAGCCGCCGAGGCGCATTCAGTCGTTGCATTGGATACACGTACGTGGCCATTTTCTACACGTTGAAAATAAATGAAACTTACAAGTTACAAAAGACTGACCAAAGTCCTTTTCTCATAAAGAATGGGAGGATAACTGGCAAACATGCCGCCTTGAAAATTCTAGGCAAGTTAAATGTGATCAACTTCACAATTTTTTATTTCTCTTCATTTTTTCAAAAGATTCTATTTACAAAACACTCTTTTTATTTTAAATTAAAATTTTAATATTTTTATAAATAAATTTTAATATTTTATTAAAACCTTTCCTACGTAATTGTGACACCTGCTTACAATTTATATAAATAAAATTTTATAAAATCATAATTTTTATTTATAAAAATATTAATTCTCTTAAATTATAAGATTACTGATAGTTTTTGAAAGTCAATCTAAAATATTTTTACAAATTCAAAATTAATAATATATATATATATATATATATACACACACATTAAAACATACAATACGGTATTTATAATTAACATTATTTTTCAAATAGTTTATAAAATTTATTATCGTATTAATTTAATATAGATGAATTAAAATTAATTTTAAATTTAAAAATATCTAATATTTATTTTTAAAAATTAATAATAATATTATATTTTAATATGAAAGGAACTTGTATAAAAAATATATTTGTATATTATGTATAATTTTAAAAATAATAAACTATTATTTTAGTTGTGTGGCACGTTTATGAAGTTATGATGAAAAATTAGATAATATTTTGTTATTTTAGATTAATGTCACTGGTTAAAAAGTGGTATATTTTTATGAAACAGAAAAACTATCACATCAAACTTGTTTTATGGAATTAATGGAGGGATTATAATTTATTATCTTGAGTACGAAAGGAATTTTTTTGAATATTCATAATTAATTATTGTCCTCTTGATGACTCATATGGCCCCTAACCCTAACTACACGTCTATTGATTCGTCTTCAATAGTTCTTGAAAAGTCACTCACCTACCCTTCAAACTTCTTTATTTAAAAATAGGATGTAAACCTGCAACCACCACCTGCCTCAGTTTATTCAAATAAGACTTTGTTGGAGAAATTAAACAAAAAATAGATAACAAATAAAAAACATTGTTGATATTATTATCAAACAACGCAATCACTAGATGAGCCATGAAAAAGACGCTTTCTTTAATATGATTCGAGTATCTGTGGAAGTTTATTCGGTACAGCAACGCCTAACTACACGGTTGTTACTCTCAAATTACTTTAGAGTTCAAAACTCTAAGCTCCATACTAGTGTTACTTTTGCTTTAGTCTAAATATATGCATGAAAAGATAATTATATATTTCTTAACATGCATGGATGCAAGACATATATATATATATATATATATATATATATATATATATATATATATATATATGCATGTATATGGAATAATTCAAAGAAAATAGTTATTACGAGCATTATTCTAGCAAATTAATTTTATATAATCCATACAAAAATTTAACGGTACAAAATAAAAGTAATTTTATATATGTAGTTAGTCTTTCTAGCGGCAAGAATATTTCTTCTAGTGACACAAAAAATTACACAATTAATCCCCAATTGCCGCTAATCTTTCTAACGGTCAAAATCTCATTTAATATACCGTTTGAGTAGGGTTGAGCAAGAAATCAATTTGACTCCGAAATTGTATCAAAAACCGCACAAACTGTACTAATTAAAACCGTACGAACGATTCCGGTATATGTGATAGTTTTAAGTAAGTTGAAAAATCGAATTTGCAGTTTGGGTTTGATTTTTGAGCAAAATCGCACATGAAAAAATCGCACCGCACTATTTTATTTTATTTTTTCGTTGTTTGACCATTTTCAACATGGACCATATTAAGCAGAATTATTATGAAAGTCATCATTCAATTAATCCATTTGGAATTATCCCTCATGCAATTTCTATTTTGCTTTTGTTTAGACAAAGTATTATAAGTAAAGTTGTGTGTATTATTAAAGTAGTATTTAATATTGTGTGATACTAAATTGTTAATTTAAATTACATAAAATCTAATTGTTTCAATTGATTTTTAAATCGAAATCACACCAAATAAAATCGTACTACACGGTTCAAAATCACACCGCACTAATTACAAGCGATTTCATGTACAGTTTTAAATTTGTTAAATCGCATCTAAACAGTTTTATGTGCAGTTTAAATTTCAAACTGCATCATACTTATCCCTACATTTGAGTACTAAAAACTTTTGAGTTGAGCAGAGTTCCTTGACAGGGGAGGAAATGCCCGTTTTGAAAGGAACCAATACTATAATCATGGATGATTGTCAATTGCAAGCCAAAGAAAATATGGTTTTCGCAGGCACAACAGTAGTAAACGGAAGCTGAATCTGTGTTGCCGTAAACACTTTGATGCTCACTGAAATTGGCAAGATACATACACAAATTAATGAGGCTTCTTTGGAAGAGAATGATACCCCTTTAAACAAGAAGCTTGATGAATTTGGGAAAAGACTTACAAGTGCAATTGATTTCGTTTGTCTCGTTGTGTGGGTTATCAACTATAAATATTTTCTCACTTGGGATATGGTAAATGGATGGCCAACAAATATTCGATTTTCATTTGAAAAGTGCACATATTATTTCAAGATAGCAGTTGCCCTCGTAGTAGCTGTAATACTCAAAACCGTATATTAAGGGCATGTTCGGGAATGATTTTTTTTTTTTACTTAAAGTTAAAATTTTAATAGATTTATAAGTTAAAATTTTAGTAGATTTATAAGTAAAAGTGTTCGGGAGTATTTTTACTTATAAGTCGGGAATTATAAGTAATAGTTGTGGATGTGTTCGGCTAATAATGACTTATAAGTTCAGTAAAATGTAAATATTACTAAAATGTCCTTTTAGTAAGAAGAAGAAAAAAAAACGAGGGACAGTTTTGTCATTTCATTAGAGTTGACCAACTTAAAAAAAAATGACTTATAAGTCATTTTTTAAGTTCCAAAAATTTATTTATTTTTTTGACTTTTTTTTCGACTTATAAGTTAAAAAAAAACTATTCCCGAACACCACTTTTGACTTAACAACTTATAAGTTGGATTGACTAACTTATAAGTTGTTCCCGAACACCCCCTAAATGAGATTTTGACTATAGGCAAATACCAAATTATTTTTCTGTTTCTGTCGCTAAAAGAACCAGTAATAAGGTTAATTTTTTTTTTTTTACTTCTGTCCCTAGAAAGATTAATGATAAATAAAGGCTAATTATATAATTTCTCATACAACACTTGAAGGACTAACGACATATATAAAATTATTTTTATTTTATACTGTTAAATTTTCATACGAACGATATAAAATTAATTCATGAAAATAATTAATAGTAATCCTAACAACTATTTGATATATATCAAGGGAGGGGGAAAAAAACAATTTTCATGAAACTCTGTCACATTCTCTCCTACAATTGAAACCTAGTGTACCATAGAAGGAGAAAAGAAAAAAAGAAGAGAGAAACTTAAGACTTTAGTTTCATGGTAGTTGGTCGCCGTCGATAGTTAGATCCACCGTCTCAGCCGGGTACTCTGCCAACCAGATCCGGTGCGACTTTTAATTCCTTGTTTCTAGTAAGAAAAGTTCACCGGCACCACAAACACCATCTGGGTGTGTGATGGAATCAAACATCGAATTCAATGAGAAAGGAAGAAAAAACTTTGCAGAGGGAAGTATTTTGCAGGTTTCATCGAGAGGGAGGAAGAAAGCGTACCATTGCAAGGAGACCGAGAGAGAAAGGAGCCTACGTTTTGTTTTTTTTTTTTTTTTAAGTTGAACGACGTCGTTGTGAGGATGCGGTGTACGCTCCTTAACTACACCCTGTTGCATTTCCCGTTTTCGTATCAAATAAACTTGTCAAGAGTTCTTAGGCAATTGTTTTACGTAACGTTGATAAAAAAATATTGACATATATAAATATATAAGATAAACAAAAATTAAATATTAAATATTAATATTTTATTTTAAATTTTAAATTTTTTGTATTAATTATAATTTAATTTTATTATAAAATTTATTGACATGTATATTATTTTTTGTATTTTATTATCTTAAATTCGTAACAAAATCTGATACATGTACAATCAATAACCTAGTCTGTTATACGTGTTCCCCCAACTACTCCTCTATATAGTCTAGACACTTGCCATTCCATAAATACCACTCCACCAACCTTTCAAAAGTTCGACAGAACAACAACAAAGTACCTCAATTTATTATACTTCTTTTTACGCGGCCTCGCTTCCATTTGCCATCTCTCTTAATCCTTAAAATCTTTCTCCAAAAACTCTATATATTACACTCCAACAAAGATTACATTTGAACAGTTTTATGATAATCAAGAATACTATAAATAGTTCACAAAACAAAAGGACATCTTAGAAAAATTGGTTGTTGTGTAGTCTTTGGTACGTAGGGTCATTGGTTACGTGGGTATTTGCCCACCTTCGTTTGAAAACAAGAAATTAAGGCTTTAAGTGCCCTTGTCATATAAAGAAAGAAAGAAAGAATTGGATAAAAATTAGAACCCACTTGTGTGGCCTTGAAACTTGAAAAATTATTCTATATTTTTGAAGTAAATAATAATACGTTCTTCTTTTTTATATATTTGTGAATCTTATTAAAAGCGGACCGAACAAGTATGTGATAAGAAAAATATATAATTTATTTATCTTAAGAGTATAAAATAATTTCTTCTTAAAACTTCTTTCCAATATTTTCATATTCGGATTCGCTATCAAACCCAAAAATTTATTGAGTGAGTGATAACTTAAGTATAAAAATATATATTTTAATAATTAATAAAATTTTAAAGTATCTTACTTTTGAACAATTAAATTAATAAATTTATATTACGATAATACTAAAAATGAATAATATTAAAAAAAAAATCTAAAAAATATTTTAAAAATTAACTTAAACAATTTTATTAATCAAAAAATTGATTTGACCGGTAATCAGCCAATTTAATTCAATTTTTAATTAAACTAGTTCAACTACAGACTGGATATAGAATAAATAATAAAAGATTTTCTTAGAATGTGTCCTAAGGGCGCATTGGGTACATTCTAAGCGCGAAAAACAATGCATAATAATATTTATTTATATATTTGTATTGAATTTAATATATAAAAAAATAATATATTAATGGACCCTATGTATTGAATTCCGTGTAAATATATAAACAAATAAAATTTATCCTTATTTTTCACGATTAACATATACCCTACGAACACATGCTAAGAGAACCCAATAATAAATTCAATGGTTAAACCGATCAAATCGGTCCGAATTTCAAAACAACATGTTGTACGTGTAGAGCTAGCTACCTCCTACTCCACTATTAAACGCGGCTCACATAAGGCCGCGTACAACGTTTTTCCAGAATGTACACATTACAATCTAATTTCTCGAACCAAAATATTAACCCCAAAAGCAAAATCTAAAGCTTAAAACTTCAAACTTCCTATTATAAAATATTCCATAAATACCACCCAACCTACCATTCAAACTTCCTATATGATATTAATATATACAGGCTTCAGGTTCAACGGAACAACAACAATAGTACCTCACTTTATTATACTTCTTCTTCTTTTCACATGGCCTTGCTTCTATTTGCCATCGCTCTCTCAATCCTTATAATCTTTCTCCAAAAACTCTATCAACGGCTGAGATTCAAGCTTCCACCGGGGCCCCGACCGTTGCCGATAGTAGGTAACCTTTACGACATCAAGCCCCTCAAGTTCCGGTGCTTTGCCGAATGGGCTCAAGTCTATGGCCCTATCTTTTCCTTGCATCTGGATTCGCGGTTGAACGTCGTCGTTACAACCGCGGATTTGGCGAAAGAAGTACTTAAAGAAAATGACCAGCATCTGGCCGATAGGCATAGAAATAAAGCAACTGATATATTTAGTCGGGGTGGCCAAGACTTGATATGGGCTGATTATGGACCTCACTATGCTAAGGTTAGAAAAGTATGTAACCTTGAGCTCTTCACTCCAAAGAGGCTTGAAGCTCTTAGACCGGTTAGAGAGGATGAAGTTACAGCCATGGTTGAGTCCATTTTCAAGGACTGCACCACCACTTCAGGTAATTTTATTTTTCTTACCCATTTATTTATTATAATTACTAGCATTTTTTTTTATTCTTATTGTTTGTATCTTGGTCTAGCTAGGTTATATTATTATATTCAGTTTCCTTTTAGTTCTAAACTTTACACATATAGATCCGTGGGATCTTTTATCATATAGTATATAGAGAGAGACTGGTACTTGCACGGGGTTAGCAGACGGTAGTGTTATAGGTGTCGTCATATATTCATATAGGGCTTTTATTTACACGCAGCATTACAGCACTACCATATAATTTTATTTAATATAATAATAAAAAAATATAATATTATTAATGAATATATAATAATATAATCAATAAAAACTTTGGAGATATATGTATGTAACTGAATATAGCTGTCCAGTTTTGTGTAAATCAATCAAGTTTTGCTGCTGAAGTTTACAAGTTACAACCCTGTTTCAATCGCAAACACATATTCCCTCCTTTTTATTATATAAATATTTAAAAAAAAATTAAAATATAAGATATTTTATATATATTTAAATTATTATTTTTAATAATTTTTTATTTTATTCTTATAAATAAAATAATTTTAAAAAATAATTAATTAATTAATATATAAATAATAATAAAATTTTAAATTAATATTAATTATTTAATATTAATATTAATAAAAATATATAATTATGTCATAAATGACTTATATAATAAATAAATAAAAAATACACAGAGAGGGGAGAGAGAAAGACTTTGTCTTTTGCGTATTGCCTTTTTCTTAATGTCCTATTACAATAATTTTTGTGACAGGAGGAGGAGGAAGAGTTTGATCATTGCGTGTTTGACTCTATTTTCAGTGTCTTAATCTAAGTTACAATAATTTAAAGAGTTTTTATTTATTATTGAATAGTATAGTTTAAATTACAATAATTTATCTTATTTTAGAAAAAAAAAAGGGTAATTTATTATTTTTATCGAACTGTTTCCGCTTTTTATTCAACATGATGATTCGAACCTAATTCTCTAACTTAATAGAAAGAAATAAGTTACCCTTTGGCTTTTCGACCCATCATTATGTGGTGACGATTTTGATCGTTTGGTGCATTTGTTGTCTGCGTTTCTAACCACACTTTGGCTATAAGTCGCCTCTAAAAATGTCGTATTTGGTGGGACAAATTTATTTACTTCCTTTTTTAAATGTAGGCACGATATTTTGAATCTTGAGGCCACGTGATGTGCATACTTGATAAAAATATAAAGTTTGATTTTAAATTTTAAATTTATATGATTTATATTGAATATAGTAATAGTAATTAATAATATTTTTTATATAAGTTATAATTTCTATTATTATATTATCTAATTTTTGTTAAGAAAAAGCAATTTTATATTTAAAATATATATCAAAAATTGACTTTAAATGTCAACATTGATCTTACTTTTTGAACCAGAATCCAAAGAAGTAAAAAATTGGGCATGTTGATTTTATAAAAAATAAATAAATTAGAGAAATGTTTTAATATTTAAATCATGTTAGAGATTTTAGATTTGGTGTCTTAAAAATATGTATCATCAATATACATATATATGTAGTTATTATTTATGACACATCATGATATTAAACAACATATATGTTCATGACATGTGGATTTAAAATATATTTAAATTATAGAATTACCTTTGTATTTAAACAAAAACTCCTAAATTGGGTGGGGGGGGGGGGGGGGGGTTGACATAAAATTTTTTTAGATATAAGATAAATAAAATTTAAATCTATTACTAAATTAATTAATAATAAAAAAATAAAATAAGCCTTAGTTTGTGCAGTCCATTCAAAGTATGACCGACCGACCGTCCGGGGGAGGAAAGTAGGAGAGAGAGTTTAATACGAGTTGAAAGTAGAAATGGGTATAATAGGGTCTTTGGTGTCATTTCACTCCTAAAAGCAATCGCACATCGGATGGCTGTTATGAGAGGACAGTAGAGTCCACAAAGAATGATTCTACTGGCTCTATATAACACTAGATATCAGTGGTTGTGCCAAAAGGCCCATGTTTTTATTTTTGGAAAAATATAAATTAACAAAAATCAATAATAAAATATAACACAAAATGCATCTCAACAATTAAGAAATAGATATAACACGAAAATTCGAATCAGATTTTATTTTTTGTTGATTGAGATGGATTGATTGAAATGAATATAATATTTGACTTAAGAAAAAAAAAATTACTTAGAAAACTGGCGGGTGCAACAGGTATTTTTTATTTAACCTTATTGTTGGTAGTTACCAAAGTTGACACGGTTCGTTCCCCATATGAAGGGGGACTTGAGAATTAATTATTTGTTTTCTTTTTGGTATTTAAAACATTTGTAAGTTCATGTACAAGTTTCCTAGGAATCTCAAAGAGGAAATAAATTTGGTAAAAAGCCATAATAATCAAAGTCTCCCCCCCCCCCCCCCCCCCCCCAAATACAGATGTTTGGGATTGCTTAAAAAATGTAGTATTTATTTTAGTTTATAAACCATTCTAAAATGTTTAATAACAAAAAATATTTAAAATAGTAAAAAAAGAAGAAGAAGAAAGTGTTTGGTATTCAAGAAGTTACTTATCACTTATTTTCATAAAAATTTACCAAAAAATAATGTAATAATAACAAAATTGGGATAAAATATTAATAATAAAATAGGGATAAAATAGTAATATGTTTGATCAAACTGCTTATTAGATTTTTGTTTATAGGAACAAGTACCAAACTGATGCTTGTTTCCATAAAAAAAGCTTCTGCGTTTCAATTATGTGCTAGTTTGGCCAAAACTAAAGTGAAGTTAAAGTTCTTTTTTTTTGAAAAAAAAAACTTAAATGGCTGAATGCTTTTAGAAGAAACACTAATTCATATGTATGCATGCAGATAAGCCAGGGAAGAGCTTGGTGCTGCGGCCTTACTTGGGGTCAGTAGCGTTCAACAACATAACAAGGCTCTCCTTTGGAAAACGATTTGTGACCCCGGAGGGGGGAATGGACGAACAAGGCCAGGAATTCAAGGGAATTGTGTCGAATGGTATAAAGATCGGAGCAAAAGTTTTCATGGGAGAGTATGTGCCATGGCTACGTTGGATGTTTGCGGGAGAAAACGATGTACTTAATCAGCACGAAACGCGTAGGGCTCGGCTCACCAGGCAGATCATGGAGGAACATACCCTTGCCCGGAAGAAAACTGGTGGCGCAAAGGATCATTTTGTTGATGCATTGCTCACTCTTCAGAAGCAGTATGACCTTAGCGATGACACTGTTATCACGCTTCTCTGGGTAAGCTTTTTGCGTTTTAAGTTCTTTCTTTTTTTTTCCTCTTTCTTTTTTTGTGTGCATCTGTCTGTGCACCATTTATTGTGTACTCATTTTAATCTTTATTGAAAAATTCAATCTAAAGAAATTATTGCGGATATGTCCTAAAAAATTTTAATGTTTGTAGAAGACTGTAAAGAGAAAAAACATGCTCTCGTTTAGCATGGGAAGGAGTATAATAACAAAACAATTTACTAAAATGCAACAATTTTGGTAGCACTAAAGTGTGGATCTTAATGGGCTAGGTAACTAGACAAAATACTATCTAGTTTACTCTAAAGTTTAAACAAAATATTGTTGAGTTGTACTATACAATTTATCAATATTTTGTCTCAATAAACTAGATAGTTTTTGTCTAATAACCAATTATTTTTCGATCTTAAATGGACACCCTACCAACCCCAAACAAGAACTTGCATGATATTTATTTGTTTTCTGTTGGTAGGTTTGGACTATTAACTTTTACCTTACTCTTACTAAGGAAAAGAGTGTTTGTGGCTATGCCAAAGATAAAGATAGCCCCTGGGGCTGCCAGGCCACCAATAGTGTGTGAGATAACGAGGTAACAGAGATTGACAAATGTTAATAGGTGCCCAAGAAACATACAAGACGGAGCTAATAAATGTTTGAAAGCAATAGCTGTTAAACTTTAATTATGTCTTTACCCATTTCTGTTTGTAGGACATGATTACTGCCGGCATGGACACAACTTCAATCTCAGTAGAATGGGGTATGGCCGAGCTAGTTATGAACCCAAGGGTGCAACGAAAGGCTCAAGAGGAGCTGGACCGCGTGATCGGATCCAGTCGGGTCATGACTGAATCCGACTTCCCCAAGCTCCCTTACCTGCAATGTGTAGCCAAGGAAGCCTTAAGATTGCACCCACCTACCCCAATGATGCTCCCTCACAAAGCCAGTGCCAACACCAAACTCGGTGGCTATGACATCCCTAAAGGATCCATCGTGCACGTTAATGTGTGGGCGATTGCCCGTGATCCTGCAGTGTGGAAAAATCCTCTCGAGTTTTGGCCTGAGAGGTTCCTTGAGCAGGATGTTGACATGAAAGGTCATGATTTTCGACTACTGCCATTTGGTGCTGGAAGGCGTGTCTGCCCAGGTGCCCAGCTTGCTATCAACTTGGTGACATCGATGTTGGGACATCTTTTGCACCATTTTACGTGGACACCGCAGGAAGGGGTGAAGCCGGAAGAAGTTGACATGGCGGAGAACCCTGGGATGGTCACTTACATGCGAACCCCGTTGCAAGCTATTGCTTCTCCAAGATTGCCTGCTGAGTTATATAAGCGTGTGCCTGTGGACATGTAATCCCCAATTTTTTATTGTTCTCCAAATATGTTTATGTTTTTAAATTCGTCATGAGATGTATTAGTTAATAACATTGATTATGGACATAATTCTCCGTTATTTTGGCAATATAAACCTGCAATATTTAACATTAGATTTATAGCCGGGTAATCAATCCATACGTACATTTCAACATATCAGGCAGTATTATCAACACATTTAGGGGTCATTCTTCAAAATGATACAAATGGAAATTCCCCTAAAATGGTCTTATTGATCGGAACCTTGTAGTTTATGTCCTTGCTTACCCTCCTACACCTAACCTTTAGAAGCAAATCGAAGTTGACATTGTTCTCAGTAACCTGCAGGTGCAAAAAGCATCAATAATCCTATACTATGCAGGTTAAAATTAAAATTTTATGAAATTTGTAGAACTAACTAGATAGCTAAAAAAAGAATTTAATATAACAAGGATAAAATAGTAATACAATTAAAATTGTAAAGAAATAAATAAAAAAAAATTATACTGTCAGTTCCAGAGAGCCGCTTTATAATATAGATATAGATATAAACTCACCCAAATAGAAAATACTAAGATTCATATATAGAAAGAGCTCCGCAATGTAATCCAGAGAGGATAATACAGATCTTGGCTTTGGCCAGTAAGAAGTTGATATGGGGTTAGATGTCTGCTGGATGCATTTCACGGTACTTAATGAATGAATCCATAATGAATGAAGAATCAAGGTTGTAAATTAAACCAGATGAAACCCTTGGCATAATTTCCAAACATCACAATCACATACAGATTTCTGTTCACTTAATAAATCTGAGCATGTAAAGAACACTGGAAAACTGTAAGCTTAGGCTTAACTAGTGGTCTGTCGACCTAACAATCCAACTAGCAAACAATAACAAAATATAATTTTAACTGGGAATAAAGATTACGCCCCACTATATATTGGGGATCAGATACAGTAACTATCAGATTAGTTTCCTCAACATCTAACTAAGCTCAACAAAATAGATAGTACAAAACATTTATCTTAATTCAAGGGGCGACGGAAGCAACCCAAGATCTGAGTCATAATAGGGGCCAAATTAATTAACCTTTTTAAAAAGAAAAAAGAACCAATCTGAGCCATTTAAAGCCCTATAGACTACATATATCACATAATGTAATAAACAAAATCAGTTTTATATCATTGATATGATTGAGCAAAATTCTTGGTTCCGCATAGCGGTTGAACAGTCTTCGCAGTGTTCGATTAAGTCAATACGACAAAATTAGTCAATTTTCATAGTAGGCTTCGAAGCTTACACTTGTTAAATATTTATGTGGTGCACTTCTTATGAAAATATTATTTTTTTTAAAAACGTTACTTGATTCAAGAGAAGTGTGATGTATGTGCGTATCGAGTCTCCACTTTTATTAATCGGATAATATAATCATTGTTTTTATGAAAAAGTTAAAAATAATTGATACTTCATAATTATTGTTTATAAAAATATTTAAAATTGATATGAACACAACTTTTTTCTAAAATATAGTTTTCAAAATACCTTTCGTGTCTCATCAACTTTACGAATACTCCCTTCATTACGCTATGAATTATAAAAGTATTTTTAACAGTTAGATTATCTCATGGATTATATTTAGTCTATATAACATTAATTAATATTCTTTAATTTTTAATCTTTTTAGTAGATAGATTATCCTGTGAATTATAATATAAAAAAATTAAAATAATCAATAAATTCAAAAAAATTATAATAATCTTTTTACTATCTCATTTAAATATAATTAAAATTATAATTCATAAAATATTAAATTTATAAATTTAATCTTTTTGATAATTAAAATATAATTTTAAACTATATTTAATTTAATTATTAGAGATAAAAAATAAATTTTAAATTATATTTAATCTAAAAAAATTGGAACAGCATTCTCTTTAAAACCCTTTCTCTTTCCAAGTAATCTCTATCTCTAAAATCCACCCACCCTCCGCGGCTCCGCCACTACCACAGCCATGACGGTGAGCATCTTTGACCACGAGTTACCGGACGACACCCACAACCTGTACGGCATTACCTTCTTCAATGCCAAGATTCTCACAATCGTCACGGACAACCCTTACTACGTCGACACGTGGATCTCCGACATCCAGCGCATCCACCACCTCATCGTCGGTCGGCGCCCCAATTTCAAGCGCAACCAGGATAACGGAATCGCCACTTTACAGCTCTGCGTTGGCCGCCAATGCCTAATCTTCCAAATCCTCCACGCTCCTTTTATTCCTCCTTCCCTGGAGAATTTTCTCGGAAACTCTTGCTACACCTTCGTGGGTTTGGGAATTGAGAGCGATGTCGAGAAGCTTTTGGAGGATTATGGGTTGAGTGTGGCCAACGCCATTGATCTTCGTCCTGTAGCGGCCGAGAAGTACGGAATGAGGGAGCTGAAGAACGCGGGTCTGAAAGATTTGGCCAGGGTGGTACTGGATAAGGAGATCGATAAGCCCAGGAAAGTTACCATGAGTAGGTGGGACAATCAGTGGCTCACTCCGCCCCAGTTAAAGTATGCTTGTGTTGATGCTTATCTCTCTTTTGAGATTTGCAGAAGCTTGAATGTGGCTTGAAAGTTGAATCAAATGTTGATGTCTATTTGGGGTTTTATGAATAAATAGGGATGTTTTTATTTTACTTTCAGGTAGTTGATTGGGTTATTGTGAATATACTACATATTATGCTTTATAGTGTGTCTTATGGATGTTTTGTGACATTGGCTTCTTAAGACTTATTGCGGATTCATTGTTCTTTATTAAAATGAGATATCATTTCTGTTTATGCTGTTCTTTTGGATTGTAGATACTTGTTATAATAGTAAATTTAGAAATTAAATCACAGTAATCTTATTGTGCGGTGACAGTTTCGGCTGTGCTTGATGGATATGGATTCAATGGGATTTTAGTTTTTTTCCTTCACCATCTGACCTTGGAAGAAGTTTGACTAAGCATTTGGAATGTAGTTAACTTTATTTGGAGTTTAGGTGTCGATGTATGATGTGGGCTTTGGAATGTTACTTCCTGAAAATTAGTCAAGTCTGTTCAAAATGAAATCTGTTTGATGGATGTGATGCTGCGTTTCTTGGTAGTTGGATATTGGAAAAACTTTGCAGTGGCAGGCTGGCAGCATCTGAGTACATTGCTGATGGGTATAGCTTGCGTCTTTGCGCTCTGAATGCAGCTTGAGAACATTTTGTGAAAGCATTGGTATAGGTTGCCATTAGTCCATTATAAGAGATTTTAGTCTATGATAAAACACAGCATTATTAGTTGATACATGTACTATAATTTACTAAAAGCACTTGGTTTGAATTCCATCCCATCATTGTTCTTTAGTGAGCCTTTTGTACTTTATGAATTTCCTAATAAATGAACGTTTCGTTAAAATGACTATTTGACACATGAATTGCTTAGAGATAGCCTAGATACTAGCTAGTCTATAATTTTGCCTAAGAAAAAAGATGAGAACTAGATAGCTTCACTTTGTTTCCCCTATGGCCGAGTTAATAAATAAATATGAGATTATGGTTGAATAAGAGAGTGATCTTCTGTGCTAGTACTTTTAAAAGTTGTAAACTGCTCCTGTGGATGCCATTTTTGGGATGTTTGATTGTTGGATGATGCTGTTTAGTTTTATTCCTTGTGTTGCTGCATGCTTAAAACCATGGTCTCGAGTAATGCAAAAAATTTCAACTCCCATTAGCATTTTTGTCATATCAATTGTTGTAAGTGGGGTTCGATTCCAAGATATCCGGGTCTGCGGCTCATCCCAGGCATCATTTGAACCATTGCGCCAACTGCTGGGATTTTTCTTTTGAGTTTTGACTTGAGTTGAACCCTGGTCTGGAGTTGGTGCATTTTTTTTGCAAAATTCTCCCCCTTCCTTTTTACTCCCAACATTCTCCTCCGACAGTTCAACTAAGTTAAAGGACCTCAACTCGGGATGCATTGAGGAGTAGCTTGGGAATTCGTATTAAACTTAAATGAAATGCTTGAATTGCTTACAACCAACTTCTCCAGAGCACTAAGGGAATTTTTTACTCCATTTTGCTAAGGTCTTTCTTCTTAGATTTCTCTCTCGGCCGCTGGATTTGATTCTCAGTGGAGTCTGACTTCTTGCCAGGAACAGAGCACGACCAGGGTTTCTTCTGTCCTGATTTCCGCAGGGTCACCAGCAGAAACGAAAGTGCCTAAAAAGGTCTACACAGTTTGTGACATCGTGTATGTTTGTGAACAAGATTTATTATTTTTCTTTTTTCTATAGTGCGGCTATTTATGTAGTATGACTCTGATAATTTAATTACCATGAAGTCCTTTGTTTATTTTCCTACTAAATTAAGATACAAAAGATACTTGTCCTAATGTCCTCTACCAATTAAACTTCTCTTTTTATACTGAATGAACTACCCCTAATAGCATGGGTTCGGGTTCGGGTTCGGGTTCGGGTTCTAATTAGCAACTATTTTTGGGTATGCAAATGGTAAATTATTGATGCAACTACCATATGCTAATTAGCAACAATTTCTGGGTATGGAAAGGGTAAATCATCAAGTATCATTTCAGAAACTATATTGAACCCTTGATATGTGCCTTAAGCTAATCCATTGGGGTAATACATTCCTTATATTGTTAGATAGTATTAGGCATGAGTTGTTAATTTTGTAGCTTTAAAATGTAAAGTACCGTTACCCTTATAAAAAAACTCTTATAAAAATTAGTTTATAAAATAATTTATCAAAGTATAATTAACGGATAATTCACCGTACATAAGTGGGTCAGTGATTGTAATCGATCAAAGTTATACACATTATTTTATATCTAAATCTTTAATTACTGTAATATTATTATAAAATGTAAATTCCGGTTAGTCACTTGTATTACTCTACCAAAGCAATGTTTTTAAAAACGGAAAACTTAATGAGTGCATAGGAAAAAGTAGTTCAATCAATAGGCAAATCAAATCAATATTAAATTCGATGACGTCATAAATATTAATAATATATTATTAATAATTAATGAGATTTTAAAACATTTCTTCTCTAATATATTAAAATCTAATGAGGTTGTGTTCCATCATGACTAAGGGTGTAAGACCCCGAATTTATGAAATACAAAATTTAATTTTTCTTCATATATATTTTTCCTGAAACAGTAAATGGTTAAATTGACAAAATTGAAAGTTAAGGATGTTATGTGTAAATTTTATTTTGTCGGACAATATTCTTTTTGTCGGGGAATATTCTGGCCGTACGACGGCGCCGAAATAACTAATTATTGGTGGAGCCCACAACGGAATAATTGTCGGATATAGAAAACGACAGAAGTAACCTTTTTAAATAAAAATAGTCAACGGTGTTAACTGTTAAAATACCGGTGATAAAAGAATAGTAGCATACGGTAATTTATGGTATTTTATTGTGGCACACGGTATTCTACAGTAGCACACGGTATTGCACAGTGTCTCATATTATTGACACCGTAACTGTTACGCATCATTTCATCAATAATTGTCACTGCATAATATTTTATATTATCAATTCAATTATTGTTGCTACACAGTATTTTGCATTATTGATTCAATAATTGTCATTACACTGTATTTCATATCATCGAGTCAATAATTGTTGGTGCACTGTAGTTTAAAATTATTGAATCTAATAATTGTCACAGTAGCAAATATACTGTAATTTATATTATTAAATTAATAATAATCTGTAACGTGTTTATTACATTATTGTCGAATTATTGTTGTAGCATTATTTTATATGTTGGACCAACAGGAAAAATAAATAAATAAATAAATAAATAAATAAAAAATTATTAATTTTACTATTTGAAATAGTAACGTGAATAGTAACATGTGGGCCCCTGTAGGACCCACTTGAAAAAAATTTGCACAAAAATGTGCAGGAAGGAAAAGCAGCCAGCGGCTGCGTGCTGAAAATATTCAGCACTGGCGTGCAGCACGCCAGTGCTCACCTACCACGCATAGTAAAATTTTTCTCCTATAAATAGCTTGCTCAACTGAATAGAAAAATCACACCTAAAACATAAAATTTTTCTATAAGAATTTTATGAGTTTTCTCTGAGAATAGTAAGGTTATTTTGAGTGTTTGAAAGTCAAAAGGAGTGCAGGAATTTTTCAAGTAAGTCTTTTATTAAAGAGTAATAATTTCATAAATTCCTATTTTTCACGGTATTCACAAATCTTCCCTTAGAAGACTCTTCTTTGAGAAGATTCATTTTTAAAAGCTTTCTTTGGAAGATTTATTTTGGAATATTATTTTAAAAACTATTTTAAAGTAGTTATATTATCCTACAAAAATTATGTTAAATATATATAATTTTGATAGTTCATAATATACGAGTTATCATACACTTTGAAATTTATATGTGGTAATTACTAATTTATATTATAAATATATAGGTTGATCAACCTCATTTAAATCAATATCCAGTCACGTGTTAAGGTAAGGAATACCATTCATTTCAAACTCTTAAATTTACTGTGGTAAGAAATGTCATTTTTTTTACACTCTTGAACTTACTACAGTAAGGAATATTATCTTCTTTCATATTCTAACTTACTATGGTAAGGAATATTATTCTTTTCACACTCTTAAATTTACTGTGGTAAGGAATATTATCTTCTTTCATATTCTAACTTACTACGGTAAGGGGTATCACTCTTTTCATCATCATAAATGGATATTATTTCCTTTCTTACTTGAAGGGATTATCATTCTTTGATTCTTGAAAATAATATCGTTTCTTTCTTGTGCCATTTATTTCCATGTATTAAATTGTGGGAATAACCTTACGGCGCGGTTTACCGCCTGTTGGTGAATAACTTTTTGTATTCATTCCTTATTAATCTTTGAGAATAACCTTACGGTGCGGATTATCGCCTGTTTGGTGAATAACTCTTCGTGTTCAAATTCTATTAAATTGTGGGAATAACCTTACGGTGCGGATTACGCCTGTTTGGTGAATAACTATTCGTATTCAAATTGATGGGAATAACCTTACGGTGCGGATTATCGCCTGTTGGTGAATAACCCTTTTTATTTGTCTCCTGTGAAAATAATTTGTCTACACGAATTATCACATGACACTTTTATTCCATATTCGTAAGTGATATCATTTTCCTTTATACTCATAAGGGATATTATTTTCTTTCATACACCTAAATCGAAACTTATTATGGAACTATTGCTTCTATAATTCCTGAAAATATTATATGTTCCATAATAGTTGAACTTCATTATTTCAACTGAACCTTCCTATTTTCTGAACATTTCTATTGAACTGTAATCGTTATTCTGAACTGTGGATCTTGAATATCATTTTTAAATTTCACTCCACATCATGTTGGCAATTTGGACATTATTTGAATCTGCACAAAGTAAACTTCCGATACTTATTGTTTATCCTGTTCTTCTGTTCATCATTTGTATCACTGTTATTTGTATTAATCATCAAGAATCAAGCTGTTGTGAATATCTGTAGCCGGGGGCACAGATGTGATATAATTGTTGAACAGATGATAGGTTAAAGGCGATATACTAGGTTAAAGGCGATACATCTGTTCGGTGTCTTTTATGGCACGTGGTGAATGTTCTCTTTGGCCCGTAGTGCAAAGATGAACTGTTGGTTGGTATGATTATGACCAAAGGCTGAATCTGGTATAATCATGACCGTTGGTGCTTTATTGAATATCTTTGGCCCGTAGTGCAAAGATGAACTGTTGATTGGTATGATTATTACCAAAGGCTGAATCTGGTATAATCATGACCGTTGGTGTTATATTAAATGTCTTTGGCCCGTAGTGCAAATATGAACTGTTGATCTGCATGATTATGGTCAGGAACTGTGAATTTTTATTATCATGACTAATGGTATTTCAGATAATAAAAGTTGATGATATTTTTACAAAAAAAGAGAAGCGAGTGGACATTATAGTCTGCATTATTCTTCTAATAGATTGCTCATTCCGCTGCTATTATTGATCTGAACGTTGTTTAAGAATTTAACTACAGTTTTTGATATAAACCTTGTAGTCTATTGTATTCTATCAAGAACTCAACTGTTGAAGGCTAATGATAATTTATTCGTCATTATCTTAGTCATGATATTTCTTACTGGGCTATTTGAGCTCACCCTTTCTTTTGTTCCATTATTTTTCAACAGGAGATGAGAACGTAGCTGGGTCTAGCCGGGGAATGGAGTGGGAGTCCGAGGGATATATTTTATAGTCTTCACTTGTTGTAAAATAGTGTGGTAATAATAGTGAAGACTTAGTTGTGTATTATTATACACTGTATTGTTGTACGTTGTGCTTTGTTGTAATAATTTTGTTGTAGTCTTTTGACGACTCAAGTTTGGGCTGTGTGGGCCTAGATTTGGGGGCGTCACAAAGGGGGTGTTTAATAAAAATTAATGAATTAATTCTAAATATTTAAGTAATCTGAATGAAATAGATTTTTGAATATTGAACGAAATAAGTTGTTTGATAAATGACATGTCTGAAATATCTTAATAATATATTTTTACTATTTTATCTATCTGAAAAAATTTAAAATTATTATAAATTTATTTAATATTACTTCATATAATATTTATTTTTTATTTTTTTTACTTCATTCAGTCGGGATTTAACCATTCAATCAAAAAAATTAGATTTAGTCATTCAGCTCAAAAATTTAACTAATTTAGTCATTCAATCCTAAACAAATGTATTAAATGACTAATCGATTCAGTCAATCCTAAATAAATGTATTAAATGACTAAACGATTCAGTCATTCAGGTTCATTCAACTCTAAAAAAACAATCCCTAATATTGTTTAATCTTAATACTTTTTTAAAAATAAAAAACTCAATTCATACCGTACAGTCGGTGGTCAAATGGTTCAATTCATTAGCTATATACTTGCATGAATTTTTGATGTGGTGCGAGGGTGGAAAGACAGGATGGACTTGACGATCACTTTTTTATGCGCCAAATTACTCTTTGTTCCATAATTACGGTACATTTTGAAATTATTTTAGTCATTTACAAAATCCTAAAAAATTCAAAATCAATATGATTAAAATTCTAGTACAAACGATTATAATTATTATAAACTGATTAAAAGTATATCTAGCTAAAATATCTCATAGGGTTAATACGTTAATATTTAATATTTTTTTTAGATAAATTCAATAGTACCAATATAAAGAGTGTACAAAAATATATAATTATTTGATTTTTCATATAATTTGGTAATATCTATTAACGATTTTATATTAATAAAAGTTCAATAAATTTAAGTCGTTCAAAATTATATTTATTTTACAAAGTTATAATAATGATATTACACAACGTCAAATTAAATAAAAATTTACAACATTCCAAATTTTTAAATGATTCTTTCATCTGTATCATTAGATTTTATTAAAAGATCAAGATAAAGTCATTATAATAAACTAAGGCCCCCAATTCCTAAAAACTTATATAAATTCATATCAATTTTCAATTATATTCTCTACTTAATGTACATATAATCCCTTCGTCCGATAATAAGATATACATTTCTTAGAATGGATATGTATACTCCTTCCTTCACCCAATCCTTCCGATGAACCTAGCTCCTCGGCTTTTTCTAGTCGAGTGAGAGTCAAATTTATTTATTCAAATATATTCTCGACATTAGTTAAAAATGTAATGTAATAATAACGACTTGAAAATTAATACCCGATCAAAGTATCGGCTGTACGGCATGTTTGAAATTTAATGCAGCTTTATAGCTAGTTCTAAACACAAAAATAAATCTCTAATTGTCCAACTCACTAAAAAAAAAAAAAAAAACTGATATTTTCACAGGACCCACATGAAAAATGTCACTTTAAGTCTATAACGACGTTTTGACTGTTATTATAAGTCTATAACGAACATGTGATAATATCAAAAAATTCTGTAAAAATATCACTTTTCAAAAGAAACTCTCTCCAATGTAGAACGGAAGGCGGTAATAATATAAAAACAGGATGCTTCTACAGTTAGAAAATCATAATTGATGACTTTAAAGAGATGATAAACAAAATGGTAGCGTGGTATGTTTGTTGGATTTCTTGCAAATTTCCCCTAGAGAAATCGTACACAACAGTGGCAATGCATTCCAAGGGCCGGCCTGTCACCACTGTGACTTTGACCTGAAAATGCAGATTTCCAACTGAATTCTAACTCAAATATTTACATGCACAAAAACCAATATATATATATCCACTGGGCCTGTGAGGCACGCCCCTTTTGCGTAGCTCCCACTTGCAAAGCTCATCCAGTTTCTGCTCTTTTCATTTGGATAGATCATACATCCAAGTTCTTTGCCAAATACTGGAGAGAGTGATTTATGACTTTAAAATACAGTGCTTCTCATTTTCAGCATCTATAAAGGTAATACAAGAACCAGAAACAGCAGGATGTACTTATGAGAGGGAAAGAAACCTGCAGAAGCTGCAAAGCCACATGTTCAAGCATCAGATTTTGTTTCCGATAATAGAACATACCGATCTTTTTCAGCCATTGAACTCGCTGGATTACAACATTAACGCGAAAAAAACTTCTATTGCACACAGAATATGTACACAGAGAGAGGAAAGATATCATATGAGCCTAACTTTTTGTAAGGAAAACGAGAATATTAAGAATACTTACATGAAGACTGTAAAGGTGAAACCAACGGTGTTAAGTTAGGAGGCTCTGCATCAAACACCCTCTTTGGTGGGGGATTTGTATGAGAATATACTACATGTGGCAATGGACTCGATGCAGGTATTAGATGGGGAACAGGTGCAGGTGGATTCACGCGCTGTTGTGGTGAGGGAGCAACATACTTTGCAGGGACCGGCGATGCAACAGGAGGAATAAAATGGCTATGCTTATTTGCCCTTTTGGGGAATCTGTTTCTATGCCCATACTGGCAACCGGGAGGCTTTGCCTTATGACTCTTCTCAGGCATCGGTGCAGGCACCGGTGCAAATGCAGGTGAACCTTTTGTAGTTGTGGATCCACCTTCCACAGTTGTAGGTGCAGGTGAAGTTGCAGGAGCTAAATGCACATCATGGTGGTGATGGTGATGATGGTGATTTGTGGATCCACCTTTCACAGTTGCAGGTGCAGGTGAAGTTGCAGGTGCAGTTGCAGGAGCTAAATGCACATCATGGTGATGGTGGTGGTGGTGATGATGATAGTTAGGATGAGGCAGAGGAGCAGGAGAAGGCGATGAGGTGCCACTACCATCGCCACCATGAAGGGAGTGCTGCAGAATAGATGAAAGACTAACTTGTTTAACCCTCCCAAATTCAGTGTTGTTCAAGCCAAGGTTTTTTGTAGGAGAGCCCGTTATGGTCTGAGCCAACTGCTTTAACCTTCCCATTGACGGAATATTACCAACTGCCAGCAGAACTGAGGACTGCACAGTAGTTGGGGGAACCACTGTTGAACCTTTAGAATTTGTCAGGCTGATATACAAGTTCTGCATTCCAAAAATTGGGGCAAAGCTTTCAAAGGATATTCTTCCACAATAATACAAGATTTTGTGGTTGATTTTGTATAGTAGAGTAATGTACAACTCATTACGAAATAGTTAAATAAGATAATGCAGCACTTGCTCTGGCACTAACAAAATCAGGTCTAGCAATGCAGCCAACCCAAAAAATACACATCTTCAAAAATCTCTCATAATTGCCCTCACTTTCTAAGAGAGAAATGTCCCGCAGCACATGTGTAAACGCTGTAACACACAATTGATATAGATTTCTGAAAACTAGCAGACAGATACTTCTAAATCACCATTATCACAAATTTTTTTAGCACAAGAACTGCATATGAACAATATAAATGGAAAGAGAAAAAAGAAGAGATATTATTTCCGGACCTCATACGGAGCAAGATGCAACCCGGACTTCAGCTGGCTCGTAAGTTTATTGAAATTTTCTTGTATTTCATCAATAGAAAAAGTCAAGGTGAAGTTGAAAAGAATCTGCACTTTCTGCAGAAGAAATGCACTCTGCGGAGGACTAACAGTAATGCCTCCAACAAATTTCAGCACGTCAAAAGAAAACGGATCCCCAAACAAAGATGCGGTCAAGCGGAGAGATGATTGTTGTATAACCAGAGATACAAAAGAGGCTCTTACTAAACTTATTGCCGCTGAAGACATTCTAGAACCCTTGACATTGGGATCAAACCCAAAAACCACCGTTGTTATGTTTGATCCAGCCAAAGACTTTAAAGATATGATTTCCACCTGTTGGAAACAAATAATTAGACAATAATATGGAAAAGTAGGAATAGGTCAGACAACAGACAGAGAGAGAGAGAGAGAGAGGAGATACTTTGGTGGTGGGAACACCTATTTCGTCAAAAATGTCATCCCGAAGCTGCAAAATGTTGTCTTCCAGCACAGAAACTGGCCTTTTGACCTTGAAAATTGCTACTATATAATGATCTGGAGAATTAACTTGGTCAATTGCTTAATATCAAATGAAAACAAGATCTTAGATCAAGATCTAGAAAAATAGTTCAAACAGTTATGTATTTTATTTTATTTTTTCTGCGTGGGTAAAAGTTAACAGTCAGGTTATGCAGGAAGTTCATAACAAAAATAAAAATCAACAATATTTAACAACTTACAAATCAGTAATTGAAAGTAATGCCTCTGAAAAAAGTAATAGCGCATCATATAAATGACAGTCCAATTAACTATCTGGATTAAATGCACCACTCACTCTAAGATGTTGACATTCACATTGTTTTAGAGAATATTAGGTGATTATGAATCCCAGAGATTAGGAAGCATAGATCAAGCACCCTGTGCTTGCTAATAAAAATTCAAAAAACACAGGTACCCATGTTATTACCATCATCGTTTCTTTTTTTCCTGATAAGTAGCATGTGTGCCAGCTTTAACAAGCATCTTATGAGCATATACCACCTATCATGTACTATCCTCATATGAGAATCTAAGGCTAAGAGGATCTACAAACAATCTCAACAGCCACTTGCTCGCACTATCCATTTTTTGACCCACTGGAGTTACAGTTATTTACTAAACAGAACTGGTTCATTGTGCTACTTATTGGATTTTTGCTATAAAAAATCTTATTTAATGTTTATTTATTTATGTTGGATATTGATTTATTAATAAAATTACATCAATCATTAAATGGTAATTTAGTTTGTTTAAATAAATCTCCAAATTGTATAAATTATAATTTATGTGTAAAAATAAGTATTATACACAGAAGATATAAATCATATGTAATATATATAAATAAAGATACAATGGTTTATAACCTATGATAATTTGGAGATATTATCAATATAGGTTATAGTGCTTTAACATAGATGATTTATCTTAATCACGAAAGTTTTACTTTTAATTAAAGTACTAGTGCATTAACGGTGTGCATTAAACGGGACATGTAATAATATTTTATTTATAAAATATTTTCATATAAATACTAATTTGTGAATTTTCTTAATTTTGAAATAATAATAGACTTAATATTGTTATATATTTTAATTTAATGTTCCAATGAGTGAAATTACATCGTGTTAATTAATACCTCAAAATGTTGATTAATATATTTAATTAATATTAGGAACATTGTTATTATTAAAACATCTATAATATTTTCATAAGATAATTTATTATTGATCATAAAATCTTGGCTAAGTCTTTTAATATTTACTATTAAAAGGATTGATTTAATTGTTAAATCAATTTATGATCAAATGAACATAAATTATAAACTTATGAAATTAGTTTAAATATATCGGGATTATATTAATTTTGAAATATTTATGTACATCATCTATAGAGGAAATATTTACAATTTATTAATAAAGAGTTTATTTTAATTAATTTCTGGACTGAGGTGCAATTACAATTACTTAGTAGATTATAATTAATATTTATTTTGTATATTATTAATAGATTATATTTAAATAAATATTGGAGTCAGAAAAGAAATCCCTTAAGATCGTCTTCATAGCCTAATATGGATCAATTTTACAATAGATGATTAGGATTTAATCAGAGTAAAAAACCAAATTACGTATTCTCTCTTTCAACTTA
This sequence comes from Hedera helix, assembly GCA_947179155.2. Lineage (NCBI taxonomy): Eukaryota > Viridiplantae > Streptophyta > Magnoliopsida > Apiales > Araliaceae > Hedera > Hedera helix. The sequence goes on from OX359283.1 coordinate 29,850,027, forward strand.
GGAAAAATACGTAAAAAATGAAATTCCAGAAGTTGTTTTTGGAGGCTATGCTCCAAATTTAACATAAGGTCATAGAAAGGAAGATCTTGAGAATACTAGAGACTGTTCGAAGATTTAAACGTACTAATTCAACTAAGCACTAGGTAACAAATGCGCACGCTAGATACATGGTGTGTATATATATATATATATATATATTTGTCGTTTTGTATAAAACCATAAAGATGATCCTGTTTTATTATAAAAAAAATTAATACCTATTTTCGAAGAATTTTTACAACAACTAAGAGCTCACTAAACCTCTAGTCCCTCCCTGCCATCCTCATCCCCCACCCTCCCCCTCCTCCTTAAAAATGGAAAGAAACAGAAAATGAAAGTGGCTGATATATGTGTTCTCTATACTGAGGACATCTGTAAACATTTGGAATGGGATGATCACATTTTGTAACAACTAAACCCACAATATGAACTAATAGTTGTTCTTACTTTTACTCAAAACTTATCACGATGCTTGAAGAATATACCATTTTGCTCAGAAGAAAACAATCTTCCTAATATTTACAAACAACAAAATTTGAAATCGCATTAGAAAACCTACCAATTCTAATCATTACATCCAATAAGAAAGGTAGGCATTTTGAAGAAACAAGAACACAAACCAATCAACATGTACAAAAGATGCATGAGTTGGCTAAGTAAATAAACTCAATTTGGATTCAATAGGAACACACATACAGGAAAAAGGCAGGGAAGAGCACATCTCTATACAATAAAGCATCACAAAACCATTACAAGGTAGATAGCATTTGATTTTTTTTATTATTATTAAACACCTAATTAGGTATGCATTACTTATAAATAAATATTTATATCCAAAAGGAAGTTAAGATCGAAAAACTAAGCAGTCATGCTGCGGCAATTAAATAACAGTCACGCAAAAAATAATTTAAAAAATAGGGCTCAAAAATCAATTAAAACATATATCAGGTTTTATTTGTCAGACTTACACAATACATGTGGCGTAGGCTTACATAGTGCACAAGAATACTACAAAATGATGATGTAAACTGAAGCAGTGCCCAAAACAATGCTAACAGAAGACAGCTTTTTGTACTGCATGAGGTTCCATACGTCAAGGTTCTAAAAGGCGCTAGGCGGGAGGCGGGCGGCCGGGGGGGGGTCTAGCGCCTAGGGGGCCTGGGCGGGGCCTAGGCGGGAATTTTTTTTATGCCAATTTTAATATTTTATCTTACATTTATCCTAAAAAAATAATAATATAAAGGAAAACAATCTATAATAAAGATAATAAAGGCATTTGCTTAAAGTTCAAACACATATCCATGTTGCTAATGTCAAAGTTCAAACAAAAACACGCAATTGTTTAAAGTTCAAACACAAACAAATAATAAAAAATACAAACTAAAAGTCCTCATCTCCATATACCTTTATATCTCTCTCTAACTCTTTTTTTCTATATTCTTCCAAGTTAATGTCCCCATCGGGCTCACACTCGTACTCCTCATTTTCCTCTTCCGTATCATTTTCAGACAAAAAAAAATCATGGAGTTTTCTTACTATAACATTTCTATTATTTCTCTTAGGCTCTAGCACGCTATCTGCTTCGGATGCTTCACCAATCGCTTTCCAAGTAAGGCCCGAACAGTTCTCAACTTCTTCATCTATTCTTATGACGTCGTTTTGTAGCTTAGTTATTAAAATTAAAAAAAAAATAATTGCAATCCTAAATTTTTCGCTTATGTCTCGCCTAATTTCTTTGTCTTGCCCGCCCAGTCCCGTATAATTATCTGGAGGAATTTTTTTTCCTCCTTGGGCATAGGCTAGGCGCTAGGCGGCCTAGGCGTGGCAGCAGGGGGAGGCCTAGCGCCTACGCGGGGATTAATCGGACCTAGGCGGGGATTTTTAGAACAGTGCCATACGTGTACAATAAAATAATATTCTTTCCGCGCCAAATAAGAGTCTAATTTAAAAAATCATGCATATTAACCAAATTTGTCAATTTTCAGTTTAAACTCAATTCTAATACTGATATACAAAGGCTAAGTTTAGTATTTTTTTTAATCTAGGATTTTTTTTTAACATGGCGGAACTTTTTAGTCTACTTTAAAAGTGGTATCTCTTTTAAAGATGTACAAAAGTAAGATTTGGCTCCTATTTTGGACCAGAAGGAGTAGTACTGTTTCCATTAAAACCTTGTTGTAATAATGTTATACTAAATCAGCTGACCTTGCACCATAAATTTGCCATCTACACACCAATGGAATGAAGGGAACATTAACTTGTCCCACAGCTCTCATCAGTTTCTTGATTTCCAATATTCTAATTAAGGTAACATTTCCGGAATCTCAACAGCAGGACCTCCAATACTGATTTCCAGTTTTATCCCTTAAAAACACTCATTAATAGACTTATATAACATCATGTAAGCTCCTACTAATAGAACCAAATACAGATTGTGATCATGCATTCGTGGCATCAAAGAAGCCTTTGTCTCTATTCTACAGATTAACAAAATTGTTTAATGTGAAATACGTAAGCCAAAATAAAGATCTGCAACAGTCATTTGTGCATGATTTAAATGCATTTACTGAATTAGACACTGATGAAACAAAGATCTGGGGATAATTATCCTCCTAGTTGATCATAGTTCATATATTTTGCCCCAACAAGTTTCTGATAAAAAATATTGAGTCCTTGAAGCTATGCACCTTGTCATCATCCCTTTTGAGAACCTACTTCCAAGAGGAACACTTGGCAAATTGCAACCACGTCCTCATGCACCATCACAGTAACTGCTGTGAGAAAGTAGCGCCGCATAGATTCAGCTGACTGAACCTTTGACCAACTAATTGTGATCCTTAAAATTTATTAGCCAGATAACTAGGCTCAAAAAAAGTCATCTTTGTGGTCCCATGCTTTGTGCCTCCACTGACATAGTCCTCAGATCCAAGCTCTTAAGGGTGGCAGTTGCTCCATCACAATCAACTACGGTACCATCTTTAAGGCTCTGTTCGTTAAAGAGGGATGTAGCTCTAGTAACTCAGCTTGGTTATTGGTAGATTCAATCTACAGCTTAATTCATTGTTTATCTTCTTATTTCAAAGAATACATCTCAGTATTAAAGATAAAATTAGAGACTCGTTCCAATTTTTAAACAAGGTAATGAAAGAAAGTAAGGAAGATGCATCCTTCATGTATTGCAGCAACAACTTCAACATCCAAGAGGAACAAAGAGTAGCCCACATCACCACTTACAAGCATGTAACAGTAAATTCCATGTTTTTGATCCACCGCAAATTCCCAAGCTATAATAAAAGGAGATGAAATACAAACAACAAACTCTGCCCAATTGAAATTCAGTATTCTGGACATTTGTTAGTACAGTCATGTCAATCTAACAAGTAGACCAAACTACCAGTAAAATCCCAAGGAATAAATCGCACGTAAACTAACAGTTCTTTTTGACAAATACATAAAATTTATCACCACCACCAAACACAAAGAAAATCAACTACCCTAACTAACAAATCATCAAACATGTTCACAAAACCACAAATACATAAACACAAACACAAACACAATACAGATCTGTATATATCACACAATGTTGATACCCACAAACAAGAAACCCAAAAAGATGACTGCAAATTAAAGAATGCCCACCTCGAAACTGGGAGTTAAGATCCAGATCCCCTCGATCTCCGTGCCTAAAGAAAGGAGGCAACCAAAATACAGCGGAGAGCAAAACTGCAATTCCAAGCAACAGAGCAAACACACATCTAAAACGGATAAAACTAGTAACCCTGAACCGGTTCTCTGCAGCATTTTGCAGAGTGTTTTGAGCAGAAACATTTGAGGTTAGAGGCAGCTCTTCCCCGGCCTTTCCCATTGGGAATGTGGGCTGCTTTGCTTAATCTCCATTGTTATGAAATGCCAAGTTTGGTGAGAGAGCGGCCATGGCTTCTGTATCCAGTAGAGAGAGAAAGGAAAGATGGAGGAGAGAGAGAATGGGGAAGACGAAAGAGATAATTTTTAATATACTAGTATAGTTTAGGGTTTGGACTTTGGAAGGAAGTAGGAAGAGTGTAGATTAACTTGTGCAAATGACAACTTTTTTGTGAAAAGATTTTGTGTTTTTGTGCTTTTGCTTGGTAGTAAGTAGTAACCCAACCCTTGTGTTTTTGTTTGTTTTCCTCTTGTAATAAATTCTTAAAAGTGGAAGTAAAAAAGAAGATGAACATTTGCCTGGTCTATTGTCAATTGTGGTCCTTGGTTGGTGGTGTCCAAAACCTTGAAAATTAAACTAGCGGAAAAAATGGTACTGGTTTTAGAAAATTAGTAGAAAGATGACAAAATATTACTAGTATCTGTTTTCATAATATTGTCTGTTTATTACAATTTCTTCTGTCTTCTTTTCTTTTGTTTTTGGTGCAGTGTCAACAAATTATTCTTCTTCTATTGTAAGAAAACTTTTTTACTTTTCGAAAGATTTTGCTTTCTATTAATATGATCTTGATAAGTTTATCTTCCTTTTATATATAAATTCAGAAACAGTGATACTATTGGTACTTAAATTTACAAAAGCACAAGATTAATATATATGTATATGGTGCTCATGTAAAATTTGGAGAGTCTATGGCTATGATAATCATGTAATCTACATTAAAATTGTCATAGAAAGGAAACTTTTTATTTAGCATGACCATATAATCCTATGTCATAATGAAATAGGTTTTTTTTTTGGCACTACCAAAGTAACCTTAGACCAAAAGTCATCAGCTTTAAAAGGTAAAAGTAAAACAGATATAGAGTTTAATAATTATCTTTAATTTGTAAATAACTTGGAAATTTTTTTACTTTTTGTTGACGTCAAATTATTTCTCGCTGAAATCACCCGACAGCAAAATACTTGCATACTTAACAAACTGTTAACACTCCACAAAATAGTCACAGCTTGGACTGTCCGAAGATACTCCGATGTAAAAATAAGCACATGCGATTAACGTCTTAATGAAAGACCCAAAATTATATGCTGAAAAAATGTAAGATATTTGATAGTCTTCTCCTTCTTTTTGTAAAAAAAGCATTACCTTCTTTAATTTGAGAAATTATTTGTATATAATCATTCATGTTTCGTCAGACGTCCCATCATTCCCTCATGAGTGAAAAAATGACGTCTTCATCCACTCATCCCAAGCGGTCCAATTATAAGGAACTTTAGAATTGACTACCCATTGACTAAGTCTGTCAAGATAAATGAAAACGACCCAGTCCAATTCTTATATGGAGTAACTCAGGACCCAAAGTTATAATGTAAAACCCAATAATTCTCATCCTATATATATATATTATTTTCACATATATATGAATGCAAAGAGACAAAATTTAAATTAAATAAGAGACGGACGATTAAAGAGGACTTTTTTCTAATTTTTTTAATATTGATCGATTCCTAATGTTATAATTTTATTAACAGATATCTTCTTATGTTAGTACTTTCTTCAGCTTATAACTAAAAGTAAACGGAAAGATTAGTTTTAAAAATAACAAAAAATCAAACTTAAAATGAATTGTTTAAATATTAAGATTAAAAATAGAATGATACAAAAAATATAAAAATATAATTCGTTATCTTAGGATCATTCTAAACTCGACCCTTTACTTAATCCTTGTAAACGAGATCGCCTTTGCATAGATAGATTTGCTTATGTTGGAGTAGCTTTCTAAGCTTGGAGGTGGAGATGGACATTCAACAACCTTGGACGAGGTGTTTAACCAAATTTAGGTGAACCGATGTTACATGTTTGGAAGAAAAAACCAATGTAAATTATTTGTAGCAATACCCTGATTACTTGCTTTTTGTTGTCAATTTGAGTATAATTTTTTTTGACAACTTTCAAAAATATATCTTAAAATTACCGTCGGACATCATTCCAGCAAACATTTTTATACTAATTTTCTATTATATTTTTTTGTTGACCAAAAGAGGTAACAAAATGGTTTTAGTTTATTAATAATAGGGAATCAAATGTAGGAATAAAAATATATACTTAATTAATAATAAAATAAGGGTATCCATCACATTGTTAATACTTAATTAGCTTCCTTTTTTTAACTTGCGCATTTTTGTGTATCAGTTTTTTTAATAATGCCATTATGACAAGTGAGTAGTAGTATTTTGAGACGTCTATAATTATAAAGTTATGAACATATGTTAAATTTGACGATAATAAATTACCTAAATAGAGCTTGCGAAGAGCGAGGAGAAGAAAACACATCTAATTTTATAATTTGACAATAATACATTATCTAGATTAAAAAAATAATTTTCTTTATTTAAGTTGAACATGATAAAACAAGTGTTTTCAATTTGGGTGGCTTCTAATTTATAGTAATAGTGAGCTTTAGGCTTGCTATTGCTATCGGAAAGGGATAGTAGGCCTCAGCTAGCTAGCTAAGTTTGCTTCCGGGGGAATTCAATGTTGAGGGTCATTTTCTTACGAAATACAACGAACCCAGCCCAATCCAGAGAAGAGGCGCCAGTCACGGGAATTAAGAGAGGTTCCCATGGCATAAGGGCGCACCGCACACGCCCGTGATTAAATTCAATCCAGCTCATGTGATTTAATTTTGTCTTCACGTTTTTTTCTGATTATTGACAAGTGGCAACAAGAGAACCTTTGACTCGACTCCCCTCTTATTTTTTTTTTAAATCTTGTACACTAATCCATTCGAATCGCGGAATTTCTTCTTCATTGATACGCCTTGCAAAAAAAAAAAAAAAAAAATTTATTTTTTTACAAATTGTTCGGGTATTAGTTCAATTATTAATTAAATAAATAACTCATTATAAGAATTTTATTAGTGAGGATGTGACAGATAACAAGAGTTTAAAGAATAACTCTTTTTCATAAGAGGAGTGTATGCAATAAGCTAATCACGAGAGGAGGAAAAAAAAAAGAGGAACTCCATCGTATCATTTTTATATATAAGAATATGGTTCATTTGGCAAAAAAAAAAAATTACTTTTTCTATTTTAAATTATAAAAGTAAAGAAAATTATATTTTATTACAAAATATATAAACAAAATGGCTTTTGCAAGTACAATATTTAAGTGAGTGCGTGGTTAGAGATTGGAGTCTATTCCCTACAAAATTAGTATCTGTTTCGTGGTAAAAACTAAAAAGTAAGTATATCTGAGGTCTATTTCTACTCTCTCATGACCATAAACATACGATATAAGACATTTCAAATATTTTATATTGGAAAGAGGGGAACATGCAAAGAAAATACATCAAGATCCTAGTAAAAAAACACGGTTATATATATATATATATATATATATATATGTAATGCTATGGTGATACCAAAGCCAATGTCAAAAAAATTATGGGAATTGGCAGTAATACCGGAGACTGGAATTTTTAAAACTGTCTCCATCCTATCGCCACTTGGTTTGTGAATTATATATGCTTAGTCGTCGTGTGTTTACGTTTATTGTTTGGATTTTATAAGTTTCAGACTTGGAATATATATATATATATATATATATATATAATGTATTAATGTTTGTAAAAAAAAGTGAAGGCACCATGTATGTGCAACCTATACAAATTATGATACTTGATCGGCTAATGTTTACATAAAATTAGATATCAAACTAAATTAACAACTAAGAAAAAGACTGAAAGTAATGCTACTCCTAAATTTTACCAAATTAAATTCAAAAATATATACCTTAATAGCAATTGAACAGGACTTCTCTACTAGTGAGAAGGAGATTAAGATCTCATCCATTACACTTGTGTTCTAATTTTTTTCTAATATAAATTGAGCGACAAAAATATTACATTTAGCAACAAAACAAAAATTATCGCAAATAATTAGCGGCAAGATAAAATTCATCAGAAACAATTATGACATTGAAAATATCGTTAAATATAATATTTATATGGCTAAATATGCATTAAAAAAATTGAAGGATAAATAATTATTATATTTTTAGGCAAATTATCCACGTGAATCAGGAATGGTTATGATACAACATTTCAAATAATCCGCTAAAAAGTGTAATGACCGATATTCTACTTTTTCTAGCGGATCAAGATAGTTGTACGAGTTTATTATTTTATCCTATATATATCTATTTTATCATTTGACTTTTTTCATGAAAATAAAGTGAAACTTGCTCTAGAATTTATAGTCGAGATAATACTGCTAGATAAAAGGTTACTGTCAGTTAAAAAATATTATCTACAGGGAAATAACCACCCAATAAAGTTTTAAAGACAACAATGCCTCCTAGAACTCTTCCCCTCTGTTTGTGTGTTGTCCAGACTATAATTTTTAAAGGTTTTTAATTCAATAAATAATAGAAAAAAATGATAAAAAATAATTTTACTTAATTTAATTTGTGAGTTCAGTAATAAAATATAGCGATTTTCTTATCATATATTTGTGAGTTGTCAAGGAAAACAAATAAATTTTATTTTTTAATATATTATTATATATTATTGTACCCTTACGTATTAAATATAATATGCTTAATGCATGCTTATGTTTTACAAGAAAGGGTAATTATAGAATTTAAATAAATTTATTATACTCTTTTTTTTTCCTTAGCTACCTTACCATTTTGGCTAGCAAAATATTTACGAAAAATTGGGCTCAATTTTTCTTTACTTTCCTTAACTTTCTTGACTTAAAAAGCTCATATACATGGGATTCTTTAAAAAAAAATTACAACTTTCCTTAATTTTCCTTTCCTTTTCTTAGCTTGAGAGTATGTTTATTGCTTGAAAAATGTGATCAGTGATTTTGATTACTAGTTTTGCTTATAATCAATTTTTAAAAAATAACTTGTGTTTGATAAATAAAAAACATCTACACTAATAATAAGTGAAAAATATTTGATATAAAAAAATATGTTAATTAATAGAATTACTAAAATAAGGATATATTAGTAATATACTTGGTCAAACCTAATTATTAAATTTGACAAATAATCAGAGTTTCTCATTATTTTCATTAAAAGTTATTATAACTAGTTTTAAAATCAGTTTATCAAATAATTTTTACTTCTTAAAATTAATTTTAAAATAAGTTTTACTGTTTATAAGTAATATTAAACACCTTTGACATGTTTATTTGCAAATATTATAATCCTAAGATATGGATTATAATCTCAAAATTATGTTTATTTATAAGGATTACACTTGTAATAAAATTATTAATCACATATTTGTCTTGTTTATTTTTAAATTTAGACTTTGAATTATTAGTCTAAGAATTATAAAATAACTTAACATGGGAGACTGTTTAATATCATGTTCAACTAAGGATTATAATCTCAATATTATTAAGTCATTTTATAATTTATGAATTAATAGTTCTAATTCAAAATTTAAAAATAAACAAGATATTTTTGGGATTAATAGTTTTATTATAAATATAATGCCTGTAAATAAATATAACTTTAAAATTATAATTTATATTTTAAATTTTAATTTTAAAATTATAATATTTACAAACAAACGCAATCCAAGTCAAATCTCTCGAGTAGATGGAGTCGTGGGCTGCTTCTTTATCAATGTTTACTTCATCCGTCTCTAGTCTTTTTTGTTAGTATTGGGTTGGACCTAATAATTTGGCAATAACATTGCGTTCATGAGTTTTAAAGAGGACACAAAAATAAAAAATAAAAAGGAATAAATTAAATTTACCCGCTATTAATATGGGTATATTTTCAGGTTTTTATTTATATCAATTATAAAATATGAATTGTTAATATCCTTAATAATAAGCTTAAAACGTAAAATAGTTTTTTTTTGGGGTACCTTTTGTTCCCCCCTTAATTTCTTTGAAGTTACTGTATCCTTGGGGTGCATTTAAATGATAAGTTATTTTAGAGTGCAGACTGAATACTTCAAAAAAAAGAAAAAAAAAAGAATGCGAACTGAATTTTTATTGTTAATATTGGAGAGAAAATTGCATTTTAATTAAAAAAATGCAATAATTTAAAATTTATTATTATAGTTTCATTATCACTATTAAATGAGACATGATAAATTTAGAATAAAATATAGTATTTTTAATAGAGTATTGCTCACAAATTTGTATCGGTATTAGACACCAACGTATATGTATACATAAAATCCGAAAAAATAAAAAATTATTGATACATAACATCTTATATATATGCACATATAAAATAAAATAAAATAAAGAAAGTATCGATACATTATTATTTTACCTCATTCCTTAAGATTTATTGTGTCAATTCTAATTCAAATTTATCATCAGATTCATCGACATATAAATTATTTTTTAATATTAATTTATGAAATAGGAAAGAAATTGACATGTAAATAACCACAAAAGTCGGCAAGTTCTTAACTATACTCTAGTGACTAAAAAATAATTATATATAAAAAAAAATATGTAAAATTGTGATTTATTATAATTATTGAATTCGTTCATATATAATGAATCATCTATTAATTATATATTAACATATTATTTTATAAATTATTTTTATCTTTTATAAAAATTCTTTGCAAATCTAGTACTCGATCTCAATTCTATTCGTCACAGAAATAATGCAAAGTCTATTCTCCAAGAATAAGTGTAAATATATAATAATTAAATATTAAATTTATTAAGCATATTCATACAATACAAGGATCATGTACCGCCAAATCGCCAATTATAATCTATCACAAACTTAACCGGCAGTAATATCTGTCTATCCCAGGGCTTTACCGTCAAGTAATAAAATACTCCCGATACTCTTATGAACGCAGAATAGCATATTCTCGACAAGACGAGCTTTATATCAGTGCCTCGGCTCCCCCCATCGAAGCTACCAATAGGCCCTTCTCGACGTGTGTATATGTGAGGTTAAAGATTATTGTTTTCTTATTGTAGCGTGAGAGTAATCTGAAGATTCCGGGAATTCGTAGAATTTCGCATTTCACTTGGTATATTTAGGTTTTCTTTTGGTCGGCACTAACATTTGTTCCATTAGCAAAAATGGCTGGAAAAGGTGTAATTTCAGACGACGAAGGTGGGTATTTTTGTTCTCAGTCTAGAATTATGGTTTTGATATCTGATTGTTCAGTTATCCATTGTGTATTTCTTATGCAGATGAGGCGGAAGTGGAGGAGGATGAGAGAGAAGAGGAAGCTGAGGAAAGAGAAGGCCGCGACGAGGAGGATGACGATGAGGAAGACGGTAAAGATCAGATTTTGTTATGATGTGCTCGTTGCTGCTGCATTTTTGTTGTTAATTATTCGTGGGTTTTGGTGCAAGTGGTTGTAGTTTAGTGTTTTGTTGGAGGTTTGATTTAGGGCTTTTATTTTAATTGGCTACTCGGATGAGAGATTAAAACATGATGCATCTTCCCCATGTATTGAGTGGAACGAATTACTGGAATTAGTTATAGCTGGAATACCTCTCTGTATTATTATGTGGTGACTTTTTCAATTTACGTAATGTGGTGTTTGATTTTATATTATTTGCAATTTTGTTGGCTTGATAAATTAAATGGTGGTTAAGGTTTTGTCAGATTATTTGTTTCTTGAAGTATGCTTGTCTACGGGGAGTTAATTTGTCATAGTAATGTGTTACTTCCGGTTTGTAACATGAGATATCTTGCTCTTTATAGCCAAGGGATGCCTTGACAAAAAAATTGGAATTTGGGTGATTCTATTTGTCGGGGGAGTAAGTTTTGTGGAGCTATTATTGTCTGCTGAAACAAACAGAGGAATAGTGCATCCAACTCAGATATCCTTAATGTAGCATTTGGTTGTTATTTTTAGTTTAAAATTTCTAATGGACTTGTCCCCTCTTCTTTGGTTTCTTTGCTTGGGTTTCCATTCTAAATATGTTCTTAAATTTACTTTTTGGTAAGTTATTGTTCAGCGAATTAAGGCACTCAAAGAACTTCTTTTGCACATTGTTAATATTGGTTACATTTAAACAGACACTAAAAATATCCGTCAGTTGATTATTACGTTGTTTTGTTTTGGAATTTGTTGATCTTATGTTATGTGGTACACTGCTGACTGTGAGCAGAAGAAGGACAAGATGAATATGAGAAAGATGGGTTTATAGTAGATGACGTTGATGAAGAAGACCAACAGGATGAGGAAGAAGAGGGTAGGGCAGACAGTGACGAGGAAAGGCAAAAGAGAAAGAAACGTAAGAAAAGGTGAGTACTTTCTTGGACGTGCTTTTATCATATTTCCTATGTTACTCAGTGAATCACCTTGCTTTTTCGAATATTAGGGAATCAGAGAAAAATTACGTTCTTGATGAAGATGACTACGAGCTCCTGCAGGATAACAACATCACGGGTTTCCACCGCCCAAAGGTGAATTTCATGACCTTTTTGTGTTATGACCTTCATTCCGAATTGCACTCTATGTTGTTATTGTTAGAAATATCGTACCCTCAAGCGTACCATTTTGTTCAGTAAAATAGTATGTTCTGTTACAGATGTGTACCGGTTTACAGTTGCATATTTGTCAAAAATAATTAATATAAATAATTGTATATGTAATACTGAATAAATACCGTAACCGCAAGTGTACTGTTTTATTCAGTAGAATAGTATGTTCCAGTACAGGTGTGTACCAGTTTACAGTTGTGGATTTATCTAAAAAGTTTTATCTAAAAAGTTTAATATAAATAGTTATATATATATATATATATATATATATATATATATATAACAATGAATAAATCGTTATCTAAAATGTATTTATATGTTTATATTAATCAGTCGTATAATTGTACAAATTATATGTTTAATATTAAAGAGAAAGAGCTTTCATTTGGTAATTAAATCATTTAATAATTAGTAATTTAGTGCCCAAGGCTACTTAAATACTAAAATGAGAAAGATAGATTAGTATAGATTGTGAGATTAAAGTTTTTTCCTAAATTGCAATAAAATAGTGGAGAAGACGGTGGTAATTGGTCAATGATAGAAAGTGTTTTAACAGGAGTGAGAGTGTTGAAGGAAATAGAACAAAGCTCTGGCATGCCATTATTTTATACCTGGGCCCACATGCTGCTCAAAATATCCATAAGAATGTTTAACCGGTAAAATCCGGTAATTCAAAATACAGTCGGTACATCTGATACCAGCCCAACCAGTACAAAACATCACCCAATATATACTGCTTTCTTCCAAAAATCACATGTAACGCACGGTACTTACCGGTACTGTATGAGATTAATAACTATGTTTACTGTGCTACACCTGCTATTCGTTGATATGTTAAGGTTTTGTTTGTTAGGAAAGCAAAAAGTTCAAGCGGCTGAAAAAGGCTCAAAGGGATGTGGAGGATGAGCATTCTGGATTTTCTGATGATGATGAGTTTGATAGAAGTGGGAAGGGTGGACGAACTGCTGAGGAGAAGCTCAAGCACAGTTTATTTGGTGATGATGAGGGTAAATTTTGTTGATAACGGATTGTTGAATAGTCATTTATTAGTAATTTACCCTTCCACTAACATATGCCTGCAAAATTGTAGGACCACAGCTTGAAGACATTGCTGAAGAGGAGCAACCAGAAGAAGAGGAGGGTGCTGACATTGGGGATGAAGATGAAATGGCTGACTTCATAGTTGAGGAAGAGGAAGTTGATGAACATGGAGCTCCTGTGAGGTAATTTTGTGTTGAATAGGCATTCCTTATCGGCCAATGTTTTGGTAGGATTTTATAAGTAGTTTATATATCAATCCATTTTGCAGGAGGAGGAAGGTAAACAAGAAAAAATCTAGGCAGGCACCAGGAGTTTCATCATCAGCACTACAGGAAGCTCATGACATATTTGGTGATGTTGAGGAATTTTTGAAGCTCCGCAAGCAAGGATTAGCGAAGGTTCGATATAATGATGAATCTGGTGAATGGAAGGAAAGGAGGCTTGAAGATGAATTTGAACCAAGTATTCTTTCGGAGAAGTATATGACGGAGAAGGATGACATGGTTCGGGAAACAGATATTCCAGAAAGAATGCAGGTAAATGTTAGCAATGTGTGAATTGTATTTATAATTTGGCATGTCAGACAGGTGCTTGGGTTACACATCTGTTGTGTTATCTCCTAGATATCTGAAGCAAGCACTGGGCCTCCGCCAACAGATGAATCGAGTATAGATGAGGAGAGTTCCTGGATTTGTAATCAGCTTGCAACCAGCATGGTACATTTATTTGGGAGAAATATAGGGACTACTGAAGAAGGTCATGAACTGTCAATAATTAAGGAAGACATAATGAGATTTTTGGAATTCATGCATGTGCAGAAGTTAGATGTAAGTAATGTATTTTTAATGATGTTACAATTTGTATTCCCATACGATTATCTCAATTAGTATATCTTATTTTCTCGTAATTAGGTCCCATTTATTGCTTTGTATCGGAAGGAAGAATGCCTAAGCCTATTTAAGGATCCAGAGCAGCATAACGTGGACGAGTTTCAGAATAAGTCCGACCAAAAGCCGACCTTAAGGTGGCATAAGGTACACGGATTTATCCTTGAATCACTGTACTGCTTTTTAGTATATGGAAGTGCTTATATTTTAAATGAACGTTTAGATAAAGATTTCGAATGTTTGCTTTGTTGCAGTTACTTTGGGTCATCCTGGACTTGGACAAAAAGTGGTTACTTCTCCAAAAACGAAAGAGTGCTCTTCAGTTATACTACAACAAGCGATATGAAGAGGAGTCTCGGAGCATATATGATGAAACTAGGCTCAACTTGAATAAACAGCTGTTTGAATCAACTACCAAGTCACTGAAGGCAGCGGAGTCAGAACGAGAGGTTGATGATGTTGACTCAAAATTTAACCTACACTTTCCTCCGGGGGAGGTTGGTGTTGAGGAAGGGAAGTATAAGAGGCCAAAGAGGAAATCACAGTATAGTAGTTGCAGTAAGGCTGGGCTATGGGAGGTAGCTAGCAAGTTCGGTTATAGCTCTGAGCAATTCGGACTGCAGATATCTCTGGAGAAAATGGTAAGTTTGTTTTTTTAGTGTTTATTACGCTTGATTTAAAAATAATAGGTGGTTTTGATCTTGCTTTTTATTTTTTATTTTTTTTGCAGAGAATGGATGAACTTGAGGATGCTAAGGAAACCCCTGAAGAGATGGCTTCAAATTTTACATGTGCGATGTTTGAAACACCACAAAATGTGCTTAGAGGTGCTAGGCATATGGTAAGGTCTTAAGGATATTATAATGTCTGCAGAGTTGAACTGTACTGCCATGTTACACTTTATCTGAAGAATTGAGTACATAGTTGATTAAGCTTGCAATTTTTGGCTGTTCCAGGCAGCAGTTGAGATTAGCTGTGAACCGTGTGTTCGGAAACATGTTCGTAGCATCTTTATGGATAATGCTGTAGTATCAACAAGTCCTACATCTGATGGGAATGTGGCTATTGATACTTTTCATGAGTATGCTGGGGTTAAATGGTTACGAGAAAAGCCTCTACCTAGATTTGAGGATGCACAGTGGCTTCTTATTCAGAAGGCCGAGGACGAGAAACTTATTCAAGTTACAATTAAACTGCCAGAAGATGTCCTGGATAAATTAATAAGTGACTCTAATGATTATTATCTCAGTGATGGAGTCAGCAAATCAGCTCAATTATGGAATGAACAGAGGAAGTTGATACTGCAGGATGCGTTTTTTGGTTTTCTTCTACCTTCAATGGAGAAGGAAGCAAGATCTTTGTTGACCAGTAGAGCAAAAAGTAGATTACTTCTGGATTATGGAAAGCAGTTGTGGAAAAAAGTCTCAGTGGCACCATACCAGCGGAAGGAAAATGATGCAGATGATGAAGCCGGGCCAAGAGTTCTGGCTTGCTGTTGGGGCCCTGGGAAGCCAGCAACCACTTTTGTGATGTTGGATTCATCTGGAGAGGTCCTAGATGTGTTGTATGCTGGGTCCCTCAGCAACCGTGGCCAAAGTGTTGATGACCAGCAACGCAAAAAGAATGATCAACAAAGAATTTTAAAGTTCATGACAGACCATCAACCACATGTTGTTGTTCTTGGAGCTGTAAATTTGTCTTGTACACGGTTGAAGGAAGATATTTATGAGGTTTGCTTCTACTTATCTATTTGTTGTAGGACGAAATCCTGTCAGGTTGTGTATTTAGAACTTACATTATGGTTTCAGTATAATGTTGGATACCTGTGCTATCACCTGGTTACCTCTAAATGGACATAACAATGGTTGTACAATAATATGACCTTCAGACAGAACTTTCTTAGATCATGTATAATTGATTGACAGATAGATTCCAAGTGGTTCAGCTTTCTTTCAAATGTTATTATTAGTTGAGATTGCAGATATGGATTGATCTTCTCTTGCTATTATCACAGATCATTTTCAAGATGGTGGAGGATAATCCTAGAGATGTCGGTCATGAGATGGATGGTCTAAACATTATATATGGTGATGAATCTCTTCCTCATCTGTATGAGAATTCTCGTATTTCGTCAGACCAGCTTCCTTCACAACCAGGTAAATGGTGTATTCATTTTTGAATACATGATGAAATGTTCTTTCTGTTTATATCTTTTCTACCCTTTTTCAGGTATTGTCAAGCGTGCTGTGGCTCTTGGCCGCTATCTTCAAAATCCATTGGCAATGGCTGCTACACTATGTGGACCAGGAAAAGAGATATTATCTTGGAAACTGAGTCCTTTAGAGTGCTTTCTTACTCCTGATGAGAAGTATGGGATGGTTGAACAGGTCATGGTAGATGTCACTAATCAAGTGGGGCTTGACAATAATTTGGCAGCAAGCCATGAATGGCTATTTTCTTCATTGCAGTTTATTTCTGGGCTTGGACCCAGAAAGGCAGCATCTCTGATGAGGTCCTTAGTAAGAGCTGGGGCTATCTTCACAAGGAAAGACTTGTTGACAGCACATGGTCTTGGAAAAAAGGTTTTCGTCAATGCAGTTGGTTTCTTACGAGTCCGGCGAAATGGAATGGCTGCTAGTAGCAGTCAGTATATTGATTTGTTAGATGATACAAGAATACATCCAGAATCGTATGGTCTTGCACAGGAGTTGGCGAAAGATGTATATCTCGAAGATGTTCAAGATGATATAAATGATGATGAAGATATGCTGGAGATGGCAATAGAGCATGTTAGAGAGAAGCCACATCTGTTAAAGTCACTTGAGGTGCATGAATATGCTAAATCTAAGCATCGTGAGAATAAAATAGAAACCCTCAATAATATTAGATTGGAGCTGATACAAGGTTTTCAAGATTGGCGAATACCATATGCAGAGCCGAGTCAAGATGAGGAATTTTATATGATATCTGGGGAGACTGAGGATACTGTTGCTGAAGGAAGAATTGTGCAGGCAACAATTCGCAGGGTGCAGCCTCAAAGAGCAATTTGTGTTCTGGATTCTGGATTGACTGGTATGCTTAGTAAGGAAGATTACACAGATGACTGGCGAGAGGTGACTGACTTGACTGAGAAGCTGAATGAAGGTGATATTATAACTTGCAGAATCAGATCTATCCAAAAAAATAGGTACCAGGTGTTCCTAAATTGTAGGGAAAGTGAGATGAGGAGTGATCGATATCAGAATCATCGGAATCTGGATCCTTACTATCATGAGGACCGTAGCCATTTATCAGCCGATCAGGACAAAGCTCGTAAGCAAAAGGAGCTTGCCCAAAAGCATTTCAAGCCAAGGATGATAGTTCACCCTCGCTTCCAGAATATTACAGCTGATGAAGCTATGGAGGTGTGTTCTTGCTAATATTAATTTCTGTCATACATGTTTGTATTTACGCTGGATTAAGCAGCATAGTTTCAGCTTGAGCTATATCTTGAAATATAACAAAATGGGTTGCACCACTCGCTACCTCTTAGTTTATTAAACTTAGACGTCGTAGTGGTTTTAGTTTGCTCTGGTAATTCTCCAAATGTTACATGTTTAAAGATAGACACGTGCTTATTTATATATTGGTATATTTATTTCATGAAGCAAAGTTTTTTTATGAAAGGTGCAATATAGTTGTTCATATAGATAGATTTATTTCACGAAGCAAACTTTATTTATGACAAAGGTGCAATATTGGTGTTCATATTGATAGATGTATTTTATCAAGCAATATTTATTTATGACAAAGCTGCTGTATAGAACTTCCCTTTACAAATGGCGGATATCACCTATAATTACTTAAATGAATTAATCTTGTCAAGTGCAGATAACAGGGATGGTTTTGTACTGTATGTACCTCCTAAGTTTAGAATGAATGTGCAATTTTTTCTGAAATTTATATCTAAATTTAGTAATCATTATTATGATATTACATGAGTTGAGTTGTGTTTTAGAAAGTGTTATACTTATCTACAACTGACCCTCCTATGATACGTGGTTTATCTTTTCACAACCTATGCTTTATCTGATGTTTATTTCTTTGTGTTGCATAGTTACTGTCTGACAAGGAGCCTGGTGAAAATATTGTCCGTCCTAGTTCTCGTGGACATTCATATTTAACTTTGACACTCAAAATCTATGATGGGGTTTATGCTCACAAGGACATAGTCGAAGGTGGAAAGGAACACAAGGACATAACAAGCTTGCTTCGTATTGGAAAGACGTTAAAAATAGGAGAGGACACATTTGAGGATTTAGACGAGGTTAGTATTATATTTATGAGCATTCAGTTGTGGAGGCTTGCTCTTTACTTGGTTGTCATATATTATTTGCTATCCTTATTTCAAGGAATAATCATTTTTTGTATGTCAGTTATAACCGACCACAACCACACATCATTTTGTATGTCATTTTTGTAATCATTTTTTTAGTCACGAAAGCATTATTGATTCTAGAAGATTAGCACTTTCTGTCTGTTTATAGCGGCTCCTATGTTTCTATATCGTTATCAATCTTACTGCCCCACCTTGAATTTCTAGTTTGAAGATTATGCTTATAGAAATAAGGGGTAAAAGATTATAAAATAACCTGCTGAACATAGATATCAAATTGAGTTGAATAATTCTTGGGCTAATGAATCTTAATCCCTTGTAACCTTTTTAGATTTGATTCATTTGAATAATTATCCATATTTGGAGTGATTGCTTTGTTTTGTTCATGTATTGCATTACACTGGCATATGTAGCTATGGTCTCTGAATTAGCACATTAGTGTGGTCCATAATCCTGAATTTAACCAGTACCTATGGGTGGGATTTACATGCATAATAATTTAATATTGTTCAATGCAGGTAATGGATCGATATGTTGATCCATTAGTAACTCATTTGAAAATAATGCTGAGCTACCGCAAGTTCAAGAAGGGCACCAAAGCAGAAGTTGATGAGCTCTTAAGGATTGAGAAAGCTGAGTATCCAATGAGGATAGTGTATTGCTTTGGCATATCTCATGAACATCCAGGAACATTTATACTGACGTATATAAGAAGTTCAAATCCACATCACGAGTATGTCGGCATGTACCCAAAGGGATTTAAGTTCCGGAAGAAGATGTTCGAGGACATTGATAGGCTCGTAGCCTACTTCCAGAGACATATTGATGATCCACATGACTTGGCACCATCAATTCGGTCAGTTGCCGCAATGGTTCCAATGCGAAGTCCTGCAACTGGGGGATCTTCGGGTGGCTGGAGTGGTTCCTATAGCAATGATGGTGGCTGGAGAGGACAGTCTGCGGACCGAGACAGAACTTCCAACCAGGGCTCTAGAACAGGTAATTCTTATCAAATCATGTAATTTAGAAATGCAATTTGTATCACTATTATTTTGCACATGTTTTAAGGAAGATACTTTTGTTTTCTTCAAAACTTTACTCATTCCAATCCTGCTACATGCTCAAGATTGTTTAGGTCAAGGCTTGATATATATTTTGCAAGTATCTATCATATTGGCAATTGCACTGTGATTTATTACCAATGAGTTGTGTTCAAAATGGTACTTGGATTCTTGGAGTTATTTTGTTGTAGGGATTCTTATTATATGTTGGTTATTCAGGTAGAGGTGATTACATAAATGATGGCAATCAGGATGGGCATCCAAGTGGGTTACCTAGGCCATATGGTGGTCATGGACGTGGTCGAGGTCGAGGCCGGGGTTCATACAATAATAACAGAGGAGATGGCTCCAGCAATGAAAGGCAGGATTCGGACTATGGAACTCGAGGCGATAAGGGATGGGGCAATTTTCCAGGTGCCAGAGTTCAGAATTCACCAGGCAGGGAGGCTTTTCCCGGTGGTTGGTGAGGTCATGGAAGTGGTGGTAGCAGCGGAAGTGGTGGGTGTTGGGGGGGGTGGGGGGGTGGAGGCAATCTCTGGGGCATTGAAATGCAGGCGTTCTGGTTGCCAAATTCAGGTTAGGGTGGCAGCCGTGATGTGAGGGTGGGAATTGGTGCCACATTCAGTTTGTAACATGGGCAATACATGTAACTTCAATGGATGAGCACGTGGAATTCTTACGTCTCTGTTTGTTGAATTGGCATAGCCCCAGCAACTCTTGTATGTGTGATCTGCTCTGATTCATATATACTATGGATATACATCTGAAGTATTATCTATAGAGATTAATGACACCCTTTTTTTAGTCACAATCTCAAACTATTTTTCAAGGCCATTTGATACTTACGTGGGGTGCGGGGTATATTTTTGGGTGTGGGGGTCTCTAACTATCTCATAGATGACCTTAGAAATTTATATTTTTTTAAAAACACTAGTTTGTGAGTTCATCAGATTAATCAAACGGGTTAAGAATTTTTCCAGTTTGGGTTTGTGGAAAAAATAAAATCCTTTAAATTTAGGGTGGGGTATGATATTTCACGGAATTCCTTGAACTTCCCCATTGTGTTTATTTAATTAAAATACCACTTAAAAATATATGCGTGTCATATTGCTGTTCTTCTTCTTCTTTTTTATTTTATATATAATTAAAATACCACTTATCAATATATACGTGTTGTCTTACTATTCTTCTTTACATATATATATATATGTGTGTGTGTGTGTGTGTGTGTATTAACAAATTAATAATAATTCACAGACTATTTTTTATCAATTATTTATTTTGTTTAGGGTTGGATTTCAATTAAATGCTACTATATCATGGTCATTTTTATTAGGATGACAAAATTCTTCTATTTATTTAATGTAATATATCAAAGAGAAACAAAAAATTAGCTTAACAAGGTGGGGCAGAATTATTTTAAACGGGTTAGGGTTGGGAAGGTCATCCCTGTCATATACTAGTCTTGTTACTATTAATATTTGAAGGTATTAAACTAATTTAATTAAGTTAAACAGCTTGATTTCATGTCATATAATTGCAAAACACAATAATTTTATGGTGATAAAAAACATAAATACAATATATATATATATATATATATATATATATATATATGAGAATGATCCATAACAAGCGTTTGCTATGAACACTATTTCAACAAATGCATCTTGAACCGTTGAAATAATAATTTTAATGGATGAAATGGAGTCTCACCTGCTATTTAAGATAACGAGTAGGACAAAAAAAAAAAAAATCTCAATCCACCAGTTATCTTAAATGACGGGTGAGAAATGAAAAAAAAATTAAAAAATTATATACACTACCCGTCATCTAAGATAGCGGGTAGTGATCAATTTTTTATTTTTTTTATATCATCTCCAATTATAGACCTGGCAAACGAACCGGACCAAATTCGGGACGGGCTAAAATGACCCAGGTTTTCGTGGGCTGAAAATATGTGACCCGTGGCCCGAATTGAGCCGGCCCGCGGTTTTTTTTTTTGAAAATGCACGCAAATAAAATTTAAATTGCAATCTTTTAAAAATAAATCCAAATGAAAAAAAAAGAAACCAATTGAACTCATCTCTATCCAATTCAATAAACTGAACCATTAAAACATGAAACCAGATCTATCAAAATAACATAAAATACATCTAAATAATATAACATAAATTACCCAATAGCATTTTAATGAACTGGAATACATGATCCTTCATAATAATATCATACACGAAATCTATATATATATATAGCAGACTAGCAGTAGATATAAGTATATATATGATATATATGTATAACAGCAGATAGTATATATATAATATATCTTACACGGAATCTATATATATATACAAAATCACAAATCTGGTACAGATCTATATATATATATATAATAGATCTGGTACATAATACATGTATGAAATCACAGATCTCTATATATATCGTATAATATATATGGAATAACAGATCTATATCATATGTATATATATATATATATATGTGTGTGTGTGTGTGTGTGTGTGTGTGTGTGTGTGGCTATAGCACTGAACAGATTAGTAATAAAAATTCAATTTGGTTGAACACTTGAACTAATTGCTAAGAGAGAGAATGGAAGAGAAAGAACGAGAGAGAGAGAGAACGGAAGAGCTGTGAGAGATAATGAAAATAAGATTTTGGTCTAAGAGAAGTGGGTAAATGAATTATTTATTTTAGTTTACAAACAAGAAAATAAATCAAAATAAATAAAATTGAAGATTAGATTTAGTATAATAATTTGTTGTAGCTCAGTTGGTTTGAACTTATACTCAGGAACTTAAAGGTCGGGAGATCAATTCCCACTAACAGCAACATTATTTTTTAAAAAAAAAATAATAGCTGGCGGGCCAAGCCAAAAATGGGTCGGGCTCAAATGACCCAACTTTTTATGAGCTGAATTAATAAAGTCCGTGGCCCAAAAATTTAAAAAAAAAATTTAAGATAATAATTTTACACTACCCGCTATCTTTTTTTTTCTTCTTATCACTTTGGAGAGGATATAAAAGAATAATAAAAAAATTCACTTCACCCGCTAACTAAGTTAACGGGTTGGAGGAATTTTTTTTTTTCGTTGTTAAAGTTATTTTTTTTTAAAAAATAAAAAATCACTCCACCTGCTAACTAAGTTAACGGGTTGAAGGATTTTTTTTTTCATGTTAAAGTTAGCTTTTTAAAAAAAAATTAAAAAGAAAATACTCTACCTGTTAACTAAGTTAACGGGTTGGAGGATTTATTTTTTATTTTTTTATTTTTTTATTTTTTTCATGTTAAAGTTAGTTTTTTTTATAAAAAAAATCAATTCATCCGCTAATTAAGTTAACGGGTTGGAGGATTTTAAAAAAAAAAATTCATGTTAAAGTTATCTTTTTTAAATAAAAAATTTCACTCCACCCGCTAACTAAGTTAACGGGTTGGAGGAATTTTTTTTTATTTTTTGCATGTTAAAGTTGGTTTTTTTAAAAAGTAATTAATTTCTCTCCATCCGCTAACTAAGTTAACGGGTTGGAGGAGATTTTTTTTTTTATGCAAGTTATAGTTTGGTAGTGTATGTATAGAATAATTTTTTTGGAGAGTATGTATAGAGAAAAAAATAAAAAAATAAAATTATCACTACCTGCTATCTTAGATGACGGATAGTGTTAGTTTTATTTTTATTTTTTTTCTTATCCGTTTGGAGAGTATGTATATATATATATATATATATATATTGTAAGACCCCGAATTTTATGAAATACAAAATTTAATTTTTCTTCATATAGATATTTTTTTTAAACAGTAAGTGGTTAAATCGATAAAGTTAAAAGTTAAGGATGTTATGTGCAAATTTTATTTTGTCGGACAATATTCGCTTTGTCGGGGAATATTCGTTTGGTCGGGGAATATTCGTTTGGTCCGACGGCGCCGAAATAACAAATTATTGGTGGACCCCACAACGGAATATTTGTCGGATATAGAAAACGACAGAAATAACCTTTTTAAATAAAAATAGTCAACGGAACTGTTAAAATACCGGTGATAAAAGAATAGTAGCATACGGTAGTTATTGGTATTTTCTGTAGCACTCGGTACTCTACAGTAACACACGGTATTGCATAGTGTCTCATATTTTTGGTCTGATAATTGACACCGTAACTGTTACGCATCATTTCATCGATAATTGTCACTGCATAATATTTTATATTATCAATTCAATAATTGTTGTTACACAGTATTTTGCATTATTGATTTAATAATTGTCATTACACTGTATTTTATATCATTGAGTCAATAATTGTTGTTGCACTGTTTTTAAAATTATTGAACCTAATAATTGTCACAGTAACATATGCACAGTAATTCACATTATTGAATCAATAATTGTCATTACACAGTAACGTATGCTTTATTTTACATTATTGTTATCTCTATTATGATGTTATTTAAACAGTTGTATTTCATTAATTTATTGACTTGATATCTAAGAGCTAACTATACTGTATTTATAACAATTAGTCATAATAATTGAATTGATAAAGTTATTTGTTTATAATATAAAGTTAGGTGATTATTAGGTGATATGAAATGAATGGTGTAGATTAAAGTGTGAATTATTGTTGAATAATTGAATTGATTTGTTTATAATATAAAGTTAGGTGATTATTAGGTGATATGAAATGAATGGTGTAGATTAAAGTGTGAATTATTGTTGAATAATTAAATTGATTTGTTTATAATATAAAGTTAGGTGATTATTAGGTGATATAAAATGAATGGTGTAGATTAAAGATAATATAATATTTGAAATGGATGGTGTAGATTAAAAGATGATCTTTAAATGAATGGTTTAGATTAAATGAATGATAAGATTTTTGGCTATAAATAGAAGCCTTAACTTAAGGATTTTTCATAAACTTCCTTACTTGTTCTTTCTTTCTCTCTCTAAATACTTCTTGTGAAAGTTCTCTCTAAGTGTGCTTAAGTCATCTTGAGTATTTGTGAAGATCTATAAGTATACGTGTACTGTTCAAGTTAATCAACCTCATTTAAATCAATATCCAGTCACGTGTTACGGTAAGGGATACCATCTTTTTCATCTTCCATTATTCAAACATACTATGGTAAGGGATTATCATTATTTGATTCTCGATAATAATATTGTTTCTTCCTTACTCATAAGACGTGCCTTTTATTTCCATGTATTAAATTGTGGGAATAACCTTACGGAGCGGATTGCCGCCTGTTGGTGAATAACCTTTCGTATTCATTCATTATTAATCTCTGAGAATAACCTTACGGAGCGGATTGCCGCCTGTTTGGTGAATAACTCTTTGTACTCAAATTCTATTAAATTGTGGGAATAACCTTACGGAGCGGATTGCCGCCTGTTTGGTGAATAACTCTTTGTACTCAAATTCTATTAAATTGTGGGAATAACCTTACGGAGCGGATTGCCGCCTGTTCTCTTTGTACTCAAATTCTATTAAATTGTGGGAATAACCTTACGGAGCGGATTGCCGCCTGTTGGTGAATAACCCTTTGTATTAATTTCCTTCACCTTTTGTTAATCAAACCTGCTACGGTAAGGGATATTATTTTCTTTCATACTCCTAAATCAAAATTATTATGGAATTATTGCTTCTATAATTCCTGAAAATATTATATGTTCCATAATAGTTGAACTTCATTATTTCAACTGAACCTTCCTATTTACGTGAACCTTTCTATTGAATTGTAACCGTTATTCTGAACTGTGGATCTTGAATTTCACTCCACATCATGTTGACAATTTGGACATTATTTGAATCTGTACAAAGTAAACTTCCGATACTTATTGTTATCCTATTTCTTCTGTTCATCATTTATATCATTCTATTCATCCAAAAATCAAGCTGTTGTGAATATATGTGGCCGGGGGCACAGATGTGATATATTTGTTGAACAGATGATAGGTTAAAGGCGATATAATAGGTTAAAGGCGATACATCTGTTCGGTGTCTTTTATGGCACGTGGTGAATGTTCTCTTTGGCCCGTAGTGCAAAGATGAACTGTTGTTTGGTATGATTATGACCAAAGGCTGAATCTGGTATAATCATGACCGTTGGTGCTATATTGAATATCTTTGGCCCGTAGTACAAAGATGAACTGTTGATGTGCATGATTATGATCAGGAACTGTGAATTTGTATTATCTTGACTAATGATATTTCAGATGATAAAAGTTGATGATGTTTTTCCTAAAAAGAGAACCGAGTGGACATTATAGTCTGCATTATTCTTCTAATAGATTATTCATTCCGCTGCTATTATTGATCTGAACGTTGTTTAAGAATTTAACTGCAGTTTTTGATATAAACCTTGTAGTCTATTATATTCTATCAAGAACTCAACTGTTGAAGACTAATGATAATTTATTCGTCATTATCTTAGTCATGATATTCTTTACTGGGCTATTTGAGCTCACCCTTTCTTTTGTTCCATTGTTTTTCAACAGGAGATGAAAACATAATAGGGTCTAGCCGGGGAATGGAGTGAGGGTCCGAGGAATAGTTATCATAGTTTTCACGTTTTGTAAAATAGTGTGGCAATAATAGTGAAGACTTAGTTGTGTATTATTATACACTGTATTGTTGTACGTTGTGCTTTGTTGTAATAATTTTGTTGTAGTCTTTTGACGACTCAAGTATGGGCTGTGTGGGCCCAGATTTGGGGGCGTCACACACACACACACACACATATATATATATATATATATATATATATATATATATATATATATATATATATATATTATTACTACCCGCTATCTTAAATAACGGGTAGCGATCAATTTTTATTTTTTATATCCTCTCCAAAGCGATAAGAAAAAAATAAATTAGTTTACACTACCCACTATCTTAGATGGCGGGTAATGTAAATTTTTTTTTTTTTATTTATCCATTGGAGATGATATAATTTTATTTTATTTTATTTTGATCACTACCCACTATCTTAGATGATGAGTAGTGTATATAATTTTTTTTCTTTCATTTATCACCCGTTATCTAAGATAGCGGGTGGACTGAGATTTTTTTTTTTTTTGTTCTACCCGTTATCTTAGATAACGGGTGAGACTCTATCTCATTCATTAAAATTATTATTTCAACGGTTCAAGATGTATTTGCTGAAATAATGTCCATAACAAATACTTGTTATGAATCATTCTCCACACACACACACACACACACACATATGTTTGACTGATATATAATAATGATGTGTACAAAATATATATATCATCATATATATAATGATGTGTACAAAATATGTTTGACTGATAATTTGTTATTCATAGATGAACTAAATATTATAAGTTGTAATCATTCACATTTAAACATATAATTTTGTATCCACAATTTATATTTATGTTTTTATCCTTATTAAAGCAAACAAACATAATGATGGTGAATGAAATTTTTACAAAAATGGATAATGCCAAATAGAATAAAATGTAAAATTAACTATTGTATTTTTAGTCTATTTAGATATTGTGTCCTTTTTTATTGGTCAATGCAAAATAAGTCTTTTAAATTTGGATAACAAACCTCTATGTGACAACTAGACATTGATTGTCTTATGTCAATCTCGTAATTTTAAGCAAGTGTCTAATTGAGCTACATGATATTATTATAAATAAGACAGCATAGATTTTATTTATACAAACTTCTTCATTTAAGCCAAAAAAAAAGAAGATAAATATTTTGACTTTTTATAATATCAAAAATACTATTTGTTAGTTTAATAATACAATATAGTAATAAAATTATGATGATAAATTGAAAAAAAAAATGTCTTATTTTATATTATTATATACAATTAATATTTTTATAAAAAGTTAAAATTAATAGGTCAAACTAAAATATTAAATGAGTTTGTTTTTCAAAATTAATGCTACAAGTATATGATTTAAAGATAAATATTGATGAAGATTGAAAAAAGTAGCTAGCGATGAGAAGATGAACAGAAAAGAAGGGGATGATGGAGTATTGAAAGAGATGATAAGGGATTATACACGATTATAATCAACCATATTTAAAGTAAAATATATCCTTCATTGCATGCAGTGAAAAAGAAGTAAAAGTGGATATTAAGGATCACCAGTTTCATCTATTCTCAAAGTGAACTCGAACTACCATCAAAATTCTTGGAGGAGAAGTTTACTATTCATATTTATTTCACTAGCAAAAATAATAATAATGTCAAAATCATTAAGGTTACGGTGGACATAAATGAACAATTATATATAGGATAATTAATTTGAAGGCAGGCATAGATATAGCCAAAAGAATATTCTAACAAAATATATATGTTGCGTGCAGCTGCTTGTTTTTTTTGTTGAATGTCTCGACTCTCAATGCATAAAGCATTCCTAATAACATAACATAAAAGATCGATGGCTCCTTCGGTACTCCATCATTCCCTTTTTTTGCTTTTCATCGTCTCATCTCTAACCACTTTTTTCAATCCTAATCAATATTTATCTTTACATAATATACTAGTAGTATTAATTTTGATTTTTTTTTTAATATTTTAGTTTGGTTTATTAATTTTGAATTTTATAAAAGGGTCTCTCTTAACATGTGTCATAAGGGCACATGTTAAGGACATAAAATAAGATATGAGACTCACTAAATATTATTTGTTTATATATTTGTACTAAATTCAATACATGGGGTCCACTAGTATATTATTTTTTATACATTGAATTCAGTATAAATGCATAAATAAATAATATTTAGTAGGTCCCATCTCTTATTTTTCACGCTTAGTATGTGTCCTTAAGGCACATATTAAGAAAACTCATATTGTATTACTAAACTAACAAATAGTATTATTGATCTTATAAAAAATTAAAATATTTACCCACTTATTTAATTTTTCTTTTTTTGGTTTAAATGAAGAAACTTGTATAAATAAAATTTATATCGTCTAATTTATAATAATATTATGTAGCTTAGTTGGATAATTACTTAAAATTATAAGGTTAAAATTTTGAGTTCAAATATTGACGGAAGCAAATTTTTTTAGTGTCATGTAGGACGGTTAGTGCCTAAGTTTGGCTTACTTAGTTGTCCAAATAAACTAAAAGTGCTTAAGGCTCTCGACTGAGTAGCATGAGCAATTTTTAATTTATTATGAGCCAAAACGATGAATTCAATAAGTTCTTGCCAATTTTCGTCAAATTTTTTTATTGTCATGTAGGATGGTCAGTGCCTAAGTTTGGCTTACTTAGTTGTCCAAATAAACTAAAAGTTTAATTTTACGGGTTTATTTTGTATCGACCAATAAAAAAAAACACAATATTCAAATAAACTAAAAGTTTAATTTTGCAAAAGACACGGTGGTTAAGTCTATTTTTTAAGAATCAAGAGGTCTTAAGATTCACAATATCCAAATAAACTATAAGTTTAATTTTGTGTTTTACTCATGCCAAATATGGTAAGAAGCCTTTTTGGTACGGTAGTTAAGAATTAAGAAGTCTTAAGATTTAATCTTGACAAAAAATTATTAAATTCTGCTCAACATAAAAAAAAAAAAAAACAAAAACAAATTTTAAAAAAATATATGATAAGAAGAAAGTGTCCATGTGGTCAAAATCAGGATTCAGGGGGGAAAGATTGAGAGTAGAGACTGCTGTCCCCTGACCCGGAGTACGATCCGACATATCCCCATAACCGGGAACGAATAAGGCCCGTCTCGTACTCTAGTCTACCAATCTTTGCATTTCCACTTTATTTTAAGACATAGATTGAGAGGCTTTTTAGGGTTTTATAGTGTTGTTATCTATTCTTCATCACCGAACACACTTCTCTCTCAGCTATCATGACTGCTCAAACTCAGGAAGAGCTCTTGGCTGCCCATCTCGAGCAACACAAGATCGATGTAACATCTCTCTCCATTCTTCACACACTGTATATTTATTTAGTTCAATTAATATCATTTCTGTTAATTTGATAGACTGTGTGCTTCTGTCTGTATTTGTCTTTAATGTTTTGAGTTGGAATTGGTCTTGGGGATTGATTTGATTGTGTATTATATTGATTTTATGAATAAGTTTCTTTTGTGGGGATACACCCCGAACAGATCCAATTGAGAATTTTCTCAGATGGGTTAGATAATTTGGCTTCCAATTACTCCCTGACCGCAACCAGCTCAAAAAGGAAGGGCCTTAAATATATTGTTACGATACAGGCCCTAGCCCTTTATTTCCTCTTGAAAAGTTAGTTATCCAAGAAGAGAGGTTCAAGTCTATATTAACTCCACATTGGTATCGCGTACTACCGATGTGGGATTTGTCCGCCATATGATAAGTTCACATAGACATTTATAACATTCCATCACGTTTTTTTACCGACGTCCACGACGGCTTTCACTCTGGCGACACTGACCCGGTGCCTTACATCTATCAATATTCACATCCGGCCTCTAAGTAACTCTTTTCGCTTAATCCAGCCTTTAGGTAGCCTTTTGTGCGTAGCCGGTAGTTTCATGGATCGTTTGTTCTAATGTCAAATGTTACAATATAGGCCCTAGCCCCTTATTTTCTCTTGGACAACCCTTCGATAGTTTATCTTCTTCTGAGTAACACACCTTCACGAACTGGATGATACATGCATTTTGACTGGTTGTAGAATCATTCAGTGTCAATCGGCATACTGATCATGGAAGGATGTTTCACACGACCGAAATAGACGCATAACTTGAGCAATCATTGAAAACCAAAGTTTGGGGAGTGCCGAAAATATATTGCACAATAGATTTAAGAATGTTAGGCTGACCACCTTTAGTATAAGTTTCCAGTCCATGAATTTGGTGTTCCAAGGAAGCTCCAGGATGCAAACTCACTGTATGAATTCCAGGAGCCTTTAAAGGCTTCCACACTGCGCGTTCCATTGAGGCTTTCTCTTGGGATGGCACAAGGAACAACAGGAAGGGACTGTTGATTGATAATCCTTCTTTCTCTTTTCTTGTAATGGTATCTGTAGCAGCTGCATTCATTTCTCCTCCTTCTCCACAAATAGAGTCCATACCATTTTCGATATATTCTTCATCTCTAATAACAGCTTCCGTTGAGAATTTTATTTCAACATCTTGTGTTTCAGCCCCCATGGTCTCCCCAGTATCAAACATAGCTATTGCTTTTGTCTTAGTTAGTGTCAATTGTTGCTATTGAGAAACTTTTAAAATCAGACAACTTAGCTAACTGATTTGTAGTGGAAGGAAACCCAAATGGTGGTAAAATAGATGAATACCAGTGGTGATTTGGGTGATGTAATTGTGATTTTGTGAGTGGAAGTATGTCGAGATGCGGTAGAACAATGGTGTCCTTAGAACACAAGTATTCCTCATCCTGCTTATAGCCAGTGATTTGTACCTTACTATTATTCACAGTACCACTGTGAGGCATTTCGTCGAACACTTTCGCTTCATAAGATGAATTAGTGGATTTAATTGGAACTTTGCAATGGGTGGACTCAGGAGCCAGTGGGGGTGGAGCATGATGCTGTGGGGTTGAGGTTAAAGCCCAAGGCGACTTATAGAACTTCTCATTCTGATCTGGAGCCTCTTCTTTTCCTGCAACAGAAGAATAACTAGGAGGTCCCTTCTGCTAGTAAATTGATAAGCTCGTCGGTGAATTTTCTGGATGATGAAAGGCAGCATTTGAATCGTCAATCAAAGTTTGATTTCTAACAGTAAAAGGTACATAACTATCTGGAACATATCCAGAGCTGAATGATGTGGACTCCGGTGCCCAGTAAGGTGGTGCGACAGAAAGTGGATATTGTTGATAGCTTGAAGGTAGAAGCGACAGATGTTGTTCATCTGAATGATGAGGATTAACATTTGGATATTGATTTTCTTCCATTCTGCCATCAGGTATAAACTGAAACTGGGGAATATGATCGTCCGTTGAGGTCTTGGCTGCTGCCCATGCTCTGGCCTTGACGGCCCAATCTTCTCCATTGTTGTATGTTGGGTACTCCCATCCTTGATTTTGAACCCAGCTTGGATTCTCCCAGTCTTGATTGACCTGATGAGGAAAAGACTGGGGACTCTGAGGATGAGGGAGAGGAGAGGGAGAATACTGGTGGTGCCCATAATAAGGAGGTTGCGCATAATATGGAGCATGAGGAGGAGGTGGTGGTGCCCACTGCAGCTGGTTGTGATTAGGAGGAGGCGGCGACGGAGAGTAGCCGTGGCACATCGATGGATTATACTCCCTCTCCCATGGCCGAAAATTGCCGAGGAACAACCGCTTGGATATCACTTTGTCACGAGTTGAGTTGACGATTACCGGATCATTGAGGCGGAATGAAGTTTGAGACTCAGCAAATAGTTGACTACTGCAAGGAAATGGATTTTGAGCACCCATGTAACCATAGAAGAAATGATAATCTTCAATTGGAATTACCATTGAACGAAATAATATAACACTAACAGCTAAAAGGAAAGGAATTGCAGGAAAGGAAATTGAATTAAAAGGATTTCATTGAGTTATCTAATACCCCCCCTCTTACATTGAAACTGCTTTTATAACCTAAGTCTACCAAATTCTAAGATGCCAACAAACAGACCCACTAATAATTTGACATGTGGCATATAAAAGATAAAAGTGCGGAATACTAAAACGACTGAGTTTTGGATTGTTACATATACTTAAGACCGTAGACTATTTCTTCCCCTCAATTTATTCACTGGATTGATTTAAAGATTAAGTTTTGACCCAAACCCTGTTTTGTTGTGTCGAATATAAGATTATTAAAGTGCACCATCATCTAATTTGAGTTTGGATCTAAATTTAAATGTCCCCGGAATTAGTATGTGGCACCACTTTTATAAAAGACTTCTCTAGCTGTAAGTATTTGATGATGAACATCTGATGTTGAAGTTATCTACTTTATTTCAGTGTTTTCCCCTTCCCTCTGGATGTAGGGGTACTGTTGCAAACAGGTTGGAATATGTTTGAGTATATGTGCTTCGGGTCAGAGGCAAGGATATGTTGTTGGTGATTATAGCTTTACAGTCACATGTTTTCAAGTATTTTTTATCACACGACTATTCTGTGGCACTTTGCCATTTGCAATTTGTTTGCGTGAAATTGTAGCTTTTTTTTTGGTCCAAAGTTTTAACTTTTAAGATTTTGAGTTCTTAATTTGATAGCATTTGACTACTAGTACAGTTTTATTTATTGGAAAGGTTGGGGAGTTATTAATACAGGATGCACAACTTAATTAGGTAGATAAATCATATGATTAAAAGAAATTCTGTAATCATTCTTATTTGTAAAGTATAATCTGCTGTTGAATTTGAATTCGCATTTCTTTTTAAGTCCTTGTGTGGTTTGATCTTGAGGATCAAATATAAATCACTCTTCTTGGTTTTCTCAAGAAAGTTTTGAACCTTTGATTGATTTAACCGACTTACTATTACAGTAATTTCTAATGTCTTAGTAACATGACTTGCAGATTGAGGAGCCTGTGGTTGAAGATGACGACGACGATGATGAAGACGATGACGATGATGACAAAGATGAAGATGATGCTGAAGGTAAGAATGCTACGCGAATTGTGTTTTTTGACACTGAAGCCAACATAACTCGTGCTCTGAAATTCTCTGCATATGTATGAAATAGTGTGCACATTAGTGCAATCGGTTCAGTTAAGTTAGATTAGCTCATCCATTAACTGAAATTTGTGTATTTTTCATTCTCTCAGTTGAAGTAATGAGCCCCCCAATATAGCACATACCAATTACTTAGCTATGTGATTGAAAATTTGGCAGCATAATGTTTGTTATCGTAACCTTTGGGTGGAGATTTTTTCATAGCTTGTAGGTTCTGTAAAAAATAGAAACTATAAGACTCATGGCATTGCAGCAAATAATATATCCAGATTTTTCTGCTTTGCTTGGGATTGATAAGACAGTTCATACGACTAGAAGAGGTAAAGGAAAAAATAATGAGGTTTTTAAAAGGAGGATACTTACCAATCAGTACATGATATTTAGGGTACTTCAACATGTCAAGATATAGTTCCATACCCTTAAAAGCAAGGTCTATGTGATGGCTTTTGAAGTCGATGAATTTTTTTTCATGATGAGCAGGACAAGGAGATGCAAGCAGTAGATCAAAGCAGAGTCGAAGCGAGAAGAAGAGTCGGAAGGCTATGCTCAAGCTTGGGATGAAGCCCATCCCTGGAGTTAGTCGTGTCACTGTTAAGAAGAGCAAGAATGTACTTTCTTATTTGTCAATAAATATTCCAGTTAACGCCTGTTTGATTTTGTTTCTTTACTTGCACTGTTTGATTCTGTTGCTTTACTTGCACCAATCTCACAGTTGTTCATTTTTATATTTTTTCTGTTTTGATATTATCTTTCAGATTCTATTTGTCATCTCAAAGCCAGACGTTTTTAAGAGTCCCAATTCAGATACATATATTATATTTGGTGAGGCAAAGATTGAGGATTTGAGCTCACAGCTGCAGACTCAGGCCGCGGAGCAATTCAAGGTGCCTAATCTCAGTAATGTGATACCAAAGCCTGAGCCTTCTGTCATTGCTCAGGATGATGAAGACGTGGATGAGACTGGCGTGGAGCCAAAAGACATAGAGTTGGTGATGACACAAGCAGGAGTGCCAAGATCAAAAGCCGTGAAAGCTCTCAAAGCTGCTGATGGGGATATTGTCTCTGCCATTATGGAGCTTACAAACTAGATGGTATTATTGAGTGTTCAACTTAAAGTTCTGTATTCTTCTCCATTTAGTATGACTTTGCTTCCCTTCTTGTTCTTTACATTGTGCATTAGCAATTTAGCATGCTAATCATCTTTCACTCATGGGTTGTGTTGTGATAAATATAGTAAAAAATTAACTTTTTCAGAGTGATCAGAAATGTGGTACTTCGCCATTTTCACTGGCAGTATAAGTACGTAGCTATTGTCATAGCTGAATTGCTATTGGTGTTTAATTTCTATTTTTCATTGTTTCCAGTGTCCGAAAAAGTAAAGTGCATTCTTTATTCGTTCTTCTCTGTTCTAAAAAGAAACGACTGCTTTTTTATGCATCGCTTTCCATGAACATCCATTTCTACGCAAGAAAACCTTTTTGGAGCTCTTCAGCTTGTATAATTTCAAATTTACTTTCCATTTTTGATATTTTGGGTTTATTTAGAATAAACAATATTTGTGTTGCAGCTGGTGTTAGAATTTTGCTTCTCTTATGCTATTAGGAAATCCACAGCTGCTCAGAAATTTATCATAACTTGCTAATTTATTTTTTAAGCGCAATATATAATTCTATAAATCTTTCACTAGTCAGTACTCTTGATTGGTTTCTAGCTTTTCCTTCTCGTACAGCTATTATCAAGTATCATTTTTGAGAAAATATCAATACAAATTACCCTGCACTACCATGGCCTCTTGAGGAGATTCTATGAAACTCAAGACTATGTTTGACCGGTATATAGTTAAAGACAGAAAAAGTATAGTCTATAGTCTGGGCACCTTAAAAAATTTATTTTTCTGTTTTGATTAGAGATTTGTTATGATTGTATGTGGTTTCCGCACTAATGTCCAATTGAAGGCGTTCCTAGTTAAAACATGAATTGGTTTAGCATCAAATTGTAGATGAAGTCTTAAATCTAGTAGGGAGTAATGTATCACCATTGAAACTCCAGTTCCAGTCAATTACATAAATTTCAGCTACTTTTTTAGTTGAAGGTAGGTTTTACTGGATTATCAATAATTCTGTCTACATTGTACTTCATACTCGACCGGTGAAAGTAGGGATTGCATCTAAGACAGAGTTCCAAATGTTCCTAGAGCCCACAATCAAAGCGAATACTTTCAGTCTCAGCTTAACATCGGTCAAAGTGGCTTTGGATTTCATTCTCAGCTTAACATCGGTCAAACTGGCTTTGGATTCCAATTTTAATGCAGTTATCTGAGCCTTGAGTTCTTTGGTGAAAACTCATCAAATAAGTTGCTCTTTGTCCAAGTCATGGTGTATGCGATTGTAACAAGAAAAACATTGTCTAGGGATCTAGGCAATAACGGATCATTATGCAATCAGAAGATATGAAGGACAAGAATTTACAATCGATGTATATTAGTTTGAAGACTAAAAGACAATTTGCACCTCAAACTTTATACCAACGTTGCCAAACTGAAAAAGGTGCCTAAGTATATCTCAAACTTTAATTTTTTATAGCAAAAAATATACTTTCGTCACTTAACCGGTCAAAAGTGGCCGGCTAAGTATGTAATACTTATTAAGAGGGGGTAATTTAGGTCAATTACTACAAAGGAAATAAAAAAAAGAGCCAAAAAGAACATAAATTCCTCTCTATCTCCTCTATGATACGATGTGGAATTTATGCTCTGATCTGCAGGACAACGGTTGTGTACCATCAATTGAATCTTTGAAGGCCATAGATCTTATAATTGAATCTTCTGTTGAAGTTATTGGTCGACGCGATGATGTCCCTTTGAAGGAAGTACAAAATCGAATTCACAGTGTTTCCTGTAATTGCAACACCAAAAGAGGTTGCGGACCAATTAACAAAACTCATCTACAATCGAATGAGGGATGCAACTTCCTCTTGAGAAGATGACTTACTGGCCATTTGGAAAGAGTGCGGTGATGGTCTAAAGGGTTGTATTGGTTTTGTTGTGCTTCCAATAGACAACTTCTCTGTTAGTCTTTGCAGACACCGGGCAGTATTATTTAGAGTGCTAGCCAATACAGTAGTTATATCATGTCGTATTGCTAAGGGATGCAAGGAGGAATCAAATGGGAGTGGAGATGTATGCATCCAATGAGAAGGAGCAAGCTATTGAGGGTTTGGAAATTAGTGCAAGAAACGAAAAGAATGATGGATTGATGCACAATTTCAATGACACTATCAGCATTATGGGAAGTAACGGATTGAGAACTAATTTCACCAGGAGCGCCATGGGGAAAACTTTTCTATTGCAAGAAGGGGATTGTGCTGAGAGCTTCAA
Organism: Hedera helix; assembly: GCA_947179155.2. NCBI lineage: Eukaryota > Viridiplantae > Streptophyta > Magnoliopsida > Apiales > Araliaceae > Hedera > Hedera helix. The sequence goes on from OX359283.1 coordinate 29,886,911, forward strand.
GGAGTTCAGTGCTAATAATATTCATGACACTTTCTGAATTCTTCTTTAAATGAGTAGTGTTCTTATGTTTGGTGGACAAATGTCTGTTATTAAGGTTGGAAAAATGGCGGGTCAATTTGCGAAGCTTAAGTCAAACGCATATGAGGAGAAAGATGTAATAAAATTGCCAAATTATAAAGGAGACAACATCAGTGGTGATGCTTTTGATGTGAAATCAAGAACTCCAGATCCTCATAGACTGGAAAGGGTTTATACTCAAGTTGTTGGTAGCAATCGTTTTAAATTCCTCACGATTTCATAAACTACGAAGTGGTGATGCTTTTGATGTATTATTGTATATGTTATCTTTAAAAAAGAAAGAGAGTTATTGTGGAATTTTTTAATTATCATTATAGGAACTGATCGTAGTAAAAGAATCATTGTTATACGTGGAGCTATATATCAAACATTTTTAGAGCCAAATCGTCGTTTACTGCAGAGGTACTTCAAAAAATAACTTAATTGAATTCTCTGTAGTGTTAAGTGAATTGTTGTTTGGTTCTTGAACTTGATTTGTTGGTTAGTATAACATTTTTTTAAAACTTATTTTTCTTATACAACTCTTTATCCATGATAATTTTCATCATTTTCAAAGTGGCCTTTCGGTTTTCCCTAATTGTTTATCACTAGTACCCTTGTGTTTCTTTCCCAGTATTGAACATATTTGCTTCACAACAGCCGATTGTGACAATTTGTTTGATTTTCTTAAGCTCATAATTTCTGAAGATTATAGCCCATAATTGTTTATCACAAGTACCAATGTTTTTTTATAGTGGTGATTGATGAAAGGTGGTGGTAACAATGGTGGATCGAGATGGTGGAATGATGGTGATTGGAATTTTTCTTTTCTTTTCCTAGTGATGAATTTGGAAAAAGACGATAAACAGTGATTGGTTTCTAATTGTTTAAAATAAGCTACCAAAATTATTCCTTTGTAATAAATATTACAGGCTTAGCCAGTTACTTTTGACCGATCAAGTAACAAAACTCACGAAAATGTGTTTTTTGTTATGAAAAACTGAAATTTGGGATGTACTTGACACTTTTTTTCAATTTGAGGTGCAAAAGTCAACATTAATATAAAGTTTGGGGTGCATAATGTCTTTTAGTCTAGTTTTAATAGGCTCACCATACTTTGGTCAACTGTTTCAGTACACCTATTAATTAAGGAATTCATAATGCAGCTTTAATCAGCCAGCATTCAATAAAATGCTATTCACTAGAACAAGTAACGCACCCATTAGTATCATAATAACTCTCATAACCGTCGAACATTAACTCGAAAAGGGAAGATGGGTCACTTGTGATAAGATGAAAAAAAGACCGCAAGTTGTGAAATATGTCAAAACCCAATTAACCATAAATGTAAGGCACAAATGCATGAGAACAAGTAAATCCCCATGATAAAATATTGAAATATAGGTAAAAAAGAAGCGGGTCAACCACACAAAGGACCTTTATTGTGCTTTGCTTTTATAAGCATACATCAATTTGGCAGACCCAATGGGAAACACTTTCTTTATCCAAGTTATTCAACTGGTTGGGGCAAGTACGGTCACAAAGGATGAAAGGAGGCAACCATATCAAATTTGACCAGCCTGTCAATTCAAAAGGCCATCCACAATATTCTCTATGGTGATTATTACCATGGCTGGTTGCTCAACTGCTTCCAGCTGTTCCGTTGTGGTAAGAATTGGAACGAGATGAACCAAAAGGCCACAAGAAAGACCATGGTTTCTTCCTTGGACGATTAGCGCTGCTGGTCTCCCTTCTGTTAGTATTTCTACTGCTGCTGTTTCGACTAGTGGAGGTGACCAGTGGTGTCACCTCCTGGCGGCAGACTGGGCATGAACTGCGTTGGACTAGCCATGGAACAATACAATCTGAGTGATATATATGGTCACAAGGCAATTTCCTAGCTTGAGACCCTATTTGAAATTTTTCTTTACAAACAGCACAGTGAGAATCAGAGCGAACATCTTTTTTCGAAATCTTAACTGTAGGCAATGCATCAATTGACGATCTGGAAGGTGGGAGAGGACCACGTCCATCATCACTAGTGAGCTGTTCGAAAAATTCTTCCACTCCAGGACCCACGAAATAATCACCGCCGTTTTCTCGCCTAAACCCAAGAACCTCATTGAAAAGATCAAGAAGGCCACCGTTGTTAGGCATCCTAACAGGCATATCACCACTGTATATAGGCCAGGGACCCCATAAGCTTCCATTTTCAGGCCCCGAATCTGATCTTGCTCTATTGTCAGAATTGCTGCTCCTTTGTCTTTGTGCCATGTACTGCCTCAGAAAATTTGACACAGCTTCCACGAGTCCAGGCTGCTGGTTCTGATTATCAGCATTCACGCTCGGTAAATCCTCAAGCTCTTGAACAAACCCTCCACAACAACTGGTACAAAGTCCATTTTGTTCTCCGAGAGTAACGGGATGCCTACAATTGTAACACCAATGGGTGGTCGCCCCACTTGACATCTTGCTCTCAAGTGCTTTCTCACCCTTAATTCTCTTATAACTGATACTTTGACATGATGGATAACAGTTCACGGGACAAACAACAATCCTTTACAAAATTGATCTGCAAAGAAAGTGTTTATGAACAATTATGTCATATCAAAGTGAACCCTCAATGTTAAAGCATTAGATACTACTCTATGGATTGAAATTACTTTGAAATAGGACAACAGCCAATGAAATTTCATGCTTTTATTCAAAATTCGAAGCGGAAAAACACCCATATCAAGATTTTGGCGACTGCTGCAGAGAGTAATCATACACGTAAAACACAACTTCCTTCGCATTCCAAAGGCTCACTAAGGCTAATTATTAAATCAACTGTGTGATCAAGAAATCAAAAGAAACCAAAAGGAGTACAAGTTTAGAAACCTTGACAAGTCGGTCCTAAAAATGATACTCCATTGCTCGACTTGGTAGAGCTTATTATCACTTTTCCTTTTTATATAATACAAGTTATCCTCTATCCAAGTTCGGACTAGTGTGTGAAAATAACTACGGGAGATTGAAAAGCTGCATGTAACTTAAGTTTCATAGAATTGGAAGCATATCTCTTTAAACAATATTTGAAAGTCCAGTACTAATTTTTTCAATTTAAAAAAAAAAAAAAAAAAACTGAAACCATTTGCATTTTGGTTGTAACTTGCAAGTCATATGGATGCATTAAGCTACTTGCAGAATAACAACAGCTAGGGGAATTTTTTTTTGAGAAAATTGAACAAATACCTGTGGATGATATTGAAATTTCATGATTTAAAAATTTGTGGTCAATTATACTGCTAAATCTGACCGGAGGTCCAACAAAAAATTAACTAAATGGATTACATTTTGTTATTTGATCCTAACAAATCAAGGTAGAACTACCTATTCCTTAATAAAGACAGCCAAACTTCGTCAATTATTTAGTTATCAAAGTAGTAATCTTAGGAATCAACAAAATCAGTGAAGATCCACTGAATCATAATGTATAATAAATTAGCCAAATTCAATCTTCAAATTATAGTATAAAGCAACAATCCCATCGATCCAAATCAAACACAAATATCCAATGCACATAGCATTAAAAAAAAAAAAAGGAAAACAAAAAGAATTAAAAAATGGCGGGGGATAGTATTGGTACCTCTAAAAATAGCTCCACAAGTGCGGAATTCATTCATATAAAGGGAAAATAAGAGAGATGCTAGGTTAAGATCGGAAATGGAGAAGAGAGATGAAAAGAGAAAGAGAAGGAGAAAGAAAGAGTGAGAGAGTGGTATATACTACTAAAACTAAACCGGGTGCGTAGCGTCTGTGTCACCGTGCGGGGATAGAGGCTGGCTTTCTGGGCTCCACGTGGTTGTATTATGGGCTCTTGAACGATCAGCCCACGTCCTTTTCATATCCATATATCTTTCCATACTTACTTGTATTAAATGCAAGACAACCTACTACTACTACTACAACTTTATTCTTCATATTATTATATTACTGTTAATTTAGAAACTCGATTCTATTTAAATAACTCAACTCAATTTAAGACCAACTTTTGAATTGGAAATTCATGATGTAGACGACTTGTTGTTGATTAAATTACAAAAATTTGAGTACAAGTTTCATTTAATTTTTTTCTTTTATTTTTTTGAGCTTAAACGTGTTCGAGGCCTATTTCTCATTATTTGTATGATCCTTTTTTTTGCATATATATTCCTTATTATTCCATTCACATGATTTACACTGGCAGCCCCACATCGTCTTTAATCTTCTTAATGATGGACCCTGACTAGTACAGTTCGTTTAACGCTTTCTTTCTTTCTTTCTTTCTGTATTATTAGTTGTATTACTTTTTTATTTTATGAAAAATATTTTAAGAACATATAAAATCCTTTCACAACTTTTCTCAGTCATCATGTCTACGATCTCTCAAAAGAATAAGTATAAATATTTAATATTTAAATTTTATATTTATTTTAATTATTAAAAAATAAAACATAATATTAAAATTTATATTTTATTTTATTTTGTTCTCATTCGGTGTTCTTTTTTCCAACTACTTTTGGTTTAAATATCATGCCTACCACACATACACCTACGTACGTACGAAATAACGTTTGAAAATGTTAATTTATTTTGTGAAAACAACTTATTTCCACATATATCTATGCAATTAATTTTTTTCTTCTGGATATTTAGCTTCTTATAAAGAAATGGCCAAAAAGAAAAAGTTAAAGTCAATCTTTATTTTTTGTTCTTTAACCATTGTCGCCGGTCTTCGTTTATTTAATAGCATTCTATCCAAGCCAGTTGTGTAACATGTGGTGATGAGCCATTGTCCCAGCAGTTTCCAACAACAGTAGGCCTTCAAATTAATCAACCTTCCTTCTTGTGTTAGAACAGAGAGTTAGAAATCCGATGGGTGACGTGATCTACGAGTACATACTGAAAAAACTCGACGATGCCATACAAGAAGCATCGTCGTCCGAGTTTCATTTAGCTGCCAAATTATTCTTGAGACCAACACTTTTCCAGCAGTTTACTGATTTGAAGGATTTGCTGCAAGCAAAACGTGATGACATTGCTGCTGCTGCTACTGCTGGGGCAGACGAGCCGAAAACTGCTGCTGCTACTGCTGGGGCAGACGAGCCGCAAACTGCTGCTGCTACTTCTACGGCAGACGAACCGAAAACTGCTGCTGATACTTCTGCTGCTGTAGATCAATCGAACGTTGGTGATCCTGCAAACTTACTCAGGGAACAGCTCTACTACATTAATAATGTATTGACCGAGTGGCAGATGATTACAAAGAAGCCTTTTTCAATCTCATATGAATCTATCACTTCTCTTACTAATCTTAGTCAAAGCTTGAAGAAGATCAAGCAGGACCTTACTTTGAAGAAGAACAAGGAGGACTCCATAAGGGATGAAGGAGGAAGTGATACACCAATCATTTCCAATTCCAATGTCGACGGAAATGGTATTGAACCAAGGACCTCTCCAAACATCTCTGAAGAGCCTCTGTATCGATGGAGTTCTCGATTCTTTGATGGGAAACAAGTACATGGGATTGAAGACAAAGTGTTGTCCATGGAAAGGCTGCTCGTTTTGCGTAGAGACAAAAATGATCCGTTCAAGGCTTTTGGGATTTTCGGAATGGATGGAATTGGAAAGACAACACTTTGCCAGTCCATTTTCAGCAGGCCTAAAGTCCAGGAGTATTTCCTCCCCAGAATTTGGGTATGTATGTCAAAACAAAAGGGTGAAGATTTCGTCGACGACCCTGGAAAAGAGATTGTCAAAAAAGAGATTGTCAAAAGAATGTTAATGTGTCTCGGACTCCATAACAAAATTATCGAGAAAACGGATGAAAGGCAGGGGCTTCGAGGGCTAATCTTCGCTCTTCGCTTACAATTAACGGGTAAGAGGTACTTGATTGTTCTTGACGATGCTTGGATTAGAGATGAATGGTTCAAGATGATGGATTCGAGTAACGAGGATGAGAATTTGGGCAGTGAGAAATTTGCTTATGGGTTGCCAAAGGGTTGTGGTGGGACTGTAATTGTCACGGGTAGAATGAAAGCAGTTGTGGAAAACATGGTTGGGGAGGAGCAAAATTTGCGTTGCCTAATGCCCTTTACGGACATGGAGACTTGCTGGAACATATTCCAAGATTCTGTGAAGAGAGATGGAATAGAATTCCCGAAGGAATTACATGAGCTAAAGGATGACATTGTGAAGAGATGTGCTGGCCTGCCGTTAGCTGCCAAAATGTTGGGGGACATTAAGCATCAACAAATTATCCAGAGTGCTAAAGCTAATCAAGCGGGAGCAGCGCGGCAGGAAGCATAATTAATAGGAGGAGATCAAGAGCAAGTAAAAGTGATTTTTAAATATGTGATTGATGTTCCTTGTCGCTTGTGATTTTTCATTTTCAACATGGTGTTTGCCTAATTGTAGTTCCTCTGTATGTTTGTTGTTTACTTTTCTTCAGTTTTTGTTTTCAGTAGTTGCATTAGTTATGGACTAAGAAGAGAATGGACATGGGCCATTTTAGTTTCTCCATTCCTAATCAAATTGCAAATACACAACTTCTGAGCTGATAACAAAAGGGTAGAAAGTCAATGTTAACATTTTGAGCCTAAAGAATGGTTGATGGATTGGTAATTTGGCATCATATTTTACTAACCGAAAATGAAAATTTCTGAGCTAGAATATTATAATATTGCAAGTTTAAAATAAGAGAAATATTTAATGTAAAACAAATTAAACTCAAAATTGAGATAAGTCATTAAAAATTATAACATAATAAATTTAATAAAGAATAGTACTTTTTAGATAAATTCGTTTGACCATATATATTCCCATTTTTATGTTCTCTCAGTTTCAAAAAAATAAAATTTCAATTGGATTTTATTTTAGTCAATTTACAAAATTTATAAGTTTAAAATTAATTTGAATTTATTTAAGTGAAAATTACTAAACACTAAATAAGTTTCTAAATTACTACTTATTAAATGTTGTTTTTGAATTTTAAAAAAATTATGATTTTTAAATTTAAGCATTTATAAATGACTAAAATAAATTTTGCAATCCAAAATTCGTAGGGTAATTGAAATGCATCCCGATCTATTATATATATTAAAACACAGTACACTTCAATCACAGGTTGTCATGTGTCATGCTCACATTAACTCAACTTCCCACCAACATTTATTAAATTAAAATAATTCTAAATTGATATTATCCAATAATTTAATTTTAAAATTGTTTTATTATCCAATTTTTGCATTTAACTCTGACACATAAATATATGATATCATTTAATAATTTAATTTTTAATTTTTTTATTTATAAATAATTTTCAGCCAAAATAATATATAATATTATTCCATAATTGGATTTTGAACTTTATTTACCGATAATTGTCACGCATAAATTTTTAATTTCTTATACAAAAAAATGTAACATTATCCCATAAATATGTCACACATACAAATTTAAACTGATTTTAGATTGCAACAATTTTAAATTGATATTATCTAATAATTTGGTTTTTGAATTATTTTATTATCTAATTTTTGCAAATAACTCTAACACATAAATATATGATATTATCCAATAATTTGAATTTTTAATTTTTTACAAATAATCCTCAGGCAAACAAATATGTAATATTATCCCATAATTGAGTTTTTGAACTTTATATACAGAAAATTTTCAAGCATAAATTTTTATATTTTTAAAAAAAATTCCTTAATCACAAAAAAACAAAAACTTTTTTCCATAAATACTAATCTAAACTGATATGTATTATATCTCAAAATAACGTCAATTTTAAATTGATATTATATCCCATAATTTCAGTTTGATATTATCTCAAATTAATGGGAAAATGATTTCACAATTTTTAATGATATATTTTTTTTAACAAAATGAATAATCATGTCGCAATGCGCGAGATTTTATCTAGTTATTAAATAAAATACACTTTTCGACAATTAAAACGATCAAAATACACTCTAAAATTCGTTTTAGCTCAACAAAATGCATTTCAAAATTTGTTGTGTTAAATAAATGTACTCTTAACTTCTTTTTTTGTTGCTAAATAAATGTATCCTCACTTTTGAACAATTAAAATATCAAAAAAAATATTAATACTCTCAGATATATTTTAAATATTTTAGTATAAATCTCAATAATCTTATAAATTTTAGGGGATCAAACTGTATTTTAATCTTTATAAATTAAATTCAAAAAATTTAAGATTAAACATTTACTTTGGACAATAAAAGCGGGAAATAGGAAAATAGTGGTGTCACTGACAGCCGATGCAACTTGTCGGAATCACAGTATGGCATGAATAGAAATATAATTAATCAATTGATAGTACTGGTAATTATGAGTTGGCAAGTCGTAAAGTGAAGGTCAACTTAGATGGGAGCATTTGAACTAATTCTGCGTCACTATGGTTGTCCCACATGACGTTCATAAAATATAATTTTATAATAAAAATTAATATTTTTATAAAAAAATTTAATATATTTATATAAAAAGTATTGTTAAAAATCTATAAAAATGATCAAAAATCATCGTTATAAATTTATAACGATAATTTATATATATAAATATTAAAAAAAATTGTGAAAATATTATTTTTTATAATGTAGAATTAATTATTGTTAAAAGAATGATAATGTTTGAATTATTATTATTATTAGTATAATAGAACTTATGAACCTTATTTAAAGGAGTTTTATCCATTTTGGGTTTATTATTGAGGATATAATATTATTTTTCATATTATATTATTTCCTTAATTACACATACCTTAATAACATAGATAACGACGAGGGTTACAAACCTGGGTTCCACACCCAATATCCAATAATATGCATTACCTAATGTTACCATAAGTAATGTGTGGAGGAGCAACTGACAATATAACGAGTAATTATTCGGTTTTGAAGTACAATCATATAGTATTTTAAATTAATTATATATTTTTTATTTTAATAAGTTTTTTTTTATTTTAATAGGTCTAAAATTATATACAGTGACACAATTAAAATAAAGAGATATAATTAACTTGAAATATTACGTGATTGTATTCCGAGACTACTGAATAATTTTTTATTTATAATTGGAAAAGTAAATTTATAAAAATTGGTAATAAAATGTATTTCAATTATTAGAAAGTGAGTTTTTGCACGAGAATCTGTGATGACTCCATATTTTAATAGTTGAGATAAATATAATATTTAATTTTGTTATTAATTTTTGTATATGTAGTATTAATGTCCTTTATAACCAGGATATCTGTTAATGTCGTTAAGTTTAATTCAAGACTAATTTTTGCATGACAAATGATGCACTAGATCAATGTTTAATTATATATCTAATGAGTGGATTTTTGACTTATTTAAGTTATATTATCTCTACTAATTAGAATGTCATTATTGTTTTGTGAAGTAAACAAACAAGCTTGGTCATGAATAGACCTGGCAAAAAGGTTCGGTTCGCGGGTCAGGCTGAGTTGGCCCAAAAAAATCGGGCTTTGGGTCTAAAAAATATAGCCTAAAAAAAATTGGGTCATTTTTTGTCCGGCCCGCGGGCTAAATTTTTTTTTTTTAATTTATATTGCTTGACATTGTTGACAAAAAAAAAAACTTAAAAACTGAATCAAATAGAAAATTATGAAGAATATAAAAAATAATGTGTTCTAATTGTAAATAATTACTGTTAATATTTATTTCAAATATAAAAAGCTAATCAGTTATGTATGCTTTTTCGTGGGTTGGAAAAAGAAATCACGACACACATAAAGAAAATTTCATGTCTTACTTAATATTTTAAATTATAAGTCATAATAAAAAATAATAAAAAAATTACACAAATGGCCCACGGGCCGGGCCGGGCTATAAGCATTTTGTAGCCCGCAAAAAACCGGACCATTTTTGACCCGACCCGTTTTGAGCCGTCCCGCCCGTTTGTCATGTCTAGCCATGAACATAAAATCATAAGTGTGTGCAAAATCATTCATTTAATGGATTGAAATTTAATATATATATATATATATATATATATATATATATATATATATTATTTTACCCTGAACAGTTGTATTACTTTATTGTGTGATACGATAAATTTACCTCCTTGTTGCGGAGTTTTTGACCATTTGCAATTGTGTCATAACTTCACAAATTCTTAACATAAAAAATAACAGTCAAAAAAAATTACAGCTTTATTATAATAAAGATAGGTATGAGTGTCCGTCAAATGGAAATCCAAAAAAATCTGTTCATAGAGTTGAAGGAAATAAGAATTCTGTTTGGTAAGCTTCTATCCCGTTGAGTGTGGGCTTGTGCAGTTAACTAGAGTAAGTTGTTATCCAAGGGGGAGGTCCACATTCATTGTGTAGCTTAACTCAAAAAAAAAAAAAATATGGACCGGTTTAAGAAAAATTATTCAATATTTCAGAAATAAATAAATGGTATAATTTTCTTTCTTACATAACAGTGAGGTCTCATCACTTGTGTACCTCGTTGTTATGTGAAAAAAAAATTATACTGTTCAGGGTCACCGAATAATTTATACCGATTAGTTCATCAATATTTTTCTATTTTATACATTATGTTATGGTTCTTTTTTTCTTTTACAGGGTCCCGGCTGGTGTAGCTATCTATAGTTGTGTTATGTGATTGCAGCTAAAAGTATGATTACAGCAGTAGCTGAAGCTTTATTTGAAAAATAAATCTTGTTCAATTACTAAATACATGATTATGCAATTGAAAGTGTAATTGTTATTAGGTTAAGATTGCAGTTACTGCAATCGAAATGGTGCGATATGACCAAAATAAAGTAATAATAATAATAAAAAATTAGTTAAATACTACTAATAATAAAATTAATGATAACAACCATAATAATAATAAGTTAATAACGACAATAATTATGATAATATGTGTGTACGTATGTGTTTTTAATAACAACAACAATCTCATATTAGGTGAGATAATCTTATGATTATTTTTTTTGTAAAATTATTAATCTCTTGTTTCAAAATATAAAGTTTTATTGACAATTTGAGTCAACTTAAGAAATTTTCAAACTCAAAATTTTAACATATATATTTTTTTAATTTTAGTAAATACAGTAACAAATATTGAAAATTAACTAAAAAGTAATACTAATTGGAATATTAATTATCTTATAATTTACAATAAATTATTTCAATTTTAAAAGTGAAAATGCCTTAAATTATTTTTCAAACAATCAGATAGAATATTACTACTTTTTTTGACTCCAAGTAAATCATACTTTTAGTTCTGTATAAATAGATAGATGGATTAATCTATATTATAAAGGGAAAGCAAGTAGTTGGATTTTTGGTGTCCTCACTCTCACTTTAATATATAGTTTGAAATTAGTCATTTTAGTTTCCTAATTTTTTTCTCCCACCCCTATCCATGGTTCCTAATTTCTGTCCCCTGCTTATTCTTTTTTTCAATTGGACACACACAGGTGTATGCTACTGAACTAGAGAAGAGCGGTTAATTTTGGACTATTTGGTTTCTAATATTTTTTTTTACTTTTTTTATCTTAATTTTTTTTAAAAATTATCTATCACATCCTAATTTCTCTCGCCCACTACCTACTAAATTTATTATTTATTTTTTTAATTTGCACACAAGCCAGGTAACTAGTTTTCATTAAGTCCATATTAAATGATTGTTTAGGAATACGATATTTTATTATTAAAATAAAATTATAATCCTAAAGACTTGGAATATAGGCTTGAAATGATGTAGCTTTTTCTCATCTTTTCTTCTTCTATTTATTTTCCTTCCTCTTTTCTTCTTTTTTTCTTTCTTGGTTCTTTTTCTTTTATCTTTTTATTCTTTTGCTTTTATCTTGTGTCTTTCCTTGTAAGACTGTCAAATGATATCTTATTTTCTACGTTTTAGAGATTATTTTTCCCCCCCCCAAATTGTTCTCAGGCCCAAATTTGAATTGACAACAATAAAGTTTTTCAGATTTTGGTGGGGTTATCACGACGGCCTATTGTTCATGTTGAAAAATTGCGAAAATTTATATATTCTATTATTATTTGTGAAATATAATTTATTTTGAAAATATCTTTGGTGTCTATTAGTTGATCCTACAATTGAGCCTTTTTCAGATTACTTGTTATTTGTTTGAAATTATTACTATTTCATTCTTTTTTTTTTTGTTATCTTTCATCTTTTATAATAAATTATAATTTTAATATATTTCAGTCGTATAAATTATTTGATCAAAATATAAATATAAATTCAACGGATATTTTTATTATGAAATTCAAGCGATTTATTTAACTTTTAAAAAATAATAAATTTTATAATTAGTAGTACAATTTATAATTTTTATTATTGCCTTTTTTGAAACTAAAATCAATTCGTGTCTATTTTGAGTTCAAAAATATTTTAAGTTAATTTTAAAATATTAATATTTAGCTTATACTTTTAGAACTAAAAGAATATAAAATAAAAAAAATAAAAAATAAAAGAAATGTAATACAGAAGAAGCCAACTCCTTCCATTATATTTGGGATACCACAAGAAGTTAGTGAAAGCGGTCAAATTTAATTAACACCAATGAATCATATGAACGTATTCTCACTTAATACGTTAGGCATCGGCCTTTTTATCACGTTGGTCTCAAGGAAAGATTATTCCCCAACTTTGGTTTCATTAATATATCATTTTTTATAAATGAAATTTTTTAAGTATTATTACGTAATGTCTTAAATTAATCACATGTTATTATTTTAATATATATAGTAGATCTTTTATATTTAGATTTATTATAATACTAAAATAATAGTATATAATTAATTTGAAACACTACGTAATAATATTCCAAAAATATTAAATAATTTTTTTTAAAAAAAATTATTCCCTAAGTTTTGTTTCATAATATATCATTTTTTATAACTTTGTTCTCGAGAATTAGTTGGTTCATTAGAGCGGGACCTACGTTTATATATACTTTAATCGCTTTACTTCCCAAAACAAATTTTTGGCTAGAATGGGACCTACATTTTCTTACCTTAATATGTGCACTTTAAAAAATAAACTTTAATAAATTATTGCCTAGCACAGGATCTACATTAGTATGCTGTTGTTGGCTTGGAAAATAATAAAACAAAGGGCAAGTTTAGTAATCCCTCCATTTTTATTTATTTTACGTTATAGAGAGTAAATTTTATTTTTATTTATATAATGTTTATAAATTTTTAGGAAATATTAATTATATTATTTTTTAAATTATCCCTAAATATTTAATTAATACTTTTCTTAATTTGATTATATGTTTTTAAGGTTATTTTTTTCCTCTGTTTAATATCTTACTCGTGTACCGTCTTTCTCTCACTTATAATTCCTATATTTACTTTGTTCTTTAACAGTATCTGTCTCTCATCTTTATCACCTATAATTTAGCTTTTCAGGGCTAAGGTATTTTCGATAATACATAGTAATTGTAGTGGAGTAATTATTGGAGCAATTAACTTCTTTAATAATTATGCAAAATTCCAAACATCAAATAATTAAGAATGGAGCGTAAATTTTTTGAATTTTAAAATTATTTAAATTTAAATTTAATAAAATATTATAATTATAATTATAATTAATAATATTATTAGATAATTTACAATATCATTATATTAATTAATAATAATCTTTTATTTAGAACGGAAGAAATACAATAAAAAAATTTTGGGACAAAAGAATGATTAACGATATATTCCTTATACTAATCATTAAATAAATAACATATTTTGATTCTTTTTATTAGGATACGAAATCCCCGTATGATAAAAAAGTATTTATAATTTTATATGAGGGATTGTTATTATGACAAGGATATATCATGTAGATTTATAGGGTCCTCTAACATATTCGAGGCTCATTTATTATTTAATGAGTAATATTTTGTGAAACAATATTGTTAGGGATTTAAAAAAATTTATCTCAAATAAATGAAGGAGTTAATAACATGTATGCTATCATAAGTTTACATAATAAATAGAACGAATACCAAAGTAATACATTTGAAGCGTAATCCTTTAGTGCGGAAAAACTCGTATTGTCAGAAGTTAAATCCAAACCCAAACGGCGTTTCCAAACTACGATTCTTGCGAGATGAGAACGGAGAACAAATTCACGATCCGTCACAATTTGAGAATTCAATTGTAATGTTTAGAACTCTGTATCTTTTGGCTTTTAATCACTATATTGTATGTGAAGAGTAATGATAATAGGATTCAGATGCACTGGGGGTAGTGGGTTTTATAGGTGTAGTGGTTTAACCCACTCTCTATAAAATCTCCAACCACTCAGTCAATTTAACGTTACAATTATAACGTTATAATAATAATGTTAAAAAACTGAGTCTTAATAGTCATGTGATTAACCTCCAAATGGGTTGGACCCTCAATGGGTGCCCCATTTGGATACCCAAGATCCAATATATCCCACTTGTCCATGGCGGAGACGACGTAATCATCATATCTATCAAAATTATCTTAAACCAAAATAACGTGTATCCATATTTGCCGGATCGTTTGACTGTTGAGTTTACCTGCAACGCGAGAGCTCTACACCAAACTCGTTGGGGCTAACATAGAGGCATCTACCCTTTAAAGAAAACAGTGCGAGAGTTCTCACGTCAAACTCAACTAGTTCACGTAGAGACTACAATCTATAAACTTATAGTACCCCAGACACATTTGAATTTCACTAGGTTAAGTATCTTTAATCCCTCAAAGAGTCATACTTAACCACCTTTGGGCCCAAGTCCATTTCGTATCTTACTTATTACTATATCGTTATTGAAGCGCTATAGTTGTCGACAATAAGTGCAGAACGAGGTGAAATCAAATCATCTTCTCTTTGCCTTAATACTATTCAGATATGAATCAACTGCTTTCCCATAATCGGTTATTAGAGTCTCATCAATCCTGACCTTAGGAATTGAAACCAAAGTAGCAACACTAATCTATATCTTTATAATATAGTCAAAGATCACAAAGAGTACTTGATGTAGGAATAAAGATTTTGTCCTACAGGACTCACATGGTGAGAAAACAGGGATTCATTCTCTCACCTTCTTTACATGGTCGTTAAGAACATATAACACTCTCACAACATACTATTATTCTATAGCCTTGTTGTGCGGACCTTAGTTTAGTCATTCTCAGAGTGTCTAACTCGAACATTTCAAATTGTTCGCTTATTAAAGCGCCATATTTGAAATTTCGCGTCCGGTTATCATGTTATGACAGACAATCTAATCTATATGAGCATATGTCCTATGGTCATGCCGTACGGATCTTAGTTCAATCGCTTTACAAGCGCCTAACTCGAATTTTCATATTGTTCGCTTTCCCAAGCGCTAACTCTGAACTTCACATCTGGCTATCAGTACAGGTTAATATAGATGGTGGGGCATACTATATTCGGTTAATCCAAATTAACCTCATCTTGGTCTATGCCAAGGCGACATAATATTTCATATTGCTCGCTAGCAAGCGTCAATTGATTGTTATCCAAAACATCAAAAAATCGCTACTCAAAGCACCAATATGAACTGTCTCAACCTTGTTCGCTCTTCAAAGTGTCAAGGGTGATTGCTCGTGTGAGTGAGTCAATCAACCTGTTGACATATATTTAGTGTGTGCATATCCAATATGCATAATAACTGTGTGAATTATTAATATTTATCATAAGCACTAAAATAACACAATCATAAGTGGGGATAAATTAATCTCGCATAAATGATAAATATCTCGATACAATAATGAATATCTCTAATACAAGCCAAATAATGAGTGATATACAACAAACCAGGAAAATACATCAAACCCTGCGAAGTCTTAACGAACTAACATGCCTACAAAAAGCATCTCTCGGTATTGGCTTCATCAAGAGATCTGCTACCATAAGGTCAGTGAACATGTACTCCAATATCATCTCATTATTTGTTATGTTCTCTCTAATGAAGTTCATCCTCAAGTCAATGTGCTTCGTCTTGCTATAATATTTAGGGTCCTTCGTGTAACCTAGGGTCGCTGTGCTATTACAGTAAACAGTCACAGGATCCAAAGCATGAGAGACAACTCCAAGATCCTCAAAGAATCTCCTCAACCACATGGCTTTCTGAACAGTTGATGTACATGCTACAAACTCCAATTATATCGTCGAAAGAGCAACGCAAGTCTGTTTTTTGCTACACCAAGTGATGGCACCATGATGTAGCAAAAATGCATATCTTGAGATCGACTTGCACACCCCTTGGTTACCTCCCCAACTAGCATCGGAGTAACCAATCAATCGCATGTTCGGTCTTCCATAGCACAACATGTAGTTCAAATTACCTTTCAAATATCGCAAGATCCTCTGGATTGCCCTCCAATGAACAATTTCAGGGTTTGATTGATAACGACCGAGATAACCGATTGCATATGCTATATCAAGGCGAGTACACACAACTGCATACATTAGTTTTTCTATAGCACTGACATATGGGTAGTGGGACATTTTCTCAATTTCCTCGGGAGAATTAGGGCATTGCTCGGGTCCAATGACATCACCTTTAGTGATAGGAGTGTCTGTGGGTTTGTAGTTGATCATTTAAAATTGCTCCAGAATCTTCTTATGGTAAGTCTCTTGAGACTAACCAAGAAATTTTCTTGAGCGATCTTTATAGATCTTAACTCCAAGAACATAAGTTGCTTCCTCCATATCCTTCATCTCAAAGTTGGAGGACAACCACCCTTTAGTGGTAAAAATCATCTCCTTATTATTCTCAGCTAATAGGATATCGTTGACATACATCGATTAGATAAGGAATTTATCTTTGGACCGTTTGATATACATACAATGGTCTTCCTCAATCATCGTAAACCTAACACAAATGATGGCTCGATGGAATCTCAGATACCGTTGCCTGAATGCCTGTTTCAAATCATAAATAGAATGTTTGAGCTTGCAGGCTTTGCGCTCTTATCCTTCTATGATGAAACCTTCTGGCTGACTCCTCAGCTAAATCTCCATTAAGAAAAGTTGTCTTAACGTCCATTTGATATAACTCCAGATCCAAATGCGCGACAATCGCTAAGATGAGGCGAATTGAGGCAAACGTCACAATTGTTTAGAAGGTTTCCTCGTAATTAATTCCCTCTTGCTCGGTGTAACCCTTGGTTACAAGACGAGCTTTGTATCGATCTATGGAACCATCCGCCTTGCGCTTGAATTTAAGAACCCACTTGTTCCCAATAGCCTTTCACCCTGATGGAAGGTCAACCAAGTCCCAGACTTGATTAGTTCTCATAAATTTCATCTCATATTTCATTGCAGTCATCCGCTTATCACTTGCAACAGATGATAAAGCATCTCGATAAGATCGAGGTTCCTCATCATCCTGCGCATTGGCCAGAAAGACATTCCCCTCAATCTCAAAAAGACGACGTGGAATGTTACCCCCTTTGACTTCTACGCATTTGAGGAACATGAGACTCTTCATTTGATAGAAGAGAACTGTTTGAAGACATGTCACTCCCACTATCTACAAGAGCCTGAGGAATAGCCTCATCGAACTCTACTGTACGAGCTGGGGTGCCCAAATCTTCTTCCATCTCATAAAAGTTCATCTATTTTCTCACATCAACTCTGTTAGAAAAATCCATCTCAAGGAAATCCGCATCTCGTGACTCTATCTTCGATACAGTCCCATCAGCATGCTCTCCAACAAACACATAGTCTTTGGAGTGTTCAGAATATCTTACAAAGATACACTAATTACCCATCGGACACAATTTCTCATGTTCATGAGAAGTGTTGTGCACATAAGCTTCTAAGCCCCAAGGCCGCATATGGCCCAATTCGGGCTTTCTGCCTGTCCATAATTCATATGAGGTGGATTGAACCGATTTCGAAGGCACACGATTAAGTATATATGTCACAGTTAACAATGCATCACCCCAATAGGAGATTGGCAAATTTATTTGCGCCATCATAGACCTAACCATGTCTAATAATGTCCGATTTCTCCTCTCCGCCACACCATTTTGTTCCGAAGTTATAAAGATTGTCAGTTTCCTGATTATCCCTCTTTCCTCACACACTTCCTTGAACTGATCGGACAGATACTCGCGGTCTCGGTCAGTTCGAAGTGCCTTAACACTTTTATTCAACTGTTTCTCAACCTCAATCAAATAACGTCTAAAGCATTCTAATGCTTCAGACTTATGAGAGATCAAAAAAGTGTATCCGAAGCGCGTATAGTCATTTATCATTATGAGAAAGTAGGATCGTCCATGCCTTTCTTTCACATTTATAGGGCCACAGATGCCTGAGTGAATGACTTTAGCGAGTGGTTTTCTGCTAGACAATGTGCATAAGTGGGTAGATTGACTTTTGCAAGTGGGCCTAAAAGACCTCCTCGAGCTAACCTAGTCATTTTATCTTGTCCAATATGGCCTAATCTAGTATGCCATTGAATTGAACTAACATTATCATTCTCTACAAGCAAGTAATAGAAATCATTTCTATTAATGCTAGAATCAACAGTATCCAAAACTATTATTAATAAAATTATATCTAAAAATATTCGTCTCATGCGAAATTATTACAATATTATTTTCAAAACTAACAGAATAGTTTAAACGAAATACTGACAAAATAGGAAATAAATTTTGTTGAATATTCGATGCATAAAGTACATCATGTAGAGTCAATGCAGAACCTTCTCGCATTTCTATTTTGTAAGTGCCAATACCTAGCTTTTATGCATGTTATTAATATTCACGTTGACGTGAAGCGCCTTAATACTATATCAAAGAAATATCTACTATATGAAGATATAAAATTTAAGCATATTAAAAGTCATGGCTGTCTACTCTTTCCGAAATTGTTCCAGCAGGTTGCATATGAAATATGCATGGTTCGAGTGTTTTAATTGACTACTGTGCTTGATTGTTTTACCTTCTTATAGCTCGAATTATATATTGAAAATCATTTCACATGTCACTTTTGCAGATAACCAACATCATTTGAAAGAAACTGGTGAATGATTTCTTGCAAAAGAAATTCGAAAAGTTACTGTATTTGGAAGCTGAAGGCCTGGTGTAGAAGCAGTCAGTTTGACCCTAATTGGACAGGTTTAGAGAAAGGAAAAAAAATAAAATTCTATAGGGTGGTTAGGTTTGGTATGGTATGGTATTTGTAATTCTTTTTATTTATTTATTATTATTATCAAAATTATTAATAATTTTTATTTTATTTTATTTTATTTTAAGATTGGTCATCTATGAAATAATGTTATTATATGATTTTCTTCCCTTTTAACATGACGAATTCATCTCTTTTCGGTTCTTCATTTATTTTGCTGATTTAAACTTGTCTTGGCCGCATGTTGTAGTTGGGGGTCGTCAGGTTGGGTCTAAGGGTCATCCATCCCATGCCACGCCCAACCCAACCGTTATAAAATGTCACTTGTATATCCTTGATCTGGTAAATTATAAGCACTTTTATTCACTCCCCTGTTCTATAAAAAATAATTTTATTTTTTGTATAATATATAAATTTAGTATATTTTAATTATATTTCTATATTTAAATTTATTAAATACTTATTTTTTTGATGGTGAGATGATAGATCGTAAACTTGAGGATAAACATAAATGAAAATGAGATTTATTATTATTTATTTATTTTATGAAATTGGACTCTTTAATTTTTAGGGCGGAAGGAATATTACTTTTTTCTTTCAAGAGAAAAATTAAGTATTTTTAATTAAAATGTATCGTTAGAACTAAATGGTAATAGAGTAGATTTTTAAAAAAAAATTTAATTGAAAAAGTGCTCAAAGGTGATAAGATTTTGGTTGGTTTGCCAGAGTCATGGGGATATGGCTCTCCCCAAAAAATCTTTTCCGCCAAAACGTTAAAATTTACGCAAATTAACATTAAGCCGGCCGACGTCGTTTCAGTCCAATCCCCGAAAACAAAAAGAAGATTTACACCCTCCGGTTCCAAATGTAGGAGGAAAGTTGGACAAATTCTCCAAGTAATAATTAGGCTTTATCGAAAAATAACAAACCAGAGCCTTTTGGGCAGTTTCTTTGTGGACAAAAACAAGGTATCTATTTATCTATATGTTGAAAAATGACAACATAAAAAAAAATGGTGAATTTATCTGTGTATCAAAGAAGATCATCTGATCATATGTCAAGCATAGGCAGACAACCCCCAAAGCTATCGAAAACATAGAGAGTTACAAACCAAGAACTTGCTCGACTTTGTTTTCATCCCCACTCCACTAGATTCTCCTGTCTTCTTTAGTAACTTCTCAAACTTAAAAAGGGAATTGGACAAAAATGTCAAGGACAGAGGAACAATAAAATGTTTCGGAATTATAATATCAATATTGACTTTTGAAAAGTCATTTTCAAACTCAAAATTGACATGATTCATTTAAGTTTTGAAAACAATAAATATTACGACTAGAAGTACTTTTTAGATAGTTTATGATATTCATAATTGTATTGACATAAATTCATGTCAATTTTGAGTTTGAAATTGAATTTCAAAAGCCAATATTGATGCTATAACTCGGGAGGGACGGAGGGAGTTCTATATATACACCCCTCTAAAATACCCATCAAGCTCTCTCTTGTTTAGCACTTAAAACTCCTCTATGTTTCTTGGTTTCACAGTTACATTCTTTCTTTTATAGCCTTCTTCAGAGTAATAAGAAATTCATCATTCTGTACTTCTTTTCAGTTCAATTCCATTTTGATGCATTGTATTCATTCAAATATTTAACCATTTATTCATTTGGTTATGTTGTTGGTTTTTGGAATGTAGATTTCCTTAATCTGTAGAAAAAATGTTATCAAGAGCTCAAAGGGTGCTGGTGATTCAAGATGCATCAACAGAGCTTTCTGTACATGCAATCAGATGGGCAGTGCATGACTTGCGCCTTCAGCCTGGTGATAAGATTAAGCTTCTTCGAGTTGTTCAGCTGTTTAGGACTACTGCTAATACATCATCTTTCTGCTGTGGGATGCTATGTAAGAAAGAATTGTTTTTTCAAAAATGGGAAAAAAGAAGATTAGACTGTTAAAAAAAATTTGTCCCCTGCTTTTGTTTTTCCTTTAATATTGTGATTCTGTTTAATAATAATATCATATTTAATATGATCAGTTGGATACAAGAGTAGATTGCATTCCAGTGTAACAATTTTGAAGAGACAAGAAAGTATCGAGAAAGAGATTGCAAAGAAGGTAGATGAGTATGAAAAAAATGATGAGATCAAGGACATTCTAAAGCAGATGAAACTGCAACAGGTCATGATTACTTTTTTTTAATTTTTATTTATCTCATTGTCATAAACCTTATTCTTGTGCCTGTATGTCAAAGAGAAAGGAAAGGTAAAATTGTCTTCTTTTTTACTACATGAATTTTAGGAATTGCTTTAACTGCATAAAAATGAGATGTTAAGAGCCAATTTCTACAGCCAAACAATAGCTGTGGAAATAACTACACAGCAGTTATGAAAACCTTGAAAAACTCCTTCCCGTTGAATGATATTTTTCATGTAATATAGATTGAGATCGAGAGCGTAGTTGAAGCAGGCCACTCAATGAAAGAGGTTACAGTACAAGCTGCCAAGAATTTGGCTGCAACATGCGTGATCTTCGACAGGTCAGTTATAATTCCTATTATGTTATATAAGACAATCAATTTATAATTCCTATGATAAAGATACCGATTTATGTGATCAAGGGACAAGGCATAGTATATCTTTTTATCATTTTTTGATACATTTTTTATATTAATATAGTCTCCTGTGAATCAGAGCAACATACTCTGCTTCATTAAGAGATATTCACAACTAAGAGCGACTTGAAAAGAATTGTTGTCTATAGAGCTTTACTGTCTATTGAAGTTGTTATTAATATTGAAATGTTCTAAAAAGAAAAAGTTTTTTGTGTGGGAATATCCAAAAGAAGTGCATAAAGGGCAATAGTATGGCATCTAACTTGTGTCTAATTGATAATAATTGGTCTGATAAAGAAGACTCTAAAATGACATGAAGTTGTTACTGTTCAAGTTTACTTGTGATTATACTGATTGAAGTTAGAAGGTGTTCACCGAGCAGTATCACAGAAATTGGACAATAAAAAAGGAAAGGCCTATGAATCTATGATCAAATCTTAACCAAAACCCTTCCTCCATTTAGTGGATATTCTCTGAATGATAGTTGAATTCGTGATATTCTTCAATTTTGTACAAATTCAACTGATATTTCATATTCTCCTTCTTGATATAAAACAGGAAACTAAAGAAAGATCAGAAATATATTATGGACAATCTCACATGTGGGATATTGAGAATGAAGCATGATAGAGGTATTGAATGCGTTAGAGCACCAAACACAGAAGAAATTGAAGAAATGCCCCCCGACAGAGGCCACATAAGCCGTCTATTTATCAGTAAGTTACCAGAACTTACAAACAAAAAAACAAGTTCCATACATTATAACTTTAAGATAAATGAACTGGAAAATTGACATGTGAAACATGCAGGGGAACAGCAAGAGGTAGTACAATTTCAGAACTCCATCTGCTCAGTGTGCATGAACATAAGGCCAAAGGTTGGAATTGTAAGGGAATTCACTTACGGTGAACTGCAATTTGGTACGAGTGGATTTTCCGAACAAAATCTATTATCTCACAATCGCAAGGTATTCTACAGAGGGATTCTAAGTAATGGAATGAAGATTGTTGTTAGGAGACGTGTATTAGAAACCCTTAGTGAAATGGAATTCAAGTCTCGAGTTCAATTGCTTGGAAAGGCTAGACATGAAAATGTGGCGGTCCTATTAGGATCATCTTCAGAAGGGCCTGAAAGATTGCTAGTTTACGAGTATGTCTGCAATGGATCGCTAAATGCACATCTATCAAGTAAGAAACACTTTTTTTTATTTATATGTTGCACATAATGTTGGTTTTAATTAATTGGTGTATAAAAATGAAGATTGAACAACATTATTAATCTTTTTAACTAATTGATGCAGAAAGAAGTAGAGAACTAACATGGGAAAGAAGAATGAAAATAGCAATGGGATCTGCAAGAGGATTACAATATCTTCATAGCAAAAGCTTTTATGGAAGTATGAGGCCAAACAACATTTTGATTACACATGACTATGAGCCTCTGGTAAGATCAATCTTATTATATTATAAATTGTTTTCGACCAGAATATAAAACTAAGGCTGAATAACAAATTTTCTGGGGAAAAAATAACCTCTTATGTGGCATGGATACAGCTAACAAACTTTGGAATCACAAGAAATCAATACGAGGGCTCGGATCACTATTTAAAAACCGGGGTCTTGAAGACTTTTGAGTACTTAGCACCAGAATATGAACAAACTGGGATTGATTCAAGCAAAACTGATGTTTATTCATTTGGGGTGGTTCTTCTGGAACTGATCACGGGTAGAAAGACTATACAAGAGACGCATGGAAGAAGCTTTTTAAGATGGGTAACAAATACTACAACTTATCCCTCTTAATTTTAGCAAACAATATTTATCAAAGTCTGTAATATATATCACCATAGTTTTTGATGAAGCTTGCTTTAATTATGTCTTGTGCACAATTTCGTTTTGCTTTTTCTAATAGGCAAAACCACTCTTAAGAGAAAAATACTATGGAGATTTAATCGACCCTGCAGTACTAGACTCGCATGATCTTCACCAATTCTTATGGATGGTTCGTTTGGCAGAAAAATGTCTCAGCAGTGATCCTTACAAAAGATACTCGATAGAAAAGGTATCGCATGCAGTTTATAGTTGAAAGACCAACAAAACTCTCAATATACATGACAAAATTCTTCTGTAGTAGTATGAAATTAGTATATAGGTCCTATTAGGAAATTATGCCCCACTAGTTTAGTCAATTCGTGTAATATTATTCTCGATGCTCATTCATATGACCATATTTCATACTCCATGTTCCATGTTTGAAAACTTTTAATTCAAGCAAGGCACAAAATACATGCTATAGTATAAATTTCTTGTTGCAGATCTCATATATATATATATATATATATATATGCACTTGTCCTTACACGACCATACTTTTGTTTGCTTATGATTGATTTATAACACAAACAGGTGGTGAGTTCTCTGGCACACATAATGCAAGGTTCCAACATTGAAGACTACTCTCCGCCAGAATCTGAAATTGAACCGATCACGAGGTGACTAGATTATGACGAAATGGAATCAAAGAAAAAGGATATAATCAGCACCAGATTTCAGATGAGATGAATTTCCCTCAAGTTATTAGTCATAATTTAGCAATGTTATAAAACTATGAGCTTGTGAAACACTATTTAATTTTTCCTTTTGAACAGCAATGTAAGTAAAACTCGAAACTTTTTCTTCAGTAAAGCAAAGTACTGCTGGGAGATTGCAGCATAATTGTTGATTTACAAACAGTGGTTTATACAACATTTATTAATTTTATTTACTGAATATTAATAATTAGAATAATATTGTAATTACTAGTATTTTTATAACAATTTATATTATAGTAATTATATTAGTTAAATAAATTTATATCAATTTAAAATATAAATTTATATACAGTAAAGTTGAGATATGTTAGTATATATATAGTAATACTATACATTAATACTTCATTCGTTTTAAATTAGAGATACATTTGTGAAATACCAACTTTTAAGAAGAGTTTTTTTTTAAAAAAAAAAAATTGTCCATAGCTTTTGCTAAAAATATAATAGTGTGCCACCATAGTACTTAATCTACCTAAAACATATAAGTAATTACGTATTAAAAACTTTATATCATTTTATAATTTAGAAATAAAAATATATCTTTAAATTTTATAACTGATAAAATTATCAATATGTCTCTAATCTAAAAATTTATATGTAAATACATTTTTAAAACAATGTATCTCTAATTTAAAATATCAAACTTTGTTAAAAAAAAATACAAGTTATAGACAGACACAACATGGATTTAAAAAAATTATTCAATGGTCTTGGGACAACGTCACATGGTGTTTTAGGTCAATGAAATCTCTCTATTTTGGTATTGTTTCACTAGTTGCAGTTATGGTCCCACTGAAATAGAGAGAATTCATTGAT
Source organism: Hedera helix (assembly GCA_947179155.2). Taxonomy (NCBI): domain Eukaryota; kingdom Viridiplantae; phylum Streptophyta; class Magnoliopsida; order Apiales; family Araliaceae; genus Hedera; species Hedera helix. Next base: position 29,912,178 of record OX359283.1, read on the forward strand.
TTAGAATACCACGTGAATTTATCTCTTATGGATCTGATCTATTTTAGCAACAGATTAAAGCAGAAAATTAATTAAAAGCTGAAAAGAAACTTTATTTTCTTTCCCTTTTTGATCTGTCGTCTCTATCCTTAATTTTCTTGTATTTACACGGATGGCACAATATAAGATTTCCTCTACTAACTAGTTTCTTTTGCCTTTTATTACTAGCTAGCTACTCTTTTCACGTATTATATTTTTGCTTTTTCCAAGGATGATACATTCACCGATCATAGAATTTAAATGAAAAAAAAATTAGTCAAAAATGTGCAAATTAAAACAATTATAATAGTGACTTATAGTGCCAATTGCACTTAGTCACTATTCATTATTATTGAGCGTTGAAAATTTAAATACATGTTTTTTTAATAAATATAATAAATTTTTTTAATTTTACAAAATTAATATAAATATTTTAAAATTAAAATAATTCACTTAATTTTTCAAAATATTAATACAGTAATTAGCCTCCAGAATGTTAAAAACCTCAAGCCAAAAACATGCATTATAATGCATGTTAAACGCCATTAACCTGTAGAAGCTGGGAGGAGAGAGATAAAGAAGGAAGCCGAGCCAGCCGGGTATATCTTGTGAAACAAGGTTGGTGGTATCGGTCGTGGGAATAAACATAGAGCTTTCGGTGTAATCATCATCAAAGATCCTCTCTCATCTCATCTCATCTCATCTCATCTCAGCTCAGCTGATCTTATCTCATACAATTAAATTAAATAGATAAGTATACGTAACATTTATATCGATGCGTCACTCAATCGTCATGCCACGCTATAGGATGACTTCATTGCTGACGGTGGTCCCAGGCTCTTTATTTTGTACGACTACCCGGCCCGGCGGTTGCTGTGTCCAAAATCTCTTATATTTAATTCGTTAAAAATGCAATACAACAATAAGATTAATATCAAAGATAACTTAACATAAATTAATAAGATATAAGAAGAAAAAAAATAAATTGTTATTTTCGTAATTTAATTTAATATTTTTGTAAATGAGTCATATTTAACCTTATAAAAATATCACATTAACTTACGAAAATATTAATTCTATATAAAATTTGATATTTTTACAAGTGAGTCTCACTTGATCTTACGAAAATATCAATTTCTAAAAAAAATAAATTATTCTAACACTTGTTTGTGCGTTTAAATATTTAAAAATACTCAACAAAAGATTTAAACTTATTCTGTGAATTTTTTATGTAGAAAGATGAATGAAGGAAGAGAGAAAAATACAAAATGTTATAAAGATGTCTCTAAAAGAAAGAAAAAAAAAAAACTACAACAATAGCAAGACAAACAAATATATGGTGTGACCCCAATTACACAGAATAACCATAAAATCAAAGGCTTTATAATAAGATATTTATAAAATTGTCGCAATCTTTTATAAATCAAACTTTGAGATTATGATAAGGAGCCATATGCACTCGATTGAATGTTTCTTTTTCTAATAATAGGCACAGCATATGAAAATTAACATACAGCGCCACAAATGATGTGTGTAAATTAAATGGCATAAATAATTTTTTTATAAATTTAGAGAATTAATTAAAAAAGATAAAATAATAATACAATTAAAATTAATAGAACAAAAAAAATTAATATAACACAATTACGCCGCTAACATTCCGAAAAACCGCTTTATAATATAGTTAACATACTTTTATATCGACATGCAAATTTAAAATTCAAATTCAGGGTACAGAATTGAGTTAGTGACTTGTTAAATTAAATTTGATAACGAAATTTGCAGGTGCTAATCAATTTTCATTATGTTCTCCCCAAACTTTCATTACGATCCAAGATCTATCATATATTCAATTAATTTTCTTATCATGCAATAATTTAAAGTTCTCAACATGTTGACTATTTAAAGTTCTTAAATAATTTCTTCTTTTAAAAAAACTCTTATTTTTTCGATCTACTCTTTTTCAATCAATGCGTATATATATACACATAATATGAATAGGAGCAGTGACAGAAGAAATATGTAAATGCAGATTGTATTAATTGAGACTATTTTGACAGCTAAATTTATTACTCTTATATTGTTAAGAATGTGTCACTGTATCATTATCATAAATTATCATCGGATAATTAGACTGTTAATTTACACAAAATATTAGTGTTCTTTAATGTTCAACACATAAATTAGACCAATAAAGTGACAACTCTTTGTTTTGTGATATAAAAACTTTATTTTTTATTATTTAATTTTACCATTTGTCAAATAAAAATAGTGGAATGTACTTTGTAGTGTTTTGTACTCCAATAATTGAAATCATTATTATATAAATTAGGGATAAGTTTAGGAATACAAAATTCAAACACAAAATCAAATACTATATTCATTTTAATCATTAAAAAGTGAGATATGACACGAATTTTAATATTATATCCCATTTTTTAATGATTAAAATAAATATAATTTTTAGATATTATATACTTATATTTATTTTTAAATATTTATTATATAAGTATACATATATTTATTCTTTTTGACATAATAATAGAAAATTAAATAACGACATTTCTACGGCAACTTTAATGACGCTCATGTTTTTTTTGATAATATTATTTTTTTCTCTACTAAAATCAAATGTCATCAAGGGCGGTCTATATTAAGAAAAAATATTTTATAATCTTAAGAAATGACCACGTGATATCTTAAAATTATTTATATATTATTATTTTATTATTTATAATAAAAAAATCTATCATACATGTTAAAATAATAATATATTATAGTCTGAGATACTGTTACGTGATATCTCAAAATCAATAAATAACTTCTCTTATATTAGGGGCAGAGGGACCTCACTCCTAGGGGGATTTGCGAAATTTCATTATATATAGGTATCTATTTAGTTTATAATAATTAATAATATATTCATTTCACAAATTATTTTTTATTTTGACTTCTTAAGAGCTTTTTAATATTTTAAAATTTATGTGAATGAATTTAATCTTAGCTAATACTGTAAGACCCCGAATTTATGAAATACAAAATTTAATTTTTCTTCATATATATTTTTCCTGAAACAGTAAATGGTTAAATTGACAAAATTGAAAGTTAAGGATGTTATGTGCAAATTTTATTTTGTCGGACAATATTCGTTTTGTCGGGGAATATTCGGGCCGTACGACGGCGCCGAAATAACAAATTATTGGTGGACCCCACAACGGAATAATTGTCGGATATAGAAAACGACAGAAGTAACCTTTTTATATAAAAATAGTCAACGATGTTAACTGTTAAAATACCGGTGATAAAAGAATAGTAGCATACGGTAATTTATAGTATTTTTCTGTAGCACACGGTATTGCACAGTGTCTCATATTATTGGTCTGATAATTGACACCGTAACTGTTGCGCATCATTTCATCAATAATTGTCACTGCATAATATTTTATATTATCAATTCAATTATTGTTGTTACACAGTATTTTGCATTATTGATTCAATAATTGTCATTACACTGTATTTCATATCATTGAGTCAATAATTGTTGGAGCACTGTAGTTTAAAATTATGGAACCTAATAATTGTCACAGTAGCAAATACACTGTAATTTATATTATTAAATTAATAATAATCTGTAACGTGTTTATTATTGTTAAATTATTGTTATAGCATTATTTTATTTTATATGTTGGACTCACAGAAAGAATAAATAAATAAATAAATTCTATAAAAAAAAAAAATAAAAAAAAAAATAATTTAATTTTACTATTTGAAATAGTAACATGTGGGACCCATGTGGGGGCCACATGAAAATTGAAATTGAGAAATGCGTGCTGGGAAGTTTGGCAGCCAGGCGGCTGCTGAGATTTTCTCAGACTGGCGTGCAGCACGCCAGTCCACCTACCCTCGCATAGTAACTTATTTCCTCCTATAAATAGCTTGTTCAGCTGAATAGAAAAATCACACCTAAAACATAAAATTTTTCTATAAGAATTTTATGAGTTTTCTCTGAGAATAGTAAGGTTATTTTGAGAGTTTGAAAGCCAAAAGGAGTGCAGGAATTTTTCAAGTAAGTCTTTTATTAAATAGTAGTAATTTCATAAATTCCTATTTTTCACGGTATTCACAAATCTTCCTTTAGAAGACTCTTCTTTAAGAAGATTCATTTTTAAAAGCTTTCTTTGGAAGATTTATTTTGGAATATTATTTTAAAAACTATTTTAAAGTAGTTATATTATACTACAAAAATTATGTTAAATATATATAATTTTGATAGTTCATAATATACGAGTTATCATATACTTTGAAATTTATATGTGGTAATTACTAATTATATTAAAAATATATAGGTTGATCAATCTCATTTAAATCAATATCCAGTCACGTGTTAAGGTAAGGAATATCATCTTCTTTCATATTCTATTATTGAAACTTACTACGGTAAGGGGTATCATTCTTTTCATCATCATAAATGGATATTATTTTCTTTCTTACTTGAAGGGATTATCATTCTTTGATTCTCGAAAATAATATCGTTTCTTTCTTGTGCCATTTATTTCCATGTATTAAATTGTGGGAATAACCTTACGGCGCGGTTTACCGCCTGTTGGTGAATAACCTTTTGTATTCATTCCTTATTAATCTTTGAGAATAACCTTACGGTGCGGATTACGCCTGTTTGGTGAATAACTCTTCGTGTTCAAATTCTATTAAATTGTGGGAATAACCATACGGTGCGGATTACGCCTGTTTGGTGAATAACTATTCGTATTCAAATTGATGGGAATAACCTTACGGTGCGGATTATCGCCTGTTGGTGAATAACCCTTTTTATTTGTCTCGTGTGGAAATAATTTGTCTACACGAATTATCACATGACACTTTTATTCCATATTCGTAAGTGATATCATTTTCCTTTATACTCATAAGGGATACCATCTTTTTCATCTTCCATTATTCAAACTTACTATGGTAAGGGATATTAATTCCCTTCACCTTTTGTTAATCAAACCTGCTACGGTAAGGGATATTATTTTCTTCCATACACCTAAATCGAAACTTATTATGGAACTATTGCTTCTATAATTCCTGAAAATATTATATGTTCCATAATAGTTGAATTTCATTAGTTCAACTGAACCTTCCTATTTTCTGAACATTTCTATTGAATTGTAACCGTTATTCTGAACTGTGGATCTTGAATATCATTTTTAAATTTCACTCCACATCATGTTGGCAATTTGGACATTATTTGAATCTGCACAAAGTAAACTTCCGATACTTATTGTTTATCCTATTTCTTCTGTTCATCATTTATATCATTCTAATCATCCAAAAATCAAGCTGTTGTGAATATCTGTGGCCGGGGGCACAGATGTGATATATTTGTTGAACAGATGATAGGTTAAAGGCGATATACTAGGTTAAAGGCGATACATCTGTTCGGTGTCTTTTATGACACGTGGTGAATGTTCTCTTTGGCCCGTAGTGCAAAGATGAACTGTTGGTTGGTATGATTATGACCAAAGGCTGAATCTGGTATAATCATGACCGTTGGTGTTGTATTAAATGTCTTTGGCCCGTAGTGCAAATATGAACTGTTGATCTGCATGATTATGATCAGGAACTGTGAATTTTTATTATCATGACTAATGGTATTTCAGATGATAAAAGTTGATGATATTTTTACAAAAAAGAGAAGCGAGTGGACATTATAGTCTGCATTATTCTTCTAATAGATTGTTCATTCCGCTGCTATTATTGATCTGAACATTGTTTAAGAATTTAACTACAGTTTTTGATATAAACCTTGTAGTCTATTGTATTCTATCAAGAACTCAACTGTTGAAGGCTAATGATAATTTATTCGTCATTATCTTAGTCATGATATTTCTTACTGGGCTATTTGAGCTCACCCTTTCTTTTGTTCCATTGTTTTTCAACAGGAGATAAAAACGTAACAGGGTCTAGCCGGGGGATGGAGTGAGAGTCTGAGGAATAGCTGTCGTAGTCTTCACGTGTTGTAAAATAGTGTGGCAATAATAGTGAAGACTTAGTTGTGTATTATTATACACTGTATTGTTGTACGTTGTGATTTGTTGTAATAATTTTGTTGTAGTCTTTTGACGACTCAAGTTTGGGCTGTATGGGCCTAGATTTGGGGGCGTCACAGTTGGCATCAGAGCTTAGGGATATGGTCTTTAATGGAGATCTGGGGTAGAACTAGGAGGGGAGAGACGAATATAATCAGTCACTAGTGTGTCCCACCTAAATTAGATTTTATTATCTAATGAGTTGATTTGAATATAGGGACATGAAGTGATGAGTCAGTTTATTTGAACTAACATCTATTTTGTGACCACAGTTAAGTATGTCATCTGGAAATCAGGAGGTTAACCACGGAGTACCCGAAGTGAATGTAGAGGCCACAAACAATTCTTCTACAAACTCAGAGTTGAATAATTTGCCTAAAGCAAAAATTATTTGTATCCAATCGAAAGAAGAAGAAGGTGAAAGTTCTACCGTCGTTCTTCCAAATTCGTTCTTTAAAGGATATCCGGAACTTGCGGAAATTGTTGCCTTTAATTTGCTCGACAGTTGGAAACATATCATCACCTGGTTATGCTCGATAACAAAGGATCGGAATATATGGACGTTTCATATAAGTCTTTGGGATTTATGGTGTTCGAGTTATGATTTTCAAGATTATTTAAAAATGATGTATCTATACTTTTGGGCGTTACAATTTAGAGGAATTCAGGTTAAGTTAGTCACTATCGTGGAAACTGTAGTCTATCGAAAATACTATTTTAATGGAAATCATTGGTACGCTACTACTGATGAAGTTGAAGAATCTGAGAAACAGTTCGTTAGAGAACTATTTCGTGGTATCCCCATGGTTGAAATACGTGAAGATCCGGATGAAGTATATGGGACTCGATTTGATGATGACAGCCTTGATGATCAAGAAATCGAATAAGGTGATGACCGGTAAGCTATTCATAAATTCTCGTGAAGTCTACGCTTTGTTAGATACTGGCTCTACCCATTCTTTTATCTCACCTGCATGTGCTCAGCGTTTAAACTTAACTCCTGAAAATTTGGACTTTGACTTATCAGTTGAAACCCCATTAGGAGAAATGACCATTACATCTACTGTCTATAAATCTTGCCTAGTTCAAATCAACAACCTCACATTACCTGTTGACCTTATTTCTTTGGAAATGCATGAATTTGATGTGATTTTAGAAATTGATTGGTTGACTACCCATCATGCTAAAATTGATTGTTTTCATAAGATTATTAGTTTTCATATTCCTAATCAACCTGTCATGCAAATTCAAGCAACTAAACCATTGAAATCTATAACTGTTATTTCTAGCCATAAAGCCATTCGTTTATTGAAAAACGGATGTCAAGCCTTTTTAGCTCATGTCACTGATTCGAACAAAAATACGTCAAACTTGAATGATATTCCCATTGTTAATGAGTTTCCTGACGTTTTTCCTGAAGAACTTCCTGGCTTACCCCCAAACCGTGAAATTGAATTTTGTATTGATCTTGAACCTGGTACCAAGCCCATTTCCAAAACTCCATACCGAATGGCTCCCATTGAACTTCAAGAGTTAAAAGTCCAACTACAGGAATTGTTGGATACTGGTTTCATTCGTCCGAGTGCATCACCTTGGGGTGCTCCTGTTCTATTTGTGAAGAAGAAAGACGGGAGTATGAGATTGTGCATTGACTACCGAGAATTGAACCATGTCACCATCAAAAACAGGTATCCGTTACCTCGAATTGATGACATGTTTGATCAATTACAAGGTGCTCAACATTTCTCAAAGATTGATCTCCGTTCTGGATATCATCAGTTAAAGGTTAAAGCTGAGGACATTCCAAAGACTGCTTTCAGAACTCGTTATGGGCATTATGAGTTTTTAGTCATGCCTTTTGGACTAACCAATGCTCCTGCAGCTTTCATGGACATGATGAACCGAATATTCAAGGAATATTTGGATCATTTTGTGGTTGTCTTTATTGATGACATCCTCATATACTCCAAGAGTCGCGAGGATCATGAACAACACCTGAGATTGATACTCCAAAAGCTCCGTGAGAACAAATTATATGCCAAGTTGAAGAAATGTGAGTTCTGGCTTGAGGAGGTCACGTTTCTTGGGCATGTGATTTCTAGTCAAGGAATATCAGTCGATCCTGCAAAGATTGAAACGGTACTAAATTGGGAACAACCCAAGACAGTAACCGAAGTCCGAAGTTTTCTGGGCCTAGCTGGTTATTATCGGAGATTCGTAGAAGGATTTTCTCGAATCGCCACTCCATTAACTCAGCTTACTCGGAAAAGCACAAAATTCATATGGAGCGATCAATGCGAGAAAAGTTTTCAAGAGCTTAAGAGGAGACTTGTTTCAGCTCCTGTTCTGACCATTCCATCAGGATCGGGAGAATTTGTCATATACAGCGATGCTTCAGGCAAAGGTCTAGGCTGTGTCCTTATGCAACATGGAAAGGTTATAGCCTATGCCTCTCGACAACTCAAAGATTATGAGAAAAATTATCCTACTCATGATCTAGAGTTGGCAGCAGTCGTTTTCGCGTTGAAGATCTGGAGACACTACTTGTACGGAGAGAAAGTGGATATCTATACGGATCATAAAAGTCTCAAGTATTTCTTCACCCAGAAGGAACTCAACATGCGACAACGACGTTGGCTTGAGCTGTTGAAGGATTATGATCACACAATCCAGTATCACCCGGGAAAGGCGAACGTTGTAGCTGACGCTTTGAGCAGAAAATCTTATGCGAGTACAAGAGCACTGCTGACAACACAAAAGCGTATTTTGTACGACTTGCAAAAGATGGAGATGGAGCTAAAGACACCAGGGATCCACTCGAAGATTGCTCACGTGCGAGTAGAACCAGCTTTAATCGATAAAATTAAAGCTGCTCAAGCTACCGATCCGGAACTGATAAACATGATAAAGAAAGTACAAGAAGGTACCATTCCCGAAGCAAGAATCGACGAGAAAGGAATAATTCGAGTCAACTCTCGACTCTGTGTTCCTAACGATCCTGAATTAAAGCATAAAATCATGATGGAGGCACACAACACGCCGTTTGCAATCCACCCAGGAGGTACCAAGATGTATCGAGATCTTCGACATACATTTTGGTGGAACAATATGAAAAGGAAGATTGCAGAGTTTATCTCAAGGTGCCTAACTTGTCAACGTGTCAAGGCAGAGCATCAAGTACCTAAGGGTCCATTACAACCACTTGAGGTTCCCGAATGGAAGTGGGAACACATCAATATGGATTTCGTGACGGGTCTTCCCAAAGTTTCTCAAGGCTTAGATGCAATTTGGGTTATCGTAGATAGATTGACCAAATCCGCTCATTTCTTGCCTATACGAGAAAACTTTTCACTTGAACGTCTTGCCGGTATGTACATAAATGAAATCGTGAGACTGCATGGCATGCCAGTTTCCATAGTTTCTGATCGAGATCCTAGATTCACTTCACGCTTTTGGATCAGTCTACAAAAAGCTATGGGCACTGAGCTACGGTTCAGTTCTGCATACCATCCTCAAACGGACGGACAATCGGAAAGGACGATTCAGACCCTCGAAGATCTTTTAAGACTTTGCGTACTAGATTTCAAAGGAAGTTGGGATAAGTACTTGCCATTGGTGGAATTTTCCTACAACAACAGTTACCAAGCAAGTATAGGTATGGCTCCATTCGAGGCTTTATATGGACGCAAGTGTCGCTCTCCAGTATGTTGGAATGAGGTAGGAGAAGCAAAACTGTTGGGACCCGAGTTGGTACGCTTGACGACCGAAAAGATCCAAATGATCCGACAACGAATACAGACAGCACAAGAACGACAAAAGAGTTATGCCGATCTTCATCGGAGAGATGGGAGATTCAACGTCGGAGATCATGTATTCTTACGTGTTTCTCCATGGAAAGGGGTTACGAGATTCGGAAAGAGAGGAAAGCTCAACCCTCGATTTGTTGGCCCATTTGAAATCCTCGATCGAGTAGGAACCGTAGCCTACAGACTAGCTTTACCACAAAGTATGTCTCGCATCCATAACGTTTTTCACATATCTATGTTACGTAAATATGTGAAGGACCCAAACCACGTCATTGAGTTAGAACCGGACGTTATAGAAGAGGATTTAACGTACGAGGAGGTACCTGTTAAGATCCTAGATAAGAAGGAGCAGATTCTACGCTCAAAGGTTATACCTCAAGTTAAGGTTTTATGGAGGAACCAAGATATTGAGGAAATGACCTGGGAGCTAGAATCCGAGATGAAATCTAAGTATCCTTACCTCTTCGAAATGCCAGGTACGTCAATTTCGGGGACGAAATTTCATAAGGAGGGGAGGTTGTAAGACCCCGAATTTATGAAATACAAAATTTAATTTTTCTTCATATATATTTTTCCTGAAACAGTAAATGGTTAAATTGACAAAATTGAAAGTTAAGGATGTTATGTGCAAATTTTATTTTGTCGGACAATATTCGTTTTGTCGGGGAATATTCGGGCCGTACGACGGCGCCGAAATAACAAATTATTGGTGGACCCCACAACGGAATAATTGTCGGATATAGAAAACGACAGAAGTAACCTTTTTATATAAAAATAGTCAACGATGTTAACTGTTAAAATACCGGTGATAAAAGAATAGTAGCATACGGTAATTTATAGTATTTTTCTGTAGCACACGGTATTGCACAGTGTCTCATATTATTGGTCTGATAATTGACACCGTAACTGTTGCGCATCATTTCATCAATAATTGTCACTGCATAATATTTTATATTATCAATTCAATTATTGTTGTTACACAGTATTTTGCATTATTGATTCAATAATTGTCATTACACTGTATTTCATATCATTGAGTCAATAATTGTTGGAGCACTGTAGTTTAAAATTATGGAACCTAATAATTGTCACAGTAGCAAATACACTGTAATTTATATTATTAAATTAATAATAATCTGTAACGTGTTTATTATTGTTAAATTATTGTTATAGCATTATTTTATTTTATATGTTGGACTCACAGGAAGAATAAATAAATAAATAAATTCTATAAAAAAAAAAATAAAATAAAAAATAATTTAATTTTACTATTTGAAATAGTAACATGTGGGACCCATGTGGGGGCCACATGAAAATTGAAATTGAGAAATGCGTGCTGGGAAGTTTGGCAGCCAGGCGGCTGCTGAGATTTTCTCAGACTGGCGTGCAGCACGCCAGTCCACCTACCCTCGCATAGTAACTTATTTCCTCCTATAAATAGCTTGTTCAGCTGAATAGAAAAATCACACCTAAAACATAAAATTTTTCTATAAGAATTTTATGAGTTTTCTCTGAGAATAGTAAGGTTATTTTGAGAGTTTGAAAGCCAAAAGGAGTGCAGGAATTTTTCAAGTAAGTCTTTTATTAAATAGTAGTAATTTCATAAATTCCTATTTTTCACGGTATTCACAAATCTTCCTTTAGAAGACTCTTCTTTAAGAAGATTCATTTTTAAAAGCTTTCTTTGAAAGATTTATTTTGGAATATTATTTTAAAAACTATTTTAAAGTAGTTATATTATACTACAAAAATTATGTTAAATATATATAATTTTGATAGTTCATAATATACGAGTTATCATATACTTTGAAATTTATATGTGGTAATTACTAATTATATTAAAAATATATAGGTTGATCAATCTCATTTAAATCAATATCCAGTCACGTGTTAAGGTAAGGAATATCATCTTCTTTCATATTCTATTATTGAAACTTACTACGGTAAGGGGTATCATTCTTTTCATCATCATAAATGGATATTATTTTCTTTCTTACTTGAAGGGATTATCATTCTTTGATTCTCGAAAATAATATCGTTTCTTTCTTGTGCCATTTATTTCCATGTATTAAATTGTGGGAATAACCTTACGGCGCGGTTTACCGCCTGTTGGTGAATAACCTTTTGTATTCATTCCTTATTAATCTTTGAGAATAACCTTACGGTGCGGATTACGCCTGTTTGGTGAATAACTCTTCGTGTTCAAATTCTATTAAATTGTGGGAATAACCATACGGTGCGGATTACGCCTGTTTGGTGAATAACTATTCGTATTCAAATTGATGGGAATAACCTTACGGTGCGGATTATCGCCTGTTGGTGAATAACCCTTTTTATTTGTCTCGTGTGGAAATAATTTGTCTACACGAATTATCACATGACACTTTTATTCCATATTCGTAAGTGATATCATTTTCCTTTATACTCATAAGGGATACCATCTTTTTCATCTTCCATTATTCAAACTTACTATGGTAAGGGATATTAATTCCCTTCACCTTTTGTTAATCAAACCTGCTACGGTAAGGGATATTATTTTCTTCCATACACCTAAATCGAAACTTATTATGGAACTATTGCTTCTATAATTCCTGAAAATATTATATGTTCCATAATAGTTGAATTTCATTAGTTCAACTGAACCTTCCTATTTTCTGAACATTTCTATTGAATTGTAACCGTTATTCTGAACTGTGGATCTTGAATATCATTTTTAAATTTCACTCCACATCATGTTGGCAATTTGGACATTATTTGAATCTGCACAAAGTAAACTTCCGATACTTATTGTTTATCCTATTTCTTCTGTTCATCATTTATATCATTCTAATCATCCAAAAATCAAGCTGTTGTGAATATCTGTGGCCGGGGGCACAGATGTGATATATTTGTTGAACAGATGATAGGTTAAAGGCGATATACTAGGTTAAAGGCGATACATCTGTTCGGTGTCTTTTATGACACGTGGTGAATGTTCTCTTTGGCCCGTAGTGCAAAGATGAACTGTTGGTTGGTATGATTATGACCAAAGGCTGAATCTGGTATAATCATGACCGTTGGTGTTGTATTAAATGTCTTTGGCCCGTAGTGCAAATATGAACTGTTGATCTGCATGATTATGATCAGGAACTGTGAATTTTTATTATCATGACTAATGGTATTTCAGATGATAAAAGTTGATGATATTTTTACAAAAAAGAGAAGCGAGTGGACATTATAGTCTGCATTATTCTTCTAATAGATTGTTCATTCCGCTGCTATTATTGATCTGAACATTGTTTAAGAATTTAACTACAGTTTTTGATATAAACCTTGTAGTCTATTGTATTCTATCAAGAACTCAACTGTTGAAGGCTAATGATAATTTATTCGTCATTATCTTAGTCATGATATTTCTTACTGGGCTATTTGAGCTCACCCTTTCTTTTGTTCCATTGTTTTTCAACAGGAGATAAAAACGTAACAGGGTCTAGCCGGGGGATGGAGTGAGAGTCTGAGGAATAGCTGTCGTAGTCTTCACGTGTTGTAAAATAGTGTGGCAATAATAGTGAAGACTTAGTTGTGTATTATTATACACTGTATTGTTGTACGTTGTGATTTGTTGTAATAATTTTGTTGTAGTCTTTTGACGACTCAAGTTTGGGCTGTATGGGCCTAGATTTGGGGGCGTCACAAATACAATCATAAATATTATTCCATCAAATTCACAAAAAATAATCACATTTATAAACACTACGAATTTGAAGGATGTATTTATATTTTATTTTACTTTTAAATTTGTTAAATGTTTAGTTTGAACTTAATAGTGATGATATCGTAATATAATTGTGATAATAAATTTAAAAAATTATATTACTTTATACTAGCAATTAATTAAAGTGGAATAAAAGTGTGCATTTTTTTTTATAATATGGCGTTAACAATATCTTTTCATTTCAATTATAATATGTCTTAAAAAATTAACAACTCATTGCATATGTTATTCATTTTCCTCGAATGAAAAACGTTTAAAATTACACTTTATGAATTAAAAATATTATAGAAAAAAATTATCACTCACAATTTATTTAGAATTTCTTTATACATAAGGAAAAAATCCTATTGTCTTTAATTAGTTTAAAATATGACCTATTTTTTCTAAAAAAATTCGCCATTAAATTCAATTTTTTTTAGAACCGCTACCGAACGTAGTATTTTATTTTATTATATAATTACTTTAATATATATTTTTAATATTAAAGCAATACTATTTACATTTATGTATCATACGATTTTAATTTTAAGAAAATTTACATTAACATTTGTGGAGTTTGATCTTTTAAATTTTTACTTATATTTCGTTAAGATTTTTATATTTTTTAAAATTATTTAAGGTGACTGCTAATTTTATTCTGTGGTGGTGCAACGGATACGATACAAATTAAATACATGTACAAAATATGAAGTTGGGACAAATATAAAATTTCTTTAATCTAATGGGGAGCGGATTTGACGAAGGGGCTCACTCATATGATATTCGTCCCATTAACATTTCTAATAATGACTTCTATTTTTTAAACAGAAAAAATAAGATTTTAGAATATCTTGTTATTTTTAGAAATAAAAATTAATATTTTTATAAATTTTTATATAAATATAAAATTTATTTATTATTTATGTAAGAATAAATTTATAAAATTAACAACTTTACTCATAAAAATATTATTTTTTATCTTATTTTTAATAAACTAAAATACAATGAAATTGTAATAGCCAAAATATTCAATCTTTATATATATATATATATATATAACGGTTTAAAAATATATCTCTTAAATAACATATATTTTTAAGTAATAAACTTTTATCAAGACAAAGTAAGACAACGAAATTTCAAATCATATTACATCTTCTTTTAATATTATTTTTTAAAAAAAAAAATTATCAAAATAATGTTATTTTGATAAAAGTATATTATTTAAGAGTAATATACTATTTAAAATGTATATTTTAAATTCGTCATATATATATATATATATATATATATACTTAATACTAAAACAATAATAAAATAAATTATAAAAATTGGTTCCTTTGATCAGTTTAACTATTTTTATTAGTTGAACCAATCAGGTCAGACTTGTATTCAAAATATTGGTTAGATAACAGAATATTTTAAATTTTAATAACATAATTTTACTAATTTATTATTATTACTTTTATTATATTT
Organism: Hedera helix; assembly: GCA_947179155.2. Taxonomy (NCBI): domain Eukaryota; kingdom Viridiplantae; phylum Streptophyta; class Magnoliopsida; order Apiales; family Araliaceae; genus Hedera; species Hedera helix. Next base: position 29,927,300 of record OX359283.1, read on the forward strand.
TATGTGAAAATATATTTTAAAATTTATAAATAAGATATTTTTTTTAAAATGGGAGGAGTATAATATTAAGTACAGTAAAAAACTAGATCGGCGCACGTGCATAGCGCCTAGGGCAACGGGACAGCTGCAAGGCAGGTTTCAGTATTCCTTTTTATTTGTTTAGAGCCAAGGACATTGGGACCCGGGTTTACGCGTTGATGGAGACGCCGATAGCGCAGCTCGACCGTCAGATAGCAGGTCAATAATACTTTTGCGTTCACTTAATAAATCTAAAAAGAATATTTTAAAGAATAATTTTTTTAGCTAAAGTATAAAATTTATTTATTTTTATCTCTAACACTGTAAATAAAAACATAAAAAAAAAATTCTTCAATCATTAAAAAAAATTCATATTGCACATATTAAATTTGTGATTAAAATTTTAAAAAATATTTTTATAATTATGTAACAACACACTATTTTAATTTCCTTATAACTAACACTTTTATTAAATATTTTATATTTAAAAATATTTATCTGACCATAATCACAGCGCACAACCACCGCAAATGTAGAGTGTAATTAATACTACCATTACCATTAGAATTAGTAGTAGAAAACTCTAGTAGTATTATTTTAGAAAAAAAATTAGATTTATTTATAAATTTTATCTGATATATTTATTAATAAAAAAATAAAAGAGTACGGTTTAATTTTTATTATTAAAATAAATATAATCAAAATTATATATTTTTATTTTTTTTACGAATAAATTTTGTAAATAAAATTTATGAGTAATTGGAAAAAACTCGATATCTTAAGCCACACCACAGGCACATAGAATAGAATATAATCCTAGTAGTAAGTAGGACTAGCCATGGTTCACGAGCTACCGTACACATACGCTGACGCGTGTCCCGATAAACGCGCTTCCTTCTTTCTCCACACCGCCCTATTTATTTCTCAACCCTCCTGCCCCTCCCCTACTCTCTCCCTTCTGTCTCTCTCTCTCTCTATATATTTGCATCTCAAGTTTCAATTTTGCTCATTCCCTCTTTCTTTTCAGTTCAGTATACCCTTCTTCATCTTGAAAATGTTGTAGAACTTTTTAGCTCTGTTTACTAAAATTTCACCCACTGCTGGCAAATTTATTAACCTCCAAAATTGCGTGAAAATGACTCCTTCAGAGAATTTGGAACCCTGGAATCTCCTACCGGCTTCTGCCAATTGGGGGTTATCCGAAACCTTTCTCCGAGACACCGAAACACTAACCAAAGCACTCCAGAAATCAATTTCTAATTACTCCGAAACCATCGCCGGGGACGAGTCCTTCCCCGTTTTCAACATGGCCAAACCCGAAACAGCGTCCTCGTTACAGAACTCGAGCGTTTCGGGTTCCGACCCTGAAACGCCGGTACCTAAACGCAGGAACGGCGTGGCTAATGGAAAGGTAACAAAGCGGAAGTCACGTGCGACGAAGCGGGATACGACGACGTTTATTGCTGCCGATCCCGCCAATTTTAGACAAATGGTGCAGCAGGTGACCGGGGTTAGCTTCGTCAACGGACAGCTGCCGGCTGTTCCCTTACTGAAACCGGAACCACAGCGCGCGCTCAACCGGTTTCAAGGGTGCTTGCCTACGCTTGACACGTCAGCTTTTCTGCTGGACCATCACCAGCGAGTGGCGGCTCCCACTTCGACCGCGATGGGCTATACAACCTATACTCCGCCGGGGATGGTGACTGACGGCGGCGCTGGGATTGATTTCGAGTCATTTTCAATCTTCCCTACACTTGAGTCGTGGAAAGTAATGTAAATGGAGTAATAGATTTTACTTTTGGAGTTGTAGATGATTCTTCGTTATCTTTTTTTTTTTAAATTTGGGCGATATGTTAATGATGTAATGGGTGAGGGGGTCGATTTGTTCATACTTGGTGAAGGCGTGTTTGGTCGGAACACTATTTTGCATTATTAGAAAAAATCTTTCAGGTGTCCTTTTCTTACGGAGGTGTAATGCTGATGAGGTGGTTAGTAAATGAAAATGAAGGACGAAAGTTGATATATTGTTTAGTGGATTATCTTGAATTTCACCCATTTTTCTGTCTTCATTTTGATCCAATCCCACTATCGACGATCGCATCACTAATAGGGGAAAAAAGAGCAAATATTACCTTTAAAATAAGGGGTTTATATATATATATTTCAATCTATTTCAAAATTTAAAGTATATTTTTATTTTGATATTATAAATTGGCATGAATTTTTTTATAATTATTATTTTTATTTAAATCACAATACTTCATTCAATAGAACATCAGCTAAGGTACAAAACTAATTCCAAATTAATACAGAACCACCCGGATGGGTTATCCATAAAAAAAATTACCATTTCAGTAGGAAAAGATGGGGCACGGTAGATAATTTGTCAAATTCTGAATCAATTTTAAGAAGAATATGAAGTAGGTAGGTCATGTTTGAGTACTATATATTTATGGACAAGGTTTACTTGCATTTACTAGCTACTATTTAATATTGGTGAAGTCAAAGCTCAAAAGGGATTACTATGTAAATAAATATAAAGAAAAAGTAGTAAATATAATATCACTGGCTGACTTTGGGTCTTTCGACAGACTAAAGTTTTTTTTAAGCTAATAAATTTGCACCCAGAAAAAAATTAAGTGACTTACGCATGAAGTACTGTTGACATCAGTCAAACATAATTGTAGTAATAAATAAAAGTTAAAGATGGTTTTATAGTATTTGTTATGTTTTGATTAATTCTTAAAACAGCCGGTGGTTGTTTGTTTGACTTGTCTCGCTCGTCTCTTTTTTTTTTTTGGTTAGAATTCTCCACTTGTATGCTTTTGCCAACTTAAAATAAAAAAAAATGAAAATTTAAAATTTCTTAGGTATAGAATTTGTGCGAATTGATTTTATTTTAGTGAATATAATTATGAATATTTTAAATTATTTTAAAAATCTTATCAATTGCAAAATTATTAAATTTTAAACTAAAATAAATTCACACTCATGAAGTCTTTTTCTTTACTCTTTCACTTTATTTCATACATTGAAAAAGTGGGAAGTAATGTTTGGGTTGCATTTTTACGAGTACAAATGGGCCGTCTATATTAAGCCTTATTCTCACGTAAGAACTCTCAAGTTCAATAATTTTAGATTTGCAACCTTATCACTTAAAGACACTAACCAGACACCACCATATCTAATACTAATTGATATAGTAGTTATTTTCTCTAATTAAATCTCTAGTACACGATTTTTATTAGAAATTATGATCTTAATTAACAAAGTGTGAATATTATAAATATAAGGTGAATAATAAAAGTACACACATAATATTCCAACATATTAGGTAGTGCATATCTCTATTGTTAACAGATCTTGAAGTTTGTAGATGGCCCAAGCAGTCAATTTTTTTTGTTTGTGATTTTTTCTGTTCAAGTTCACATTCAAATTAATGATTGAACGTGCGAACAATTTCAAACGTTAACAAAAGGAGAGTAATTTTCCTTAGTACAATATATTTGTGAGTTTAGTAAGAAAATTAAGATATGAATATCTAAAATTTGTTCTGTATTACTAGTAAAAACAATGATAGAATATATTAAAATAAATTTCAGTAAATCCACTTTCTTTTCCTTAGCTTTTCTGCTATTTTGATCAGAAAAAATATCAGAGAAAAATTGATCCCAAATTTTCGTTGTTTTTCTGACTTAAAAAACTTATACAACATGGAATTACTAAAAAAAATTATAATCTTTTATTAACAATTTTTTTTTTAACTTTTCTATATTTTCCTTAATTTAAAAATCTCATAACAAGGCGTCACACAATCCCCATCAAAGAAAGACATTGCACACCATCAAGTAGCCTTATTACTTGTTAAAAAGGGAGATTCTTAATTTTAAATTATATTGTTAAAACTTCAACGTTTTAGGTGTCGGGAGTTTATTTATTTTATTATATGACATTTATTTTTCTCACTTATTTGAGATTTGATTCTCTCTTTTGTAACTTGATTAACTCTTATAATTCTTCATAATTATTGTGATTAAGATCGGCACTTAATTATGAGAATTCGAAACTTTTAAAAATATATATATTAATCAGTTGACACAATAACAATAAAATTTGACTCAAAAAATAAAAAAAACAATCTATTTTACAGGCAAGATAAACTACTTAAGCAAAGTCTTAATCTCACATACGTGTGAGTAATTTCATTTTTAAAAAAAAAATTATGAAAATATTAAATTCGTTTATGAAAGTAACATTCTCTTAAATTTCTATACATTTTTTATTCTTCTAAAAACTTTTGTTGAAAAAATGTGACATATCAATATGAAAATAATATATTATATTATAAAAGAAAATTCATATATCTTAAAAACAAAGCATTATAATATTTTTAACATAATTTAGATATATTATTTAAGGTTTTAAAAATAAGGAATGATAAAAACGAGAGAAAAATCAGTAGTATTGGAAGTGGGAGTCAAAGGGCGGGCTCTGTAGTTGTTGATTGCACTGTCCTGTCTTTTCTCTCTTGACTTAAGTTTGATTTTATTCTATTCTTTTTATTTAAAATATTTTAATTTATTACTCTTATAATAATTTATTTTAATTTATGGGGAGGTGACTTTAGTCTCTGCTATTCTAATTTACGTTGGTTAATTTGATTTGACATTTTTTACATAAAAAAAATAAATTTCACTTTTAAAAGCAAAAAATTAATACGACATTTAATTTCTATTGTACCAAATTATATATTGTGCTGAATTATTACTCTTAGTGCTAAAAATATTATTTTTCTTAATTAATTAAAACTCTAAATTTATTATATTTGTGAAAGAGATTTTGTTCATTTATTCATAAATAAAAATAAATAAATAAATATTTCTTTAATTTTATAACGGAAGGGATATAAAGGAAGGTTGGATTGATTTTCGTTTGCTATAAAAATATGGAGCTAATATTTTCGGCACGAATAATACAATCGACTCTTATGTTGCGTTTTGATAGAAAAAATATTTAAAATAAAAAATAATAATTTTATTTTTATATTTCCTTTATTCCACAATAATATCACTAAAGTATAACATTTTTTTCTCATGAAAAAGTCTACAGTACACATTTTTAATTCAAAATATTATATAAATTTTACATTACATTCAAAATGTATTTAAACAGGGTTTACTAATTTTAGAGAGAAGAAATAATTTTAATGTATTTACATAAGGTGCATTAAATTAAAATAAAATAAAATTTTATTTATAATATAAATAATTCATATAGAAATAATTTAAGTTAAAGAAATGATATTTTTATATATAATTTTTATATTATTTTTTTTAAATAAAAATAAAAATTATTTATTTATTTATAAATATATATATATAAATATTAAAATTATATGTAAAAATAATGTTACCAATCAATTAATAAGAATAGAGAACGAAACCACGAGGTGCGCGAGTGGTAGCGAGCGGGGGAGGTTGTTAATCTATAACTTGAAGAGTAACGTGCTTTATTAGTATTTTTTTAATTATGAAACGTTAGGTCAGGTGGTGGGTCTGTGAGCAGTGACGCGTGGGGCCATCGACTTTTGGTAGCATATATGTCATTGTCAATCATCGTTCATTAATTAATTAAGATTGAAATCCTGCTCCTGCTGTATTTGTCAGTGGGTTAAATCAATTTTTACGATATACTCGATCCTAATTTATATATGGGTCGCTTAATGTGTGCCCTAAGGGTATACACTAAGCGCGAAAAATAAAATATGAGACTCGTTAAAAATTATTTCTTTATATAGTTGCACTGAATTCAATATACGGGATCCACTAGTATATTATTTTTTTATACATTAAATTCAGTACTACTACATAAACAAATAATATTATATATCGTTTTCCGCACTTAGTGTGTGCCCTAAGGGCACACATTAAGAAAACCCTTTATATATATATATATATATATATTATTATATTAAATTCTTTTATAATTAAATCGTTGTATTCAATTTTTTCTTCAAAAAATAAATCTTTTGTAAGAAATCATTAACTATTTAACAAAAATTTGATGTAACAGTATTAAATCTTATTTTTATTATTAAATTAGAGATCAATTTATAATTACTTCATTAAAAAAAAAATAACAACAACAACAACAACAACAACAACAATAATAATAATAATAATAATAATAATAATAATATCATATTTGTTACAAAAAAGAAGAAGGTTAATTTTACTTTTTAAAAATTAATTTGAGTTATTTTATAAATAATTTTTAATTTAATAATAATAATAATAATATCATCTCGGTTACACACAAAAAAAATAATAATTTATTTTGCTTTTTAAAAATTAATTTAAGGTATTTTAAAATAAATTTTAATACTAATACTAATACAAATAATAATACCATTTCATTTACATAAAAAAGAAGATCAATTTTACTTTTAAAAAATTAATTTGAGATATTTTAAAAATAAATTTTGATTGAATATTAAATTAGTAAAAAAAAAGTGGAAAAATATAATAAATAAAAAGTATGATAAATGTGAAAGACAGGTGAAATAAGGAGGGCGGGGTTAGCGTAAATGGAGTTTGTGTTGATTGTTGAATGAAATTTAAGAAAGAAAAAACAAAAAGCTTTAAAAAAACAACAACTGTCTTTTGCTTATTATTATTAAATTAAAATTTATTTTTAAAATACTTCAAATTAATTTCAAAGAAAAAAAGCTAATCTTTTTTTCTTTTTCTTTTTTTGTGTAACGGATATGGTTTTATTATTATTGTTATTATTATTAAATTCAAATTTATTTTTAAAATGCCTCAAATTAATTTTTAAAAATCAAAATAATTTTTTTTTTGTGAAATAGAGAGGGTATTATTATTATTATTAAATAAAAAATTAATTTTAAATACACCTCAAATTAATTTTTAAAAGGAAAAACTAATCTTTCTTTTTGTGTAACGGATATGGCATTATTATTATTATTATTATTATTAATTAAAATTTATTTTTAAAATACCTCAAATTAATTTTTAAAAAATAAAACAAATATTTATTTTTTGTGTAACGGAGATGGTATTATTATTATTATTATTATTTTCTCTTTCAGTGATGCAATTGTAAATTGACCTCTAATTCAATGATAAAAATGGTATTTAATACTGTCATGTTATTTGTCTGTTAAATGATTAACGATTTTTTGACGAAAACTTTATTTTTTTGATAAAAAATTCGAGTACAATAATTTTATTGTAAAAAAATTCAGTACAATAATACACATATAAATTAGGATATCGTATATAGGAAGGAAAAATTAATTTAATCCATTTGTCAGTTACTATCATCCACTCACAAACTCAACTCCACTCCTGACATCATGCTTAGCTGCACTATGTCATTCTTTATTTTTATCTCCTTCCGTACTTACATTTTCCGTTTCAATTCAAGATGAAAGATGTATATGTAGCATGTGAGTGATTAAAATTTTGTTTTTATTTAAAAATTATTTCTAACAATAAGTAAAAATAATAATATTAATGGTTTGATAATATTCAGTCTATTAAAAATAAAAATAATAGTGTTAACACTTGAATTTGTCAAGACGCTTAACCACCGTTAACGGTTTTGACATGCACAATGAAACAACCGAGAGCTTGACGGCTTGGACCGTCGGGGGATAACCCCGACGTGAGAATAAGTACTGGTTTCAAGAAATATTAAAAATTGAGGTGCTTAGTGTATAACGGGGTGAATTGACATTAGATTATACCTAGACTGTTAATTTCTCTTTTTATAGCTGTTATTTCCTCCTAACCGTTGTGAACGTGCAACAGTTACGATTGGAGAGTTAATGTGCATTATCCCCATATTTAATAACTTTCATAACCTCCGGACATGAATGTATGAGTGGTAACTGTCGTACAATGGCAATGTCATTTAATTGTCCAACTTTTAGGGTTAATAGATCAAGCCTCTTGGACTAGAATACTAGGAGGAATGGGTAGGGTAAGGCCTAATAATTACAGTCCATTTACTCTAGTAAAAATATACATCCCAACATTGCCCTCAATTTTTTTAGAATATAAAATATGGTAAAAGAGTAGAGGAAGTTGTCTTCGGGATCCAGTGAGGTGTCAAACCGTAGTCAGGATTCCTTCAGGAGCCTGGAGGCATCAAATCGAAAGGAAGGCTTATTCGGGAGCTTAAGCGCATCTAACTGAAGAGAAAAGCTTCTTCAGGAGTTTAGTATATCCGATTGAAGAGAAAAAGTTTCTTAGGGCGTTTAGAACATCCAACCGAAAAGAAAATTCCTTTAGGAGCCTAAATGCATCAAACCAAAGGGAAAACTTTCGAGATTCCATGGATTTCATACTGAAGAGAAAACTCTGGGATTCAAATGATGTCAGATTGAAATGGAAAAACTCTTTCGGGAGCCCGAAGGCGTCAGACCGAAAGAAAAGTTTTTTCATAAGGATGTCAAACTGAAGAAATCTTCATGAATCCAAGAATGTCAGACCGAAAGAGAGCTTCGGGAATCCAAGGATGTTAGACCGAAGGAAGATCGCTTCGGGAGTCCAAGGACGTCAGACTGAAGAAATGAGGACTTCGGGAGTTCGAAAGCTTCAAAGCCGAAGACAACACTTGGAAGGAAACCGATCTGTTAGTGTTCAAGGGTGTAATCCTTATCTTCATTTTTGTTTCCCCTATCCTTAGAGTTATCATCATTTTGTTGCAGATCATCTTTGAAATCTTTTCTGTTACCGTATCTTCTACTGGCTCCCTTGCATTTGGGGCCTCTTATCTGCTGGTAATTATCATTATATTTTAAAGAACTCTTAAGACTGACCAAATCTTTCCTTTTATTATGCAGTTCCTACAGGCGACGATATTTGTCAACATCGGAAGGTTGATGTGACTGCGAGCGCGATTTTCTGTAAGAAACGTCATGGTGACAGCATGGTGGTGCAGCCATGTTTGATTTTCTATTTGTGGGATTGGTCAAGTAGATTTATACTAAACATTAAATGACCCTTCTTATAACGCCAATGGTAACGCTTTAATTTGTAAAGACTTTTAACCATCGTTAACGGCTTTAACCTACACAATGAAACAATCGAGAGTTTGACGGCTTGGACCATCGGGGGATAGCTCCGGTGTGAGAATAAGTATTGGTTTTAAGAAATGTTAACAATTGAGGTGCTTATTGTTTAGCGGGGTGAATTGACATTAGATTCTATCTAGACGGTTATGCTCGACTCGTTTATGATTCAAACTACTCGAATTTTTAATCATGATTCGATATATACTCGAGTGATACATATTCGAATAAATATTCGATACATTAGATTATAATATATCCACAATTAAAAAAAATTTGAATAATTAGTTATTGTTATCATTTTTATTTATAATTTTAATTTTAATTTTATATCTGTAAAGTGCAATTATAATTATATTTTCTCATTTCTAAGAAAAAAAACAAGTTCAATTAATAATTATATATTTTATAAAGCTAGTTATTATGTGGAGACTTAAATTTGAGTTTGAATTTGATATTCGCAAGTAGTTTGAATATAATTCGATCCGAGTCTGATCGAATTCGAGTAACGAAAATTCAAGTCGAGTCGAATATGAGTAAAGTAGTAAAGTTTTTCAAATATAGTTCGAATATGAGTCGAATTTGAGTAAGAATTTAATCTTACGAGTTGAATCCGAATAGCTTAAAATCTGGATCGATTTGACTCATTTATAGCCTTAATTATTTGTTAGTTTTTAAACCTTAAAAAAAAACGATAGAAAAATTAAGAAAAGATGCAAACGGTTAAGAAAGGTATTTGCTATAACCGATAGGGAACGAAAGGAAGAAGCAAAAGGTTAGAAAAATCGCAATCTTTTTAGAATTGTTATATTTGTAAGATTAAGTAACAAAGGTATTTGGTTCACTTTTTTTTTTGCAATTTTTTTTATTAATGTTTTGATGAAAAAAATAGTTATAAAAAATAAAGATAAAATGATGTGATTCGTTGCGAGTCTTGTGATAGTCTGTTATCACTAGATTCACCCATGTATGATGGATCATAACTAGTTATATCTTCGCACATCATTCCGTAAGTTATTGTTTGTAATATTCTTTTATCACGATAGTAATACACATTTTTCTTATCAAAATGGTAGAATTTGAAAGAGAAAGAGATGCTCTTTTTTTTTTTTACTATCCTTATCAATGTAACATTAAGCAAATATTTATTACATCCATCTATATAATTTATTGTTCTCTCTTTAACAAGCTCGCAAACAAAGTATAAGAAAGTTACTATCTCTTTTTCTAACCTTTCTTAAGTTTAAAATTTATCGGATTCCACCCCAAAACTCACCAAAAGAAGTATGAAGTCCAAAGATTTCTACATGCTTTTCACATTTATACGGTGTAATTTTTCTAATAAAATCCTAGAGAGGTTTTTTGACTCTAGAGTTATTAAGTTATATAGCATTAGAGCATCTTCCATTAATACATAGCCCTAAATTTAAACCCATAACCTTCAATACAAAATAAAACTTCTTAGTCAAGCTCAAACTATTTTCGTTACTTATTTGTTTGTTTATTTATTTATTCTCTCTGTGGAATAAGTAGTTAAACAGGCCATGAACAACTCCCACTCATTTGAAGCACTCCGCTAGTTTTAAGAGCGATATATTTGAGTCTTTGAGCCTATAGCAGCCCATGTCTTTCCTTACGTGGGTAAAAGGTGTAGGCAAATGAAACTTGGGCCTGGCTTAACCGATTACCTCGTACTAATTATTCGTCGGTCCAATGATAAGTAAATCGTTTACCTTACTTAAAACTTGAATTTAATTCCTATTTACGACAGTTTTATATAGGTACTCTAACATTGTTATTGAGTTTTAAATAAACGAAAAAAATCAAATTTTCTGTCTAATTTATTGGTCACCAAGGTTTTTAACAAACGAAAAAAAATATATTTCTTACCAAATTTTTTTCGTCAAAAAATAGACGAATTTAAAAAGATAACTAAATAACATAAAATTATATTTTAATTTTTTTATTATACCTTCTAAATTATAAATATAATAAAACTAATATATGAATAATTTAGTAATTTAAATATAAAACTTAATTATTTTTTTTCTACAACTTCAGATGGATATATACAGTGTTATTGTAATAATGTTCATGGGGCAAATGAACAATATGATCCCCTCTTACATATATGTAAAATTTGTTATATAAAAGAGAAGAATATACTATTTACTTATTTCAAAATTATAAAATAATTTTTTTATCGTAAGTGCTTGTACCGCTTCTCAAAGTTTAGGATATCATTCTTACCTGTACTTAGTCGTATCTTACTCGAGTCTATGTTGATTCCAAAAGCAAGAAAGGATAACTTATTACCCCGTACTAGTCGTATCTTACTCGAGTCTGTGTTGATTCCAAACGCAAGAAAGGATAACTTTAACTCTATTGAAGCTACTAAATTCCCGCGTCAAAACAGGCACATATTACAATTTGAACAACCTCGATCCCAATTTGCAATCCCGCTTTCCACGCAGGCCTTCCACTAGAAAAAGCTTGGTACAATAATTACAAATTGAAAAGTTGAAAAAAAAAGGGACAAACAAAAAAATACAAGGCACGTGGTGTCAGAATCTTGGAGTATAATTCAGTCCTATTGTTCTGTCTATCCTTTCTCTCTCCTCCCTCCCTATTGTCTGGAACCCGGCCGGGCGGATCCATCAACATAGCATCATCACTAACCTCTGTTTTATGTATCTATATCTAGACAGACAACGATTCAGTTAACGCAGTCATTAATTTCTCCATCTATTTGTGTCAGATCTCGACCGATGTCTAATCAGTCACACCCAGAGCTGCTGCGTTTGATCGTTGATACCCTAGGTACTTTCTTTTTCATTCGATTTTTACTGAATTCAAATTGATGTTTTTTCGAGTGTTGAGTGATTTATTTGCAAATGTCATTTGGTTGCATTATTTACAGAATTTGTCTTGTTATATGTATTAACTATGTGTTAATAAATGGCATCAGGGAAAATTATATTATGGCTTACAAATGAAAGTTGTGTTTGCATTTAGAAATACTTATGTGTTGTTACCAATTTGTATTAGAATCAATTTCTGAATTGGATGATGAGAGATTACATTATTTGCACACTAATGGGTTATGTTCACTTTTTCACATAGCTCTGTTAGAAATTCAGCATTTTATTGGAAAGTTGATGATCTGGTGAACTGTGAAGAACGATGTTTAGTTTGATGAACTTTTATGGGTTCAACACCCATAAAAGTGAGACCACTTGGATAACCTTTTTTCTTTCTTTTGGAAAACTAAAAGTTTTAGACTCTATAGCAAACATACGAAGGTATTAATTATGCTTGAATTGTGGATTTGAGTTATCTTCATTTCATATCTCTTATAATGTACTTAATGCATATAATTGGTTTAAAAATCTCAAGTTGTGATCATATTTAAACAGTAGTTCTCTTGCTTGCTATTTCTTTGTAGGAAATAAAATATTATGTTATAGGTTGATTAAAATTGCAATGGCTGTCAATCCTTCTAGTGATTTGCGCACTATAATGTTGATCCTATATTTTTAAGACATGGAAACAATTATCAGGAGTTTTAAACTACCTTCTTCAGGAAATGAGAGTCCACCTCTTTTGTTCGTAATAATTAATTCTACACTTTGAAATTTAATATAGAAGAAAATTCATCAAATAAGATTATGTCTACGTTTGTCCGATCTAAACCTTAATATTCGAAAAAAAAGTCAAAACAAAATAAATAGAACTCTGTCCATTTCCAGACGGAGGGAGTATTAATGTACTTAACCATATGTACTATTTTTGTTCAAGATATCATTTTAGAATCTTTAGTCACCTTTAAATGCATTCTATAAGGAAGTTCTGCTATATCTTGTGACAAAACATTGTGATTTTGTTGTGACTAAATACAATGACATTATGTAAATAAGTGTAGTAGGTACATGGTTCATTTGTGGATGTGTCTACTCGCAATAAAAGTCACAACTTTTTTATCTCAATATTTATCATTTTCCTTTCCTCTCTTTTTTACTTCCTGAGATTAATTTGCCAAAATAATGTTAGTTATTCAGACTTATTTGAATTCATGAATTTGTTGTCTCATAACCCCAAAACCCTGGAGAGAAAAAAAAAAAAAAAAAGAAGATAGAAAAAAACCAAACACATGGTTTATTATATATGTGTGATTATCTCCTATAATTAACATCTTTTTAACTCTTTCATTTCATGAAAATATATTCCCCTCCCCCCTATCTCCCTTCTGCTTGCATTTGACTAGAATTTTTTTTTGTTTTATTTGCAGAATAGAGATTATCAAACCTCTATTTAAATTCTAAAATGTAGATATCATTTTTAGTTTTAATGGAATCATATGGCAGGTTCTTAAAAATACGTGTCATCTACAAGTTTTAGCGTATCAGCTACCAGTTAATGGTATTCAGAATTCTTAATTGGAAGAAGACTTTTTCTCCTCTGTAAAACTGCAATTGTTCAAAGGTACAGGGCTATTATTGATATTTTTTTACCACCCAGTGATGACTTCATTCTAAATGAAGACGGCTGGTGTGTGGAGACTAGATATGAAAGACCTTCTAATGATGTCTGGATCACGCCATCGGCCACATGTGAAGGGGCCAAAGTGGATTGTTGTTTTAGTTTGTATGGTGAGCATTTTTCTGATTGCAGTCTATACACATCCGCCTGGGAGTTCTGCAGCCTGCAATTTATTTTCGTCCAGGGGTTGTTCAGTCGAAAAGCTTGCATCTGTTCCGGTAAGAGAATTAACTGATGAAGAGACAGCAGCTCAAGTGGTCATTAGAGAAATCTTGAAGACACCTCCAATTCAGTCGAAAAACCCAAAAGTTGCTTTCATGTTTTTGACGCCGGGGCCATTACCTTTTGAAAGGCTGTGGGATATGTTCTTTGATGTGAGTTTTGCTTCTTAATCATGTCCTTTTATCTTGTCATATTTATGTATTACTTATTTTGTCTCTAGTTTTGTTGGTTGTAGACTGTAGAGTAGTCAAAGATTTATTCTGTTGGATAGTTTTATAAGTAATGCTAATAATACATTTTTCAGTAAGCAGAAAAATTTAAGTTGTATCTTGTAGTGAATTGTAAATGTATTTACCAGGTTTGTCTTTCCATCGATATGTTAGGAGTATACTTAATGAGAACATTAATGTAGCAAGTACTTGTGTAGGACATCTATTTCAAACCTATTAGGCAATTATGCATATCAGCGCACTGAGATATAACCCTTGCAAGGGGTTCCATTCCATGAGAAGGCTTCCAAAATTAATCTTGAAAATGAAACAATGGTATTACAATTATATGTTATAATCCTTCTCGGCATGCTCTTAGAGAATGAATGCATCATAGTGATAATAGGATATTTTAACTTCAAGTGGCTGAGGTAGTGTATTGAGGAAAAAGAAGTCATAGTGAATGAGTCTTAGCTGCATTGATTTGTTTTTCTTTCTTTTTTCCTGTTAAATTATGTATAAAGAGTCTTGTTAGACCGGCAATTCTAGTACTTTGACACGTATGCTTGATTTAGGCCCTTGGAGAGAGGGGGAGGAGATATTGATGTAGGAAGAGCCCGCGAGACATGGTCGGACCAATATATTTTGGAACCCATGAACATAAAGGAAGATTCTTGAAATCATATTGATTTATTTTGTTTGTAATTTTGGTAATTACCACTTTAGGTTAGGAAAGTTGTTTAGGTGTATGGTGAATATGGATGTATATTGATCAATGGAAGACAATAAATATTATAGAATTGATTGAGAATTGTGTGAATTGTTTTGTGAGATTTATCCTTTGCCCCAAACCCCCCCGCCCCACCTGATATCCATCTGGGTCCTCCAATGAGTTCAACTACGTCATGCAATAGATTACGTATATGCCTGAGTTATGCTTATTGCATACTCTTGGCTAAGGAAATGACTGCGGTGTTTGGTTCACTGCTGCTTTGACAAATTACATATTTAAAATTCATTATAAAGATGAGATGGCAAGATATTACACATAGCGGATAGAAGATACTCATATTAACGTTGATTTCTATTGTTGACAATCACTTTAGTCTTAATGAATGTTAACATAACCTTTATCTTTGTAATCAAACTTTTCATGAAAATTCGTTGTCTAACTGGTACCTTGCTTCCAAAGGAAAGTCTAAATTATTCTTAATCTTTCTACAGGGCAATGAGGACAGATTCACCGTTTATGTACATGCATCTAGGGAAGAACCAGTACACGTGAGTCATTATTTTGCTGGTCGAAATGTACACAGTGAGACGGTAAATTTTCCCCTCGGAGTACTTTGCATTCCATAATGATAGATTAATACTTCCATTTGGTCACGTTTAATATTGTTTTTTTTGTATATATTTATATATTTTAATTAAGTAATGTTATAACTTTTAACTACATTACAAGTTTACAACTATTTTGAAAATATATGTTCAAATGTACTTTCAACGCATTTTAAAATCCATGCCACGCACACACTAAATGAAGTGTTGCAAATAATGTGGGACATCGTGGGTATATTCTATGAGATGCTGTGGACTTGGAGTAATTGTATCTAATTTTTCCTTTCCCGTCCACATATATTGATGGCTTTAAAAATGAATTTAGATCTGTAAATTGATCTTATGACCAAACTGGTAGGTTGTTTGGGGAAAAATATCCATGGTAGATGCAGAGAGGAGACTTTTGGCTAATGCACTTAAAGATCCTGATAATCAGCAGTTTGTCTTGCTATCTGATAGGTAATCGGGTAATATAGATTTGTTTTACTTATTACTTGTATTTGAGTTGAAGTAGTCATTTCCATGATAAGTTTTTGAATAACTGTTTCACCTTTTGCAGTTGTGTACCAATTCATAACTTTGATTATGTATACAACTATCTTATTTTCGCCAATGTCAGTTTTCTTGATTGGTAAGACAACTATACTTTCTTGAACTGCAATGTCCATTACATTTTCGTTTAGATAAAATTGTTAATTTACGAACTTCATTAATTATCTTGATGTTCTTTTCATCTTATAAATGCCATCATATGTGTCCTAGGGGAAACATCAACTTTGCACTTTTTAATACTACTGGAGAATGGATACACTCAAGTAATCACATCTCTATGCAGTTGACAAATTACAGAACATAACCCAGATAGTGAGTTTAAATATTAGAGTTATAAACCATGAAAGCCATATGATCGTTTGGGTGGGATATGAAAATCTCTCTCTCTCTCCCCTTTCTGCATGTGTATGTGTGTGTTTCTCTCTCTCACACACTTGTACACTCTCTAGTTTTGAAGATCCAGGTCCGCATGGTGGTGGTAGGTACTCAGAGCATATGCTGCCAGAAGTCGAAATGAAATACTTTCGGAAAGGTTCACAGGTATTTTCGGAGCATATATGAACTTGAAACTAAATTCAGTGGCTTATGTATTTATAAGTAAATCACTCACTATTTAGTGTTGCCGGTTAAAAGGTTCTTTGATGGTTTAGTACATTTCCCATGCACGGTATTTCATATCAGTGAAGTGATGATTTGCCTTTTGCATATCAGTCACTAAATAACCCCAGTATTAGTTGCGCAGCGGTTAATTTGCTACTCCACTCTCATTTCAAAATATCATTATCGTCGGTTTATTATATTATGACAATAGAGACTTCCAATTAAATATTTGAGCTCTTTAGAGGGAACTTGATTTGTGGAAAGCTAATCACATTGCAAAATCATGTCAAGGGATATATGTTGGTAGAGTGTAGTGGTGAATGAATTCTATTGGTTGAATTAGGATATACATTCTTGTGTCCATTCGTAATAACGTAAGAGCTTTGAGGTAACTCATAACTTGCATGTTATCAGCGCTTTGGTTTTGCAAGGGATGCTTGGTTTGTGCATTATGCAACTTAATTTGTCTATTCATAGGTTGAGGTTGCATGTAAAAGGATGATATACATATTGGCCTATCCATGGACAAATCTTTTAGAGTAACTGGTAATTTAAAACTATCCATATCCAACTTCTTGGGTTTGAGTTCTTTTCAGTTGATTATGATTTTTTTTTTGTAAATTGTGCTTCTCCTGTGTATTGATTTCAAGGCACTTCATTGACTTTTGAATTAATGCTTCTGATTGTTGCTAAATTTTTAAGTCTTACTGTGTAACAGAAAGTTAAATATCTCTCATATTTATAACATTCTTGTTCTGTTTGTTGCAGTGGTTTACTATGAAGAGGCAACATGCGATATTAGTTATGGCTGACAATCTTTATTACACAAAATTCAGGCGTTACTGTAGGGTAAGTTTATGCTTAATATATTAATTAAGACGAGTGGATATTTAGATGTCAAGTACTCAAGTTCAAAAGGGAACAGAAAGCAAAAAAAATAAAATGATAATTTATTACTGCTTTCAGCATTATTTTTAAGTGTTTTTCATTTTTCAATTTTCAACCCTGAATTATGTGATTTGCCCAAAAAACTATTGCATCACCTGGTTCATATGAATATCACACTATTATCATCTTATGGGGTACTCCCCCCCCCCCCCCCCCCCCAACACCCCACCCCACCCCTCTCCCCTCCCCTTTCCTTTTTTCTTAGTCGAAGTTGATCAGATATTGAGATTCATATATGACCTGTCCATTTAATTTCCATTTTATTCTTTTGGGGGTTGTTGTTAAGAGAAATCCTCTCTTTCAGCCATTTTGTACTATAAACGCCCTCTCTATCCCAATTTGAGTACCATAGTTGAAAGTCATATGTGGCACGGATGTATGACATTCATAATAATTTGTTTTTACAAAATTGTGTACAAAAATATCACCTCTAAATGTCTTGTTTGAATGCATCAAAATTTGTGTCAAAATATTGGTCTTTTTCATTGGTTGATACGTAGTTTTTAAAAAATGATTTTTAAGATGATGCTGAATTTAGGATGGAGGGGGGCCCAATTGTTCCTTAACATGTGAAAACACTACAACCACTGATCATTGAGGTGGATTTCTGCGCAGTATATTAATTTGTTCAATCAAAACAGGAAAAAAAGAAAGTCAGTGTATAATCTTATATGCTCTATATCTTTATTCTGCATTTTCTTTTTAATTTTGATTTAATAGCATTGTATGACATGAAATTCTGGTAGTATGAATATATGGAAAGCATTCCCATTATAAATGCATTGACTTTGAAGTTTTGACTCTCCAGCCAGGTATGGAGGGGCAGCGCAATTGCTATGCTGATGAACATTACCTGCCAACCCTGTTCAAGGTTAGCTTTAGAAACTTTTTGTTCTTTCTCTCATGAAATCTCATTCAACTGTAGCTATATTTGAGCTGCCATTTTTTCTCTGTCGTTTTTTTTCCAGATGTTTGATCCTAATGGAATTACGAGCTGGTCAGTAACATTTGTGGATTGGTCTGAAATGAAGTGGCACCCGCGATCATTTCGGGCTCCAGATGTTACATTTGAGCTTCTTAAGACCATAACAGTACGATTTTGTTCTTTCAGCGTAGACTTTAATCTTATAGTTTTTGTTTCCACTGTTCCTGCTTTCTGACAGACCATTCTTATTACTTGTTAAAATGCAGTCCATTGAGAACAGTGTACATGTTACAAGTGATGAGAAGGTATAATAACTGTTTATTTGATTTGATAAATATATACCAATATACCATACTGTATGTTTTGCTTGATTTGAATTCTTTTAAGGTACTTGATGGAAGTCTTTAAGGCATTTTGTGGTTCTAATTTGTTATTTCAGAGAACGGTGTTAACAAGACCTTGCATATGGAATGGAATGAAGCGGCCTTGCTACTTGTTTGCAAGAAAGTTTTTTCCTGAAACTCTGGATAATTTGATGCACATTTTCTCTAATTATACATTAGTATAAACACTACGTACTGTTCCATAAATTATTTCTTTGGTCAGGAAAACAGTAATTGACCCTAATCCCTCACTTTGCATTTGGAAAATAAATTTTGGAAACCCTGTAAAGAACCGAGGTTAATATCAGAAGATGCAGTCCCAGATAGATGTTCCGACGTGAAGGGTGATCAGCAGAGCAATCAAAGTTCCCGCATGAAGGGTGAGCTGTGCAAACAATGCTCCTACATGAAGGGTGATGATCAGCTCAGCAATCAACGGTGCTTCAGAAAGTCCCTAGCTTCTTCCTTTTTGCTACTTGCCGGAGAACCCTCTGTACCCCTAAAGTAGTCTCAATTTTGTAATTTGACTCATTTATGGGAATTGTTGTTGTTCTTTTGGTTTTGTGATATTGCCGTGTCTTCTAAGTATGTATCATGTACACCGAGGATAATACCTCATACTACTATATAATTGTGACAAAGTGTTTCTCATTCTAATCATGTGCTCCATGTAATAATAACACATAAGTCGCAGTACTTTATAGGGAGGGAATAGTAATGTTTGTAAATAAGAAAGGCACATACAAGGATGGATGAAATTAAAGCAAAAGCAAAGGAAATTTTATCGACACCCACAAGAAAGAGACCAATCAAAAAAATAAACATATGCGTGTATGTAAAAATAATACTCCTACTACATTCTAAAACATGGGGAAATAATTAAGCAAGGCAAGAGGAGATGGGAGCACGAAAGCATGTGTTAACCGGATCCGTGTTAATTATGCTGCAAAAGCAAGGGACAAACGAGCAGAGTGAGAGCGTGCAAGGGCCGGTGGTTTAATACTATTAGAGTTAGAGTTGGAAGCACCTACTCCCCACCCGTACTACTCACATGCATAAACGTGGACATTAATGGCAACTTTCCTCCTGCAGCTGCGGCTGGCCCCCCTCCCCCTCCATGTTGTCCCTGCTCTCCGTCCGCCGCCACACATTTCACCGGCTGCGGCCCTACGCTCACCGCCTTCTCGTGCCGACAGCTCATCAGCAGCCCCCTTCCATCCCCTTTCTTCCTACCCCCTTCCCAGCCGTTGTTAACCAACCATGCATGCCGTGCTATTGCCACGTCATCAATATCCGAAGCCGAAATAGAGAAATTGGTGACGCTTGACCGGTCAAACCCCTCGGCAGTGGTCACGCTCCAGTCGATGCTGGCTTCACTCGGCTCATAGTACTCCGTCGGCGCAATAGACGGAGTCATGGGCTCGTCCATATATCGGCGAGTACAGTAAATATTACTAGCCGATAATCTTCTTGTCGCATGGAAATTCTGAGTTTCATCAAGCGAATCTCGCCAGCGATACATAGGATAAGAAGTTGTCTGTGTCGAAAAGCTCTCAATCTCAAACAAATCCGAGCTGGCATCGCTCGCCATGTCGTCGTCCGTGGCGGTTACGCGCGATATCGGACTCCCCGGGAATCCGAATCCCCTACCACCGGCCTTTCTCGGTACCGGCTGCTCATCCACCGGCTGAAAAACCTCCAGCGAATCACGAGGCGTATCGTCCAAGGCGGATTGCTGTGGCAAGGACGGATTGTGTAAATTCGGAAACGAAAAACCACCGCCGGGACCGTCGCTAAGCGGCCGTCCTGACGCCGACAAACTTTGTTGTCGGTGGCTGTGGAATCCCTCCGCCGGAAAATGATTTTCCTGCGTTGATGATAAGCTTAACCTTTGTTGATAATTGGGAATTTCTCTAATCCCTTGTATCGGTCCTAAATTTTGATCTTGACGAGGATGATTAATTATTTGCCTTTTGGTAAACGAAGCTGGTGACGTGGTTTTGGATTCGGAGATTACTGCTAATTTTTCGACTTGAACGGACTTCTTACCGGAGCAGGGACATTTTCGTCCGAAAAACCATTTAATACCACCATTAGTACTGTTGGATATTCCTCCTCTTCTTCTCTCCTGATGAAGATTAGTACCGGATTTAGAAGGGAGGTTTCTTAAAGACACAGCCAGTATGCCCGGCGGATTGGATAGCAGACCGGTCTGGCTGTTCCAGCTGGCTTCGGAAGAGGCCGTGGGAGTTGCATGGAAAGAGCGTGCCCTGTTATACCCATCCACCGACGAGAGTCTAGGAATATTGGTGTGGTGGTCGAGATTTGTATGTTTATGAAAACTTATTTGTGGTGGGGAAAATGATGATGATCTAGTTTTTGGGTTGGGAGTCGACTCATTGAAGTATTTTTGGGCGTCGAAAATGCTGATTTCGGAGTCGTCCAATATCACGGGGGCTGCTGATGGTTTGAGTTGATGATGATGTTGTTCTGGTGGTGGTTTGAGATAGGTGGAAAAAGAAACATCTGTTGGAATCATGTTGTTGCTGCCTAAATTTTGTGTAACGGGTGGTGGGGATGATCTGTAATTATGAAGCTGGGAAGTTTCCATGACCCAGTGGCAGTGTTATTAGTCTTGTTATTGAAGAAGATGGGTTATTGAG
Organism: Hedera helix; assembly: GCA_947179155.2. Lineage (NCBI taxonomy): Eukaryota > Viridiplantae > Streptophyta > Magnoliopsida > Apiales > Araliaceae > Hedera > Hedera helix. The sequence goes on from OX359283.1 coordinate 29,948,797, forward strand.
TGACTGTAATGCAAAACCATTCCATGAGTTTGTATTATTTTTATAAAATTCTTTCTTAATTCTTTTTAGCAGAACTTTTCTTCCAATTTATATTACTTTTGTAAAAAAATTTATCAATTTTTTTTTTGACGAAACTTTTCTTTTAAGATATATTACTTAGACAAAAAAAAATCTTAATAAATATATAATTAAATAAATAATATATAATTAAATAATTAACTAGTTATATAATTTTTAATAATATTAAATTAATTGAATAATTTTATCTCAAATCAGATTATATTTATTTTTAAAAAATATGATGAGATAATATATGATATGATTATATTATATATTTATATATAATATTGTTATAATATAATATATACATACATATAAATATTATATACTTTAGTAGATATTCTATATGTTTTTATATATAATTATAATATAATATAATATAAAATAAATATAAATATAAATATATATTATATTATATTTTTAATATGTATTATATTTATTTTATATTATATTATAATTTATAATAGAACAATATATGAAATATATTATTTTATACAGTAAATATATATAATATTATAACATATATATATTTAATATATAATATGATATATATAATTTTATAATTTTAATATGTATTATATTTGTTTTATATTATATTATAATTATATATATAAACATATAAAATATCTACTGTAGTATATAATATTTATATGTATGTATATATTATATTAATTTTATATTATATTATATTTAATATATAATATAATATAATATAATCTTATTATATATTATCTCATCATAATTTTTAATAATAAATATAATTTAGTTGTATTTTTACTAAAAATAAGGGTGAGATGAAAAAATTCAACTAATATAATATTATTAAAAATTATATAATTAGTTATTTATTTAATTATATATTATTATTTAATTTTATATTTGTTAAGGATTTTTTTTGTCCAACAAATATATTTTGAAGATTTTGTATTTCAGTCGTTATTGAGTTGCTGAATTGTATTTAAAGTTTTGGATTTTCATAATACTCCGAGGGGTTTCCATAATTACAAGGAATGATGAGTCGGTAGCAGCTGATGATAAATAAACTGTAGAGGGACACTAGCTATGTACCCACTAGGGTTGCTTCTTTATAGCTAGATTTGACACTGCTGGTGGGTTTATGCTGGCGGGTTTATATATTAATATTTGTTAAGAGGGGCGGCACCACCACTGGGAATTTTATGTTGTGGGACCAAATGTTAATTATTTCAGTGAGTTATTATTATGTTTGAAGTTCATTAATTATCACCTAGTAAAAATATAATTTTCGTACCCAATTTGATACATAAAAAACAATTACATGCATAATACTTTAACGAAGCAAATATATATAGAAGTACACCAAAAGGTGACAGGCTAGTTATAAAATAATAAATTAAAACGATATATATGAAAAGTAAGATACTGATTTATATATTCATAATTATAAAAGTCATTTTACTCATATATATTAGAGCCAAACTAAAAATTATTTTGCAATTAAGAGGGAGTATAACTGTATATGTGGATGATAAGAGAGTGAAATAAGCCCCAGACAATGTCCAAAAGAAACAAAATAAAAGGTACCTCATTGCCGACTTTTAAATTTAACGTACGTGCTGTCACTCATCAAGTACTGTATTGAAGCTAAAATTAAAATGCTGCATGATTAATCTTCATTAATTATTCAGTGCACATAGCCCATGAGTGTGTGTCTGTGGCTAGCTGAAACCACAGAAGGCCAACTACTTAGAGATATGGCTAATCAGCAAGGACTAAGATATACGGTAGAAAGTTATTTTCGAGGGGTGGGGATATACTTGTACTGCTGTGGCTTGACTCGTGAATAATTTAGTTGTGGATTTACCTCTATCTTTTTGTTGAACTAAGATTTACTTGTGTTTCAACTTTCAATATACAAGGTGTCAGGATGTATAATCGTTAGGACATAGTCGGTAATTTATATTGAATTCGGCTTAATGATTCATTAGTTTGACAGTTATTTAAAAGAATTCTTAAATTCGATAAATTTAAGTTAGAGTTTTAAATTAATTTGGGTGTTGACTAATTATCGTATCTAATTTTAATTAGAGTGGAAGGCGTATACTTCGGATAGATTAGGATGGTTACCTCCTTCAACTGTAACTCTTCGATAGACACTCTTAATAAAATTGGTAAAAGCCAAGTAAGTATTATAAATATTTGGTTAACAATTGAGGTATGATTCATTATTAATATTATTATCTCTTTACTAAATACTTTAAACCTCCATTATTAACTTATCTTGAGATCTTCGCTTACTCTTACACCGGAGAAGTTCACTGACGGCCCGAGCCATCAGGATTCTTGTGTAAGTATTCTTTCTGGACCAGTGGTTGAACGTGCGGACAGAATCAAGCGTTAACATTGGTGCTAAAAGGAGGGCATTAACATTTAGTAAATATCTCTATATTCAACCGAAAGGAATTCACATGGCGATTTCACAGTCACAGCGAAGTCAGAATAATTTACGAAAGCCGACCCAGTCTCAACCTTATCGAGGAAGGAATGCTGATAAGGACCATTGTCTCTAGGAGATCCTCGATAAAAGGAAAGCTTGTGATCTCCAGCAACAAGAGCTCGATAAACAGTACGAGGAATTGGACAAAGCAGGACACGACCTCCTGAGCTAGAAAGGCTCGACCTCCCACTCAAAACGTCACGATCGCCGAGATGACAGACATCATGAACACCATCAAGACCGAAAACCGACACATTCCATATCTATCTACACCAAAGACCCCAAGAAACGGGCGAAATCACCTTCGAAGAAAGATCGGGAGGATCGAAACCGAAAACATAGCGAAGGAAGCCAGACGGGAGAATCATTGCCTAATGAAATCTCTGGACAAATATTATGGAACAAAGAAAACCCGAACTTCTCAATTCTCGAAGGAACTTGTAGAAGAAAAGATCGATTAGAGCCTTAAAGTTCCCCTTACTTTGGAGATGTATTATGGAACAGGTGATCCCCACGATCACACTTTCTCTTTTGAACAGGCCAGCGATGTGTCATCTCTTTCTATCTACTATGAAGAAAATAGCCAAAGAATGAGTCATCTCCCTTCTTCCCTGTTCCATTAACTCACGGGAAGAATTGCATGAACAATTTCACACGTTTTGGCATCAATAAAAGATATGCTATGATGATGACGTTTCTCCTATAAATGAAACAAAGGCCGAATGAAACCCTTTGACAATATATCAAAAGATTTCGAAAGGCAGTGTCTGAGATCAACGGAATAAACCCGAAACAGGTTATAAGACCCCGACTTTTATAAAATACAAATTATTTTTTTTATATATTTTCTTTTGAAATACGTTTCGTGCCATTTGGGATATCACCTCGTTCGAGTTTCGTGCCATTTATGACTAGCTTACCGGTTATCACCTCGTTCGAGTTTCATGCCATTTGGGATGTCACAACAAAAGCCCTCCCTTGAACTACAGATTTTCCCTTATCCGCGCTAGCTTTTGGTATCATTATTGCAGCTGGACTCGATTTTGTGGCAGGACAAAACCGCGCAAGATGACCCTCTTTCCCACAACTGTAGCACTTTTTGGACTGCTGTGTACAGTTTGGGCTGATGTGACCTTCCTGACCACACCTATAGCATCTCACTGGTGGTCGATCTTCTCCCCTTGAAACTGGGGTCGGTGCTGGTGCTGGTACTGGTGCCGGTGCCCTTCTATAATTATTATGGAATCTCTTTCTTTTGAAATTGTTCCCACTGGATTCTCCTCTTCTGTTATTTGATGTGGAATTACCACCAAAGTGTTGGTTACCTCCTCGATGGTTCTCGTTCCTGTGGTTGTTGTCATTCCTTTCTCTATGCTGATCATTAACTCTTGGCTGCAATGTGTTTGCTCCACCCTTTGAGCTCTATCCACAACATCTGAATACAAACTGAATTTATGAGAGCTAAGTTGTTGACGAATTTTAAATCACAAACCTCTTAGGAACATCCGACTCATTCGTTCTTCGTCATCCACTAGATGGGTAGCAAAACGCGATAACTCGACGAACTTAGCTTCATATTGGGAGACTGTTATGTTTCCCTGCTCCAGCTTAATGAATTCCACCTCTTTCATATGGCGGATGCTTTCTGGGAAATACTTCTCGTTAAACAGTTCTTCGAATTCTGTCCTAGACATTTCGAGTGCTGAAGGTTGGATATGTAAGACCCCGAATTTATGAAATACAAAATTTAATTTTTCTTCATATATATTTTTCCTGAAACAGTAAATGGTTAAATTGACAAAATTGAAAGTTAAGGATGTTATGTGTAAATTTTATTTTGTCGGACAATATTCTTTTTGTCGGGGAATATTCGTTTTGTCGGGGAATATTCGGGCCGTACGACGGCGCCGAAATAACTAATTATTGGTGGAGCCCACAACGGAATAATTGTCGGATATAGAAAACGACAGAAGTAACCTTTTTAAATAAAAATAGTCAACGGTGTTAACTGTTAAAATACCGGTGATAAAAGAATAGTAGCATACGGTAATTTATGGTATTTTCTGTAGCACACGGTACTCTACAGTAGCACACGGTATTGCACAATGTCTCATATTATTGACATCATAACTGTTACGCATCATTTCATCAATAATTGTCACTGCATAATATTTTATATTATCAATTCAATTATTGTTGCTACACAGTATTTTGCATTATTGATTCAATAATTGTCATTACACTGTATTTCATATCATCGAGTCAATAATTGTTGGTGCACTGTAGTTTAAAATTATTGAATCTAATAATTGTCACAGTAGCAAATACACTATAATTTATATTATTAAATTAATAATAATCTGTAACGTGTTTATTACATTATTGTTGAATTATTGTTGTAGTATTATTTTATTTTATATGTTGGACCCACAGGAAGAATAAATAAATAAATAAAATAAAATAAAAAATTAATTAATTTTACTATTTGAAATAGTAACGTGAATAGTAACATGAATAGTAACGTAAATAGTAACATGTGGGACCCATGTGGGGCCCACATGAAAAAAAATGAATTGCAAAATGTGCAGGAAGGAAAAAAGCAGCCAGCGGCTGCGTGCTGAATTTTTCAGCACTGGCGTGCAGCACGCCAGTGCTCACCTACCGCATAGTGCCCTTATTTCTCCTATAAATAGCTTGTTCAGCTGAATAGAAAAATCACACCTAAAACATAAAATTTTTCTATAAGAATTTTATGAGTTTTCTCTGAGAATAGTAAGGTTATTTTGAGAGTTTGAAAGCCAAAAGGAGTGCAGGAATTTTTCAAGTTGATCAATCTCATTTAAATCAATATCCAGTCACGTGTTAAGGTAAGAAATGTCATTTTTTTTCACACTCTTAAACTTACTACGGTAAGAAATGTCATTTTTTTTTTTACACTCTTGAACTTGCTACGGTAAGGGATATTATTTTCTTTCATACTCCTGAATCGAAACTTATTATGGAACTATTGCTTCTATAATTCCTGAAAATATTATATGTTCCATAATAGTTGAACTTCATTATTTCAACTGAACCTTCCTATTTTCTGAATCTTTCTATTGAACTGTAACCGTTATTCTGAACTGAGAATCTTGAATAACATTTTTAAATTTCACTCCACATCATGTTGACAATTTGGACATTATTTGAATCTGCACAAAGTAAACTTCCGATACTTATTGTTTATCCTGTTTCTTCTGTTCATCAATTGTATCACTATTATTTGTACTAATCATCAAGAATCAAGCTGTTGTGAATATCTGTGGCCGGGGGCACAGATGTGATATATTTGTTGAACAGATGATAGGTTAAAGGCGATATATTAGGTTAAAGGCGATACATCTGTTCGGTGTCTTTTATGGCACGTGGTGAAAGTTCTCTTTGGCCCGTAGTGCATAGATGAACTGTTGTTTGGTATGATTATGACCAAAGGCTGAATCTGGTATAATCATGACCGTTGTTGTTATATTGAAAGTTCTCTTTGGCCCGTAGTGCAAAGATGAACTGTTGTTTGGTATGATTATGACCAAAGGCTGAATCTGGTATAATCATGACCGCTGGTGCTATATTGAATGTTCTCTTTGGCCCGTAATGCATAGATGAACTGTTGATTTGCATGATTATGACCAGGAACTGTGAATTTGTATTATCTTGACTAATGGTATTTCAGATGATAAAAGTTGATGATGTTTTTACTAAAAAGAGAAGCGAGTGGACATTATAGTCTACATTATTCTTCTAATAGATTGCTCATTCCGCTGCTATTATTAATCTGAACATTGTTTAAGAATTTAACTGCAGTTTCTGATATAAACCTTGTAGTCTGTTGTATTCTATCAGGAACTCAACTGTTGAAGGCTAATGATAATTTATTCGTCATTATCTTAGTCATGATATTTCTTACTGGGCTATTTGAGCTCACCCTTTTGTTCCATTATTTTTCAACAGGAGATGAAAACGTAGCTGGGTCTAGCCGGGGGATGGAGTGAGGGTCCGAGGAATAGCTATCCTAGTCTTCACGTGTTGTAAAATAGTGTGGCAATAATAGTGAAGACTTAATTGTGTATTATTATACACTGTATTGTTGTACGTTGTGCTTTGTTGTAATAATTTTGTTGTAGTCTTTTGACGACTCAAGTTTGGGTTGTGTAGGCCTAGATTTGGGGGCGTCACAGTTGGCATCAGAGCTTAGGGATATGGTCTTTAATGGAGATCTGGGGTTAGAACTAGGAGGGGAGAGACGAATAGAATACGTCACTAGTGTGTCCTACCTAAATTAGATTTTGTTATATAACGAATCGATTTGAATGTAGGAACAGGAAGTGATGAGTCAGTTTGTTTGAACTAACAATTATTTTGTGACCACAGTTTAGTATGACATCTGGAAATCAGGAGGATAACTTTGAAATGTCCGGTACGTCAATTTCGGGGACGAAATTTCATAAGGAGGGGAGGTTGTAAGACCCCGAATTTATGAAATACAAAATTTAATTTTTCTTCATATATATTTTTCCTGAAACAGTAAATGGTTAAATTGACAAAATTGAAAGTTAAGGATGTTATGTGTAAATTTTATTTTGTCGGACAATATTCTTTTTGTCGGGGAATATTCGTTTTGTCGGGGAATATTCGGGCCGTACGACGGCGCCGAAATAACTAATTATTGGTGGAGCCCACAACGGAATAATTGTCGGATATAGAAAACGACAGAAGTAACCTTTTTAAATAAAAATAGTCAACGGTGTTAACTGTTAAAATACCGGTGATAAAAGAATAGTAGCATACGGTAATTTATGGTATTTTCTGTAGCACACGGTACTCTACAGTAGCACACGGTATTGCACAGTGTCTCATATTATTGACACCATAACTGTTACGCATCATTTCATCAATAATTGTCACTGCATAATATTTTATATTATCAATTCAATTATTGTTGCTACACAGTATTTTGCATTATTGATTCAATAATTGTCATTACACTGTATTTCATATCATCGAGTCAATAATTGTTGGTGCACTGTAGTTTAAAATTATTGAATCTAATAATTGTCACAGTAGCAAATACACTATAATTTATATTATTAAATTAATAATAATCTGTAACGTGTTTATTACATTATTGTTGAATTATTGTTGTAGTATTATTTTATTTTATATGTTGGACCCACAGGAAGAATAAATAAATAAATAAAATAAAATAAAAAATTAATTAATTTTACTATTTGAAATAGTAACGTGAATAGTAACATGAATAGTAACGTAAATAGTAACATGTGGGACCCATGTGGGGCCCACATGAAAAAAAATGAATTGCAAAATGTGCAGGAAGGAAAAAAGCAGCCAGCGGCTGCGTGCTGAATTTTTCAGCACTGGCGTGCAGCACGCCAGTGCTCACCTACCGCATAGTGCCCTTATTTCTCCTATAAATAGCTTGTTCAGCTGAATAGAAAAATCACACCTAAAACATAAAATTTTTCTATAAGAATTTTATGAGTTTTCTCTGAGAATAGTAAGGTTATTTTGAGAGTTTGAAAGCCAAAAGGAGTGCAGGAATTTTTCAAGTTGATCAATCTCATTTAAATCAATATCCAGTCACGTGTTAAGGTAAGAAATGTCATTTTTTTTCACACTCTTAAACTTACTACGGTAAGAAATGTCATTTTTTTTTTTACACTCTTGAACTTGCTACGGTAAGGGATATTATTTTCTTTCATACTCCTGAATCGAAACTTATTATGGAACTATTGCTTCTATAATTCCTGAAAATATTATATGTTCCATAATAGTTGAACTTCATTATTTCAACTGAACCTTCCTATTTTCTGAATCTTTCTATTGAACTGTAACCGTTATTCTGAACTGAGAATCTTGAATAACATTTTTAAATTTCACTCCACATCATGTTGACAATTTGGACATTATTTGAATCTGCACAAAGTAAACTTCCGATACTTATTGTTTATCCTGTTTCTTCTGTTCATCAATTGTATCACTATTATTTGTACTAATCATCAAGAATCAAGCTGTTGTGAATATCTGTGGCCGGGGGCACAGATGTGATATATTTGTTGAACAGATGATAGGTTAAAGGCGATATATTAGGTTAAAGGCGATACATCTGTTCGGTGTCTTTTATGGCACGTGGTGAAAGTTCTCTTTGGCCCGTAGTGCATAGATGAACTGTTGTTTGGTATGATTATGACCAAAGGCTGAATCTGGTATAATCATGACCGTTGTTGTTATATTGAAAGTTCTCTTTGGCCCGTAGTGCAAAGATGAACTGTTGTTTGGTATGATTATGACCAAAGGCTTAATCTGGTATAATCATGACCGCTGGTGCTATATTGAATGTTCTCTTTGGCCCGTAATGCATAGATGAACTGTTGATTTGCATGATTATGACCAGGAACTGTGAATTTGTATTATCTTGACTAATGGTATTTCAGATGATAAAAGTTGATGATGTTTTTACTAAAAAGAGAAGCGAGTTGACATTATAGTCTACATTATTCTTCTAATAGATTGCTCATTCCGCTGCTATTATTAATCTGAACATTGTTTAAGAATTTAACTGCAGTTTCTGATATAAACCTTGTAGTCTGTTGTATTCTATCAGGAACTCAACTGTTGAAGGCTAATGATAATTTATTCGTCATTATCTTAGTCATGATATTTCTTACTGGGCTATTTGAGCTCACCCTTTTGTTCCATTATTTTTCAACAGGAGATGAAAACGTAGCTGGGTCTAGCCGGGGGATGGAGTGAGGGTCCGAGGAATAGCTATCCTAGTCTTCACGTGTTGTAAAATAGTGTGGCAATAATAGTGAAGACTTAATTGTGTATTATTATACACTGTATTGTTGTACGTTGTGCTTTGTTGTAATAATTTTGTTGTAGTCTTTTGACGACTCAAGTTTGGGCTGTGTAGGCCTAGATTTGGGGGCGTCACAGGATACGTTTTACCGCTTCCCACCAATGGTCCGCCTCACCTCGTAACATAAAAGTGGCAAATGGCACCTTCTGATCATCAGCGCATTGTAAGACATCAAGTATTTTTGTCGTCTGCTTCAGCCATGCCTCCGCTTTGAGTGGGTCAGGCTTCCCGTGGAATTTAGGTGGTCCCAATTCTTTAAATTGCTTGACAGTGATCATCCTCAAATTACCAGCGTTTCTACCGTTATTATTGATTGGATTTCCTCTTCCTTGATTCTGTATGAACTGCATGAAATTCCTAAAGAATCCATCGTTCATCATGTTATCAGGAACATTATTTCCTGAGTTGGCAGGAAGATTGTTTGGGGCCTCTTGATTCTCGGCTACATTTGCTCCAGGCATTCCATAGTTAACCTCTTGATTTCCAGATGTCATACTAAACTGTGGTCACAAAATAATTGTTAGTTCAAACAAACTGACTCGTCTCTTCATGTTCCTATATTCAAATCGATTCGTTAGATAATAAAATCTAATTTAAGTGGGACACATTAGTGACTGATTATATTCGTCTCTCCCCTCCTAGTTCTAACCCCAGATCTCCATTAAAGACCATATCCCTAAGCTCTGATGCCAACTGTGACACCCCCAAATCTGAGCCCACACAGCCCAAACTTGAGTCGTCAAAAGACTACAACAAAATTATTACAACAAAGCACAACGTACAACAATACAGTGTATAATAATACACAACTAAGTCTTCACTATTATTGCCACACTATTTTACAACACGTGAAGACTACGACAGCTATTCCTCGGACTCTCACTCCATCCCCCGGCTAGACCCTGTTACGTTTTCATCTCCTGTTGAAAAACAATGGAACGAAAAGAAAGGGTGAGCTCAAATAGCCCAGTAAGAAATATCATGACTAAGATAATGACGAATAAATTATCATTAGCCTTCAACAGTTGAGTTCTGAATACAATAGACTACAAGGTTTATATCAAAAACTGTAGTTAAATTCTTAAACAATGTTCAGATCAATAATAGTAGCGGAATGAGCAATCTATTAGAAGAATAATGCAGACTATAATGTCCACTCGCTTCTCTTTTTAGTAAAAATATCATCAACTTTTATCATCTGAAATACGATTAGTCAAGATAATACAATTTCACATTTCCTGGTCATAATCATGTAGATCAACAGTTCATCTTTGCACTACGGGCCAAAGAAATTCAGTATAACACCAACGGTCATGATTATACCAGATTCAGCCTTTGGTCATAATCATACTAACCAACAGTTCATCTTTGCACTACGGACCAAAGAAAACATTCACCACGTGCCATAAAAGACACCGAACAGACGTATCGCCTTTAACCTAGTATATCGCCTTTAACCTATCATCTGTTCAATAATTATATCACATCTGTGCCCCCGGCCACAGATATTCACAACAGCTTGATTATTGATGATTAATACAAATAACAGTGATACAAATGATGAACAGAAGAACAGGATAAACGATAAGTATCGGAGGTTTACTTTGTGCAGATTCAAATAATGTTCAAATTGCCAACATGATGTGGAGTGAAATTTAAAAATGATATTCAAGATCCACAGTTCAGAATAACGATTACAGTTCAATAGAAATGTTCAGAAAATAGGAAGGTTCAGTTGAAATAATGAAATTCAACTATTATGGAACATATAATATTTTCAGGAATTATAGAAGCAATAGTTCCATAATAAGTTTCGATTTAGGTGTATGAAAGAAAATAATATCCCTTACCGTAGCAGGTTTGATTAACAAAAGGTGAAGGAAATTAATATCCCTTACCATAGTAAGTTTGAATAATGGAAGATGAAAAAGATGGTATCCCTTATGAGTATAAAGGAAAATGATATCACTTACGAATATGGAATAAAATGATATTACAAACGAATATGGAATAAAAGTGTCATGTGATAATTCGTGTAGACAAATTATTTTCACACGAGACAAATAAAAAGGGTTATTCACCAACAGGCGGTAATCCGCGCCGTAAGGTTATTCCCATCAATTTGAATACGAAGAGTTATTCACCAAACAGGCGGTAATCCACGCCGTAAGGTTATTCTCAGAGATTAATAAGGAATGAATACAAAAGGTTATTCACCAACAGGCGGTATTCCGCGCCGTAAGGTTATTCCCACAATTTAATACATGGAAATAAATGGCACGAGAAATAAACGATATTATTTTCGAGAATCAAAGAGTGATAATCCCTTCCAGTAAGAAAGAAATAATATCCATTTATGATGATGAAAAGAATGATACCCCTTACCTTAACACGTGACTGGATATTGATTTAAATGAGGTTGATCAACCTATATATTTATAATAAAATTAGTAATTACAATATATAAATTTCAAAGTGTATGATAACTCGTATAATATGAACTATCAAAATTATATATATTTAACATAATTTTTGTAGTATAATATAACTACTTTAAAATAGTTTTTAAAATAATATTCTAAAATAAATCTTCCAAAGAAAGCTTTTAAAAATGAATCTTCTCAAAGAAGAGTTTTCTAAAGGAAGATTTGTGAATACCGTGAAAAATAGGAATTTATAAAATTACTACTCTTTAATAAAAGACTTACTTGAAAATTTTCTGCACTCCTTTTGGCTTTCAAACTCTCAAAATAGCCTTACTATTCTCAGAGAAAACTCATAAAATTCTTATAGAAAATTTTTATGTTTTAGGTGTGATTTTTCTATTCATCTGAGCAAGCTATTTATAGGAGGAATAAGGGTACTATGCATGGTTGTTGGCAGCACGCCAATGCTGAAATTGGCAGGAGAGGCTGCGCAGCCTCTGCGTAGACGAATTCAGCGAATTTTCAAATTTGGCACAGTAACTTGCATAGTAACATCTGAATATAATAATATTTTTCTAATAAAACAAATAACTTTTTATTATTATATTGTCTAATAAAACAAACAACTTTATGAATATAATATAATAATCAAATTACCAAATAATACTACCATAGTAATAATTCATAATAATGCAACAATTACTGTGCCAATTATTAGGTTCAATAATTTTAAACTACAGTGCACCAACAATTATTGAGTCAATGATATGAAATACAGTGTAATGACAATTATTAAATCAATAATGCAAAATACTGTGTAGCAACAATTATTGAATTGATAATATAAAATATTATGCAGTGACAATCATCGATGAAATGATGCGCAACAGTTACGGTGTCAATTATCAAACCAATAATATGAGACACTGTGCAATACCGTGTGCTACTGCAGAGTACCGTGTGCTACAGAAAAATACCATAAATTACCGTATGCTACTATTCTTTTATCACCGGTATTTTAACAGTTAACACCGTTGACTATTTTTATATAAAAAGGTTACTTCTGTCGTTTTCTATATCCGACAAATATTCCATTGTGGGGTCCACAAATAATTTGTTATTTCGGCGCCGTCGTACGGCACGAATATTCCCCGACCAAACGAATATTCCCCGACAAAACGAATATTGTCCGACAAAATAAAATTTGCACATAACATCCTTAACTTTTAACTTTATCTATTTAACCACTTACTGTTTCAGAAAAATATATATGAAGAAAAATTAAATTTTATATTTCATAAAATTTGGGGTCTTACACGTGCTCTTTCTTTTATTTATTTTCTGCATTATTGTTGTCCCTATTATGATATTGATTAAACTGTTGTATTCCATTATTAGTTGATTTTTCTACTAGTATTATGAGTATCTAACTCAGAAAGTCAATTACACTGCATTTACAACAATTGGTCATAATAATTAATAATTGTGAATTATTGTTAAATAATTGAATTGATAAAGTTATTTATTTTATTATAATAAATTATATAAAGTTATTTATTTTATATAAATTATGTAAAGTAAATTATTTTATTATGATATATTATATAAAGTTATTTGTTTTATATATAAAGTTAATTATTTTATTAAATTAATGGTATAGATTAAAGAAAATTTGAAACGAATGGTATAGATTAAAGATAATGTAATAATTATAGAATTTGAAATGAATGGTGTAGATTAAAGATGATATTTAAATGAATGGTTTAGATCACTGTTCTCAGACCCGGAACTGTCATCGAACCGAAAAAGGTACTAGGTGGATGGGTCACTGGTTCAACTAATGGACGGACCGTTATTGAACAGGTGACGTCATTAATATGTAATAAATAAAAAATAATTAAATATATTAATTATTATTATATATTATATATAATATTTAGTAAATATGTAAAATTAATCAATTTATCTACACACAAAAATATTTAAACCTATTTGCACAATGCTTACTTTATACAATTCAAATAAATACAAAATTTATATTAAAAAAAAAAGATATTAAATCATGATCATAACTCAAAATTTAAGACTCAAGAGTGATAAAATCAAACACAAACGAACATAAAAATCTCTAGGATACATTCAATCAAATTCGGTAAAAAAACAAAAGTTTATTTGTACAATGTTTATTTTATACAATTCAAATAAATATTAGATCTATATAAAAAGAAAGATATTAAATCATGATCATAATTAAAAACTCAATCAACAATACATTTAATCAAGTTCAAATGCTTAAAATTTAAAAAAAAAAAAAAAAAAAAAAGAGGTAGAGAGCCGATAAAATCGGTGACCGGGTCACTGGGTCGACCGGTCCGACCGTCGGGTCACCGGTTTTTACCTAGTTTTGACCAAAACTAATTTTTTGGGTTAAACCGGACCGAAGGGTTTACCGGTTCTGATTTTTTTAGGTCAGACCGGCAGTCTGGTCCGGGTTTGATAACCATGGTTTAGATTAAAAAAATCTTAAAAGATTAAATGAGTGGTATGGATTAAACATTATCTTGAAATATACGGTTTGGATTAAATTAGAAAATCTTGAATTATAACAAAAAATTTTGCTATAAATAAAGGTCTTAACTTAAGGATTTTTCATAAACTTCGTTGCTTATTCTTTTTTTCACTCTCTAAATAGTACTTTGTGTAAGTTCTCTCTGAGTGTACTAAAGTCATCTTGAGTTTTTGTGAAAATTTGTAAGTGTACGAGTACTATTCAAGTATGTCTTTTTATAAAAGTTATACATGTAGCCACACATATCACACAGTGTTTATAAATCTTCCTTTAAAAGACCCTTCTTTTAGAAGATTCATTCTATAAAAAAAACTTTCTCTTGAAGATTCTTTTAAAATAATATTTTTAAAAACTATTTTAAAGTTTATTACACTTTATTTTGTACACTACATAAATTTTTACTAGCAAATCATTTTTGATGATTTCATACGAATTGATATACACCATAAAATTTATATGTGGTAGTTACTAATTAAATAATAAATATATAGGTTGATTAACTTCATTTAAATCAATATCCAGCCACATGTTAAGGTAAGGGGTATCATTCTTTTCATACTCATAAAATGATATTATTTTCTAACTTACTACGGTAAGGGATATCATTTTCTTTTATACTCTTAAATTTACTATGATAAGTATTGTTCAGTAAAATTTCTAAAATTATTATATGTTCCTCAATAGTTTGTACTTCATTTATATCATTTCAATTGAACCTTCCTGTTTTTCTGAATCTTTCTATTGAACTTTAACCGTTATTATGAATTGTGGATCTTGAATATCATTTTTGAATTTGAGTCCACATCATATTGACAATTTGGACGTTATTTGACTCAGGACAAAGTATCATACTATTTTATTCATCATTTATATCTCTGTTGTTATTCTAATCATCAAGAATCAAATTACTGTGAATATATGTGGCCTGGGACACAAATGATAGGATAAAGGTGATATAATTATTGTGTGTTTTTTAGGGCACGTGGTGAATGTTCTATTTGGCTTGGGACAAAGAAGAACTGTTGTTTGGTATGATTATGACCAAAGGCTGTAGAGTGGTATGATCATTACCATTGGTGTTATATTTGAATATTGTTGGCCCGTAGTGCAAAGATAAACTGTTGACTTACATGATTATGATCAGGAACTGTAAATTTGTATTATCATGACCAGTTGTGTTTCAGATGATAAAAGTTGATGATATTTTTATGAAAAAAAGAAGCTAATGGACATCATAGTCTACATGATTCTTCTAATGGATTGTTCATATCGCTGTTATTATTGATCTAAAACTTGTTATTATTATATTTTATCAAGAACTCAACTGTTGAAGGCTAATGATAATTTAATCATTGTTATCTTAGTCATGATATTTCTTTACTAGGCTATTTGAGCTCACCCTTTTTTTTTGTTTCATTGTTCTTCAGGAAATGAGATAGTAGCTGGGTCTAGCCGGAGAATGGAGTGAAGGTCCAATAGATAGTTATAGTAGTCTTCACGTGTTGTAAATAGTGTGACAATAATAGTAAAAACTTAGTTGTGTATTATTGAGTTCTGTATTTTTGTACCATGTACTGTTTTGTAATAATTACCGTATATTTTTGGCATCTCAAATTGGGTTATGTAGGCCTAAATTTGGGGGCGTCACATAGGTAATCCATTTTTTGACCATGGGATTGAATGTGGATAAATCTAGCAGGTCGATTAAAGAAATCATCTCCAAGGCACCTGAATCTTTACCCGAAGCTTACGAAAAGGTGGACAAGTTCGTATAACTGGAAGAGGCACTCGCCAATCTTCGAAGTTCTTCGAAAAGCACAGGTGATTTTCATCAGAGAGATCCCGGAGGCGACAATACTGATAGAAAGTCTACCAATAAAAAATAGAACGACAAAAGAGACTCTAGGGATAATCAACAACAAGAAGATGATAACTCCATCGAAAGTGATTCTGAACCAATAACTACGCCAACAGAAGAGACCAATAAGTAGTCCTTTTTTTTTCGAAGCCTGTTCTGCCTGTACCCACCTGAGGATATCTCCATATGATTGTTGAGGAGCTTCAGACCACAGACATAAAGCCTATATCACATATATGACATACAGTTCGGCGATATTATCAACAATTATATATGTACTAAATATTTCTTAAAGGTTATTTTAACCGATTATGTTGCTTCTTCTATATTAACAAATATGATAGTTCTGTTTTATCACATTCTTGTTTTCTGTTTAAATGCATCACTTAATTTTTGTTCTTAAGCCTTAACTTCAGTTTATCAGATAAAGCTAGGTAGGGGCAAGGGAATATAAGTTTAAGCTAGAAAATAGATACAATGTAAAATACATAGAACTCATCATGAGAAGAAGAGAATATTTATCATCAAACGTCTAAAAAAAATAATTATTTGTGACGCCCCCAAATCTGAGCCCACACAGCCCAAACTTGAGTCGTCAAAAGACTACAACAAAGCACAACGTACAACAATACAGTGTATAATAATACACAATTAAGTCTTCACTATTATTGCCACACTATTTTACAACACGTGAAGACTAGGATAGCTATTCCTCGGACCCTCACTCCATCCCCCGGCTAGACCCAGCTACGTTTTCATCTCCTGTTGAAAAATAATGGAACAAAAGGGTGAGCTCAAATAGCCCAGTAAGAAATATCATGACTAAGATAATGACGAATAAATTATCATTAGCCTTCAACAGTTGAGTTCCTGATAGAATACAACAGACTACAAGGTTTATATCAGAAACTGCAGTTAAATTCTTAAACAATGTTCAGATTAATAATAGCAGCGGAATGAGCAATCTATTAGAAGAATAATGTAGACTATAATGTCCACTCGCTTCTCTTTTTAGTAAAAACATCATCAACTTTTATCATCTGAAATACCATTAGTCAAGATAATACAAATTCACAGTTCCTGGTCATAATCATGCAAATCAACAGTTCATCTATGCATTACGGGCCAAAGAGAACATTCAATATAGCACCAGCGGTCATGATTATACCAGATTAAGCCTTTGGTCATAATCATACCAAACAACAGTTCATCTTTGCACTACGGGCCAAAGAGAACTTTCAATATAACAACAACGGTCATGATTATACCAGATTCAGCCTTTGGTCATAATCATACCAAACAACAGTTCATCTATGCACTACGGGCCAAAGAGAACTTTCACCACGTGCCATAAAAGACACCGAACAGATGTATCGCCTTTAACCTAATATATCGCCTTTAACCTATCATCTGTTCAACAAATATATCACATCTGTGCCCCCGGCCACAGATATTCACAACAGCTTGATTCTTGATGATTAGTACAAATAATAGTGATACAATTGATGAACAGAAGAAACAGGATAAACAATAAGTATCGGAAGTTTACTTTGTGCAGATTCAAATAATGTCCAAATTGTCAACATGATGTGGAGTGAAATTTAAAAATGTTATTCAAGATTCTCAGTTCAGAATAACGGTTACAGTTCAATAGAAAGATTCAGAAAATAGGAAGGTTCAGTTGAAATAATGAAGTTCAACTATTATGGAACATATAATATTTTCAGGAATTATAGAAGCAATAGTTCCATAATAAGTTTCGATTCAGGAGTATGAAAGAAAATAATATCCCTTACCGTAGCAAGTTCAAGAGTGTAAAAAAAAAATGACATTTCTTACCGTAGTAAGTTTAAGAGTGTGAAAAAAAATGACATTTCTTACCTTAACACGTGACTGGATATTGATTTAAATGAGATTGATCAACCTATATATTTATAATAAAATTAGTAATTACAACATGTAAACTTCAAAGTGTATGATAACTCATATATTATGAACTATCAAAATTATATATATTTAACATAATTTTTGTAGTATAAAATACCAACTTTAAAATAGTTTTAAAAATAATATTCCAAAATAAATCTTCCAAAGAAAGCTTTTAAAAATGAATCTTCTCAAAGAAGAGTCTTCTAAAGAAAGATTTGTGAATACCGTGAAAAATAGGAATTTATAAAATTTCTACTCTTTAATAAAAGACTTACTTGAAAAATTTCTGCACTCCTTTTGGCTTTCAAACTCTCAAAATAACCTTACTATTCTCAGAGAAAACTCATAAAATTCTTATAGAAAAATTTTATGTTTTAGGTGTGATTTTTCTATTCAGCTGAACAAGCTATTTATAGGAGAAAATAAGGCACTATGCGTGGTAGGTGAACAGAAAAAAAATTCAGCAGAGGCTGCTGCGCAGCCTCCACCAACCCATTCCCAGCAAACACATTTCTCACATTTCGTGTGGGCCCCACAGTGGGTCCCACATGTTTCTTACTATTCACGTTACTATTCACGTTACTATTCACGTCACTATTCACGTTACTATTTCAAATAGTAAAATTAATTATTTTATTTTTTTATTTATTTATTTATTCTTCCTGTGAGTCCAACATATAAAATAATGTTACCATAATAATGTAAGAAACACGTTACATATTTTTATTAATTTAATAATATAAATTACAGTATATTTGCTACTGTGACAATTATTAGATTCAATAATTTTAAACTACAGTGCACCAACAATTATTGACTCGATGATATGAAATACAGTGTAATGACAATTATTGAATCAATAATGCAAAATACTGTGTAGCAACAATAATTGAATTGATAATATAAAATATTATGCAGTGACAATTATTGATGAAATGATGCGTAACAGTTACGGTGTCAATAATATGAGACACTGTGCAATACCGTGTGCTACTGTAGAATACCGTGTGCCACAATAAAATACCATAAATTACCGTATGCTACTATTCTTTTATCACCGGTATTTTAACAGTTAACACCGTTGACTATTTTTATTTAAAAAGGTTACTTCTGTCGTTTTCTATATCCGACAATTATTCCGTTGTGGGCTCCACCAATAATTAGTTATTTCGGCGCCGTCGTACGGCCCGAATATTCCCCGACAAAACGAATATTCCCCGACAAAAAGAATATTGTCCGACAAAATAAAATTTACACATAACATCCTTAACTTTCAATTTTGTCAATTTAACCATTTACTGTTTCAGGAAAAATATATATGAAGAAAAATTAAATTTTGTATTTCATAAATTCGGGGTCTTACATTATTTACATAAAGAGTTACACATAAGACCACAAAAAAAAATACTTTTACCTAAACTTCCCCTTCGGTTTGACGTTCTCGAAATCTCGAAGACCTCTATCTTCGGGTTAATTAACTAAGAATCCCAAAAGAGTTTTTTTCCTGAAAGCATATTTTCTTCGATTTTTCGAAAGCAGATTTTCTTCAGTCACCCAAAAGCATGCTTTTTTCGGATTCTCAAAAACAGTATTTCTTCATTTTTCCTTCGGTCGGACGTCCCTAGCACCTTGAAGACTCATGTCTTTGCATAAAGGTCTTCAGATTCCTGAAGGAACTTTTTCTTTCGGTTTGACGCCTCTGGGCTCTTGAAGGGATTTTTCCTTTGGTCTAATGCCTCCAGGTTTAAAAAGGAGTTTTCCCTTCGGTCGGATATCTTTGACGCCTCAAAAACTCATGTCTTCGGATAAAGGTCATCAGATTCCCGAAGGAGCTTTTCCTTCGATTTGACTCCTCTGGGCTCTCGAATGAGTTTTTCCTTCGATCTGATTCCTCCGGGATCCCGATGAGGTATTCCTGCTTCGACAATTTAAGTTTATATACTTTCAGAGCCTTTGGTCTACTCTCCCAGCATATTTTATATACTAGAGGAGTGGGGGGGAGGGCAATGTTAGGATGTATAATCGCTAGGACATGGTCGGTAGTTTATATTAGGCTCAATCCAAAGACATATCAGCTCAACGATTATTTAAGAGAACTCGTTAGTCCGATAGGCTTGGGTTAGAGTCTTAAACCAATTCGAGTGTTGAGTAATTATCATATTTAATCCTAATTAGAGTGGAAGTCGTATATCCTGGATAGATTAGGATGGTTGTTACCTCCTTCAATTGAAACTCCTTGGTGGACACTCCTAATAGGATTGGTAAGGGCTAAGTAAGTATTATAAATATCTTGTTAACGATGGAGGTATGATTCATTATTACTATTATTATCTTTCTACTAAATATTTTAAGCCTTCATTGTTGACTTATCTTGAAACATTCACTTACTCTTATACCGGAGAAGTCCACCGGTGGTCCGAGCCGTCAGAACTCTTGTGCAAGTATTCTCTCTGGACCAATGGTGGAACGTGCGGACATAATCAAGTGTTAACATAAGGATACAATCTTTATAGTACATACATCCGACTGAAAAAGTGTTTCTAAATTGTGATATTAGAATAATGTTATTCAGAAAATAGGAAGGGTGATTTATTTATGGATCACCCGTGTTTCAAGTTGACTAGCAATAAAATTAAAATGACTTGTGTTTTAGAGTGATTTGAACTAGAACTTTCTTCTAAAAAGTATTATATATAACCTTTTTTTATTTTATTTTAAAGGACCAAAAATTAAAATATCAAAATTTTATAAACTTAAGTTTTTTATATAATTTTGGGTAACAAGGCCCTTGGCGCCCAAGTAGGACCGTCCCTTGAACCAACCCTTAATATTTCTAATATATATAGCACATTAGTACTCCATTATCCTACTTCCATACTAAAACTCAACATCCAATCGACCCTAAGAAATGTAATTGTTAATGGAACATGATCTATTTTTTTTGGTCGACTTCAATTCATAAATAGTTGACTAGATATGGTGACAAAATATTCGTAAGCTTGCATATATTAACAAAGTTGATTGTGTCTAGTCTACTTAAAATTCTATATATGGATGCAACAAAACTCGTCGTTAATAGTTTAAAAATGGAGGATCGTGATAAGTTTTGTTTACCCATAGGTGCTAGTTAGAACATATTATGATGCTTAAATTCCTTTGTTAATATAACATTATTATTAAATTTTAACCCATCACTGTAGAAGAGCATGGAACCTAAACTAATTGGTAGGAGTAGGAGTAGCTCCAATAGTTCTGGTGGATCTTTTATGAATATAATAAATAAGCATCAATTATTTTGTGGATCAATGTATTAGTATAAAGATCTTACCTTCAATCTCTCATTATCTTGTTATCAATATACTAGTACTCACGTGAGCCTAAATCAAAGATAGATGGATATCCATCCTCTTAACCCTAACATTGATCACATGATTGGAATTGGATGAACCCTAGCTAGCTAGCTTCATCATTTCATTTGGCTATATATATATAACTCATGCCAACAACTAGTTATTAAGCAAACAACTAATCCATTTTTTAAGTGTATTGAGATGTTCACCTCATACAGCTCTTCGTTTGATTATGTAATTCTTATACAAAGGGGAAAAAACATAACAGAGGGTTGATACGAGTAGTTTTTATCTTTAAGGTTTTTATTACCCCCTTATCACCAAAGTTTGCTAAAGGCTACTGACAATATGTCTCCAAAATATAGTTCAAACCTATACTATTTCACTTTGATAAAAATTCACAAGTGAAAATTCTACGAAAGCTGCTTTTGTAAAGGTTGAAAGAAATTTGAAAGAATAAAGAGACTGCACATAAAGAAAATAATTTTTTGTCTAAAGAAACAAAACTGAACTTCACAATTTATTCAAAAATATTAGTTACAAAAATTAATTCTGCAATAAATTTTTTGAATTAAAAACATTTTTTTTCTTTTTAAAACTGAACTTCATAATTTATTCAAAAATATTAGTTACAATTTTTTGAGTTAAGTGCTTCATCTTTTGTTCTTAACAAATACACATACAATATCTGCTACCATTATCTATAAAAGTAATTAAATATAGTTTTCTTCTCCTTGTTAACATTCCATTTAACTCACATATATCATTATATATATTAAATATAACAATTGAAATTTTCTATGCATATATAAAAATGGTTTTCTCACGATTTTTTATTTAACACATATTTCACATTTTTCAAGTTCACTATTACCAATATCAATTAATCTCATTTCATGCATATTCTTCAAATTCTTTGAATTTACATGTCCTAAATGACTATGCCACAAGAAATTGCACAAGTACTACAAGCAAAAACATAATTAATTTTATTAACAGATAGTTTATACATCCCATTAAAAGCACAACCTTTTCCGACAAAGACACCAGTCTTTATAAGAATGAATTTGTCGGACTCAGCAAAAATTTTAAAATCTTTCATATCTAAAATATCAACAGAAATTAATTTTTTGCATAAACAACACATTAAGTATGGTCAGCTTATTCCCGGAGGTGAAATTGATTTCTATAGTTCCTTTGCCACCAACATTAACCTAGGAACTGTTTCCCATCTCAACCTTTTATCCAACAGTTTCTTCAAATATTTTAAACACCTCTCGGTTATTAGAGATATGGACAGTAGCTCTGAATCCAACCACTAACCATCAGGTTCACTCTATGTTAACCTCAAAAATCATAGTTACATTAAGACTAAGATCAAAGACCATAGCAACAAGGTTCTCTCCTCAACCATATTAGCAAAGTAATTTTTTTTATACTTATATTCTCTAGTATAGTGTCCAAATTCTCCATAAATATGACATTCGCCTTCTCTTTTATTAGGATTAGGCTTATTATTTTTCAGTCCAAATTTTTTGAACTTATTATTATCTTTTTTAACACTAGGTCCTTTCCCTTTATATGAACATGCCTCCACATAATTGACACTCAACTGTCCCATGGGTCAAATTCTTAGTATCACATTTTCGGGCCTACTTCTAAATTCGTAGATGTATCTAAATTTGATCCAAGAAAAAGTTCTCAGATTTATGCATCAACTTTTCAAAAAAATTCTTCTGAGATAGAAGTAACTTTGCAATTATTACTCCAATTTTAAAGATTTCAAACAAGACAATTTTAAGAACTCTTAATTTGTTAACAATAACTTGGGGCTTATGCACTTGCTCCAAAATAGGTTTATTGTCACCTATTTTAAAATCAAGATATTTTGAAACTAAATACTTGTTTTTACCTTCTTCCTCAACTTCTTATTTAAATTCCAAAACCTCCCATAACTCCCTTGGTTACTACACATTACTGGAAAAATCGTAGAGACAATTTAACAGCGTGTTGAGGATATGTCCATGTGTAAGCTACTCATCTTTAGTCCTCGTTTTTCTTTACTCCGTCAGTGCCTCAATTCCACCAATGTCTGGCTACTAACCTTCTACAGGTTTGGGATCTTCTGAAATAGGCTGAAGGTTGGGGTCCAATATGGTTAAAGTTATTTCTGTCAAAGTGATCGAGTTTAACAAAGTCATGGTTCTTGATTTTGAACGACTCTACATCCATTATTAACTAATAAACACCTTAAGATTGTTATTCTTACACAAGGGGGAAAATAGAATAAAGGGTTGACACGGGTAATCCCTATCCTTAAGGCGTTTATTGTCCCTTACCACTAAGGTTTGCTAAAGGCTACTAACAATATATATTTAGGATATATGTCAATCATATACTATTTCACTATGATAGCAATTTACAAGTGAAAATTTTACGAAAGTTGATTTTGTAAAGCTTGAAAGAAATTTTAGAGAATAAAAAGACTACATAGAGAGAGTAATTTTTTATCTAAAAAAACAAAATTGAATTTTACAATTTATTTAAAAATATCAGTTACAAAAATTAATTATGCAATAATGATTTTTTTTTCTTTTAGTTATTATGTGCATATTAATTCTTTTATAACTTTTTAATGTAACTTTGTTTACAATATCTTGGGTCAAATTCACCAAACTAATTTAAGTCCATCTTTGAATTAAAAAGAGAACAACTTTTTTTCTTTTTAATTCAACTTTGTTTACAATATCCTGGGTCAAATTCCCCAAACCAATTCAAGTTTATGCATATTAATTCCACTCAATCGTTCTTCAAACGAGACTAATAGCGACGATATGTAGGTGATGCTTTGCACCACGTCATGGTTATCATTTTCGAACCTTCCCTTTAGTATCACAAGTAAATTAAATTATTCTACTTATGTTTATAAAGTATTAAATAGTTTTATTTTTTGCCAATATTGTGGAACTTAAGGAAAATAGTTTTGCAAATAATAATACTTTTTTTCATATATCCCACTTTGAGTATAATTAAAACAATATATAATTCTTACTTGAAGTGGATAATATTCTCTCTTAATTTTTTTGTGATAGACTATCAAATGCACCTCTAATTTTATCTAAATTCAATCAATTAATGCGTTATAATTAAACTAAAAAATAATCAAAACTCATTAATTAAAAAGCACATTTTAATAAATTCTTTTGAAGTCATTGAAACACACGTATAACAATGAAAGATTCACAAGAATTTTCTGCAATAATTAAGTTTGAGGAGCTGAACTAAATAATAAATAGACATGCAGTCCATAATATAAAATATAATGAAAACATAATCTTTGTAGATAAGTTGGTGCATGTTGGCTATGTTGAATCATATACATCCACAACTTGAATGAACTGGAGGAGGGGTCCATGTATATAGCTCGTTTTTGACAATTAGTCCCACTTGATTATATAGCTAGCTAGATGTGAAAAAGAAGTGAATACCAGCATATTTATCAATCAATAATGTACGGCTGGCAAGCAGATGGATGGCAATAAGGTGGATGGACGGAGAAGTCATTCTGTAGTTTTGAGACATCGTATTTTAAATAATTAATATGTTATTATTTTGATATGTTTAATAAAAAAAAATATTGTACACACTAAAATGATATTGTATAAATAATTTTAAAATATTACATGACGATATTTCAAGACAAATGAACAATTACTCATTAGTTAGGGTATGCACAACTCTGTCCACATATCAATTGACATGCAGCGGACTAAATATAAATAACATATATATGTAATCATATATAATTATTTGCATTTTCATTAGCTAACGTACGTATATATATATGTTCGAACTCTGCCCCTCCCTCTCTTTAACCGTTTGACCCTCTGCCAAAGAGATTTACGTACAAAGCATTTCGATCTTTAACACAAATATAACTTGTTGATTGTTAAATTATGATTCACCTATTCCTTTGGAAACTTCTAATTGCCATTAACTTGGCCGTTGAGTCGATGTACAGTTATTGTATTCACTTTTATTCTCATCTTAAATGAATATAAAAAAAAAGTTCTAAGAAAATAAAAATAAAAGGAGGAGAAGAAGAACAAAGAAAAATGATTGCAGCAATAATGCATGGAAATTAACATGCATTGTCCCTGTAGGTCGAATTAGCCAAGACCGGGCAAGGCAAGAGGAGATTGATTATTAGTTTTGGAGAAGTGTGCATGCATGTTTTTGTGGGGTATAAATCACGTCTACGCTAACATGGATGTGCTTTCTGTTGTGAACAAAATCCGTATCGTCTCTCAGATCCGACGGGCTGCACTGCACTCATCGGCGGAACCTAGGGGGGTCAATTGACCCCCCTATTCCGAAGATTAATACATATATATATGTATGTATGAAATGAGTGGTAAAATTCTTGGTTAGTAAGGCCTCTTTTTTAAGAGGTCTTGAGTTCAATACTTGGTAATGGCACTATATTATTTAATACATGTTTTTTATTATTTAAATTCATTATTTTTTTAGTTATAAATTTATAACTCCTAGGAATGACCAAATGGGCATTTGGTCCAGTGGGCTAATTTTTGCTTAGGGTGCAAGAGGTCTTGAGTACAATTCTTAGAAATACTTGTTTTTTTTTCATTTAATTCATTATTTTTTTGTTAATAATCGACCATACCAAAATTTACAAGTTGAGTGGTATTCAAGTTTTGAGCATATATATACACTTATTATTAATTCATGCACCCTCGTTAATTATTATGTCAATAATAAAATACATAAACCATATACCATATATAGGTCACCAACCCCTCCAATGCATATTATAGCTCAAATGCCTCTTAGACTATTTAAGATTTTAAAATGTATTTTGAAAAATAATTAGGATCGAATTAAATATGTTAGCCTAAGAGATTTATTAAGGCTCTCAAGATACAATTGTCTTTTTTCAGTCGTACAACCGAAAGAAGCACTTTAAGCGTCAATAAATAATTTTTTTTACTGATGTATTTTGACCCCCCTTAAAAAATTTCTGATTCCGCCACTGGCTGCACTCTTTTGTCTACGAAGGATTATTTATGTTATATAGGTGTAGTCTTATATATTGATTTCAAGAACATGAATGATTATATGTATAAAAACATGCATTCGATATAAATACCAAAGGCAAAAAGTAAACAGATATCTATATATATATAGAGAGAGAGAGAGTGAGAGAGGATATATCATACTATAATAGTAGTAATTTTAACATTGAAGTGTAAACAGTATAGGGTTACTATCAAATATACTTTCAGACGTAAGGCTGTAAATGATAATTGAAAATTTTGTATTTGTTCGCGTCCATGTTAAAAAAAATGGATATTATTCGCATTTGAAAAAAAATAAATATATCCGTATTCGGTTTAAAGGAATTCGCAAATTAAATAAATAGATACAAAATACGGATATAGGCGTATTCATATTCGTTTAACATCCGACCGTAAATATATTCGACGGATATCCGAAATTCGAATTCGGATCCGTATTCGTATTTGGATAACTTATATATATATAATAAGCAAAATATTTTTTTTTAAGTGGTCTTCCTTATATAATAATTAGTTTTAACTATCATACGAAAATTATTTTTAAAATATGTCATTTCACTTCTAAAAAGTAGGAAATAACATTTTTATTATAATATTAATAAACTGAAAGAAATTGATTTAAGTATAGTTAATGAATTTTTACTATTATAAAGTTAAAATATCTAAAATGTATCATTTAACAAATGTTATAAATATCATTTAACAAGTGTTGCAATATAACTTTTGAATCATTTAATAAGTGTTATAAATGTTATAAATACCATTTAAATATTATACTTATAGATTATAAATATTCATACACACTACAGTATTACTCCAAACACATAAAATGGATGTCAACTTATTAATGGATATCTAAACTTTAATGAGTAGAGCATTCATTTTGAAATTTAGGATTTCAAAAATAATAAAAACTTATTTAAATTGTAATTTAAAGTATTGATTATTGTATTCATTAAAAATAAATAAATTAACATTCATTTATTAATGAACTATACTTTAAAACTCATTATTTTTCCCTTATTCTAGTTATATATAGTGTTACAATATATCTAAAATGTATCATTTAACAATTGTTATAAATATCATTTAAATGTTATAATTATAGATTATAAATATTCATACACACTACAGTATTACTCCAAATTAACACATAAAATGAACATTTATTTATTAATAGACATCTAAACATTAATAAGTAGATCATTCATTTAGAATTTAGAATTTCAAAAATAAAGAAAACTTATTTGAATTGTAATTTAGAGCATTGATTATTGTATTTATTAAAAATAAATAAATTAACATTCATTCATTAATGAACTATATTTTAAAACTCATTATTTTTTCCTTTATTCTAATTATATATAGTGTTACAATATATCTAAAATGTATCATTCAACAAATGTTACATTTAACAAGTGTTATAAATATCATTTAAATGTTATAATTATAGATTATAAATATTCATACACACTGCAGTATTACTTCAAATGAACACATAAAATGGGCATCTACTTATTAATAGACATCTGAACATTAATAAGTAAATCATTCATTTTGAATTTAAGATTTCAAAATAATGAAAACTTATTTAAATTGTAATTTAGTACATTGATTATTGTATTTATTAAAAGTAAATAAATAAGCATTCATTCATTAATATGTATAGTTTAAACTTTAAATTATGATTGGTTATGAGTAATTATTCAAAAAAATAATTTATTTTTTGTAAATAATTTGAATAAATTTTATATTAAGTGATTGATAAATATATTCAGATACCCGAATATTTTAATAATCTGTTTATTCGAATAAAATAAATAAAAACAGATATTATCTATATTCAGATATTATTTCAAATATCGGATATAAATAATATTTTTAAAATTCGTCAAATATCAAATACAAATATAAATAACAAATTAATTTTTTAAATATAAATATAAATATTATTGTATTCAAATTCATTTATATTCATTTACACCCCTGCTCAAACGAACCGTCGACCCGACAAGTCCTTGCAAGTTGCAAAACCTTAATTTTCTATGACAGCATGTTAGACTCAATTCCTAGAATTTTATATAAGACTATAGAATATCACGACAAAATATATATTCCATCTATTCTGGCCTTCAACAAAAAACGTCAATTTTTTTTATTGATGATTATTATGGTATTAAATGACTTATGTCCTCAATTTTATCTTCTTAATTGCATATCACGTTATGTGTTTTATTACTAAATTTATTTCTTAACATGAAACAAAAATTCACTAATTCTCAATATTTGTAAATTTTACGATAAAGACTCCTTTAATTTGTGGAACTAGAAGTTGTAATAATAAATTAATAAAAAGTAACTACGGGAGGCAAATGGTGACTTCTATATTTATAGTGCTAGCAATCAATTAGTTCAAAATCCCATATTATCACGAATATATTACAGTGATATAAAAAAAACTTATAGGCTATCTAAAGCTTAAAAGTCTTAGAATTTGTATTTATAATTAATTTTAAAATATTAGTGTCTTATAAAGTGAGCATTATCGTATCTCTCAATTAATAAAAGTAAAATTAAGCTCCTACTGTGACAAAAAATTAGAATTTAAAATTATGAAAAATTATAATTCTAAATAAATTAAGAATTACTAATAAGAGTGATGTTTACCCAGAAAAAAGAAGAAAAAATATTTAAGATCAATAAAAGGGGGGGGGGGGGGTTGGAGCCTATTATTCGATTGGGCAAATCATTCAGCCCACTGTCGTTCCTAACTCTTATTGTGTGATCAGATTGGAGTGGGTAATAGGCCTTTGTTAGGTAATTGTATAGCCAGCGGCCCTTTCAATTTATAGCCCAAACTATAAAGAAGACCAAATCCGACGACCACGCATCCCATCGGAATTCCGGTGGCCAATGCGACTCTTCTATCCCGGTCTAGGAAATTAAGCAAATTCGAAGGCCTTTAGCTCTCAATATTTTGAGCACAATCATCTGAATTTTAATATTATATATACATATATATATATATAACAATTGATTAGTGATGAAACCCGCAGGGGTATTTCGACGGCTGATGACGGGAATTAACAATAACAGTAGTAGAGAGAGGGTGGATTGCGTGGTAATAGGGGCTGGAGTGGTGGGAATAGCAGTTGCCAGAGAGCTTTGTTTGAATTATGGAAGAGAGATTTTGGTGTTGGATTCTGCTTCCACTTTTGGGACAGGTATCAGTTCTCGCAACAGTGAAGTTATTCATGCTGGCATCTACTATCCTCCCAATTCTCTCAAGGTCCATTTTTTATTTTTCAGATTTATTTGACTGTTAGTTTACACTCATTTATTAATTAATTTTTTTGCATACATTGGAATGGTAGATTATAGTAGTATAACAGTAAAATTTTCATCATTTATTCAGAAAAAGAAATGATTTTTTAGTTCTCTCACATTTTTTGGTATATCTAGCTGAATTTTCCTGTTCCAACTGATCAATTATGCATAGAATCATTAGCGGAGGTTGAATTTATTGATTAGGGTGATTTACTGATTTTAGTCAGTTACTGAGTCACCGTGCTGATTCATCTTTGTGATTCTAAAATACATGTACTCTTTAAAAGTCGTAAAATTTGTTGTTTCTTGGAATTTTACCAGGAAATACTTTTAAATTTTATTTTGTTTTGTAGGCACGTTTTTGTGTTAGAGGGAAAGAAATGCTTTACAATTATTGCAAAGAACATGAAATTCCTCATAAGAAGATAGGTAAGCTCATAGTTGCCACTGGATCTTCAGAGATTCCAAAGTTAAATTGTCTTATGAATCGTGGGTTGCAAAATGGGGTTGATGGTCTGAGAATGATGGAGGGTTATGAAGCCTTGAGACTGGAGCCTGAATTGCAATGTCTGAAAGCTTTGTTGTCATCTACTTCTGGAATACTTGATACTCATTCCCTGATGCTATCACTGGTGGTACGAACCTTTTATCCTCACGCCTCCAAAGTAATCAAATTCATTCATTGCATTATCAAAGAGAACTTTAGCTTATATATTCTTTAGAGAAGTGAATTAAGAATCTGATGGTGGCTACTTTGAAAGGATGTTGAACATATGCATCTCAATTTACTCTTGTTAGAGTTGCATATTTATATTGACAGGGATGGTCACCTCAATGTGGGTTTAGGGAGAAGCTGAAAACCATGGGACAACTTTCTCCTACAACACTACTGTAATTGGCAGTCATCTCAAAGGAAATCATATCCAACTTCATATTTCTGGAAGCAAGGATCTTGAAAACTGGGATAGGAGGACTCCACTGCACCCGGAGCTTATACTCATTCCCAGGCTTGTAGTGAATGCTGCAGGCTTGAGTGCCCCAGCCCTTGCGAAACAATTCAATGGCCTAGATCGTGGAGTTATTCCTGGATCATATTATGCTCGTGGCTCCTACTTCACCCTATCAAATACTAAAGTTCCTCCATTCAAACATTTGATTTATCCTATACCCGAGGATGGTGGCCTCGGTGTTCATGTTACTTTGGATTTAAATGGCCAAGTCAAATTTGGCCCTGATGTTGAATGGACTGTTGGTATAGATGATATATCAAGCTTCCTCAACAAGTAAGTTTATTGTATAATCACTCTTATTTTTTACTCGACATAATTTAATAACTGATAGCATAGTTAATTGAGATCTTTATGTTATGCACAAGCTATTGATTTCCTGATTGTGCAAGTTGCTTGGAAGCTTCTTAGTGAAAGTCTTAAATGTAAACATCTCAGGATTTTTCCAGTTAAATCTGATGCGGTACTTATGAATGAGCATCTCTAGTGCTGTATAATCACATTCACTTTGGTTGGTCATTCTAGAAAATGACCCAAGATGAATATCAAGGGTACATCTGGTAACTGGTGCTCCCAAATCTTTCAATTTGTGTTCTTTTTATTAAATCCTGGAGCAGAAAACTTTGTTTGTTTTGTTTCTGTTTCAAGAAAAATGGGAGCAAAATCCATTTTGGGAGCAAAAAAAGTTAAAACACCAAAAAATTGGTTCTTTAATTTTGGGAACATGTGAAACCATCAAAACATTAATAAGGTCCTCCACCGATCAAATCCTCTTAAAAACAAAATTTGTGACTTCTTCGTTAAATAAATTCAATAAACAAGTATCACTCCAAAGGAAACCAAATTCGCATCTCACATCTCTCCTTTCTCACTCTCCTTCGCTCATCACTACTTCACTAGTCACTTTATCTTACGGACATCCATAGATGGAAGGCGAATATATATATATTTATCACTCCTACTCAGCTTTGAAGACTCAATAAGTTGTACAAAGCATTAATCCTTTCATTTTAGAATAGCTAAACTAGGGAAGATTTTCAACAGTGGGTATAAAACCATGTGATCTAGTTACCAGAATTCTATTTGTGAATCTTTTTGCAGGTTTGATTACTCTGTATCCACGGACCGTGCAAATCAATTTTACTCTGAGATAAGAAAGTACTACCCTGACCTGAAGGATGGATCCCTGGAGCCTGGCTATGCTGGCATCCGGCCAAAACTCTCTGGTCCTGGACACGGTTCTGTTGATTTTATCATACAGGTTACGAAATTCTTGTTCTTCCTGAGTTCGTATATTATTTGTTACTACATAGTGATTATGCTTTGAAATTTACTTACCTATTATCTTAAATTTTATCTCAAAGTCATGTTGTCTATAAACAGACACCTGTCCACAAATCATTATCCACCAAGGGAATAACCGACAATTAGCTTCTCACATAGCATGAGAAGTACAGCGTAACTTGACTGTCCATTTCCACCTATTTATTCGATTATATCAAGCCTTTTTCATCCTAGCCAACAAAATTCACCAGATACCAATTCTAGCCAAAATAAAATTTGAGCGGCTTTGGGAATCCTGTCAAGTATCATGTAATTTTGTGCAATTAATGTCTTGCCTTCTTTTAATCCTCTACACTTGCATCCGTCCAAAAACCAATGTCAGATCTCCATCTCTATCCTTTATATGCAGATTTAATTTTATTAATTTTGCTTCTCTATTTTCCATTGAAGGGTGGGAGAATATGTTACTAGGGGTACGTATTTGTGATGGTATAATTTTTTTCATAACCTCTTCATTTATTCTATTGAACCACAACAATAATAATTATGTAAAGAGGAGGTGAGATTGTGAGTCATGTGTGTTCCCTTGCTTATACCTCTGAAAAGGTTTCTCAGTTTATTCCATTGAAATAAGGGAAGCCAAAGACTAATCTAGTCCAAACAATTTAGTACTTTCAAAATAACTATTAATCAGTTTTCTTCCTACAGGCAAAATTTTACATGCATTTTGATGATATTATAGCTTCAGTAGACGTTTATCAAATCAATTAAACTTGTGGGAAAATTCTTTCACCTTCGACTTCTTTTGTTTATATAAACTAACTGTGTTATCAGTATCTTATACTTGTTTTTATTATAGTCCCTCTGTCAAGTTATTATTGACGGATACATGGTTTCTTTCTACCAAAATGTGTGTCTGTGTATATGAAAATGATTAATTTTGCAGGGAGAGGAAACTCATGGGGTACCTGGTCTTGTGAACCTGTTCGGTATTGAATCACCGGGTCTTACATCAAGTATGGCAATTGCAGAGCATGTTGCTGCTAGATTTTCTGGACGATAATCCAATTTTAAGTTGATACTTGAGATGTGTGTTATACGTCAGTGTGAAAAATACACCATATGAAAGCACCAAATAAGCATTAGAAACAATGCTTAGTTTTAGACCAGCAACTAATTCTAGATGGGCGAAATATTACTCCCTCAGTTTTAAAATTAGAGGTAAGTTTTTATTCAGTCTGCTCTAAATTAAATAAATATATTCCGTTGTAATTTTAGAGTATTAAATAAAACACACCATCACGTATGTAGATTGATTATTTATCATGGCACAACCGAGTCGTAACAAAAGCGTGAAAAACAGATGCATGTATCTCTCTCTAACAAGTGCAAGAATTTAATACAGTTGTTTACTTGGAGTGTCGCAAAACCGTTGCTTAAAGATACAATTCTAGTTTTGGTTTTGCACAAAATTGAACATGCTGCAAAACACCTCCCTCTCAATTAAATTAAAAAGCAGCAGCTATTCAGAATTAATATATGTAACCTCTTTTGTTTTGCAAGTAATATATTTAGGTCTGTGGTTTGAAATTCGATTTGAGAAATGTGATTAGAGAAAAAATTCGAGCGAGACTCGGATTTGATACTTAAACAAGTGAAATTCGAATTCCTTTTGATATTTGAATACTTGTACGAGTTGAATGTGCCGCCTAGTGTTCGCTCATTTAGAGTATTGAATTTTTTTTACTTCATTAATTCTTACTCGATACAAGTCAATTGATTTTTATACTCGCATATAAAATTGAGTATATACTCGATTTGTTTAATATATGATATTTTACAATTAAATTCTTCACATATTTTAAGAAGTCGAAGGGTTCTTTATGTTTATACATGTCCATCAATTGATTTTAGAGATCTTATTAATTTTTTATAAGGCTCGAAATCTAGTTTGAAGAGTTCAAATTTAAATTATTCCAAATAGTTGTGTGAGTTGATTTTATCTATATTATCATAATATTAATGATCCAATTCGAATTTGTGTATGCCTCAAATGCTCATGAATAACTTAATTAAAAAACGAGTTTAGTCGAATTCGAGTATAATTAAACAAGTTGAATTCGAATATGAGTAAATAATGCAAAATTATATTTGAATTGGAGTACTCTGAGCATTTTTAAAAAGTTGAGTAGAATTCGAGTAAAATACTGTTCTATTCGACTCGAGATAATTTTTACAAAAGACTTTTTCAATATTATCATCCTTCAATAGCCGCATAATATGTATGTTATATTCTTTCCGTTTTAAATTATAAGATTATTTTACTTAAAAGTTAAATATTAAGCAGAAGAATTATCGGATAGAGCTATAAATTACTATAATTAACTATAAAGATATTATTCACGTGGATCTAAACTTTTTTTTTTTAGACATCTTGAGGAATTATATTTAAATAAATTACAGAATATAAGGGAAAAATAAATTGTAATCTAAAATCACTCATCCAAACTGGCCTTAACTAACTTTGGTCACATTATATCCCATCTCTCCATCAAATTCTCCTGTTAAATACTCCTTTTTCCCACTTTTTTCATTTCACAAACATGATCGATCAATTGAGCAAAAATGGAGGAACTGAAGTTGAAGCGAGCAACATTTACAGAAGAGAGATGGTTGAGTTTCTACCAACACACGCAATGGAAAAATACGAAAAGGAATGCATCAATTAGCAGTTGAAGAATTCAAAACATCTTACGCTACAATTCAAAGAATTTGGAGAAGATGTAAAATTGCTGTTTCATTTGGAGTTCCAGTAGATTTATCTTCTAAAAAAAGAGGTAGAGTAGGAAGAAAGAGAATGGATCTGAAACTCGATCGAATTACAGATGTGACGGGGAACGAATATTCGATCTCTAAAATCTCAACCACAACTCTTCCTGATGATGAAAACAAGGCCACTCGTCTATTTGCTCTCTCTATCAATTGAATTACGATATGAACCGAGAGATAACCACGAAGGGCCTTCACTTGAATTGCTCACTGGACATGAACAGAAAGGACATAAACTTCACAAACACTTACTAACCCAGCTAAAAAAACAAATTCTTTATAGACGATGGGTGAAATTGATAAATTAAGATTGACAACTTTAGATGAAATACGAGATGCGTGAAGAGCACTGATGGTGCACATAAACTGATTTCGCTATAAATCGGCTTAGTCTAATTTTAGACTACTATTATGTTTTAAGGAACCGTTTGATAAGAAACAAGAACAATGTCAGAGTATAAAAATCTTTTACTTAAAAATAGCACCTTTCTGAATTCACAATATTTTTTAGACAGAATCTATAGCTTAAAATTTGAATCTTAGCTACCGGTAACCGGTTACAAGGAAGTTGCATGATTCTGATCTAAGAATGCAAGTGTCCACTTGATCGACAAACAAATCTATCCACGAGGCAAGATATAAAGTGATAACTGATT
Source organism: Hedera helix (assembly GCA_947179155.2). NCBI lineage: Eukaryota > Viridiplantae > Streptophyta > Magnoliopsida > Apiales > Araliaceae > Hedera > Hedera helix. Next base: position 29,984,580 of record OX359283.1, read on the forward strand.
GGTGTCATCTTGTTATGGAAATCTTAACCTCCTCAAGAAATGGTCCTGATTCCCTGGCAATTTCAGAGATGAATTTAGTGAGGAACATCAAACAATAATCCCAACAATCAAGTAAAAGGATTGAGTCTCAAAATCTCACATCTTCAACGCTTACGTTCTGGCCGCCATTTGTACACTGGTTTGGTGGTTGGACTGACAATCTCATCCTCTCGAAGTTTCCGCTTCTTACCCTTTTTCTAATCCATCAAAATGCATTTAATTTTTAATTTGTGGTATAAAAATTGAGAGCAGTGTTGAAAATTTGGTATCTGAAATTTTAATACCTGCAGCTCTTTTTGCAAGGCCATATCCATGTAAAGTTTCTCTAAGTCCTTCACTCTGCTTTTTCTAGCTTCCAGCACTTTGTAAGAAGCAGTAGTTTTCCTGCGGATCAAGGTATAGATTACCAAATGCACAATATATTTCAAAAAAATAACTAAATGTATAGTGGGAAAGCTAAAAGAATACTTGGACCAAGACACCTACATTTACACATCTAAGCATTGAACTATAGGTATCATCACAGTTGGGGGGGAAATCTAAATGAGTTGGACGCCAATTTGACTTCCAACGTGTATATAGGGAGGGGAAGGAGAATAAGAAACTTAAAAATATAACGATTTGACCATAAGTGGTAATGGGATTTGCTCCCCCTCTCTTCCAATTTTTTCAGACAGGACAAAACACTTCGAACAAGCTATAAATGTGCAATAAACCACTACCAAACCCAACATATATTGCAAAAAAATGGAACTAAACAACGGGAAGTAACAACTGTTTTCAACTTTTCTTTTATTTTTTTGTACATATAAACTTGACAAATATTGCGCTCATTTTTAAATAAAAACCTCTGGATTGTACTCAGTTACACTTTCCTTAAGAAAAGACTCCGCTAGACACCCATGGGGTTAGACACTCGGAATAAATTTCTAAGACCACATAATGGAATTTTTACCAATAAATGACAAAGCCTGAATTATTTTGAAGTCTTCTTTAGCATTAATGTTTGTTTGGTATGTATCTTGCTTTGTAAAACGCATTAGAAATAATCAAAAGAAGGTAGTTACTTTATATAATAAAGTAATTGTGTAATAAGTAATTATGAGATACGTACAATGTATAAGAAGAACGCAAAAAATACACTACCTCTATCTGAAACAGAGTCTTACTTCTTCTTTTCAAGTATAGTAAGGTTTGTATAAAATACCTAGACATAATTTTTAAATTAAGATTTTAAGACCAAATTTTCACAAGAAAAAATAAAGTCCAAGTGCATCATATGCAAATCTTAATATTTGGGTAATGTACAAACCCAGTAAGGCCAAAGCTTACCAGTAATAATATAAACCCCATATTTGCCAAAACACAAAGGAATGGATCTAAAAATATTTATCAAAAAAATACAGTTCCAGATAGGACATCTAACTATCTAAGAGCAAGGTGATTGTGACTAAGTTTATTTTGTTTCAAGAATGCCTTTAAATCCTTCAAAGTGCAATGCATGATACATCCACATGCACCACCCCAATCAAAGATGAGCAACCAATAGACTGATAGACAGGCTCATGAATGTCCCAGATTTTAAAAATGGGTAAATATAAGGTTTCAATTATGCAATTCACATCATCTCAGAATTTCCATTCCCAGGATGCATCAGTTAAACCAAGTGAAATTATCAGTATCCATCTATAGGACCAAAATATCAATCAGGCTCAAAAAATTCTCAAATGGAATTTCTATGACAACTGCCATCCCTAACACTGTTCCTACTAGTGCATTTTAAGTCATTTGATGCATTTCAAAAAGTGCATCACGAGCTGAACTGTCCGTCTCGTGTTGTATCCGGCAAAGGGTAGTTACTATCAAGGCCAATAACCTTTCTCCTCTTTCAGTTCAGCCAAAATTATTACATATAAGAAACACATTGGATTCTTCAGTAAATGTATAGACAGAAGCATTTTAACATCTACAGGAGCAGAAAAGAAAACAGGGAATTGAACACAAAATATTTTACCTTTTAATACGATCAGGCAAGTCCTTAGAAGCTGGCCCATTTCCACCTTTTGAAATCTGTAAGGAAATCTCTTCAGCATCAGCCCTGGAAAGTACAACTCCTAACACTAAGTCATTAAAGGATAATAATTGAAGCATATGTTATAATGTGACAGTGTGACACTGACTCTTATCTATATCTCACTAGATCCTTCACTTTCTAGATATCTACCCTCTCTAGAACTCTCCTTCATCCACCAGTACTTCTCTCTTTCTAGATTCTTCCATCTCTCTCATAGTCTCTTTCTCTCACCAGATATTTTCTCCACCTAGAATTATCTGTATCCAGATTTTCTACAATTGGTACCGGAAACTTTGCCAAAGCTGGTAGCAACTGACTTACATGGGTCTAAAAGGAGATGCGAGTCTCCATTCTCGACATTGGGCAAGAGATGAGCATCTGGTGCTTATGTGGATGAACAGCTGTGTGAGGTATTGAAAATATACTAAAGCATTGTGTGTGAGTGAAGTCAAATGAAACACTAAAGTGTTGTGCGATCAAGTGAGAGTTTGAGTCTTACATGAGAATGCTATCATTGTGAGCTTTGTAAGCAAGTCTAAGATGTTAGCATACACCAAATAGAGAGGTATTATAGTGAGATTCAGTTGTACTCAAGCCCGTCTGTGTCGAGTAAAGTAATTAGCAAGTGTACCAAGTGTTCTTGTATAATAAAATAGTGACCCCCCCCCCCCCCCCCCCCCAAAAAAAAAAAAAAGAAAGAAAGACCATTCCCTCCATAATTTGTTTTCTCAAAGACTATATAATTTTCCTAATAAGAGATATTGATAGCATCTTCTTTGGTAAAGAGTCTTTTTTTTAGACCAAGACTATAGATTCCAAACTTCCTATGTTCACATTGTTGTAGTTATTGATGTTTATTTAATTATGGAATACCATGGAAAATAGGAGACATTTTCAGAGTCATGTGCATAGATATTAACGACGGAGGACCTACAACCTTTTCCTTTTTTCTTGCTCTTTTTTCGAGGAAGACACGCAAATAGGAAGCAAACAAATGACATAAGATAAGATGCAAGCACAAGTAGAGTAAGAAAGAAATTTCTCCAAAAATGAAAGTTTGAAGACTCAGTAATGTATAATGAGCACTTTATAAAAAAGATAGAAATGCTTATAAATTCAAATTCCAACTCAAGAAAGATTAAAATATAGAAAAAGGATGACACCCCTCAAGCACACAATGAAGACAGAAGTATCCAGAGACTCCTATCATGATTTCATTCCCTCGGCTAGATATGATTATTAAGTCGTTCACATTCTTAAGTTTACCATTCATTAGGACTACCTTACTACTTTATGAAACACTTGGGAGTCTCAAAACAGGATCATCTTCTATTAAATGTAGGCCACCCATGGATACCTCAATTATTTATCACCCACAATTGCTGAAATTTTTCTGAAATATCATACGTTAGTGTAACAAAGGTTGGTGGAACAAGCTACTGTATGCATGTGAGATTTCGTATGCTGTGTTTTCATGAATATGTATAAGCTCATACCTGTCTTCAGCAAAGTATACATGTCTGTTTGATGGCTGATTATCAAGAGAGTGCAACATGGCAGTTAGCTTTTCAATTTTCTGCATCAGAGATTACAGTCAGTCGCAACAATGCAAATATGAAAGTAAAGAAACTGTTAAATTCGTTTATATGATTGGACTTCAATATTATAAAACTTAACCTTCTTCTCAGTCTGAACTTTTTGCATGACATATCCTATATCTTGGGTCTTCATCAACATGAGCTCTTCTTGAGAGTACTTGTTTGCCTCAGTCCTGTAAAAGACTTACAAGTCAGACCGAATCAAATGAGAAAAGGGTAAGAGAAAACCAATTGAGTACATATGAGATATAAGTTACTCCAGCTTATGGACTCCATTCACAGTTTTTGTGTTGATCATCTTAAAGAAAAATTCATCTGGGTTCCTGAATGCTGCCTTTTCCTTGAGTTTCTGTAAGGCAAACATGTAAGTTGAATAGTTGATTCATCCGCATGTTAAGTTCATAATTTAGAGATGGATAAACATCCATAAAGAAATAAATTGCTGGAGCTACATATTATGACAGAAAATTAAAGTAAAGTGTAAATTTACTCGTAAAGCATCCTCCTTTTTGTGATACGCCTTTGCACGAACAACATAGTCCTTGTGTTTTTCGAGAAGCCCAAATTTTTCCCTTGTACTCCTGTATAAAATTGAAAAGCATCACATGAATGGGTCTAAAAAAGAGATAAAGTTAGGCTTCACAGAGTAAATACGAGGACTCACGGCTGTGCTCGTTCCTTGTGAGCCTTTCGAGGAATAGCATTCCTTAAGGATGACATGTTTAATAATGAGGAAAAGAAATTTAGTATCAAAGAAGAAGCCAATATATTGAGGCACTCTTCGCCAGATTTTAGCTTTCACCTTCTAGAGTTCTGCAAAATATGAGAGATAAAAAGAGATTATAGTATATCAAACATGAGTGGGGGAAGGCCAGATTTTAAATAAGAGGGCCAATGCATAAAGTACCTTTTCCTAATTAATGGTGATAAAGAAATATTGTCATAAGTAAAGGTATTATATGACAAAAAACTCACCGAGGGGGGGGGGGGGGGGGGGGGGGGTGCCACCCATATACAAAGGATTTACGAATATGCAATTAAAAACCCACCAATATAAGAAACAAATCAAGACCACACACTAAATTCTGACAAATAGTCCATAAAAGCAACAATAAATCCGGGAAAGCCAAATTGTTTCCAAGAAATTAAATGGGGCAAAAATAAGTTCCTTTCTCGCTTTAACACCCCATAAGCAATGAGGAATCATGTTCAAAAGAGCACGACACCTCTTTGAAACACACATTCCCCTCAAAACCTTCAAGAAATCCACCATTGATAGCCATTAGCCCCCATAAGGAAGGAGACTAACAAACTCACAGTGAGGAGGCAAGTGATCAACTGAGTCCCAATCCTTCCTACACATGTAGCATCGATTAACCACAAACACACCTCTCCTTCATGATGAATCTTGAGTCAATATACGCACAAGTGCTGCTGTCCATGAAAAAAAAACCACCCTATCTGGCATCCAACTCTCCAAATGCTGCCACATGACAAAGTCAATTCACCCCAACCACAAAGACTCCAATAATATGACTTGACAATAAACAGGCGACTGCTATGCCCATCCCAACAAAGAATCTGGATGATCCAAACTCTGTTGAAGATCTCCCAAAATCAACAACAGATGCTTCACCTCCTCTAATTCCCAATCCTGAAAATGCCTCCTGAAAAGTGGTTGCCAAGACACCTGAACCCCAATAAAGAGAGATACAACAGCAACCATTGCCTTTAGCCGCTAAAGAAAACAAGTTTGGGAAGAGATACCTCTCAAGTATAAGATCTCCATACCACCCCACACATCCTTCCAAAAACGAGCTCAGCACCCATCCCCAAGCACAAAAGAAGTATGCTTCACAAACTCACTTCCAACCACACTAGCTATTGTCTTCCACAAGACCACAACAATACCCAAAAGGCATCATGGAGTCCTTAATATTGCAGCCCCCTTGACACACCCCAAATCTGGCCCCCACCACCCTTTTTCACAAACTATCCTCCATAAACACATTACACTTTAAAATATTTTCAAAGAAATACTGGGCTAAATCCCCCCATCTGTAACATGCAGCCTAGTCCCTTGACATGACTTTCAAAGATTCTCATCTTTTAAAAATCAATCACTCAAGGTATTGACAATTTGGCATAGCCAGGCACAACTGGTTAATATATTGTAAGCTAATAATCGTTATATACAATGCGCCATATATATTTGCCAAAATGGGTAGATATGATCACTAAAATAGCAGGGATGAAACTACTTGGTATCCGGCGGGGGAAATTTTTCCTCTTCACCTTTTAGAAACAAGCAATTACCAGAGTCACAAGTTAATAAATTTAATAAAGATAGTATCAACATTTAGTAAAACAGAAATTTTCCCATCATAGTTTTGAACCTGATAACATCAATATGGAATGTTTCGCCTCTAATGACATGTCCTCGCAATATTTATGTCATTAGAGGGGAATAATGTAATATTTTGGCGTGAGTCTTACCGAGATAGATAGGAAAAGAATCAATCAGAAGATTGCGTCGAATGGAGAGGGAAACCGGGTCGCCGGAACTCCAACAGGCGAAATCGAGCAGCAACAGCTAGGCGCAACTTGAGAAGAAGGAACAGGAGCGGCTGAAGAAAGGGTTTCTTTTCTTTTTTGACTCTACTTTTATTTTGGTCATTGCATCGCTGGTCACTAATTTGGAACAAATATTATTTTTTTCTAAGTCACGGCCTAAGTAATTTTGAGTGGGTTGTTAAATTAAAATAAAATTGCTAACTTAGGAAACTTAAAAATGAAATAAAATTGTTGGTAAATCTGAAAAAATGAATTTGCAGTCTGCCATTAATTTAATGAAACAAACCTCTCAAATAGGTGGTAAAATTTACATGAACTAATTAAGTATATGTTTGGGAAGAGAGGAAAAGAAAAAAATGTCCAGTGTGGAGGATGAAGTTTAGAATTTATATCTCCTCTTTAATTTGGAGGGTGAGAATAAATCAATAAATAAATTACTATTTTACTCTTAATTTGACAACCAAAAAAGTATAACAAAGCATGGACAAAAATTGATATTTTAAAATTTTCATTAATAGAATTCTTTCTTGTGAATCGTTTTATTTTAAGACAAAGAAATCTGAGTTAATTTTCTTATAATTTCCCTTTTTTTCATCATTTAATATCCGAACAACAAGGGAGTTCAACTCTTTTTCTTCTTTTTCTTTTACATATTCCCTTCTATCTTAATCACTCTATTCGAACGGATATTAACTTTTTGTATAGGGGAGGAATAGTCATCTAGTTGTACTGAAAGAATCACTGTTCATTTGAAAAGTTGTAAAACTTATAAATACATCCAATTCTCCACACCTTACAATACTATGTGGAATTGAAATATTACAAACTCTCGTATTTAAATATTTGACATACCCGTGGGACGACTCGGGCCAACACATCTTTCTAATTATTGTGGGATAAAATCAACTACCTGTTAAACCCGCTTTTGTGTCTCCGCTTCTGACAACCCAATCAAATGGCTCGACCCAATTTTTGCTCATCAGTAACAATTGAAAATGTGTACCTTCTGGACACGATTAATAGTAATTGAAAGATATAGATTATAAGTATCAACCACAACTGATAACAACATAATAGCATTATATCTATACAAAGACTGGTGTATAAATGGTACTACATTACCAATATCAGAAGCAATTATCTATGTTTGCTAAAGGATTTCCTAATTTCAAATACACAAGGAACTTTAATTCATATGCTCTCCAAACCGGGTGTCTACAAGTCACGATCCCACTGATTAACAAAACCATGCTTCTGGTCATTTTTTTGTCCACCCAAGGAAGGGGCAGACCAATCTGCACCTCCATCAATCACTTTTTGCTTCTTTCGGGGAGACAAGGACCCAGAGGAAGCATCAGAGGCTTGGTGTGAGTGTGATTGCAACTGTTTATCCTCGGTCACTGGTAGGGACTGGGGGGCTATCAGAGAACCTCCCAGCTTTTGCTGTTCTTCAATGATCTTCTGCAAGTACTTTCCCTGAGCTTCTATTCTCATCTGTAACTGTCTTTGCACCTGAATTATCATGCAATATCAGGGGGAAGAGTGAAATACAGCCATAATGTAACATTCATTTATTGAAAGCTTATATATGTGGACTAATTTTGCACTTATAGTAGAGATGACCCCAGAATTCCAAGATTCAAAATGCTGGTGATTTGGTGATATGCTAGAGACTAAGAGCCTAAACTTAAACTTGCAATAACAAGGGAAACTCAACTGTCTTCCTTTGAACAGGCTCCTTATTTAGTGTATTTGTTGACATACGCTAAAAAAATTCCAGTAGTGAATGCTATAATAGTGGGAAATTTCAGGATCAATTTTTCTAAAATGATACCCTTGGTACACTAAATGTCCCCAAAAGATGTGAAACGTGAAAGACAATCTATGATTCTAAGCTTAACAGACAAAATGGAAGTTTAGGTGATCCATTCACTTGATATAGTGATCAACTTGCGACATATGTGAAATCAGGTATCAGATTTTAACTTTTTCAACTGAACCAATAGATGGTTTTCAATAAAATATGGTAAGGACAAGGTAACAAGATGACTACGTGGAAAATCAAAAGATACCGACTACATAACAACCCGACAAAAAGTTTGGCCCACATCATCTCTTCAGCAATCAAGGTATTTAGTGCAATGGATCATACCTCAAGTTGTTCATGAAGTCGCTTCTGAACCTCCATCTGCATCCTCAAGGCTTCATTAATCTGCACCCCCCTAATAATTTCTTTAAAAGGTTAGAAATGGACATAGGCACATAGCTTCTAGATTATAATTAACTTGCTACAGCATACATGTTATCAGATGACAATACAAAAGAGAGAGGGAGAGAGAGGGAGAGAGAAACGAGGTTAAATGACTCCAGAAGAGCACATAGGTACCCACGGAGGAGAATCCATGCTGTCAAGGCTGTCTCCGGAACCTTTTTTATCTTCTTTAGATCCTAGATAATGCCAACAGAAGTTTCACTGACTTCAGATTTAGATGCAAAAAATAAAATGAAATAATCAAATTAGGAAGAAAAATAGTTGCAGAAACCTTTACCATCAGCAGGAGATTCAGGCAGATACTTTGCAAGGCGATATTTCTACATTAAGAAATGATACAAAAAAAAACACATTTACTCAGCTTCAGTGCATGTGCACATAATGCAAGTGAAATGAATGAAAGTAGGACCAACCTGTAGGTGGCTTTTCACATGATAAATGGTGAGTCCAGACACACCCATCACTCTCAAAACACCTTTAGGTGTCGCCCCTGACACAAGAATGGAAAGACTAATAAGAACCTTGATATAACATCATCAAAGTATCAGGACAACCAATGCATTCATAACTAGTAAGAAAAACAATAATCCATATAATTACTGATATATAAAAATTTCAAAAAGTTCTAATACTTATCCAGACGGCAAAAGTTCAAACAGAAAATGATTCATAGTTTACTGACATCAATCCTGTGGTGTAATAGTCTAAAAATTTCCACAAACCACCGCCGCTTCTATTTTAATAGAAATAGATTCAAGTTTTTTAGATCCTTGATAACTAAGAGCTTAAGAGATGAATTTAAATATCTAACACCATGAAACGCAAAACAATACTCCCTCCGTCCCACAAAAAGAGTCACATTTGTAAAAAAAAAATGTTCCACAAAAAGAGTACTATTTGCTATTTTTATTGATGGCAGCACAAAAGTACACGATGTACTCTTAAAATCACAATTTCATTATCATGTCACCACTATTAAACTAAACAGTCATATTTTAAGAGCAAACGCAGAACAAAAAGTTAGCAAAAATGGGACTCCTTTTGTGGAACGAAGGTAGTAAAACAAAGAAAACACTATGTTTAAAAACACACAAAATCTGAGACATAGATGAGAAGTTGGGAGTGGACTGTGATATCAACTCGGTGGTCTTGCAGTATAAAAATCAAAAAACAAAATAGAGCACGAGAACAATAAATATGAATACATTCAACTAAAGAAAGAAGATTGAAATCATAAAAAAATTGAAGAAATTTAGAGGGAGGAAAGTTCAGGAAGAGATCTAACTACAAATTGGAACGTTACAATCCAAAAAAGTCACCCTTAATGGAAAGAATTGGGGAGACCTAGATTTTCAATTGAATAATAAAGGTTGAGTTTTTCCCCTCCGGCATCTCTGGCTATTTCTTCTACTGAGGACTAAACATTTAAGAATTCAGAAATAACCAACATAACATAGCCATATTTCCCCAACATTCTCATCTAAACATGATTGATCTACACGTAATAGTTCTTAAATTCATAAATATCACAGTTCCTCGTACTCCATATTCAAACAACATTTTCCCTGATCAGTAGTGAAGATTGATTTACATTGCAGAAACCAAAGGATTTACTAGTTCACTTGCTGCAGAATACCAAAGGACAACAAGACAGTCCTTCCAAACATGATACCAACAATGAGATTAACCAGTCCATTTTTGGGAACATACCATGACCAGACCCTTTCATATTACAAGAGTATAATACATTCATATAAAAGAATATTCAACTTTCCTAACCTACAGGCACACACAAATGACTTTACTCAAATGTAGTGATCAGAAAAGTCATACATCTAAATACTCACCCATACTATAAACAACCCTATTACCTATTGATTACACAAGAATGTTGAACTTATTTCTTCTCAAAACATATGCTATCCATAAGTTCATATTAAGATTGAACTTAAACTTGGATCGGTAAGATTTATGATGAAAGACTGACTGGTGTCGTCAGGATACATATTGACCCTCTTTCCACAACATGTAATAGTAGGGTAGTCAGAGAATCAAATGCACATTGTTTGTCTTAAGAAAAAGCCTCTTTTTCAGGAAAACAGTTCCATGAGAACTTAAAGATGGTTTAGGAGAGAACAATCACTGGAGTTTCCATGTCTATTTAAGCATGCTTCACTTACGGTTGCTTTTTTTAACATTGTTATCCATAGTATGACAACACAACACAACACAACACAAAGCAAAACCAAAAGAAAAACAATAATAAAAAGGTTACAGAATATAATTCACAACTGAAGAAAAGATACCCACTATCTGGTCCACCAAGTTGAGCTATGGCGTCAACAAAACGATCATGAAGATCTGATGTCCAACGCAATCGCTGCTTCCCATTTCCTCCGGTAGGAGCAGAATTTCCAACAGAAGGTCCACCGGAAGCAGCGACAGTTGCAAGCTGTTCGTCACCTTGTGCTTTACATGGAGTCAAGCCCACGGTTGAAAACTTTTTGGGATTGTACATGTTTTAAGAATAGTAAAGCTCTACAGAAGAAAATGGTAAATCTAAGGTTATGCAGCTTTATATTTCTCAAGCAACCAATTAAAACAATAATTACTCATCATAAGGCACATATCCACTTAGTAAATCCATCTACGCTGAAACAAAGCTACGCTCAGTGGAACCATACACAATAGCTACACTTCAGCCCAAAACATAGACTGACACTGATAAAAACTACGCGTATCTATAATTCAACTAAGAAAATGTTTGAATTTTGAATGAAATGTGATACAAACTATACTGCATAACCACAATTAGTGCAACTTATCATCAAACAGTGTTGTAAGCCAGTGCATTATGAACTCAAAGAACAAAAAGATTTTGAATTTCAAAAAAATGAATTCGCTAATTACTTCAGAAACAAAGCAATTAACTTGTGTAAATATTAAGTAAACTAATAGCCACAAGAAAAGAATAATAGTAATATTTTCTTCATACCCACACAAATCCATTTATAGCCCATTGAACCCACATATATACAGAAGTAGCATTATCCCTCACCCTTGGCAATTAGCAATACCTTCACAAATAACGGAATATAACTTTCCTATATTTACAATTAAACTTCTGATTCTTCGCTCACTCTATCCCATCTCTCCATCTGTTACCGTATGCAACTTATAAGCAACAGCTTTAAGATAATTCAGTACCAATCGAATGGCAAATGATAACCCAATTCTAAAGATTTGAGCCCCGAACAAACACATTTGAATTCCAGCAGTGGAAAGGGGAAAGCAAAATTAAGCATCTCGAAACAGATATTCGACTCCAGAAAACGAAATTAAGGTAAATTATACAATCATAAAAAGTATTAAACAAAAGATTAGATAGCTCACTCTGGATACTTAAAAAACAGACGAAAAAGCATAAGAAATATGGAGATTCGAAATTTTTACAATTATCAATCCTCTTCGTCGGGAGTCAAATTCCTCACTTGAGTGTTCAGTATCCAAACTAATATATCAGATGCAATAATCCAAATTGAGAGAGAGAAAGAAAGAAAGAGACAAATAGATTAAATTGAATACAAGGACTGAAATAAGAGCATTGAATTTGACGTCTGCTTGTAGCAGAAAAGGAAAGTTTTTGGCCAGAAAGAGAAAGGGAGTACTCCAAATGGCAAAAGGGTGGGGCTGAAAATTGTTTGGCGCTGTAAATGCGAATCTCTTTCTTCTCAGAAAAAAAAAAAGAAGAAGAAAAAAATTGGGTATTTAATTAGGGTTTAGAATTGGTTGGTTCTAAGATGTAATTAGCATTAATGTCAGGAATTGTGATTTGTCGTTTTAGGAGAGAGAAAAAGGCTGTGCTTTGCATTGGAGATGGCGTAAAATGGACGGCGACGTGTACATATACGGTGACTTTGGGCTTGGCTCTAGGGTTGGGACCCATTCATCATCTTGAGAAATATATCTCTACGGCCGTCCCATTTTTCATTTCTTTGCATATTTTGTTTTTTTTATTCTACCTATATGATAGTATATGGTCAAGGAATCTCTTATCTGCAAAAGACAAAATAAAATGACAAGAATGAAAGGCCTAGTTTGTCACAACAGATGATTATAATAATCAAATTATAGGTAAGATAATTTAAATAGAGAATTAATATTTTTATAAATAAAAATAATATTTTTATAAAATTTCTCTCATATAAATAATAAATAAATCTCATATTTATATATAAAAAATTTATAAAAATATTAATTATAAAAATATCAATTAATTTAATTAGAAGTAACTTAATAATTACTAGTTTTAGCGTAGACACTAAACAACAAGTACTATTTGTAGTCGTTATCAATTTAATGGTTAAAATTGATAATTTGTGATATAGTAATAAGTCATCTACTGATGTTTGATTTATTTGGCGCGACTACAAATTTTAAATTCACCAAAAGTATTTGAAATTTAGGTTTGTATAATAATAATTTATTTTTATTATAATTTATTTATATTATAAATGTAACGTTTGAAATTTAAACATGATATAGTGCGATATGTTTAAACTAGATTTGACAACGGGATGACTATAATCTAGGGAACTCCTCCCATACCCAACCTGCCAATATGTTAGTTATCCACTCGGCCCTACTCCCTAGCCAGTCCTCAAAAACAATGCCCCGCCCCAGTTTCAACTTTAATCTCATTTACCCGGTTACTTTAATTTTTTACAAATTAAATTTCTAAATTTTTTTAAATATTTTTTTATATAATTATTTTTAATTTAAAATCAAATAAAATAGAATATTTCTATTACTAGTGTATATATATATAATCGAGTCGAGGGCGGGGGATGATGGATATATCCCATATCCGCCCTTAACATTATAGGATTTAAACAGTCGGATCTCATTAGAATTAAGATTAGGCCGAATTCGTGAAATCGTCATACTTAATTTGAACTTTTAAATTCACTAAGTATTATTTTTTAAATATATCAATCACTACTATCCAAATAAAACACTTAACCGTCAATTGTAATCAATTGCATAAATTTGTATTTCTTCTTATTATCAATTTTTTATTTTTTAATATTTTTATCCATAAAATATTAGATATTGTATTTAAAAGATTATTGATTATTAGTATTACGTAATTACATTTATACTTGCATTCTTATTATTATCCCGTTAGAGTAAGGGCATTTATTTTTTAAGAAAGTACGGTCCTGTTTTTTGGAATAGTGGGAACATTTAATTTATTTTTTTTGGGTTTCTATTATTAACTGTCAAAGAATAAAATTTAGTGTTAAACTATTATTTTAAAAGTTATTTTACACTTACTCACAAATTTTACTCGTAGAAAATACAAAAGAATATGATCCCATTACATTCATCTTGATAATTAAAAATAGAGTCACACTCCTTTGTCTTTTTTGCTGATAAACATATCGGATAAAATTTATAAATAAGTTTAAAATTTTCCTTATTTTAAACATGTCTACGTGTGTCCCGAACAAAGTTAATATTTTGAAATAGAGCCGGATCACAAAGTAAAAGTCCACTATTTTAACTTTAGGATAATTAAAAGATTTAATGAATAAATAAAGTCCCACCATATTTTGATGATGTCTTATGTTGGTACTTGGTATACTTCCTTCTCTTAATCTTTGAAATTAACTCATGGTGGTGGGTGCAGTAGGATGTTGGAAATTGCAAGTGCAATAATATGTATTTTTTTTTGTGATGTGTTATAATTAATTTTTAAAAACAGTAAGTACTCCAATAAAGAATGGAAGAACTTGTTAATTTTGTGTATATAGGATTATGAGTAAAATCATGGGCTCGGCCCAATTGCACCTTTAGGGCTTTTGCACCCAAAAAATTTATTAATAGAAAAAGTAATATGTTGGCAAGTACTCTTAAAAGCGAGATTTAATTATCGAAAAAATCATTAAATTCTTGTTTAGTTATCAGAAAAATATAAACTATTTTTTTAATATCAATAATATTGAATTTTTAAACAATTACAAAAAATTCTCAAATTTCTACTGAGCCCAAATTATGGTTAATTAGGATTGACATGAGATCTGACATACATATATAAGTTGGGATAAATATATATTTTTTAGCATTTTATTTGATAATGTGACTATATTAATCTGACTTTTGACTTTAAAAAAATTAAATTAAATATTTTTAAATTTTAAAATGATAATTATTTAATAAAAAATAAAAACAACTCACGGACAGAGCACATGAGACATCGAGGAAGACGAAGACGAATTTGAAGAAAAAATTGGGGAAACTAACGAAATCAAAGATGCTGTTGAAAAATAAAATTGAATCTTCCATGTCTTCCTCGTCTATTGAGTCTAGTGGCTTGCTGAAATTATGGACTCAAAATTTTAATTTTAAAAATTATCTCAAATAATGTGGTATTAATTTATTAATTGAATAAATCTTTTGAAATTAATTATGACATAAGATGTTATTAAAATTAGTTATCTGTGCACATGCACTATGTGTGTGATTTAATGTAAAAATGATAAGACAGCGAGAGAAAGTGAAAGAGTAAAAGAAACGAGAAAGTGAAACAAAGAAAGTAACAATAAAAATATAACTATATATGTAATGTTGCGTTTAGAAAAAATTATGTTTGATTGCTCTGTTAAAATATAAATGATCCGTTCTTATTTTTTCAAATTTTATGAATTTTATTTATTAAAAAGGAGTATGGAATAATTTATTCTAGTCAAAATAGAATAAATCATCACATTATTTATTGTATTCTCTTTTCTATTTTATTCATTCAATCAAAATGTAACATAAGAGACTTAATAAAGATAGAAAGTTAAAAAAAAAATCACTTTTGGTGTTAACACAAAAAATATCTGCTAAACTTTGCTCCAACTTAACGATTTAGATAGATACTAGTTACCCATACAAATACTACGGGTGATTTAATACAAAATGGATAAGAGAGTATTAGAGTGATGAAAATAAATTTAATGATCCAAAAAATCCTTCAATTTTTTTTTTATATATATATATATATATATTCAATTTAACCCATTAGTTTTTTTTATATAATTAAAAACATTTCAATTTTTATAATTGAGCAAAAAATACCTTTAAAATCAATCAGTTTTCAACCACAATTAACCAACATTGAGCTGAATAAAAAATATTTTTAACAAAAAAAATAATATGTTAGATAATAAATTTTATATTAAAAAATAAACCCGTTGGGCAAATGTTCCCCACCCCCACACGTTCATCGTCATCCTCCCCGCCCCCTTATGCATTCTATTCAGTTCTAAGCTGGAAAGCCATCATACAATTCAAAAAAATCCAATTGCTTGCATTTATTCCATCAGCAATCCAATTGGAGAAAAGTCATCATATAATTCAAAAAATTAGGGTTTTTACTCTATCAAAAAATTGGGAAAAAGCCATCATAACATCCAAATTGAGTCTCCTCGTTCGGGTCTTGCGGTGGGAGTTGGTTAGGGTTTTGGAATTCTTCGGACTCTCTTGCCGTTTGGGTTTCCGTCGGAAATCTGCGAGCTCTCCTCGCCGTTCAGGTATTCGCTGAGGTTTTTATCGAGCAACTAATCGAGCTCCATGGCATGGCTCTAGTTTCGATGTGCTTCGCTGGCGACAGTAGAGGGATTGCCACTTGAAGGACATCCGCCGGGTCAATGTCGCCGGAGACAACGACGCTCTGACCCAAAATGTTTGCACCGCCTTGAGGTTACGGAGCCGGACCGGAATTGGTCGAAGACGTACAATGAAAACAAACTGGCAGCACTGCTAAATGATTTTTATTATTCTATTAATTTCATTTGTTATATTTTTGTTTTTCATATAATTTATATTTTATCTTTTATTATTTTTAATTAAAAATAACTCGTGTTTGAAGGTACGGCGCAACTAATATAACAGTTGAGTACCGTATTCAATATTTTTAGATTGAAAAATCTAAAACTGTTGTGAACTCTCAGTTCTATAATATAACTGAGAGTTCAACCATTAATATAAAAAAATTGATACTCAATTTAGTCATAGTTTCTTTTTGAGATAAACATTAATGTGCTACTCATTCCCAACTTAAAATTAGTTATTGACATGTTTGAGCAATTAATTGATTGACGATAGCGAGTTTAAATTTATGTAATATAGTATTTTTTGAGTATCTCACACACCTCCTTTATTGACAAAATGGAATGAGATGTTTGGCAGCATTTACTTGTCTCCAGTATCTCTAACCATCGATCAAAATGATCCATGAACAATATTTCACGTGAAAAAGAGTAGTACTGTAAGCTATTTGGTGAAATTCAATGAGCGAAAAAAATATGTAAAAATATAAAAGAAAGATTTTTGTATATATACTCAAAAGTATAAAATGAGTCATCTAAATCCAAACAAAAAAATATTGTTATAATTCTAACTAAATCACATTCCTATAACATTTTTCTCTATATTTTTTTTTGGAATTGGACAAAATATTCTCATACTATGAGCCAGAGTCTACTATGATAGTTGCTCTCGATATAGCCCGCAAAAACACCAAATAAATAACACGTAATGGTCTGTGCCAGAAAGCACGGCGTAAATTAAAATTCTAAAAATACTTTATTGCCTAAAAACTCTTTACAACCTAAAATAACTTCTTCACAATCTAAAATAACTTACAAATAAATTAAAATGAATTTGAACCGTTCCTATTATTTTTTGTCTAAATCAATTTGCACGTGGAAACATAACGACGGCAATACATGAAAAACAGAAAAAAAAAAGTCAATGTTAAAAGGGCGACCCATGTTATTTACGCGCAATTTTTTAATTTTTAATTTTTTATTATAATTATAATAATAATTATTATTAGTAGTAATAGTAGTAGTTGTATTATTATTATTATACTACTAATAATAATAATTATTATTATAATAATAATAATTAATTATTATTAGTAGTAGTAGTAGTAGTAGTATTAGTATTAATATTATTATTATTATTATTACTATCACTATTACTATTACTATTACTATTACTATTATTATTATAATAATTATTGTTATTATTTTTATTACTATTATTATTATTATTATTATTATTATTATTATTACTATTATTATTATTATTACTATTATTATTATTATTATTATTTCTAGTATTATAATTATTATTGTTATTATTATTACTATATTATTATTATTATTATTATTACTATTATTTTGATTATTACTATTATTATTATAGTGTAGTGGTGAATTTAATTTGGGCAAAAAATGTGAGTGGATAAATTTTTGAAAAATATATATTGAATTGGGGGGGGGGGGAATGAGAGATAGATTAATGACCGTCAGATGTTAAAATTCCAAATAATTTTAGACTGTTGGATGTTAAAACCTAAATTGATTTGAGGCCATTAAATGTTAAAATCTTGATATTTGAGTAGTTCTATTTTATATTATAGATTATAGATTTTTATATATGTATATAATATATTTAAAAAATTAAATTTTTTTTTACTTGTGGAAATCTTTTTCTTTGTAGTATTTTAAATTTTTTGATTTATTTTAAATTTTGATATTTTTAGTCTTTTTAATGATGTGAGTATATAAAAAAAAATATTTCACCATAATATTATGTAATATGTCACATCAACATTCGTTATACATTGTGCGCAAGGTTTAATGCCCCTTTAATTTTGATTAATCATGATTTGTCTTGATTGATTTTAAAGATACTTTTTGTCTAATTATTAAATTTGAAAGATTTTTTTAAAAAATAAATAGTTCAAGGGTGATATTAAAAAAATATAAAATTGAAAGTTTTTTTGATCATCAAATTAATAAAAATATAATTATTCACACAAGATAATTAATAAAGATGAAAAAGATTAAATAAAAAAAAATCACTTTTGATGTTAATACTAAAAGTAACTTCCCTCACTTTGCTCTCCATTTTATAATATAGATAGATAAAAATTTATTATTTTTATAAAAAAATAATAATATATTTTTATAATATTTTATTCACATAAACTTTACTTATATTATTTATGGGAATTTTCTTTTATAAAAATATTATTTTTTTAAAAAAATTATTAAGATCTATTTAAGTCTACAAATTTGAGGGGGGAAAAAGGCCCGCTAACGTGTAAGTTATCTGTATCACTGTCCGGTCTTCATTTAAAACAATTCCTAATTCACTCAATGCAGTATTAAATTGATGAATAGAAATAAGTGGATTTTGATATCTGAACCCACTCCAGCACAGAGTGTCTTTTCCCGAAATTGGTATCCAAAGCCCTGTTCTCTCCCTCTATCCCTAAATCTCCCCAGTTATTAGCTTAAATTTTGGGGGTAAGTACTGAAATTGAAACTCGCGAGACGTTTCTCACTATCTCAGGTAAAGAAGAAGAAAACCCCTCTTTCTCTCTCTCCACATTTGTGGTTTTTAAGGTTTATTGTTTGTTAGATGTGGCTTTAGGTCGAAATGTACCTAAATACTCGTCTATTCCTCGTCCCCTCTCTGTGTTTGTGTGTGCATGTCTTTGTTTGTGTATGTATTGTTGCCAGTTGGTCTAGCTTTTCTTTGTTAGGGTCGTTCAGTTCTTGATTTTTGTGTTTAACACTCGTCTTTAAGCACTCTTCTTTATGTTTTAGCTAGTTTTTTCCTTTTGTGAGCTTGAAATAAAGGGAAAAATTGTAGCTTTACCTAGGATTCTGTTGTTGCCCCCTTTTTTAGTCCTGCAACTCTCAGTTTTAAGATTACACTCCAAAATGGTGCATAGTTACTTGGTTTCTCATTCTTTCTCAAACTCTCACCTACACGTTCTAAACGGCAATCAATCGGTGTCATTTTCAATTTTAAAATAAATTGACATGATTCGTTTAAGATACTAAAATATAGTACTTTAAGTAATTTATGATTTTCTTAATTATGATGTCATAAATTAAATAAATTTATTTTAATTTTAAATTTAAAAATATATTTTTTTAAAAGTTAATATTAATCTTAATTTAAAACGGAGGGAGTATTTTTTATTTTTTTGGAATAAGCATTTTAAGCTTCTAGCCAGTGTGGGCTGAATTGCCTTTAATGTCCCTTAACTCCTCTTTCTTTCTCTACTTGCGCGCATGTCTTTCTTTTTGTGCGTTCGGGAAGTATTTATAAGTTTGTTAATCCAATTCATAAGTAGGTAAGCAAAAAAAGTGTTGGGGATCAATTTTTTTTTATATTTATAAGGTTAAAAAAAAATTTAAAAAAAAAGTAAATTTTTGTAGCTTAAAAATTATGAAATGATATAAATGCTCTCTTTAATTTTTCTAATATTCTTTTTATAAAAAGATATTTTTAGTAATTTTTATATTTTAGTTAACTTATAAATTATTATTAGTCGAACACATTCACAACTATTACTTATAATTTTCGGTTTATAAATAAAAAGTCAAATATTTTTATTTATAAATTTATTAAAATTTTAATTTAAAGTAAAAAAAATAAAAATCATTCCCAATCGGACCCTTTACCTTCCCAATAATTTCTAGAGCTTTAAAGCCCAAAATGTTGCTCTCTCCGGCTCTTTTTTTTATATTTTAAATATTTATTTATTTATAATTTTAATATGTAGCCTAACCCTCAGTGGTATCTGTCCACATCAAGTAGTACTGTATTAACTACCTTATAATGGCGTTGTCATCACTCAGAAGGGTTTGACCAGACTTTCCAGTCAGGCTTATCCACATGCTTGGTGATTTCGAGTAATTACTCAGTGATAAAAGTCTGATTCAGTGATAAAAGTCTGATTTTTCCAAGATTTACTAGTAATTATTGGTATATCTTTCTAAATATGTAATCTTTTCAAGGTTCTGACTTCTGAGTGATGTATAAGTAATTATTGGCGTGTGGATAAAGTACTAGCTATTTAGGAGTAATTACTAACTTCTGGCAAGGTATTAGATGATTTATCCATTAATTATAGTTTTGAATATGTTTTCTTCCATGTAACTGCTAGCGGTGGCAGGACTATAAACGCCCTTGATCTCCCAATTATAATATGTTGATTTGGTTAAATTAATTCAATACCCATGCTTTAGCTTTGTTTGGTGTTGTGGTTTTTTAGTTCAATTTTAAGGTTTGTTTCAAACTGTTTTGCCATTCTGTTCTAGCAAACAGGTGCTAGTATGCTTTAATAATGCCTTAAGCTTTATTTATGCAATTATGTTGGATACTTTGCTTGCTGAAGTTGTGTGTACTCCATCAGTTGTGTGTTTTGAATCAGTTTTTCCTTTTATTGATTTATTCTCCTTGGACCTTGATGATGAGAGTGTAACTTTAGGCTCTGCATAAGCTGCTTTTGATTTTATAGGTGTCATAGAATATGCACGTCCAAGAAGTTATATTCCTTGGCAATGCTAGTCTTATTTTTACTAATATTTATGAAGGGGATCATTAGAACAATGTTTTTAGAACTGAACAGGTAATCGAATCGGAAAGAGTACCGGGTGGATGGATCACTTGTTGAACCGTTATTGAACCAGTGACGTCATAAATATATAAAAATATATATTATTAATAATTAATAAAATTTTAAAACATATAATTTTTTGTAAGTTAAAATATACTGAAATTATGTTATAATATTACTAAAAATATCTAATTTTAAAAAGTAAAAATATTTTTGTAAAAATAAAAAATACTTTAAAATCGGTTCAACCGGTCCAATTAACCGGTTTTATCGATTGAACCACCGGTCGAACCGGCGGTCTACCGGTTTTTGACAAAATTAGTTAAACCAGTCTTAATTGGACTGGACATTGAACCGAGTCCCAGTTCAATCGGTCGGTCTGGTCCGGTCTGGGTTTGATAACATTGCATTAGAAGTCTCAGCCATTTCATGAGAATCTCCAAGTTTTCAGCACGTTGAGTTATATGTAATAGTACATCTTAGTGTTCTCCATACTTCTTGATGTACAGGAAAATGGAGCATCCTGAAACCGAACTTCTGCCACCACCACCATCTGAAATTCCTCCAGATGTGATTCCTGCACAAATTAAACCAGCACAAAATCCTGATTTGATCAAGAATTCATCAAAGCCAAAGCGTATCCCCATGCGTAGGCCTGGTACTGGGTCTAAAGGACGAAAAATGTCTTTCATCACTAATCATTTCAAAGTTGGCATTAGTAATACTAGCGGCCACTTCTTTCACTATTGTGTAAGTTCCTTTGTGTGTTCATGTTGGTGGATTAATTTTTCTCCTGATTATTTTGTATCCTCAAGTACCGTGCTTCTTGGAATAGGTTTCTCTGTTTTATGAGGATGGTCGTCCGGTTGATGGCAAGGGTATTGGAAGGAGAGTGCTTGACAAAGTGTATGAGACTTATGACTCTGACCTAGGAAACAAGGATTGTGCTTATGATGGGGAGAAAAGCTTGTTCACAGTTGGTCCTCTCCCACGTAACAAGTTGGAGTTTACTGTTGTACTTGATGCTGTCTTGGCGAAGAGGTAAAATGGTATATGGTTTCTATATGGAATGTGATTTATTTGTTTCTTCTTTTGAAATTGATTTTTAACTTCTTGGGGACATCTTTGAATCTAGAACTGTGGAGAATGGTAGTCCTGGTAGCAATGAAAGTCCTAAAGGGGGTGATCTTAAAAGGTTAAGGCGTTCATCCCAGTCCAAAACATTTAAAGTAGAGATAAGTTTTGCAGCCAAAATACCAGTTCAGGCCATTGGAAGTGCTCTAAGAGGTCAAGACACGGAGAACTCTCAAGAGGCTCTGAGAGTCTTGGACATCATTTTGCGGCAGATTGCAGCAAAACAGTAAGTAAAGCGACCCTATATTTTTTAAAGGATTTTTCTCTTTACTTTTGGTGATATGTTGGCATTTTTCGTACAGGGGCTGTCTTCTTGTCCGCCAGTCATTTTTTCATGATAGCCCAAGAAATTTCACAGATTTGGGAGGCGGTGTTCTTGGATGCAGAGGTTTCCATTCCAGTTTTCGAGCCACCCAAGGAGGACTATCTTTAAACATGGGTAAACTACTGCTCTCATCTTCATGGTTGAAAATCTCTTCCGCTGTTGTCATTTTATGTAACTGTTTCCTTATCAAAGTACAGATGGGTCTACTACAACGATAGTACAACCAGGGCCATTGGTTGATTTTATCATTGCGAATCAAAATGTGAGAGACCCCTTTCAGGTTGACTGGGTGAAGGTAATAGATGCAGACCCTAGGTTCTGTTTCTGATATCTTAATTAAAGTTTTAGATGATGGACAGCTTTCCTTTTTTTTTTTGTTAACAGGCTAAACGAACTCTTAAGAATCTGAGGATTAAGGTTACGACTACTAATACAGAGTACAAAATTACTGGTTTGAGTGAGAGCCTGTGCAAAGAACAGATGTAAGCTTTCACTGTCACCACTTAAATTACTTGCATGCTGGGGTGTCACTACTTGATTATAATCTTGATTTGATTTCTTTAAGCGTATGATAGTTATATCTTTCTTCTTGTAGGTTCTCAATGAAGTCGAGAGGATCAAAAGATGAGAATGAAAATATTGAATTGTCAGTTTATGATTATTTTGTAAAGCATCAAGGGAGAAAATTACAGTACTCAGAGGATTTGCCATGTATTAATGTTGGGAAACCAAAACGCCCAACTTATTTCCCTATTGAGGTTAAATATGTATTTGTTGTGATTCTCTGCAGCTAATTATCTTTTGGTTTCATTTTGATAATAACTCTGCATATCTATCTGTAGTTTTGTACTCTGGTTTCATTACAACGCTACACAAAGGCATTGACTGTTATTCAGAGATCGTCCCTGGTAGAAAAATCAAGGCAGAAACCTTTGGAAAAGATAAATATTTTGACTGATGTAAGTTACTATCTGTTGCCTCAAATGAACCTCTTAAATGTTACACAATAATGTTCCATGTGGGGTTTGTTGCAGACAATGAAAAGCAACAACTATGCCTCCGATCCTATGCTCCGTTCATGTGGAATTACAATCCAAAGTCAGTTTACTAAAATAGATGGTCGAGTTCTGACGGCTCCGAAGGTAGTGTTTATTTGTTCTGTATTTTGAGCTTTTGGTACATCAGTTTCTCTCTTTTTCTTTCATCAGTTGATGTTCCCCATGCGTTTGTGTTGTTCTAAATCTTTTGAACGACTGTTTCTGTGCAGTTGAAGGCAGGTGGCATGGATGAAGTTTTTACTCGGAATGGTCGTTGGAACTTCAACAATAAGGTATGCACATGCAGATTTGTATGTGGAACTCATTATAGTAGTGGTGGTAATTATCCTTTTATGTTCTGTACAGAAATTTGTAGAGCCTGCAAAAGTTAGAATTTGGGCTGTCGTAAATTTCTCTGCTCGCTGTGATGTACGCAACCTCTGCAAAGATTTGGCTAGAATTGGAGAAACGAAGGGAATTGTGAGTTTCACCATTTCATCTCTTGCAGCCTTGAATTCTATGGAGCCCTTAATGGTCATTTGCTTATGATAACTCCTTATTCAGGTTCTGGATCCACCTGCTGGTGTCTTTGAGGAGAATCCTCAATTTAGACGAGCACCACCACCTATTCGGGTAGAAAAGATGTTTGAACAGATGAGGCCACAATTTCCTGATGAGCCTCCACACTTTATTCTCTGTCTTCTTCCTGATAGGAAGAACTGTGACATATATGGTTGTCAACATTTACACTGATCCTTACAAGAAACTCTTTGAGACATTATCATGTGTCTTATTCATGATCTAATTTAATTTCTCAGGTCCATGGAAACGCAAGAACCTTGCAGAGTTTGGAATTTTCAATCAATGTCTCTCACCAACCAGGGTTAACGATCAGTATTTGAACAATCTTCTTTTGAAAATTAATGCTAAGGTAACTCTGTTTGTTTTGCTTTTGTTGTTCTAGATGGTACCATTGTAATTCTTTTTGTTCTTTTATATGTTTCTTTCTGACAGCTTGGTGGCTTGAATTCTCTACTTGCTGGTGAAGTTGGACGAAGTATTCCCGTAGTATCCAACAATCCTACCATGATTTTTGGGATGGATGTGTCACACGGGTCCCCTGGCCATTCTGATGTGCCTTCGATTGCTGCAGTAAGTTAAGCTAATTCCCTTGTGTACTGTTTCTGCATGATCTTTTTACTTTATGATAGATTGCTTTTACTAAGAAATTAGCTTATGTAGGTGTTTATGAATTAATTCCTTTGTCTTTCAATGAATATTTTCTCTCCACATCTACTGTTTAGGTCGTCAGTTCGAGGCAGTGGCCACTTATTTCGCGCTACAGAGCTTCTGTTCGTTCCCAATCACCAAAAGTTGAAATGATAGATGGCCTTTTTCAACCTGTGCCTGAGAATGAGGATAATGGCATTGTCAGGTAGGGTTTTTGCTCTTAATAAATGGCTTTCTAGAAAGTAAATGGCTTTCTGAAATGTGCTGCAGTTCCTCTCTAGAAAATGATTTTTTTTCCCACTACACTTTCTCCTGCTATTCTGCTTGCTTTTAAGGCATTCAGTTCTATTTTCATTTCAGGGAGTTGTTGCTGGACTTCTATACAAGTTCAGGGCAACAAAAGCCCAGTCAAATAATAATATTCAGGTTTGTTGTTCTCCTTAATTAGGAGTTAAGTGTTTCTATCTTTTCACACCTTGTGTTTTAAGTGAAGATATGGTCACTGATTGAATCTGAAAGTGTAGAAGTATATCAAGGAAATAAGTATAATCACAAATCCTTATGGCCTGCTTTTGAGTTTATTTTAAGAGGAGAGGGAAAGGGAAGGGCAAGTTGGAGGCTTCTTTCTAAAAAGTTAAAAAGGAAAAAATTTGACTTTCCCTTCCCCATCCCTTCCCTTTCCAAAATAAAACTCAGAAACAGGCCATTAATGAATTGTCATTATAACTAATGTAAATTCCTTGGTTGAATATATGGCTTAGGTTAGCCGCGTTAGCCCCATCAATTTCAGAAACTTTCCATTGTCTTCAATTTTATCAACTTCATATTAAAATTTATTATTGTTAGCATCAAGGATAGTTATGTACTTGCGCCAATTTTCTACTTAATAGGGGTTATTTATTAATTTCTAAAATTGAGCATGAGATTTTTTTTCCTCTCAAGTAGTTAGTGAGCATGGGATTTTTTTTGATAAGTAGTTATTGAGCATGAGATTTTTTTTGATAAGTAGTTATTGAGCATGAGCTTTATGTTAATCCTATTTTGTTTTGTTATGTAGGGACGGGGTCAGTGAGTCACAGTTCAACCAAGTTTTGAACGTGGAGCTCGATCAAATCATTGAGGTTTTCTTAACAATAATCCTATGAGTCTTCAACTTTATGTGGTCAAGTATCTGGTTGATACTTGATCTACGGTTTTAAATTCTCTGTTTCTTACTTCCCAGGCTTGTAAGTTCTTAGACGAGAAATGGTCACCTAAGTTCACTGTTATTGTTGCACAAAAGAACCACCATACAAAGTTCTTCCTAGATGGATCTCCGGATAATGTTCCTCCTGGTTAGCCTCAAATTCCCCAGGGAGTGGAGAATTTCCCGTGTGAAGCATTTTGATTGATTCAAGTTCTTTGATATTCCGTGCAGGAACTGTTATTGATACTCAAGTTTGTCACCCACATAACAATGATTTCTTCATGTGTGCACATGCTGGGATGATTGTGAGTTTTTAATTTAAATTTGTATTCAATTAATTCTGCTTTCAAAAGCCTACATACTTTGTGGTAGTGAGCTCTGCTCGTCTTTAATCTCAAGAGCTTGATAGGGGTGTGAGTGATAAATCATAAAACCTTGGAGGAAATCAGTTTGAATTAGAGATTACTGATTTACCTATTTTCTTTCTCTTTATTTATTTCTCGGCTATTTTTTTTTATTTTAAAAAATCTTGTTTGCTGATTTTTTGATTTCTTATAGCTGTTGTATGAAATTCTCCAACACTAAATGTTGATGGCTATTGGCTGCATGGCCCCTCCCAACTCTGACATTTTGTTTGTATTTGGTTTTGTGATGTTTTCGATCTGTTCCAGTGTAATGCTTCTATATTAAAATGTTTTTTTTATTTATCTATTTAGGGGACGACAAGGCCAACTCATTACCATGTTCTATTTGATGAGGTTGGCTTTTCAGCTGATGATCTGCAAGAACTCGTTCATTCTCTGTCCTATGTGTAAGTTGATCTTCGTAATGTCATCCATAGTAAAGGTTTGGAGATGCAATAAATTACTGACAGCTTTTCTCATTCTTATGTTTTTGCAGGTACCAGAGAAGCAATAATGCCATATCCATAGGTAATCATTGTCTTCTAAAACTGATACATTTTGAGTTTTATTAGATCAAAACCTAATTTTATACTCCCTCTGTACCACAAATAGTCCCATTTACAAAATTTGACAATATTAAGGATGTATTTTTGTCCCATGTTTACACCTATAAAGATAATAAGTTGTTAGTTTAGTAGTGGTGGCGAGATAATGAAGGTTATGATCACAAACTTGATTTCATGCTTGCCTTTGGTACTCCAGAGAAACAGATCTTCGTCGAACCTATATTTGCTCAGTGGATACAATCTGCTCATGGTAAAACTTTATATGGTTTCACATAAATACCCTCTAACTTTATTCTGATGTATTGAATATCTTTTATAAGGAATCGGAGGAAGATGCGACAATTTTTTCCAGGAATTCCCCACTAAAAAACATTGAGTCATTTTATACTACTATCAATAAAACAAGAGTTATTTGGCGGATCAATTTTTTTTTTTGGTGACAAGTGGGACTCTTTTTGTGTGATAAGATAGTATTTTTTCCAAACAGGTTTACCTTTCACGTGTATAGAATGGTTAAATGTATACCCCTGTTTGCAAAATCGTACATCTGTCTTCATTTGCTTGCTTTTATTCCTGCAGTTGCTCCGGTCCGGTATGCACACTTGGCGGCTACCCAGGTTTCCCAGTTCATGAAGTTTGACGAAATGTCTGAGACATCTTCTAGCCATGGAGGTCTTACTTCTGTTGGAGGACCACCCGTGCCTGAACTCCCCAAGTTGCACAAAAAAGTTTGCTGCTCGATGTTCTTTTGTTGAACTGTGGTGGAACCAATGGTACTCTAGTTATGCTCTTTATTAGTAGTTGGAAGTTAACAAGATTTCTCGATCGGGTTATGGCTATTTTGCTATGTACAGTACATGCATAGCCACCTAGTGGTAGTATATGTTTTTTGCACTTGGTACTGTTGGTGTATTACCATATGCTGTAGTTTTAAAGATACCTATCTTATGCTTGCTAGTGCTTCAAAATTGTTCTTGGTGCCATTTAACCACAAGTCTTTCGGACTCAAATGTGTCTGAAAAATCTTAATTTGATAGGCAAGTAAAAGTTTGGCCCTCAAATTGTTTTGGTGAATGGCTTGTTGGGATCTTGAGATTTTGGCAAGAACACATTGCTTGTGCGGTAAACAGCTTATTTCCATGAAACTATAGTTTAACAATATAGAGAAAGTTGGTACTGTAGTGTTTGGTATAGGAATGCTATAATAAGCTCCTAAGAAAATTATTGGGGAAAATTATTTTTACATATATATTTAATATTTTTACAAGGTCTCTCAACTCTCTTTTCACATATGAGAGGAGAGGAGAGGAGTGCCCGTGAAAATATCATTTTTTAAAATATATTTAGATCATACCAAATATTTAGAATATACGTTGAAACATGCATAGCTAAGTTGCTCGAGGTGAGTATTGAATTAGTGTTTATTTTAATTTTTAACTTTCAAAGAAAATTGAATCCTTACTTTTTCTATGTAAATTGTAATCTGTTATTTATAGCTTCTGTCTAGTGTCTAACTAAAGATCTGGGTAAATATTCTTAGGCAGTACATAAATTCTTGCACAGTGGCTCATCCTTGCAATCTCGTTCTTACCAAACCAAAAATTAAAATTAATTAAGTAAATTAATAATTTTTTATTATGAGATTTTTTTCACATTAATAATAAATAGGTCTTATATTTAAATAAAAGAGATTTTATAATTAATTTTTATTTGTTAAGATAACAATTCTCTTAATTAATGATAGGTGGTCCACTCATGTATCTATGGTAGATTATATGTATTTCTTCTGGGTACCATTACATTACACCTATAAAGCAATTAGTACTTCGGAAGGGTGTTTGAATCTTGGAAACCGAGGTCAATGGAGGCTCAATGGTAATATATGATGTCATGATATAAATCTCTAAATTTTCTGAGCATAATTTTCGATGAAAATTGACATTTTAAAATATCAAATAAAAGTTTTTGCAGGTATGGAATGTTGTAGACATGGTTAAAGAATTGGATGGAAAGGGAAATATTGAAGAAAATTGGAAGATTTTTATTTTTATTTTTATTACCAAACATAGGCTTTGGAAAAAAGAGAAAACGAAGCCCTTGCGAGAACTATTGTAAGGAGTAACAGAATATTGAGCAAGTATCAATGGCGAAGAAGAGAAAAGCAGCTACTACTAAAGTTGAGCCAGAAGAACAGAAACTGAAAATAATCCCAAAACATGAAGAAACCTCCGAAGAAGAAGACGACGACGACGACTCGGAATCACAAGAAGGGGAAGAAGAAGTAGAACAATCTGAATCAGAAGAATCTGAAGAAGAAGAAGAAGACGACGACGACGACGACGACGAAGCTTCAAAGAGAGAGACTCTAAAAGAACTCCTCGAACCCTTCGACAAAGCCCAAATCATTGAATTCCTTAAATTGGCCGCACTCGAAGATCCACAGCTCCTCACCCGAATCGCCCAGTCCGCAGAGTCCGACCCGGCTCACCGCAAGCTCTTCGTCCACGGGCTCGGCTGGGACGCTACCTACGATCAAGTCCTCTCCGTCTTCAGTCAGTACGGCGAAGTTGAAGATTGCAAAGTCGTCACCGACAAAGCCACTGGCCGAGCCAAAGGGTTTGCCTTTGTGCTCTTCAAGTCCAGAGCTGCTGCCCAGAAAGCCCTTAAAGACCGCCAGATGAAAATTGGCAACCGGATGACCTCTTGCCAGCTGGCATCCGCGGGCCCTGTTTCTACTCACCCCGTCCCTGACTCCTCCGGCCGCAAAATCTTCGTGGCCAATGTGGGTTCCCACGTGAACCCAGAATTGCTTCGGAGCTTCTTCGCCAAATTTGGGGAAATAGAGGAAGGACCTCTAGGGTTTGATTCTGTAACTGGGAAGTTCAAAGGGTTTGCTATTTTTACGTATAAGACTGCTGAGGGGTGCAAGAAGGCACTAGAAGAGCCTGTGAAGGTGTTTGATAAATGCTTGTTAGAGTGCCGGCGAGCTGTGGAGGGCCTAAAAAACAATAAGAATCAGCCGCGTATATCAACTAATACATCTACTGGTTTTTCTGGTGACGCTGGTTTCTCGCAGAGTGATATAGTTGGTAGTATGAACTATAATGTGGGTGTTAATCCAGCATTTTATGCTGCTAATTTGAATAGTGCCGCACTTATGACGGGGCAGAATCCAGGCTTTGGGTTAGCAAATCCAATGATGGTTTCATCTCTGAATCAAACTGGTTTGGCCACACCTATTGGGGCAAATCCTCACTCTCTTGGGTTCAGTGGGAATTATGGGATTAATACCGTTAGCCCGAGTGTGATTGGTAGTTATGCTTCTCAAGCGGCTTTACAGGGTCTAGGCACTTACCAGGGTTCTCAGCCGGGGAATTCTTCTGCAGGGTCAACAGCAGCAGTGACTGCAAGGCCTCAATCTGCTGGTTTTGGTTCCACAGGACAAGCATTCCCTTCCTACTTTGGGCGCTAGGTAATTTTACTTAACTTTCATTTAAAGTTTTTATTTTTTCCTTCTTATATTTTTCCTGATTTTTGTCCTTAATCTGAATTAAGCTCATATATGTTTCTTTCTTGTGAAGATTCTTGTCAGTTATTTTGTTTATATTACATTTATGTCCGATATTAGTATTGTGTTTTCTCTTGCTTAATTCAAAGAGGAAAGCAAGTGTCTTTTCTGAATAGAGTAATTGTGCTAGTATTTACAGTCATATATGTTAAACTTTCTTTTTAATGGCATTGTGCTTGAGAAAAGAGTTCACACTACTTCACAGCAACAATGGCCTTCCAATAGGGGAGTTATATTTGTGTGATTGTTACAAATCTGGTGTGCGAAAATCAATGAGAGTCAGGATTCCTTGTGCTCAGAAAGTAAGAGAGAGGCTTAATTGATCCATGAAACGAATCTGTGGCCTATGATAGCTGGTCTTTAATAAGAAATCATGATACTAGACAAAGTTAATTAATGGGAAGAAAATGTTAAATGAAAATATAATTGATTTTTTTTTTCATCTCGATGGCAATGGTTAAATATAGCGTAAAGATAACAGCTTAAGTTCTGTGAAACAGTTTCGGCATTGTCACTCGTTTTGTGATGAGGCTCATTATCATACCTAAT
The DNA here is from genome assembly GCA_947179155.2 of Hedera helix. NCBI lineage: Eukaryota > Viridiplantae > Streptophyta > Magnoliopsida > Apiales > Araliaceae > Hedera > Hedera helix. Next base: position 30,015,614 of record OX359283.1, read on the forward strand.
GATGGCTCCAAATCCTAAAAGAACTCGTATATAAAAGGGCATCTTTGAATATATGGGTAAAGGTTTGGCATTTAAGTTTTATTAATAAATAATATCTGGCTGGACGGAGTCTTGCAAATTCAGATCTGTAGTGAACCCATATTCTTTGCAAACCTGGCTTGCTTCGGTTACGTCCTTCCTAAACCTTTCCTATTAGCCCTGTGGGTAGGACCAGAGGATTGAGTTAAGTTGTATGACAATAAAGTGCAAAATGGAAATTTTGAATTTTTCTAGCTCCTTAAATAATTTTACAATATCTTCTGGAAAGTGTGAGTTACATGAAAATCTCATAACCTTGTGATGATTTGAAAAGAAGTTATACTTCCATAACCTTGTGATGATATGAAAACAAACATACATTCATATAACCTAGTAATGGGCTTGACTTGGTAAAATCTCGAAGAAGGTTTTATAAACTTCTTTTACCCTTTAGTTTTTCAAGGCTTGAACCAGAATAGGTCTTAAGAGTAAAAGGAGGAAGAGCACCTAATACTTTAATTGGTTAAATTTCCCTTGCTCAAAACAATTATGCAAACAACAGAAGACAAGCCAGTCTATTGTTTACTGCCATTTATGCATCTAGAACACTTTCTGATCGATTAGTAAGATTAATGTTTCGTTATGGAGTCACAAGCCAGTTTACTGTTGCTGTCTGCCTTTTTTGATGGCTTTATTAAACTTTGATAGGCATTGGACTAGGTATAGAGCTTTTAATGTAAAAACTGAAAAGGGACTTATTTGGCAGCAGTCGAGCAAATATTTCTTTCCATACATGTCTTTGAGTGGTAGGAAATTTGCTATAGCCAGTTAACGGAAGCATAGTTAATTCATTAACTAATTAGAAAAAAATAAGAATTATTATTGGCAATTTTAATTCATTAACTAATTATAAAAACATAAGAATTGTTATTGGCAATTTTTGCTTCTGTATTGATTTTTGGGGTATATGTAACCAGATGTCCCCTGGTGATGAATGTGGCTCAAATAGTTGTTTCCTTTTGAAGTATAGACTATGCCTTCGTCTTTTATAGTTGAATAATCATCAATTAGTAAGGAAGAAAGATAAAGTTGTTAGAGAGTTGGGTCAAACAGTTTTGATATGTTTGAGTGGAATGTGGGCATAGCACCTAGCAGGTGCTTTTCATACTGCTTTGCATTTTACTTTAACTAAAACCTTACCGAAATAAAATATTTTTTTTTATATAGTTTGTACTCAATTTCTTTACAAAATGCTATATCGGTATATCCTCTACAAAACATTACTTGTCAATAATGTAAATTCCTCAACAAAAAATCATCTAACAAGAAAAGATTTCTCAAAATTTAATTAAGAGGGTGAAAATTGAATACGTTAATTTTTTTTCAAGAATAAGAGGGTCAAAAGTCTAAGTCATGGCAATCAATTTATTAACAAAAATTAGTGTCATACCTAGAAAGGCTTGTTTCCTAAAATATTATAGGCACTTGACCCTCACCTTGTGTACAAGGTGGTCTAGTCCTTGGCACCAAGTGTTCCAAAATTGATATACTTGAAGTAGCAGATCAGCTTTTAGTTTTCAATTTTGACTTCAACCATTCTTCATTTCTCCAGCATAAGTTTACATTGCAAGGTCATAAACCTCACTACTATTTGAAATTAATTAATTGCCTGCTTAACCTCCTTTATGTATTCTTGCAGAATCAAGGCACAAATGAGGCAGGAGTTCTTCTGGCCTGAAGTGGGTTTCTTTGTTATATTCAGATGGTTTTTGGTATGCAAGAAATCTAATATTTGCTCTATGTAGTATGTACTCGACATTTGTTTAGGGTGAACTTCTAGACCATTATTTCCAAAAAATACCTTTGAAATATTCCTCCTACCTTTACTTCTCTCTCTCTATCTCTCTCTCTCTCTGTCACTCACACGCACACGCATGCGTGGCATTATATGAGCATTTTACTTTTTTAAGTTTGAGCATTATAGTAACCTTTATGGATTAACAAATTCATGTTCTTTATACTTTTTCTTTGTTCTTTAGTTCTTTGCTGATATGTTGAGCATGTTTTAATAACACTAGTTTAATGAGTTGTATTTTGAGTTCTGAACCATCCGACTGAATATATTGAATATGTCGAAACATGTCGCAAACAAGCCTGAGACTTCTTTTCCCTACCAATCTCTTGGGAAGTTTGTGCGTACACGTGTATCTAGTATCTACAATATAGTACGTTTGGATATCATAAAAATAAACAGGTAAAATCATTAAGGCAAATGCCCTCATGTACGAACCGTTCTTTCCCTAAAATATTGTTACTACTGTACTGTTGGACAGTAAAATAAAAGAAAGGTGAAAGAGATTAAAAGTGAAAAGAAGAAGAAGAAGCAGTTGCCCCTTCCAATTTCCTTCTCAATTGTTCTTCAACTGAGAGCTTCATATCACAAAATTTATGCCTGTACCCAGCTTGGCAAATCATTATTGTTGAATGGCAAACAGATGGTGCAAAGGAGGACCCATGGATCGCGGTTATAATTGTAACGGACCCGAGCCATTATAAGTTCAGCTTATAGAAATCAAAACAAAGTTTTAGAATATTAGTCAAAAAATTTCTTTGTAGCCACAAGATGCCGTCAAACCATTAGATTATATGTTCATTTCAATAGATCGAATTGAGTTTAGTTTTCAATTAATTAAAGAATCAATTGAGTTAATTCGATATTAGTTTTTATTATCCAACCGATAGTAGTAAATGTTTGTTACAACGGAATTGATTTGTAATTTTTAGTTGGATTATTTTTAAAAAAAAATTTAATTATTGATGATAGGTGTGAAAATTTTGATATTATTTAGATACTTTTATTTTTTAAATTTCATAAATGCATCTATTCATAATTATATTTAGTACACTTTGTAATTTTCTATACAAACAACTGTTTATGACCCAAAAAAACACATGCATTCATTAATAACACTAAGGTTAATTAAAACTTTTTCATATTCTAAAATTGATGTGCTATTATTTATTACTTATTTAATTATAAAATTTAATAATTATTATATATAAAGATTCTTGAATTACCAAAAAGATTATAAAATGAAAAAAATCTAGTGCCCGTGTGTAATCGCAACAATTCTGGTTTGAAACACAATTTTAATTTCATAAAACTGGATAGTTAAATTTCATGTTGCAACAAATTGAGTTGCCAAGCGTAACTAATGAATTAAAAATAACTGTAAAAAACCCTTTCTACATGTGGAAGTTAGAATGCGGAAGTGTTATCATAATAGCAAATGAAGAAAATACAATCTCATAGAACTACATGGTGCCTTTATATTTTTGAAAAATGTATTATTAATAATTCTATCAATATCCTAATACTATTTTTTTTGTGCTAAAACCCTGATATTATTTCATCCATAAAGAAAAATAATGACAACAATTTCAGTCATTGAGCTGTTGTATTACAAATATTTCAGTCGCACGAAAAAAAAATAAAATAAAATACTGTTATAATGTACTATTCATGTGAGTAGAGTATTGTAGAAATATTAATTATCTTTAAGAATAATGTTACGGCTAGGGTTATCAAAATGACAAATTTTGTAGTCTCAAATGAATTATTTATCATATTAATTGTATTTTTTTAGAATCAATTACAAGTGAATAGTATATCATTATTTAATTAATTATTGGTAATGTAATAAATGTAGTTAATCAAAATTTTAATATCACAAACTTTGGGTTAATCGTAAATTACACGTATTTTTATCATTTTGGTCATGCTCTCTCTATTACATTTTAAAAATACTGAATTATTCATTCTAAAGGTGAATAACTTAATAGTTAAAAAAAGTTAATAATTAGAATTACATTAAGACAATTAAAAAAAGACGAAGAGAGGATAATGGAGCTATATCTATATGTAATTCTGTGAAGAATAATTAAGGTGACTCCATATACATATATATTTATATTACATAGATGTATATATATTAATATATTATATGAAATATTGATAAATAAAATTAACTGTGACGACAATTTATATTATAAAAAAAAAATAAACGCGACATAAATTATCAATTTTTTTTTAATAATAGATAACATAAATAAATAAATATATATATATATTGGCTAATAAAAAGTTTAGAGACAACAGTATTTGACAAGCACGTGAATTATAACATAAAATTGAGGCACTACATAGATCATTGGCCTACTACTTAATAAACTACCAAAATCAGAAAATTAAAGGTTTTTTAATTTTTGGTTTCTGATTTTTAATTTGTTTTTAGATTCAGATCGGGTATATAAACTCTCTCTGTGGCATCTGATTTTGGTTTTGTTTTTAATAACTCCCAAAGTCAGAATCTAGTTATATGTATGTACTTGGATTTTTCTTCCAATTTTCATTTTCCAATGTTAGTTTTTTTTTTCCTTTGGTTCATAGAGTGGTGTAATAAAATATAGATATAATAATTATATTCCTATAGTTATTCCCTCTGGAGGAGGTGGAGGAGGAGAATAGAACGTGGACATGTGTTTCTTATATACCGTAAGATACACTTGTTTTCTATTAGAGAGTGAGAGAGAGATTGAGCTCAGGTATTTGCAGCAGAATGATTTATGGGTTTTTGTTCTCTAACGAAGAATGTTGGACATATATGGGTTGCATGCAAGCTGATTGATTTAGTTCCATCATCATTCCCTTTCTGGGTTTTGATGCTTTGGTGAGTCTGCTGCTTCATTTTCTTTTCTTCTTACATTTCTTGGATTTTATTTTGTGTTCCCATTAGGATCCTCTTTTTTTTTTTTAAAAAAAAAAATTCTTTTTGTTTGGGTTATGATTGTGGTTTGAGTTCATGCAACTACATTTGTTAGGGTTCTTATGGATTAGATATGTTTCTGATGAAAGATTTGGGTTTTTAATATTGCAGATTTATGAAGTTCTGTGGTTCTTGATTAGAGGTTTAATTTTGATTTCTGGGCTAGTAAATTAGGGGTGTAACTGTGCAAAGAGGTGGTGAATGGGAACTCAGACAATGGGATCTCATGGTGATTATGATGGTGTTGGCAGTAATGCTGGTGGGGGAACCCAAGAGCCAAAATTGGATTCATTGGTTCGGGAAGGCTCCTTGTACTACCTTACCTTGGATGAGGTTCATAACCAATTAGGGAGTTTGGGAAAACCTTTGAGCAGTATGAATCTTGATGAGCTTCTCAAGAGTGTCTGGACTGCTGAGGCAAATCACGGACTTGGCATGCTAGATTATGGGGCCACACAACAAGGGGAGCTCCCTTCAGCCTCCTCTTTACATGGGCAGTCAGGTGTAACGTTATCCAGGGATCTGAGTAAGAAAACAGTTGATGAGGCGTGGCAGGATATTCTACAAGGACAGAAAAAGACTAAACATGGTAGGAATACCCGGGAGAGAAAATCTACTCTTGGTGAGATGACGTTGGAGGACTTCTTGGTTAAGGCAGGGGTAGTTGCTGAAGGAGAAAAAAGTTCAGTTCCTGTTCTCGGGGTTGATCCAAATGCATTGCCTCAACTAAATGTTCCCCAGCAAGCTCATTGGATGCCCTTCCAGATTCCCTCCATTCATCAGCCACCTCAGCAACAGCAACAGAATATGTTAGCTGTTTTTATGCCAAGCAATCCAGTTCAACAAGCTCTTCTTCCTATTAGCGCAAATCAAATTATGGATGCATACCCTGAAACCCAAATGACTATTTCAACTTCCCCTTTAATGGCTACACTTTCAGATACACAGACACTTGGGAGGAAAAGGATTGCCTCTGGAGATGTGGTCGAGAAAACTGTTGAAAGGAGGCAGAAGAGGATGATCAAAAATAGGGAATCTGCTGCTCGGTCACGAGCAAGAAAGCAGGTTAATTACAAATTTTGAGCATGTTAGGCACCTTTTTTCTATATTTTATCCCCCAGATATAAGAGATTCTGTTGATTGTCAGGCTTACACTCATGAGCTGGAGAACAAAATTTCACGTCTAGAAGAGGAGAACAAAAGGCTAAAGAGACAAAAGGTATGTTGAATAATTTTTTCATTTATTTTTGATAGTATTCTCTTTTAAGCTGTATTTAACTAGTACTTCATCTCACTGATTGTGGTGCTTCTACATAGATATTTTCTGTTGGTGTATGTCTAATGGATTGTATCTTGGTAACACTCATGTCCTAAATGCTTTAAATCATATAATTTAGAGTTCAAACCAGCAGGGGAAAACTTCATCATGAACTAAGCTTCCAGGCCTATCAGAACCCTTACCTATTTATCGTATAATTTAGAGTTCAAGCCACTGGAATTTTTGAACTTCTACTGTCCTGTCTTTAGTTTGAAATATTTTCTATCATTTCCTGTCAGGCGTTGTAGTCCATCAGCTCCAGCTAGAATAAGCTAATTTCAGTTAACTAGCAATATCAATATTAACTGGTCAATTATTGTCATGTTATATTGCAAGAGATCAAGCTAGTACATAAACAAAATAATCTCTCTTTATTATCAAATTGAATAATTTTTACCACGACAAATGTTACTAGGAAGTAGGATCCTTTAAGCTGTGTATTATTTGTAATGGATAACAGTGAAAGGAAATAGGTCGATGACAATGAGCCTTTTCAGCATAGCTATGATGATATAAGTTCACAAGTATATCACTAGTATACCCCATTTAACAAAAAAGAAATGTTACCCTATGCTAATAAACTGCTTAGGAGCCATCTGAACATTAGTTTTGTGCATTGAAAGTGCAGGAAAGTCTAAATTTATTGTGATATTTAAGCTTCAAAGAAATGAATGTATGAAAGCAGAGGAGAACTTCTTGCGAGGTATTCAATGTTTTGAAATTTTCATTTATTAGGAATCTCACTTATAAGGATGCCGGTGAGTTGGTTCTATGATTAATTTGCTAAATTTGATATAGATTTCCATTTATCTTGATAAACAAGTTTGAACTCTTGACTCTTCTGACATCTCCCTTTTAAGAGTTGTCTCCTTCTTGACCTTTTTTTATGTTCCAGTTTATTTATTTTTGGATTCGTCAGATGGAAGGCAAAGGTATCATCCAATATCAAGGCATTTATTAGTTTCACAATAAGACTAAATGCGAATGATCTTTATTAGGAGTCTTAATTCCACAAGGCTCTATCTCAAGAGACCAGACTTTTGTTTTATTTGTAGCAGAATGCAATCCCACAAGGCTCTATCTCCAGAGACCAGAGTTTTATGTTATGTATAAGCAGAATACTAAGATGTACTATCATTTATATTTGCATTGTCATTGTCACTTTGGTTGAGGAACTCTATATTTGGTGTGTTGGAAGAGTAGTGAGAGTGTCCTACTGTGGTGGAGGATTTGTTGCGTACTTGTTTCATAGGCTTTGGGGGGACAAATGAGCTTAATTTTTGGCTTTTCAGGGACAACTATCTATCGTTTGCATCGCAGCAAGAGTGGATTATTTTTTTTGCTTCACTTTGGGCCTTTGACTTGGGTACCTTTAGGGGATTTTTGTGTCTGATCTATGCAGAGATTGGAGAGTTGCTCTTTTTTGGGTAATTTCTTTTTATTTGTACTTGTTATGGGATGGGTAGACTCCTTGTTCCCCCTTTGCTTCTACCAACAAAAAAAAACTTGTTGCGAGGCATTGCCTTGTTTTCTTCTGAGTTGAAATTTGAATGGTTATTTCATAGTAAAATGGATGATTCTAGATATATGTATACATACTGCTTGTTATTTCTGTGGAGTGGCAAAATGGAAGACAAATTCAACTTTTCTTAAAAAAAACTTGGACTCATGATCCTGTTGTGGCACTCTTTGGCATTTGTGGTGGTTAATTTTGGCCACAGGCTCACAGCTTTAGGATGGCCATCCAATATGAACCGGGCACTTGCCCCTAAAATTACCCAAATCTATATTCATTTTGTTTTGAGAACCTAAGTTGGCTGGTGTTGGCATATAAACTTACATTGGACTCTAGTGATCATTTCAAATTTCTAGGATTTGTGATTTAAGCTTATCCTAATAGTCCTGGTTCTGTTGTTGATCTCTAAATGTTGAATTATATTATTGGTTTTGATTATAAACTGTCCGTCCATTTGCGTAAGTGTTTTTGTGTTTTTCCCAAACCATTTACTTGTTAGGTTGTATAGTTTCTTAATTAATTATTATTTGCATGCACAATGCATGGTTCACACTATTGACACTTATAGTTTAGTGAGACTACTCATTGGCATTGGTGCCGTAGCTGTATTGCTATATTGGGAATTCCCTCCCTGATATTGTATGTCCACTCATAATATTTTGCAGCCTTAGAAAGATAACATATACTCCATATTAAATTTAATCATATTGTTATACTATGCAGGGTACTTCTGAGTGTACCTGAATATGTCTTCACTGACATAGCATCCTTTCTCTTAAGACATTGATTCATTTCATTATTGAACACCAATATTCTGTATGCCTCCATTCTGTGGATTATCATTCCGCTAATTAATCAAGTATATGCTAGTGTATGATACAGTTTGCTTAGAGCTTGATTTGTGTTATTTGAGCCAGTCCCAATAGTTTAAGAATAAAGAGCAGTTTATTTTCCCTTCATATTATCAGTTAGTTTATAGCTCTTTCTATTTTCTTGCCTGTTTATATCTGTGTGTCCAAGACTGTCAAACGGTTGGGATAGTGTTGAGATTTTGCTATATGCCATTCATTGCATTTCTAATAGTTAAAAAGCTTTTTGGGCAACTCCACAACCGATTTTTGGTAGGCTTGATAGAGATTTTTCCTATAGACCTCATAGCTATTGCCAGTAGAATGTCTGATGTTTTGCTTGGGAGAGGTTAAATCTCAATTAGTACTTACCAGAAAAATCTAACTTCAATTGGTTCGGCTGCATCTTGATATACTATAATAATAATTCTTTTCAATATCAAGAATCAATTTTCTGTTTGCATCTCTATATGTGAGAGGGTTGAACGTTTGGGATGGTGTTTAGAGCTTGGAATACATTAATTGGCTCATTCCTTGACAGCTTAAGCCAACGACACGATGGATTCAGAGTTTATGACTGATGCTTAATTCATCTTGATGGGTTTGTATTGTTCTTAAGATGCATAATATTCTTTGAGTTTTCATAATCATTTTGCCACCTTCTCTTATGTGACTATGTGTTTTATTTTATGGAGAGTTAAAAGGGGTTCAGTTGTTAGTTTCTGTGTTATTCTTATTTGATAGATGTCCATGCGTTTTGAGAACCATCTACAACGCATACTTCAGTTATAATTGGTCGATGTCCATGTGCTTTTATTTGAGAAACTTCTTCATGGGTGGCTTAATTTTTAAACTGTGTTGTAAAGATGATATTTTCATGAAATCTTATCCAGAATGGAACAGAAAAATAAAAAAATGAATGGAAAAACACAAAAACCAGTTGTCATATGTTCTATGATGAACTGCTATCATTGGTTTTATTTTTAGTTTTATGTAGTCACAAGTGATGAGAAGCCGATATAAGTTTGGAACACTGCATTCTTGGCTTGTAACGATGATTGAGTATACGGTCATCCTCTCCCTACTCGTTACAATCAATGGAGGAACCAATACCTAGGGCTTGCCATTTTCGGCATGGGTACCACTTTTCCTCGTGATAATATATACTGTGTTACACTGCTGTTGCTTTAGTGTTATCTCTTCCTTTTTTCTTTTCTCTGTTGCCTAGTGGAGTGCCAGTTAATGGTTTATTTTGTATGTAGATACGAACATATACTGCTCGGTTTTTCTGATTATTGTGATTGTAATTGTAATTGCAGGAGGTAAAGAAGGTGTTGCCATGTGTACCCCCTGCTGAGCCGAAGTATCAGCTCCGCAGAACAAGCTCAGCCACTTTCTGAACAAGTGTTTTTTATGTTTGAAGGGTGGTCATGTAGATGCTGTGTGTACCTCAATGTTATTCTAGTTTGCATTAGGTAACGTTAGTTCCGGAGTCTGCCTAAATAGCTGGGGTGCCTTGTTCTTTGTACCTTGTATTATTGGTTGCCGTGTTCCATAGCCAGGTTTATTGTTTCTTAGAAGTTGCCCTTAGTCCATGGACTGCCAACATGAGTCTTTTTCTTGTATGTACAATTTGTCTTTTAGTGAACATTGGTAAAGAACTTGTGTTTGATTGACATTTTAAGGAAGAAATAATCCCCACTTGATTTATTTTGATTCCTAGTTTGCAGTCGATTTTTAAAAAGAGAGCTGTATTTCTTATGTGCGTGTATCAGTTTTTAATTTTGTTTAACAATATAATTATTGGAACTTCATTCGCCTTGAAAGAGGGTCAAGTGATTTGCTATTGCTGTGGTGCTGTATCTCACAGGTAGACTAGGTTACAAACAAAGCAAACGATGATAGTATTAGCAGATATTTTTTCTATTGTTCTATCATTGGTGTTATTACATTGGTACTCGGCTTTATGTTCTTAATAGGCTTTACTTTTATGTTGTGTTTAGATTAGAAGAATCAAATCAGGATCAGAATGAAATGGCCTATGAATTAGGGTTGAAATCAGGGATAGAATGGAATGGTCTATAAATTAGGGTTGGAAGGAAATGGAAAGAGAATTAAATTTAGATTAGAAGAATGGAATCAGGATCAGAATGAAATGGTCTACGAATTAGGGTTGAAATCAGGGATAGAATGGAATGGTCTATAAATTAGGGTTGGAAGGAAATGGAAAGAGAATTAAATTTACCAAGCGTTCATGGCTCAACGATAAAATAACTATTTATAAAGTTTTGAGTGCATGAAATCTTGGAATTCATTCTTATCTGTTAAAATTCTACTCGAAATTACCAAGAAAAGAAAAGAGAATTAGATTTCAATGACACTAAATAAGTAGCCCTTCCTCTCAATTAAATTCTAAAATTTCAATTAATTTTGACTCTTGATTGTAACATTTTTCATGTATCTCTTAATTGTAATCTATTTGAGATTAAACTTTTCCTTTCCATCATTCGCCTTTCTTCCAAATTAAAACTCAAAAAATGGCGGCATTAAGGATTGAAATTGCTCAATTATATTTACTATTCTTTTTATATATAGTCTCATAATAACGAATCTATATCGCGGAGAATAAAATCATTACAACAAAGTTAGACAGACAGTTGTGCTGAGAGGTCATTTAATGTGTGCCATATAGTAACTTGAACAAAATATAAAAAATAAAAAAATAAAATACACAGTTGCTGTGAAAATATATATAATCATTCCATTTGATCATTACAAGATCCTATGGTCAATATTTATAAAATAATACTACATTCGTTTCGAATTATGATATGATGTCTTTGGGTTCTCGATGGAACTTCCCTTCTTTTGCGGGGCCTTTGGATTTAACAACCCTCAGATTACGGGCCGCCTTCACTTTCTCAGCTCCGCTCAGTTTCGCCCTCGGGGCTTTAGTTGTCTCGAGGATGGCTTCATTGTTAGGGTTTTTTTCTTAATCGACTACTGTCACACAATCAAAACAAATGAGTATCTCAATCAATACAGTACGAATAAACAAGCATGAAAAAAGACTTACAGCCAAAGGAATATAACCAGTCTTGGTCATTAAGGAGATCCCAGTTCCACTTCATAGACGGTCTCTTGAAGTATAAGACCTCGAACGCTTCTAACCGTGCTCGAGATATCCTCTTTGGATTCAGTTGGTCTTTGTTTGGGTCTGCACAAGGTCCTACCATCTCAGTGTTCGGTCCCCTAATGAAGAACCGATCCCCGTGCCACCCTTTATTACTCGATGGGGTCTCCATCAAGGTTTCTCTTCCGGGGTTCTTTATTACTTGGAAGAATATCTTCTCATTGGTATTGGTGATTGAAAAGAATTGAAAAAAGAAGTCAATAGCTGAGGGGGGGGGGGTCGACTCAGAGAAACAGAAGGCGATGAAACTATTCAGGTGGATGAAGGAATTGGGGGAGAGTTCAAGCTAAGTCCTGTCATATGTAGTAACTTTAATATGAAGGGCGAAGAGGGAATCGGACCCCGTAGATTAACATCTGCCGATGAATAGGAATCCATCCCCCCTTGAGCTGATAGTACATTCTTTCATCGGCTCCAGGCATTTTAATTTCGTATGACTCGGGGATATAAAACTCTGTTTGTGCTAGGTCGAAGTGGTGGTTTCGGATGGAAGAGGGGGTGTTCGCTACTCTATATTGGAGGGTGAAATATTTGGTCCTATTATACTCTTCTACATCCCTCATCCGCTCGATAACTACGGGCTTCCACAATTGACCCTCTGGATCCCTGGTTCGGCGACTGTGACTTTGTCTTCAACCCGGGAAGACGAAACTTGTGCTCTCGTATTTTGTGTGCTTTCAACCATTGTGAAGTATTAGAGAGTAGAGGGCAAAGAACTTACTTGATGCTGAGATGAGGATCGATGGATCGATATCAGAGGAAGGCAGGTCGGGCACGATTGACTCTTGAGTGGGCGATGAGAGTTTCTCTCAGACGTCTTTCTTCTTCAGAAATAATTGCTTCCGGTAAAATGGCGATTGATTGATTTTACCTATCTTATGCAACGTTCAACGGTCTAGATAAGTTTGATCCAACAGATGGAGCTTGTTTGCAGTGTTTACAGCAGCGTAATAAATGCCCTGACTCGCGTGCTCAATGCCAGCTGTCTAGCACTATTTTTTGAAATTCAAAATGGAACACGAAGCGTTTTGCACAAGCTGATAGGTCGGGCTGGCTAGGTTGAGTGACAAAGTCTTGGGCTTGTTGATATCTCCGGGTTCCCGAGTGATCTCTCTTCGGTTCGATAACTCCGAGTTCCCAAATGATCTTTCTTCGGTTCGATACCTCTAGGTTCCCGAATGATCTCTCTTCGGTTCTATACCTCCGAGTTCCCGAAAGATTTTTTTTCCCTTCGGTTCGATGCTTTCTAGCTCCCGAAGGAGTTTTTCTCCTCTGTTACGTTACCCTTGAATTCTTGTATGAAGTTCAAAGAGAGTATACCTTCGATCTGATATTTCTTGTATATATACATCTGGAGTCCCGAATAATTGATTTCCCTCTGAATCTGTCGGCTTACATATAGTTTTGGAATGATTTATTCTACTCCCCCAGCACATCTATATACTGGAGGAGTGAGGGGCAATGTTAGGATGAATATTTTGCTAAACTTAATCCGGTAATTCATATTGGGTCAGGCCCGATGGACCATCAGCTTAGCAGTCTTTTATGATGACTCATTGGTCCGATAGGCTTGGGTTGGGTTCCTAAGACCATTCGGATGATAACTACTTATTACATCTAACTCTAATTAGAGTAAGAGTCATGTATCATAAGTGGCCTATGATAGTTACCTTCATATTCAACTACTACTTCTCCGATGAACATTCCTATTAGGACTGGTAAGTGTTATAAATATCCGGTCAACAATAGAGGTGAGGGTTACGTTATTCTACTCTATTAAATACTTAAGCCTCCATTATTGATCTGTCTTGGAACCTTCACTAACACTCACACCGGAGGAGTCCACCGGCGGCCCAAGCCGTTAGGACTTTTGTGCAGGTATTGTTTCCCGGACAGCCAGCAAGACGTGCGGACGAAATTCAAACGTTAACAATAAGATTATTATTAATTTTTAAAAAATAATATAAAATATTTTAAATTTTAAATTTAAGATGATGTATTTAAGGTTTGAAAATAATAAATTTTATAATTAATAATAATTTTAAGTAATTTATGAAATTATTTATAATTTTATTGATATAAATTAGATAAATTTTTGTTAATTTTAAATTTAATATTTAAAATTAATTTTTAAAAAATTAATAATAATTTTATAATTTAAAGTAAATGAGACTCTGTATATTTAAATCCTGGTAACTTTAATTTTATAATGAACTATACAATATTTGATAATTATATAAGATGATGATGGTTTTTATTTATTTATTATAAGATTCGCTTAATATGTATCCTAAGAGCACACATTAAGTGTAAAAAATAAGAGATAAAATTCAGTAAATATTTTTTTTTTATATATTTGTACTGAATTCAATACATGAGGTCCATTAATATATTATTTTTTTATGTATTAAATTCAATACAAATATATAAATAAATAATATTATGTATTGAATTTTACATTTAACATATTTAGGGCGCATTCTAACAAAATCCTTTAATATAAGGTATTTAGGTCGGGAAAAAAGAGACGAGGAATGAGCGCTGAAGAAAGCAGCAGTGATAGTAGTAGGCTTTATATACTGGCTTGTCATTTGTCTCCAGCGCAACCCAAACCTTCCATGGCCTCCGAAAAAGAAGCTGCTCTCGCTGCTGTTCCCTCCGATTCTCCCACCATGTAATTCTCTCTCACTCTCTCTTAATCTTCAGCCCTAATTCGCAACGATTTTACTAATAATTTCTGGAAATTGTTCTCATACATACATATATCAGTGCTTACAAATGTATACATAGATGAATGTTTGCTCAATGTATGTATTTATGTGCCGTGTGTTAGATCTGAAACATATCGAGGTACAACTGACAATTTAGGGGTATTTATTGATGAAAATGTGTGGTATTTCTTTTTTGAAAAATTCATAATCCTTATTAGCTAGAAAAGAAACTGATAAATTTGGATCACGCAGTGTATATTTCTTTTTTGCATGTATATCTTTGTTGTTGTTCTCTCTCATCTGTAGGATCTATTAATATTTTTGAGAGTCTAGTTGATTCGGCTGAGGAAGTCTTAGTGTTCATTTTAGCTACCCGGAAAGTCTTATAGAGGTTTCAATGATGACATTGTTTCTGTTGGAACCCTACTGCATGCTTTTTCTAAATATATAACAATCCATATCAGAGAACTTTTCCCTTTTCTCTCAATTTTGTTATATGTTAGAAAATAAATTACTTGGCTAAATTCTGAATTCTGAAATTGTTTAAGTAGTTTACAACACTGTTGGTTTCATGTCTTGGTCCATCAACCTTCTATTATCCAAGTTTTGTAGTTTTCACCTTAGCTAAGAACCATGTACTACCAGAAGAATTTGAGGCTTTTAATCTGATTCAGGAAAGGAATGAAGCTAGGTGCTTGATATTTTTTGTATTAAAGATTCAGAGGTACTGCTTGTAACAATATCCATGAAAAATGTACGTGGTCCATGAAAAATTCTTAGGTATTTGATAGACTAAATGTATGGGCTAGAGCTGAGTATGGCAAACTAAATACAAAACTCAAGGATACTAAATGCAAACTTTGCAAATGTTACTTTGTCACAGATATTTTTAAATCTCTAAGGACAAATCAATTGAATCATATTTCAAAAACGGTTTGTAGAGTCTAATGCCCACAAATGAGTTGAGAAATAAAAGGCTGAAGTAAATAACAAAAACATGCAACATTTCATAATAATGAAATTTGCATTGAAGATTCCCGTTAAATCTTCAAAAACCCAAATCACACACTCAACAGCAGCCACTCACCAAAAAAGTTTGAACAAGAAAGATGACAAATTTATGAATTGCTAATTAAATCCTAGAAATGTGTTAAGTCCTCAAACTTATGTTGTCATGTTGATCAGCTTATAGTGAGATCCATCCCTCTTCTTGCACCCACTTTGTAATCTGATTATTGGAACCACGGTTCAAGCTTCAAAGTATTGGGCCATAGCAGTACGTAATGGTATCGGCTGATACGTAAAGTTATTGTCCAGTATTGGTATATGGAAGATATAAAAAGAATTTACGATGCAGTGAAATGTTAACAACTCCAACAGCTATGTATCATGTGCCTTTATAATGTTATATAAATAAAATGTCAAATTTGTATGTATTTAATTTGTTATTTTACTTATTCTTATTTTTTAGTATTCTTTTTGAATTTTTAAGCAATAAATAGCATTTTGTTGGGTATCGCTTGACACCGAAACAGCGTCAAGAGTTGACCATCCCATACGTCTTCCAATACCGCAACTTTTAGCCATGATTGCGCTTATATCATGACAACAACATTCTGGAAATCATTGGGCCAGCCACACTTGCTCCAATATAGGATAATTAAGCTATGATCATTTTAAGAGAAGATATGACTGAAGGTAAGGGAAGTTCTATTCATTGATTGAGGAGCAGATATATTGCATGACATGTCTAATTTTTAGGTGGTTGGCAATAATTACAGACATATTTCAGGAAGCATGAACCTTCTAGTTTTCTAGGTGGCTGGGTGATAATTATCAAACACCATACACACCGGCGAGCGTACACATGCTTGCACACGCACGAGTGTGCACGCACACATAAATGTAAATCATGTAGAATATTCTTTTTTATAAATTAGGCAAAAGTTTCATGAATGGTGAGAACTTGGGATTGAAACTAAAAGTACTGCTTAAGAGGTTTCAGTTGCAGCTTTGAGTTGTATGTTGGATTGAGAGTGGTGTCCTATATATGAATGTACTCACTCTTCAATAATGGTTACTCCCTCAGTTGCACAAAATAACAAACAGAGTCCCACTTTGACTTCAAAATTTCAATTTGCGAAATCTTATAATTTAAAATTGATGTAAATTTATTCAACTTTTGAAAACAACAATTTTTTTAATTAGTAGTACGTTTTGAATAGTTTACAGTATTCATGATTGTATTGAATAAAACCAAATAATGTTAAATCAATTTTGACTTTGAAAGTATTACATATTTGTTTCAAAAAGTCAAAATGAACCTTTTTTTGTGGAACAGCGATAGTACTATTTATTTTAGTTGGAGTGGTTCCATGGTTTCGATTGTACGCAATTGGGGATATCAATCCAAATATTTTCATTAATATGTTCTGCAGATTCTTCGTTTAAGCCCCGACTCACTACTGCTTAAATCGCAGATTTGACAAAATAATTAACAAGGAAATACCAGCAACTGTGGTTTTTGAGGATGATAAGGTAATGCTATACTGGTTTATGCACTTTTTCCAGGAATAAATTTTCATTTTTGATCTGGTGTTAGAATAGCTCTATCTATTGAACGGCCAAATGAGATGCATAAGGTTCCTGGTGAGACCATAAAATTTTATTAAGCCTCGTATACACACATATATGTATCCGAGAGGTGGGTGACTTTCATGTTTGGGATCTTACCTTAACCTTAAAATGCTGAGATTGAGGACTTCATTATTTATTTTGTTGTGGCCTTACACTATGTTTATGAGTTTTGGACAGAAAAGAAAGAATGGAACACTTAAATTAGGATAGAATATAAAAGAATTGAAAACTTACAAGCTTTCTTTCTTGTTGTAACTGAATTTATAAAGGAAAATGAAAGAAAACTTATGTTTTACATTTATATTATTGTTTTACCCTTATACTAATTTTGTTGTATGTATGTTGAGGGTATAATAGGGAATTATAAAAGAGTTGCTTATGTTATTTAGTTTTGTCCAATTCTCTTGTTTATGTTGATTTTAACCTGTGTCACTGCGGTGGTAATTTTTTCTGCTGTTTTATTTTTTGTTGGAAGGTACTTGCTTTTAGGGACATAACTCCACAAGCTCCTACACACATTTTGATTATTCCAAAAGTTAAGGATGGCTTGAGTGGCCTCTCTAAGGTATCTTTGTATAATTTTATACATAATTGTAAAACGACTTGATTGCTTTACTTGTTTGGAGGAATTGGGCCATGACTTTTCTTTTTTCAAAGACGCTCCCAAATTCGAAGTGTTCATTTAGTCTAATTTTAAATTATCTGGAAACACTATTGAGGTTAAGTATTTTAATTTAAAATATTGACATATTGAAGGAGTATTGAACATGTGGGTGAGGCTGAGAGTGCTGTGAGGGTTGTCATTTAGTATGTGCATGTGTTGGACACTTTCGTCCTTGCTTAAAAGGAAATATTTGGTGTGTTCCTCTTCTTTTAGAGCATTGCTTACTGCGTTACATGGTGATATTTTCCAGGCTGAGGAGAGCCATATTGAAATTCTTGGTAGGCTTCTTTACACTGCAAAACTTGTTGCTAAACAAGAAGGTCTTGAAGAGGGCTTCAGAGTAGTGATCAATGATGGGCCGAGTGGATGTTAGCATCTTTTTACATTTCTCCTAAATCTAAAATTGTGAACTCTGGTTATTTCCCCAATCAAATCTAAGACATCTATAAATGTTTGCAGGCCAATCTGTTTATCATCTTCACCTTCACGTCATTGGAGGACGACAAATGAACTGGCCTCCTGGTTAAGATGGCAGTAGTTTATGCAGTCATAGCTATGTATTCCTTCTTACCCTTTGAGACTAGTAGAGGGTAGTTTCTTAAGGGTGTGAAAACCATAAATAAAGCTGATAGTTTGACCTTCTTTTACTTGTTATGGTCACTCTTTTATGGGGTAGAACCTTAATTTGCTGATAATGGTTCTCTTCTACTGGCTGCATGGGGCTGTGTGACGTGTGTCACCTTGAATGATTGCAAACTTCATTGTAGCGAGTTGGTTTTGAATGCATTTACCTTATTACTGTTTTTGCTTGGGATTAAATATTTAAAGCAACCATATAACATCCTCAATCATAACAGTGCGTCTCTCTCATTACTTGAAAGAAAGAAAGAGACGCATACTAATAACTAAGGGCCTTCGCATGTGTTGATTTTGATAGATTAAGATACTTATGATGAACAGGGAAGCCCTGGACCCTGAAGCAGCTTAATTTCATGTTGATTTTCCCCTCCAATTCCAGCCAAGGCAAACAAACTTTTATATAAATACTAATTAATCTGTAGAGAAGACGAGACAATTAACGGACAAGTTTCTTGTACTATATCTTACATGCACAATTATCTAATATAGTCTATGATTAATATTATCAAGTGATCCGTTTCTCGTCAAGAGCCTTCAATCTTTTCATAATATAGTCTATGATTCAAACCGTAATATTTGGATCTCTGTCTAAGTTGGCAAGGATAGGTTCCACCACCACTCTAGCTCTAGCTCTAGCTCTAGCTCCAGCTTCAGTCTCTTCATTTCATTTAACTAAAGTAGGCAAAATCTGGAAACAGAGTATAAATGGAATAAATTTAACAAAACCTTATACGGACACTACCACCATAAATTCTAGCACATTTCTTCAGGGCTCTTAGAAATATAGATATTAGTAGGACTTGAAACATGCTACCATCTAGAGATCTAGTTTTCTTTTTTAGAAAAATAAGAAAGAGGATAGATTATGCTTATTTTGATCCAACTTTTGTAGATCTCTTCAACTAAACCGAGTTTAATTAAAATATGCAGGAACAAATAACTAAAAGAAAAGAAATCACGGAACTGAAGGTAAATTTTGTAGAAATATGAACCTCGGAGACTATACAGTAAACACGAGCAACAGTGTTGCAGTCTGCAAAACGATATACAGCATCCTTGGTTTTCTTTCTTCCTCACATGCATCGCAATATAATTCATCCAGATCATCTTCTTCAGCAAAGAATCGGTGAGGCTCGGGAGATGCCTATGACATGTAAGCTTAACCGTTTATGATTCATTCGCAACACAATGGACATAAAAACTAACACTACAATACACGCAACAAAGGACCGAGCCATTACAAAATTTGCCAGACTTTGTGCCTACTGTCAAGAGAGAATTTCTTGAAGAAGGCAAGAGGGGTGCTCATGAAGTTCAGATTTGAGGCAACAGTCTTCACAGTGATAAGTGAAGCTTTGGCAAGTCCTCCAAGGACCATCGCACCAAAACTTTTGTAAACGACAACTATAAGGTGTGCGAGGGAGGAGAGAGAGGTGTAGAGGGTGAAAGGGGTGTTGAATCTTTTCAGGCAATTCAGCACATGATTTATGGAGGTATGTTGAATCTTTTCAGGCAATTCAGAACATGATTTATGGAGGTAAAATTCGCACTCGGTGCAACCATAGACAGGACCCCATATGGTTTCTTACAGCCTAAGCTGCCTACTCCTCCCTTTTCTGGAAAGAGTTTCAAAGGATGAGGGTGAGTGCAATGTTGAAGGTCCATTTCTAGTAAGTTAGCCTTTCCAAACATTATGTAGCAAACGTGCCAAGTGTGAAGGCAAATCAAGATGGTCAAGAATGACTAATTTTCCAATATCTCTAGCTGATTCAAAAGCTCGCAGATAGAATCAGTGAATACCTGGAGTCTGCAATTATAAAGCTGAAGACATGAACCTTAAATGCTTCAAGGTGCAAATGGAACCTGGCAACTCCTCAAACTTGGATCCAGCTAAACCTAAGACTCAGATTCGATTTCCTTGAGTTCCCATTTTTGAATTCCTTGATTTGCCACTTTCCAATTTTACTAATTACAGGTTTTCAGTTGTTTTTTTTTCTTTCATTCAGTATTTTTGTAACTACTCTTTTATTCAATATTTTTTGTAAGTTGACCACAAAATAAGTTATGTGCAAAATGATAATGGCCACACACACATGCAAATGTATCTTGATGCATCCGTGTGCCTTTCCATCTTTTAGTACATAGCTTGTGTATCTAACCTTCTAAATACTTGTGCCAGTAGAGCGCGTAAGTGAAGAGTAAATCAAAGCTAAAAATGATTGAGGAATGGGAAAAGGAGAGATGATGGTAGATGAAAATCTAGGTGCTCTTGCAACTCAACACCATTGAGATTAATAGTGGCATGTTAGTTTTAAGAAAATTCATCGAGTATAGTGGATATGCTCCATTGGTTGTCTAAGCTGATTTCAGTTAGTAGATTTTATCTTTACTCCCAAGTATCTTGATGCATGTTTAGTACCATCTATCAAAGAGCTATAAAGCACTTCAGTTTAGTATTGATTGATTCCTTCACTCATTATTTCATGGTTACTAAATAAATATTTGAAAAGAGTGATGTAAATAAGAACATAATCTTGCCCCTTTATATGTTTTTAACAGCTACTTGTATTGTCGGAAAGAGTTTATCTTCCTGTGTACCTTAATTATAGTAATTCAAGCTTGAATTGTCGCCATTTGCAACAGCTTTGTTAATATTATTTGACAGTTGGCAGTGTCTTGAAAGTCAGGGAAAGACTGCAAATCACACAAACGGTCAAGCCTCAATTCTGTTTTTCTTTCATGGCTAGAAAATGTATATTTCTTCTTTATTTAGTAGCAATAAAGACTAGGAAATAATTTTTACTGAATCACCTCGCATTATTAATCTATCTTCCCCCAGCAAAGGTCAAAAGAAAAAAAAAAGCACATTATGATTTAAAAGAGTCTGCAACATACATATCATTGCATAACAGTCTACTTTAAAAAAATCAATAGCGATCTAATTTCTTTGATATAAATCCATCAAAGCATAAAATAAAAAACCTAATTATGTAATTAGCATACAAAAGAATATTAGAAACAATTCATGGCCAAATATTCCTCTAACAGCCTTCCTCCCTTATAATATCAATATTAACTTTTAAAAAGTCAATTTAAGACATTTTTAAACTCAAAATTAACATCAATTCAATTTGTTTATGTCAATCCAACGAGCTACCTAAAAAATACTACTACATTTATTATTTTTTTTAAATCGTGTCAATTTTAAATTTGAAAATGAATTCAAACGGACTTTTCAAAAATGAATTTATAATTTGGAACCGAGGGACTACAATTCTATATACGTAATCGATAATACAAACGAATAGAGGTAACTACAGTGGATCCAATCTAACCTCTGAAAAGTAGGATTCAAATAACCAAAGCCGAGAAGGAAGAGAGAGAAAGTCAGTGTCATTCAGAGAAGGCCGAACAAGATGAATAAGGCAAGAAGAATAAGCCACGCGATGTTAATTAAAAGGAGCGCCTGACCCGAAACCGAACTGTTGTTCCCGTCGCAGGCCCCTAATTTGGCAACACTAGTCCCTGCGCAGTGCGCATCAGGACAGCCGCACCAGTAGGTCACGCCATCCACGCCGCAGACCGGATCGGCCCGAAAGCAATTGATGGGGCACAAGTCCGGCATCGCCGTTTTGGAGCAGAATTTTGCGTCATCTAACTTTGATTGAAGCAGATTCTGATGATCTGATCGGACGGCAGGGAGAAAACAGAAGGCAGTGATGATGGTGGCGATGAGGATGAGGAGAGAGAAAGGCGACCTTAAGAACATGATCGGAGAACTTTCTTGTAGGGAAAAAGAAAGCTCTCACCGTAATTCGGATCAAAAGCTGTTAGGTTTTTAATAGATTGGTATTTTCAGGATTGAAGAGAGAGAAATTTGAATAATCACAGATTATCAGACGAGGGTTTTGAAATCGTTGCGGGTTGGTGTGAATGCTGGTACGCGTCTTTAATATTCCCTATTCAACAAAAATGTTTAAAAAATATATTAATTTTTTAATTGAATTGAATTTTATTTCTTATTTATTCATAAAAATATACTTTTTTTGTTTTAAATTAAATGCTTAATTTTATTTTTTTAAATTAAATTAAATATTTTTAAAACTAATTTTTGTATTATTATTTTTATATAAAATATAGGTAAAAAAATTATAATAAAAAACATAAATACAATTTACTATCAACTTTAATTTGTATAACTTTTAAAATATATTTATATATTCTTAATTATTAATTTTAAAAATAGTTAGTTTAATTTAAAAAAGTTAAAGTTAAATATTTAATTTGACACTGATGGAGCCAAATGTCCAAAAACAACCAAGAGTCCGTTTGTTTGGGAGACTAAAACACGTGATTGATTTATTAGTCTCATGTTAAAAATAAAAAATTAATATTTTTATAATATTATTTGATTTTTTTATATAAAAATCGTCGTTATAAATATAATTTTTACCATCGTTATAAGTTTATAACAATAATTTTTATATAAAAATATTAAAAAATACTATAAAAATATTAATTTTCTAAAAATAATTTTGTGTTTATTTTATTATCTCTAAATTAAATTATTAGTTTTTTTTAAAATATAGTACCCCATATGAGGGACTAATTAGAAGAATGGTAGAGGGTGAATTTCATAGTCTAGTAATTATCTTTATTACTTTTTTTTAATAAATAATTAATTTTATTATTTAATAATATTTAGGGTAAAATATAATTTATCATTTATAGTTTAACATTTGTAAGTTAGCACACTTGTGATTTAAAAACTTTCAAATTTTCACTCATGGTTTATATAAATTTGCATCGCGCATCAATCCCCATTTTTTGCTTAACACCGTTAAGTGTGATTTGTTAAATCACTATATTACCTTTGTGAACATTTAATGCACCACTTCCCTAAACTAAACTACTGTATATTTATTTAATTCATGAACATAGGTGACACAAAATAGAAAGAAAAAAAATAGGATAAACAAAGAAAAAAAAATTACATTATTTTTTGTTAAATTGAATTTCAATTTATGTATATATTATTATATTATTATTTTTTTAATTAACTCATTAAACTATAATTCTTTTATAAAAATTAAATTTTTTATCTAAATATATTAAAATTTTAGAGATTATTTGCGTGGCACCACGACATATGTTTACATTGTATTCAACAATTAAAAAATATGACAAATTCATGACTCAAATAAAATTAAAAATAAAAAGACCATTTAATGTTCAAATTAAAGAAAATTGAAAATTTTGAAAATATTTCTTTAATTAATTCTTCACCCATAATTAATTGGATACATTCAACTAAAATGTCAGAGCTTAAGGAGGTTTTTTCAAAAGACGTATGGAGACTTAGGTTTTATGTATTTGAGATGCTCTATTGGTGGATTTATGATCTAACGTGGATGGTATTGAGATTAACTTGTTGGGTGTTGTGGTGGTGGTTTTCTTAGTATTGATGGATCTTGAAATAATGATGGTGTTCTTTCGAAAAAAATTATTCGATCCATTGCTGGAATTTGAATGATTCCTAGATTGCTAGAAACAGATAAAGGAAGAAGATGAAGTAAGAACGAGGAAAGAGAAATTAGTGTATTTACCGTAACTACAGAGTTACTAAATTAAGTAAGTAAATTGAAATTAGAAAGATCAGTATACTTACTTGAAAAAAAGGAGATTGAATTTTTGAAAAGATTAAATCCGAGTCCTTTGAATTCACAAAGTCTTCTTGAAGCAAATTTATTCTCTCACTGGTGCTAAAAGGTTTCTGAATAATTACTTCCCAAGATGAAACGGATTTCCAATCCTTAATTAGAAGCACTTAAAAATTAAGAATTCTTCTAACTCAATTTCTATGCTTTATATTCGAACTGACTATATGATGAATGCAGAAGAATGAAAATTATTTCTGAAAATGAATGATTTTTGATTGCAGCCCAAGCAGGCTATTTATAGGATGAATTGTGACTGATCAGAAGGGACACCTCCTTTAGCATGACATTCATTCGTCAAAACGACGTAGTTTTGGACCAATAAGAATAGGCGCTTTTGTTCAGAAAATGCACTATAAAAAACAACGTAGTTTTGGGTCTATCAGGAGGGTGCTTCTGTTCAGAAGAAGCGCGTCTCAAAACGACACAATTTTAAATAAATTTTGCCCAAAAAATTATATACAGTGACCTACAACCCACGACCCGTGTTCAAACCAAGCCTTAGCTAGGTCATCGCCCTTCCACAAAAGTGGGGTGCTCCTTGGGGCCCTTCCCATTGTGCAACTATCCCATATATAAACCCTTCACATTTCCCTCATTTATTTTATGCGGGACAAGGTATTTATGACAAATTTAAACATTTCAAGTAGATGATTTTGGAGTCAATTTTTCATTCAATACTTAATGGATTTAAACAAATAAATATACCACGTTATACTCTTTACGGAGGAGAACGCGTTGGTATATGGACCCGACATTCTTGGAGTTTGGGTCCCACATTAATTGAGCCTAAAAAATGCTCTAATTATTTAGTTTTCAAATCCATTTCCAACAATTAGTTGTATATTTTTTTGTTTGATTATGCTATTTGGTATTAGAAAACTAAAATTTTAGATGTGCATATTGAATTGGATTGATTGATTGATTGATGCACATATGGATTCCACGTTTTTAATTGGTTTCATGACATGTTAAGATTTTGAAAAAGATGAAGTGGGTTTAGGTAGGTTTTGAAAAATGATGAACTGGGTTTGGGTTTTATTTCTAAAGATACAAAATTTCTCAAAATTTATAATAGGTTATTTCTGTTTAACCCAAATTTAGTTAATTTTAGTATTAAAATGATATAAAATTTTCAAATGACTTGACGAATTTTATAATTTCAATGAGTCGAATAAAAAAGAAAATAATGATATAATTTTTTTTATTTCAATAAGAAATCTTCAAAAAAGATTTATTTTTTCTACTTGTTAATCATCTCCTCTCCTACTTTCCGATCTATACATATAAGAAATTTGTGAGTTAATGTGCTTTGAATCCAAAAGATTATTTGGGTGACGAATTAATTAATTGGTAAAAAAGGATAATAAGAATGAACAAAAGATCTGTTTAGAATTTTATGATTTTTCAAGAAAATACTAAATTTCCTCTTTCTTTTCAGGTTGAAGACATTGATAATCTGTCGTATTTATTAGAGGCTTAACTTCTGCAACTCCGATTCCTACATAAAGTACCTTCGCTAAGCAGAACGAACGCCAGCTTCTGGCTAGCAGCTGCAACAGAATCCTGCTTTTGTCGAGGCATTGGAACCAGGAAAATTCTAACAAATGTGTTCCAATATATGATGTGTTCATGCTTCTTTGAATTAAGCCATGAGATGGCAACTATTTTTGGATATAGATTCATAATCTCATTCGTCAAACAAATTTTATCTTCTAAATCACTAGTATTATGAATTGCATACCGAAAAAAAATATAAAAAATTCCCTAAATAACAGAAGGTGACATAAATTACACACAGGAGAGTGAAGGATCATATATTCCTAAAGATCTTTCCAAACATTAAAATCAGAAGTAGATCTATTATAACTGATTATACTGTCCTGGCAACCCAAGAAGAATGTAGTCTGTAGAAGATCCAAATTTACCAGAGCATGTGCCGTTCTGCTTGGGCTGACTGCCGCAGCAACCTCATCTGCCCCAACAATTACCTCAGCATAGCCTTTTATCAACTGCATTGTTCTCCAACTGCACCCTCATCTGCCCCAACAATTACCTCAGCATAGCCTTTAATCAACTGCATCGTTCTCCAACTGCACGTGTTGACCAAGTTAGACCAAGGATCAAAGGTACAAGAATATACAGTTATGTGATGTCTTAGACATCTTAGCTTATTTGCATCATAGATTTTTACTTGATGGTTCAAAGACCAATTTCAAACCACTCCTGTGCATCTGAACGAGTCATTGAGGGTAAATTGTCATGTAGAATTACATTCTCAGTCAATTTGGTTTTCAAGAAAAGATAATTTATTTTCGACAAGGTCAAGGAAAACAGCTTGAATTAAAAAAAAAATGAAAGGGTGGTTTGAATGCGTTCATAGAGAGGGTAAGATAATTTATAGTATAAGAATGGTAATTAAGCCTTTTGTTTTTGCAGAAATTGATGCATGACACAGAACAGTTTTATGAGGTAATCGTTCTATAAAGTAGAACATTTAAAAGTACATAAAAAGTGTTTAAGCATTAGAGAACTACACGTAAGAGAGAATTAATGTTTGCCTATCCATAAGTTAAGAACATGTACACTGACTTTTGTCTTACCTCCCCATATTAGAAACGACTCATTACAAGTATGGTGTCCATGGTTTCCCCTCAAACCACCAGGTCGAATCTCACCAACATGAAGTGACACACAAATCCGCGCTCCCCCTAAAAGAATATAAATTCATCTTATCAGAAACAATGAGATGTAAAAACCTAGCCTCCATCATAGACATGGGGAGGGCTCTCCTTATATTGAATAGACCATTTTCTAGATCTCATTTCTTATACTCTAATAATTTCTAATTTTTTGTAGAGTTTATTTTCTACTTCTGTGACACTCGTTTTTTTCCATGATATGACTAATTTCTTTCTCTTTGTGAGAGGATTTCATTATCATTTCTTGGGAGACTTTGCTTTCTCAAGTTGGGATATTAGTTTTCATTTGTGAAAATTTTTCCGTTGCGGGAATGGTAGAAAATAAATTGTTCAAATTTGAGTGAAGCGTTATCATGACGGCCGGTTTTTCCTTTGCTTGCATTGAAGAACTGCACAGATCTACATATTTTGTTTTTACTTTTGGAATATGACTGTTTTTCAAGAGTATATCTGATGTCCACTAATTGTTGCTACGATTGACCATTTTTCTGATTATCTGTTATTATATTTGAAAGAATTACCATTTCGATTATTTGTATTGTAATATTTTCATCATTTGTAAGGATATGTAACTTTATTGATGTCCGTGTAAATTCAATGCTGATGGTGCTAAACGTGAAACATCATATGAAAAGTAATAGGGAATGCCATTAAGGGAATTTTTTTAAAAGGTGTCAGAAGATCAATAGAATAAGTGATGACAACCCAACACAATTAAATTTATTAATTCCAGAAACTACTCTGGGAGTCCATTATACCTTACATTCTACTATGTGAAGTCCAAATCTGCCTAATTATTTTTCAAAAACACAAGGAATAATAAATAAATATAAAATACACCTTTTGTCCGGGAAAAAGGTCCTACTTTTTTTGCAGTTTCCATTGAAATAGTCTCTTTATTGCAGACAACAGGAGTAACTTTTTCCACATAGTACGTAACACAGAGGATAGTTTGGCGAGATAAATTATCTTTTCCATGGTGAAAAATCTAGACTAGATTCAGAAGGCATTTATAATTTAAAGACGGAGCCAGTGTTGGGTTGTTTCTTTCAAATTAGAAAGAAGAGAAAAAGGCTAGTGGTAAATCTTTTTGCAACACAGCATAGACAAGCTACTACTCTGTTTGTACTTCAAAAGGCATATGAGGATGAAGGGCCACTTGATGGAATCACCTTGTACACGAACTATTGATGATTGCTCACTTGTGGGCTGTACAGGAAACCAAAAAAGAACGTCCAAGCCAAGCTACACAGGCTAATTCCGGTCTGTTTAACACCCAACTTATTCATTCACAATTTTGTTGAAAGAAAACTGTGATTTCGGTTTGTGGCCAGTTTTCCAAAACAATTAGGTTTATCAACCAAACCGACCAATTCTCCCTCTTTATATGCCTGCCACTCTGCTTTCCACCGACTTTCAATTTACATTCCACTAATACCCCAACTAAAACCCTACTTTTCATAACTTGTAACTAATCTCTCTCTTCTCTCCACTTATAACTATAAGTTCTCTCATCGGATTGATACCTCTAAACACTAAACAAAAAATGTTCATTAAATTCCAAAATTCACAAATTGTACGGTGAAGAATGGAAATAACAGGTAACTGAATTCTCTTCACAAAACCTATTGAAAGACTTCCCAACTGAATATTGATGCTTGAAGTAGTAAGTGAAATTAAAAAAGTGATTTAGACCTCCAAAACAGCTATTGATTTACAGTTCAAATTTATAATCTCATGATTTCAAAGAACTAAAGTATCCGGTGACAATGAAGCCATTACTTGCCAACGCGACGCAAATTCTCAAAATATCACAGTTGTTTAATAGCAATGGATTGAAAAAGTTGGAGCTGATTCATGAATCATGGTGTAGTAGTTTTTAAGGTTTATGTGAGGGGAAATACGTAAAATGTGTGAAGTGGAGTTCATCGTCAAATATAACCGAGAAAATAGGGGCATTAGGGGATCTATTGCCGTTTTTGCAGATATCGAATTTGAGTACTATTAGTAGTGAAGAAGATGATAAAGGTAATGATATTGAAGAGGCAAAAGAAATGTTGATGCCTCCATTGAGACCAAAAATCGGCCGAAAACGACTGATTAAAATGAGTGCACAAAAAATCACTGTCTTGGTCGGCCTTAATGTGGCCTTTTTGAAAACCAAATATCTTGGTTTGCATTCGTATTTTCAAAAAAAAGAGAAAAAAGAAAAGTGTGACCTGATTAGACCACTATTCAGCATTCACTAGACTGATGACCTTGAAGAAACAAGGCAAGATTATTGTAAATTGGCAGGAGTAGATATATTCTTCTTCACTGTAATATGACGAGAAGACCTCTAGGGATTTTTTATTTGCTTCAAGGAGTAAGAAGATCAATGGCTAAGGCTGACTTAAGTGACGTCTCTCGCGAAGTTAGCTGGAAGAGCCTTCAATTGGGAGGAGACTCACAAATGTGGTCATTATGGAGAATGAGGAAATATGACCGGAAGACCTCTAGGGATTTTTTATTTGCTTCAAGGAGTAAGAAGATCAATGGCTAAGGCTGACTTAAGTGACTTCTCTCCCGAAGTTAGCTG
The DNA here is from genome assembly GCA_947179155.2 of Hedera helix. Classification (NCBI taxonomy): domain Eukaryota; kingdom Viridiplantae; phylum Streptophyta; class Magnoliopsida; order Apiales; family Araliaceae; genus Hedera; species Hedera helix. The sequence goes on from OX359283.1 coordinate 30,044,981, forward strand.
GAAGAGCCTTCAATTGGGAGGAGACTCACAAATGTGGTCATTAAGGAGAATGAGGAAATATGATGAGAAGACCTCTAGGGATTTTTTATTTGCTTCAAGGAGTAAGAAGATCAATGGCTAAGGCAGACTTAAGTGACGTCTATAGCGAAGTTAGCTGGAAGAGCCTTCAATTGAGAGGAGACTCACAAATGTGGTCATTATGGAGAAAGAGGAAACAGAGTGCTCTGAATGGATGTTCAGCCAATAATACTTTTGGTTCTAAGAGTGGTTTCTTTTGATACAGCTCCTTGCATAAATGAGCATTAGCCCCAAGTCAATCTATTGCAATTTTGATGTAGGTTCATGCCTGGGTTACAGTTTTTTGCAGGTTGGATACCTTTTTCTTTGCATGATATAGGCTTATGATTGTATATTGTGCTTACATGGTTTCCACATCTTAGGTGTTTTATAGTGAATTGAATTCACTTATTCAAGAAAAAATATCTATACCTTTAATTTAAAAAATAGGAGAGTTGTTATCTCACTTTAATTGGTTTAATGGTCCTTCACACATGTAACAGAAACTCCCTGCCCATCACCTCAAAAACACACCGACAAATCATGAAACACATTCAGATAACCTAAATGGTTAACTTCTACTATTCTATTTTTTTCTCAAATTTCCTTCCATGCCTACTTAATCTTCTCCATCCTCCCTATTTCTCTTTCACTCCCCTCAGCCCCTCCATAGAGGCTAATCTTACCACTCTCTACCTGCTATGCCATTTCATTCTCTAGTTTCCCCTCTATCCCTCCATGTCAAAAACGGAGATAATTCAAGAACACTTGCAGGTTGATCCATTTCAAATAATCATATTTCCTTCCATTGTATTTCATCTATAATTTCAAACATTGCATCAAAATTATCATAATTTCCACACCCGTTGCTTCTGCAATGCCATCTAACTATATTATATGATCTGATTCCTACATACTATGAATAAAACACATCAATACTTATAACCCAATCAAAAAAGTACCTGGAATGCCTGAACGGAGAGCAATGGAAGCAGCCACCCTCGCTTGTCCTTAGTGATTGGTGAAAGGATCTCAGAAGAGGTGAATCTGAGCAGATTAGCCTTGCAATCTTCTTCAACATTATTCTCTCTCATGGTCCATTTTTGATGATGCTGCTTCTTTGAAGAAAAGGTTGTCAGAGTTTTGCTGGAGTCTGACAGACACCCAAGTGAGGAGAAGGAATATGGAGAGAAGAAAAGGGAATGCGTGGGGTTTCTTTAAGAACAATTTCAGTGAAGAGAGGAGTGTGGATGTTTGGGTTTGTGCCTGAAAAGGAGGAGTATTATTATTGTCCGTTGGGATTGGTATTTGGTGGTTTCCGGCGCCACCGCTGGAATACGAACTCCGTCGTGGATTCATCTTTTCTCTCTCTCCTCACATCACACCATTCCTGAATCCAGAATTGATTGATTCACCCTCTTTTCGTTATAGACTATTTGCTGCTCTGAAACTGAAACTACTTGCTGCTGATTTTGCGTCGCCCAGTGGATATACGGAGCTTCTATACTTCAGAAACACAGCATGGGCCGGACGATATTAACCGGTTCACGACTTTTGGTACGTCTAACATTAATTTTTAATTTTTTTTTTTAAATTAAGCTTATTCTATATATTAGAACGAATGGAGTATATATACATGTGACAAAAATCCAAAATAAAATAGTTGTAAATAATAAATGATAAAATTATTTTAATAGTATTAGAAAAATGTTAAAGAATGTAATTAATGAAATACTTCAAGGTATTTTTGTTATTGTAATCCTATGTTGGTGTTGGATGGAGATTGTGTGCGACGGAATTATGAGACCCAAAATAAAATTAATGTTATTTGTTTATTATGCTTTGTTTTATATTTGTTATAAACTTATAATGCATTATGAATTACACTTGCTGTAATTTTTAGCAGTAAAATGGTAAAAATATAAGATTATGGAGAATTTAGTTTGTGTATCATTTCTTGTCGCGTGGAATCTCCACCGTGTTATTAACTTGCTATGTGGTGGTTCACGCGGACGATCAAGATTTTAAAAACTTAGTTATGTAGCCAACAATTCTCAAACCCATTTAAGATACGGGTTGTCCATCGGGCTACAACCTGGGTATACTTTTGAGGGTTATCCGCAGAGCAATTTTTTCACATTTGAAAATATTTTTCTGCAAAATACTGTGGCTCATACCCCCTTAATTCTACATTCATTTCTGGAAATATACACTGTTACTCCATTACCTATTCCATAAACTCATGCAGTTCTAATTGCTTTTAAGCAAAACCCACATAATTCAATTATTATAGTTCTAACTAAAGCAGCAGCTTGCTTATTCTCTCGACCAAGAGAGTTCTTTTATCTTCTTTTTTCCCAGCTCAATCTTTAAATCTCCAAATTTTATCATCTTGATCAGTATGTCTTGGCAGGGATAGAACTACGGAAGATCGTTAGTAGGTATGGCAAGAAAAGGCTTGAAGGTCATAACCAGACCTATAAATTCGATCAAGTTCAGGATGAAGAAAACCATGTGGTCACCTGCATAGCATAACATAAGTAGCCTCTTGATAAAAAGAATGAGACCTACAAACTACTTAGATAGCAAATTTACATAAGATGAGACACACCATACAAGCTACTAGAAAACAGAAGGCACAGTTTCAAAATAATGCTGGAAGCTGTTAGTTTTTATCAATGTTTCATCACCTGGTAAAATATAAGCATTCTGTCGATGCTGCGCCCACGACAAGCTGCAAACATGAAAATTGAAGAACTGAGAAGTATTTTCTAGCAGAGGTCAACATGACACTACTCTCTATAGTAACTGTATAGAAAAATGCAAGAAAGTGGAATTAGATATATACTGATTAAATATAGCTTAAAGCATATTAAATATATCAGAGTGGGTGGGTTGCTAATTCATGTTCCTATTCTATTACTCAATCAAGTCCCTTACAATTTATCTCTAAGGTTCGATATAGGGTTGGAGACGGCAAATCTATTTGCTTTGGGGAGGATATTTGGCAGCAAAAATTTCCTTTTCAATTGCTTTTACTCAACTATATTATCTTTCATCTCCCCGTAATGCACCCATGGTTGGTTTTCTTTTGGCCACAGCGGATTAAGAGCCTTGTAATTTACATTTCTTTTGTAATTAAATGATCATGAAATTATTGACTTGGCTGCTTCCTACACTTGCATGATTCATGTTCTTTACCAACTTCGTCTGATAGGCGTTTACAGACTATTGATTCATCTTAGATTTTTTATTGAATATTTAGTTCCCTTGTTTTATTGGTCTTAAACCAGTGGAGTGTTTTCTTTTGGACAATTATTTTCAAATCAAAAGTTCCCTTTCAAATTAAAGTTTCTGTTTGGTTGTTGGTCCTTGATAGTCTCAATACTGATGATATGCTTATGTGAAGCAGACCTTTGTCTTGGACGTTTTTGTGGTGTGTATTCAAGCTAGCCAGGATAACTCACATTTGTTCTCCATTGTCCTGAGGTGTGAAAGTTGTGGAGTTTGTTATTTGGAGTTTTTGGTGAAACTTGAGTTCTTCCACTGGGAATGGAATAGTTTCTTTTCACCAGGTTTCAAGGCTTTTGTAAGAAAAAAGATGGCGAGGTGTTATGTCAGTGTAGTTACTTTTGTTACTCCCTGCGTTATTTGGAAGAAGAGGAATGCTTGATTTTTAGCAGCCAATTCACGTCCTTTCATCTCCTTTAGGACATAGATATTTTCTGATTTCTTTGTGGTTTTCGATGTGTAATTTTATTAGGATCTGTCAGGACTTTTTCTATTTTAGGAAAATTCTCATCCTCCGTTTATCATTTTGTAACCTCTATGTTGTCTAATAAAATTTCTTCTTATAATAAAAAAAAAAACTTAAAGCAATAATCAAAATCAAATCTCAATTCCTCCGGGCAGAGAATTATGTCATGATGCACAAATTTGATGTGCCTCAAATCTATTAATATATGAATTACATATTTTGAGGCTTGATGGCCCTGCTCATTCAATAGAAAGGAAAACTTCATAAGCATGTCCAGATACCTTTTGGCAACAGGGAAGCTAATTCTGTTATAAGTGAACATATTTAAAGTAATAGAATCCACAGGTAGAACATTTGATTTGCATTATTGGACGCATTCTCTGAATTAAGCTCAACATGGTATCAGAGATCTAGTTTTTCACAGTTTGGTATAGAATCTTCTCGATTAAATTTGGTTTCCCCCTACTTTGTTTGTACTTTATGATGCACCTTGCTTGTTTTTCCAATATATGTGTGTACTTCCATTTAAATATCATTTTCCTAAGGTAAAGCTTCTATGTGTGTACTTGAAATTCCTAGGTCTGTCAGCTTACACCAAATCACTCATATATACTTGGAGATAATCCTACACCCCATAAACAATCATACAACTAAATTCCAAAGATATATTCAAAATGTAAAATGAAACTGCTAACAAGCAGAAACATTGTACAGTTAAGGCTGATAAAAAGACTAATGTCAAATTTATACTTGCATTATAAAATAAAGTAGAGCGTTGCAACAGTGATATTGCAAGTTTACAAGGCACTGAACCTAGTAAATATATCAATTTACAAAACTTTTAGGTTATTAACTTTGCTGCCAAAGTTATCATGTTTTATACAGAACAAGATGGAATAGGATTGGGTCCTTTTAAATTTCACTAAATCTATTATTTATGTATCACAGCTTCCACAAGTAAGATAACGTCAACTTGTAGTTATTGTAAACACTGGTAGCAACAGAAAATGTTAAATGAAAACTCAATATATCCTAAGAAGAAAACTCACAGTGAACCTCCACCAGCTGGACCAAGTGCTTTAAAAAGAGACATAGCTGACATGGCAATCCCATTTGCAGCTCCTCGTTGTTCGCTGGACTGAAGTTGAGATCAAGTTGTCAAGAGAAGCTTACAATTGTAATTTATTTATTTTCATTAAAGCTACTTAAAAATAAGGTAAAATAGAGATATATTACTGAATTGGTAACACTTACCACGGCCCTGTTTTGAAGAATGAACAATCCTGTCGTAATTGATACCTGGTTATGCTTAAAAAATCATGTCAGAGAAACATCTAGTGAAAAAACTAGGATTTAAGTAACAGCTTCCTCCCATCCATAAGCTAAATAAGGATCCACACTTGGTCAGTGGGGTAGTAAAAGAAAGTGTTGGATCGGTATTTACTTACAGACAACACATTCTTCAGCACAGATGCGCAATCAAGCGCTAGCGAAAGGTAGAGCCCAGACAACATAGCTATATATGGTTAACTTGACAGCAATGGTATGGTTACAACCTTCAAACAGAACCAGAAAGTATTAACACAATAACAAAGAATAATAAAAGACATGGGAAAGTAAATAGGGGTAGAATATCAAAGTTTCCATAGAAGCATACAGCTCCAATGCGAGAAACCATGATGGGCCAAAGAATTCTCTCTACTAAGGGGTATAGAAACAGCTGAAAGATTAACAGACCAAAGCCTGGTACATTGGAAAAAGATATTAGTAATCAGAGTCCAAGAATAGATATATCTATTATCTAATACTGAAATTCAACTAAAATAATACTCCATTCAACCCCCAATATTTAGTCCTACTTGCCATTACGGGTCGCAAAGTGGGTTGTCACTCTTACAATTTCAATGAAATTATAATTAGGGTGGCTATATTACACTCTACTACAATTTAGAGGTACAAAAGAATTGTGTAACCCTACCATCTATTGAAAGGAGGGGTATTAATGAAATAATATTGCAAACTCTTTTTCTCTTAATTAATGTGCCAAGTTGACTGACATATTAGTTGGGACCAAGAAAGTGTCCTAAAAATTATCTATTTGATCAATTTAAATACATTAGTTGATAGTAATAATATGTTACAGCTTTTCCTGTATAAATATTTATATACAATAATATGGATTATAAGTAATAATAACACAGATATGCATGTATGTTGGATATGTAGCATATTAAATTTAACAAGATTACATTACCACTATTCCATGCTCTCTTTGCATCAGTGCACCACATGCACTTTCTAAGCCCAAATGACCACATATTGGCAATTATATGGAGCCATGACTAACTTTGTCCTAGGATAAAACTGAAGTTCAAGAAGATATTGAAAGTCTCCAGATCATAAAAAGTAACAGCTACTTGGAGTATAATATTAATGAGTAGGACTTAAAAAGTCAATGCACCCATTTTCAAGAGTGATTCAACTATTCTCAAGGGGAAAGTATTTCATCAACCATGTATGAGCTTCAACAATCAAATTATATAAATAGAATTGTGGACACAGATGAGGAAATTTAACATCTGATATCAGGACACGAAGACACAGAAAGCTTCAAAAAGTAAGACACGGGTTTGCAGAGGATACATAATGTAAAACAAAGAGCGTGCTAAGAAGAAGAGGATACAATGTAATTAATTACTACATTGTTGGAAATCACAAACAGATTGGAGATTATGTAAAGGTTGTCACTGCAATTTTGGACAAGGCATTCCATAAGCAAGAAAGCACCTTTGAACACTATCCAGAACTAAATTAGTGATTACTGTGTGATCGGAATATTAGAACCTAGCTGTTGGCTCTCCCTAAGACAACAGGTCTTAATGTCATACTTTGTGGACAGCAATTTCCTCCAGTATCAAATGGAAAGCATAGTAGTCAAAAGTACCACAATTCAAAAGAAATATGAAAGCAAGCCCAGTCATGCAGAAAAGATGCCCCTGCCTATATACCTGAGATTACAAGAACTTGCCCAACATCTGCAGTTTTGTAGCTCAATCCTCCGTACTTCCTCGAGCTGTTAGCCCACAATGAGAATATCTAAGGAAAGTTTAAAACATAGCATTAAGACAAATAAATGCAGATTCCAAAGTACTGAACTTGTTAACTAACACACCACTATATAATCAATGAAAATGAAAACAGAGCGAGAAGAACACAAAGATCTACATGGTGTCCAAAGGCAGAGAAGAAGAGCAATCCACTATACTGAAACTGAGGACTGAGGAGTACAAAAGTGTAGAAGGAACACTCAAAAACAAAAGGCCTATGCGCCTAAATTACACCTGACTTAATCTAAACTAAAAGAATAGAATTGCGTGTGTGCATGCGTGTGTGGAAAGGGGCTACATAAAGGAAAAGTGTGACTCAAATATGAAGTGGATATCAGCCCAAGCCCTGTGCTTCCATCATGAACCTCAAGCTTCTTTCCTTCAAGTTTAGTTCCATTTGGTTTGGTTTAAATATTACTTCAGGCAGGTCCATGGATCAAATGGGACCATGGGTTCAAGGCGCACACAACAAAAGTCAATTTGAGAAAAAATATAGTTTGTTGTTTCAACAATGGCAATAAAAAGTATGGAGAGTATGCATTCAGATATAATCAAGGCAACAGCATGAACATTCACAAACATGTTGTAGATTTTGATGGACAGCGTAAACTTATTAGAAAAGATATACAAATGTAATTTACATTACTCCTATGCAAATAAAAATCCAAGATGATTCACCTCAGTATAGGCCATATCGTGGAGTTGGAAAACACAATATACAAGGATAGATGACATTAGAGGCCAGTTTTTCAGAAGGCTTTGTTTAGCACTTGGAAACCTTTCTTCTGAATAATCCACTTTGTCTACAGCATTAGACTCGCATATGACGCCCTCCAAAGCATCAGACACGTCACCTTGTACTTTTTTGTTTCCATGATGGATGTGCAGTGTTTCCTACAGCAACCAAGGATTTGTAAGCAGGAAAATATAAATCTATGTACTAGTCTTTTTCCTTTTTTCCTCTCTGTTTTTTTTTTGAGGGGTGGGGGACTTCCCCTATAATTTTATGTTTTATGTAGAAAGGGAGAGAGTGAGAGAAATAGAGGCGAATAGAACACGAGCAGCCAGGAATTCCAAAATTATATACTTCCTCCATTCCAATTTAATTGACCCTATTCACTTGGAACATAGCTTAAGAAACATAGAAATGACCGAGACTTTATAGTTGCTTTCCATCATAAAGTTAAAGAATATCAACATGGCAGAGTCCAAAATTATCAAGCTCTTGAAAATTTATAAATGTAATAGCCAAACTGAACCACTAATGCATTGATAGATGCCATGGGGGAAACTAATGTACAGAATAAATTAAATTGGGAAGTAGAAAAAGTGAGTAGGTGACCTAATATAAAGGCACAAAACTGTAAATCATCCGAGTAAATTAACATACCGGTAGCCAACAAGAAATGAAGGATACAAGCAACGCAAAGAATGATATCAAAAGGCAAGGTAAAAAGTATGGAAACCTACAAATTATCATCCACATGTTAGAAAACTCAGCATCAATAGTTAAAGGAGAAACGAAATTTTGGGGATGAAATTAAACAAGTACACAAAATGAAAAAGATATTCTTACCTCCCAAAGAGAGATTTTTCAGAAAAAATATTGGGATACTTGTCTGCCGGCTACAACACATATGCATCAAGAATAAATGAGTGGTCAACATCATTAAATTGAGAAAAGGGTGTATGGAAACTCTCATGGCAAAATTCAAAAATTATCTGTGAAACTGTCTTATCAAATAGAATTTAGATGGAAATCAGCCCTCATGAAAGTTAATTCATGGAAAACACCTGACTAATGGCTTCATTTATACAAAAGAGAAAAATAGTAGGAAAAATTTTAAGCTTTCATTCAACGCTGTTTAATTTATACTAGTCCAGGGAGTCAGGGATACCATAATCTTCCTCCCATATAGTTTTCCACGTTTCTATGTTTCATGAACAGAACATTTATTAATATGGAAATTATGGAAGATATAGTATCCTTCGTAATCAAGAAGAAAGGATGAACTAATTAAAAACAAGCTGTACCTGTGCAAAATAACCTCCAAGAGCTGGACCAATGACCAATCCTATGCCCCACGATGTGCTAATCTAATGTGATAAAGTATGTCATGCAGAAAAATGCAGCAAGTTAGAATTCACGAAAAGTAAGACAGGGAGAAAAAGAAAAAAAAAATCACAACTTACAACTGACATTCCCATAGCTTGGTATTCTTTACGACAAACTTCTGAAGCATATGCCTGCTTGCATTAAGTGTAAAAGATACTTAAATATAGTCTACTGATGTTGATAGAAGATAAATACAGAATCCAAAATTTGTTAAAAAAATTATTGCTACACATGCGTAGAGAAGCTGATGTCACATGAACATCAAAATTGGTCACGTCAGCCAGATAGGCATCCATCAAGGAAGGACCATGTGAACTGAATATGATACGCAGTTAGAACAATGAATGTTAGTAACAAGAATAGGACTTAATACAATGCGAAAAAAACATACTGTATTATGAGCAGAAGGTAAACATGTATGAAGATGCAACAGTCTTAGGTCGCTGCTCAAAAGAGCTCTTTGTTTGCATAAATGAACGCTTTAGTAGCACCATAAATGATCGACACTGCACCATTAGGGATAACCATAACCATAAACATACAATTATGACAACTGGTTGCCCATGACAACTCATGACATTATTGGTTAGTACTCCTTCCATCCCACAAAAGATGTATGAAGTACACTTTTCAACACAAATTAAAAAAATTAAAGTAGAGGAGAGGAGAGAGTATAAAATGAGCTCCAAGTTTGTACACACATGAGTACACTAATGATTCTTTCTCCTCCTTAGAACTAATGAATCCCATCTGGGCACACTTTTGTGGGTAAACTAGTCTTTATATATAATTTTGCATTTGACTTGTGTACTTAAAGACAACTTTTGGTCAACAATTTTTTTTGTACTTAACACATCTTTTGCATGATAGAGAGAGCACAATATTACTGATGCTTCCACCAGGGACACATTGCAAGTATAATAATTGCTGCTTGAGGTGTCTGAGAATCGTGTATCACCAAAGAGAACCGTTTAGATTTAGATATGAGTCCGCACAATTAGTTGATTGCCAGCTATGATGATAAAAATAGTGGGCTAAGGTGTCATTTTTCCTATTGCCTTTGATAACCACTCCCATCTCTCACCAGATTCAGAAACTAGAACTTCAACTCTTTTGTCCAGTTAGTATTGTATCCCACACACACACACACACCCAAAAAAAACACAAGACCATGTCATAGTGGCTCATATAAAATATGAAATTGTTCGAAAGTCAAAATACACATCAAAGGAAGCATGTATTATAGCAATTTCATACAAAGTTTGTTCAGAATGTCAGGTATCAAATATAAGAGACATACCCTCATTGGGCCAAGTATCCCACACAAACTTCCTAGAAGAAACCTCATAGAAACTGCCATCCAAAAGTTTGTACGAAGGCCAAAGAGAGTATTAAAAATAGCCCTGTAATTTCATAATAAAGGATGAGATGTAAATTAGTATGAGAAAAACTATTACTTTTTAGCTAAAAATGTCAATAAACATCTGAATTTAACACAAGAAGGAAACACACGAGCATCATAAACTAACACTGCAACTGTGCCAAATATTATGACAGGCTTTCGACCATATCGATCAGCCACCATTCCCCAAAGAAAAGATGTAAGAGCTCTTCCAAACATAAATGAAGATCCTACAAGAGTGTAAAATATTGAAAGAATAAGTAGATAAAACTGATTGCTCAATTCACAAATTTGCAGGAAAAATAAAATAAAACTTACCTACGTAGCCAGCATAATAACCAATATCCTCCTCCATTTTTGCAATATGGAAGTCCCTTATCTGCAGAAATGAAATTGAGAAGGCATGCCATTATTAAAAATAATCAATTTATGAATGACAGATTAACAATGTCCAAGATTTTCAAGAACAGACATTTTTCTTTGGTCTTTGGTCCTTGATAGGCTAAACACTAATGATATGATTCAGCGATGTACGCACTATAAATCTCTGTCCCTAGATGTTTCTAATGTATATTCAGGTCGTCAAGGATAGCTCTCATTTCTATGTCCAATGTCTTTATGCGTATAAGTTGTGGTGTTCTTAGTTTGGGGTTTTTTGGTGAATGTTTGGTTTGTTCAGTGGGCATTGAAGAGTTGCTTCTTACCAGGTTTTATCCCTTTTGTAGGAAGGGAGATGGTAAGGTGCTCTGGCAGTGTGGTTGCCTTGCTTTACTCAGGTGTATTTGAACGGAGGAGAATGCTCGAATTTTCAGCTACCAGTTCATGTTGTCTCATCTTCTTTGGGATAGACTGATAGACACTTTCTTGTGGGCTTCGGCGATTGCTGCTTTAGGGGGTCTGTTACTAGAGGGCATCGCTCTTTTGATGGCACTTTTTTTTCCTAGTTTAAGAGGACATATTATCTCGCCATAATTATCTTTTTGTAATCTCTCTTTTTTCTTATAAATCTTCTTTTTCTATCCAACCCAAAAAAGAAAAAGATTTTCAAGAACAGAGTCTAATAGGATGATATCTAAATATAATTGCACTCCTTGTCCTTATTAGATTTGCAGTAGCTGCTTCATTGAAGCAAGAAATGTGCATACAGACTTGAGGTTTCCACTCCACTGCAGTCACCAGCAACCCGTATACACGTAGATAATCAAATCTTCCCAGTTTGACACTGCCTGTTACAATAGTCAACTTAGCAAGGAGTTTCAGTTTTCTCTGCTTATCATCACTAACCTATGCTAGAGCACATAAATTAACCCTCCTACAAAAGTTTCAAGTTAGGCTCTCCCAGTCCAACCAAGAATGAAACACCATAGGTACCAAAATAATTCTTTTATTTTATGTCCTTTGGAAACACATAATCAGTAAAATTATTTATTTTTCCTCTATTTATCTCAGTAATATATGTATCTCAGTAATATATGGCCTCTTGAGTGAGAGAGAAGTTGGTGATGAGTTCAAAGAGCAATAACATAACTCGAGGACTGTTGGTAAAATGAGAGTTTGGATGCAAGAGAGTTGATCGAAGGGGGGGCTCTCATGCCATTTAAGAAAACAATGGGATTGGTGTAGAAAGTTATTTCAAAGTTCAAAATAAGCCTTTAATTATTGAACGCTAATTAGAGAATGATCATGTTTAAAACATGGAGGAAAAAGTCCAAGACACCAAAAAGAGAAACAGGGACAATTATAGTTGGAAGTGAGTAATATTTAGGAGGGAAGTTAAGCTAAAACCAAACAATGTTTATGTATTCTACTAGGAAAAATTAGAGATAATTGAAGTTCTGAATAGTAAGGTACATACCATAAAATATAGAAAAGGAAAGAGAGAGGATATTGGCAATGCTCAAAATTAACACAAAGAAGCATATTAGAGTCCAATTCTTCAATAAGGATTATAAAGAACTGTATGCATAAATTTGAGAATCAGACAAGAGCGAACAAGTAACAGAGACAAACTACAAAGACAAATCCACTATCAGCAACCCAAAACAACCATTTAAGGTGTTGGAAATATCTGACCTATATATGTTCATCTGAACCCACATCTTGAGGTTAGTAAGATTAGCCTATTAGGTATATAGTCCATTAGAGTATATATGTCCTCAATTTTTCTCTTCGATATGAGACTTCACTATCACGCGATACAACAAGCTCCCCCTTGAACATTTCGCATCAATAACTCATTGAGCCTAATCCACCACTTGCTCAATGAATTATTTTTCGTCATAAGAAGCTCCCCCATGAACATTGCGCATCTATAACTCATTGAGCCTAGTCCACCACTTGCTCAATGAATTATTTTTCATTATGATTATTCGTCATGCGCAATTAATCTATACCATGTCCATGACCCAAGCCCATAGTTATGGCACTTATCTAAAACCTTATCTTCACCCAAAAGGTGGTTGGTTAGGTCTATGGTCATTCGTCGAGTATATATCCTCAATTTTTTTTTACTATCACGCGATACCTAAATATAACATAACGCAGCATACATATGCATCTATATAAACATTTGTTATTTTTTTTGCAAATGCCGCAAGCGCATATATGTTACCACATCAAATTCTCATTTGCCATTTTTTTCCTCCAAAACAAAAAGTACATTTCTTTTGATAGGGATTTAAAAGGAAACATAATATCTTCAGGTTACCATCACTTTTCAATTTCAAAATACTGAATAAAATTAAAGGAATAAATATGAAGCAAAAATAAATTCTTAAAAAATTGTAAATCATACAAATGGGATTTTTTTGGGGGACAAGGGAGTAATCATCATGAGCAAATTTAATAATATATATGGAGAGAGAGATGAAGGGGGACCTGCACACAGAGTGACAATCCAAAGAAAGAACAAGTGTTTGAGAGGGAGGGCAGTATTGGAATGTTTAAGTTGATCAACCTTACAACCAGGACAATTCTCATAGTAACCCCCGTCCTCCTTTCGCTCATCCTTATTCTTCTTCAGCAGTGATTCTCTGTTCTCTGCCATTTTTTCTCTCTCTTAAATTCTCTCTCCTTACTTTTTTTCTCTGAGAGGCCAGTCGTCAAATATTCGTTAACGAACAAGAACGGAGGTGGGGGGTGTAGCATGCATTTAATACGGCCACCGACCTCTCATATGACGGCATTACTCCGTCATCTTTCTTTGGATTATTCTCAAGTTTGATATGGATTTTACTTTTTGCAAAGAAAAAAAAAAGGCCAATAACTTTATTTACGATAAATAAAATAATTTATATATAGACTATTATTATGTCAAATGTGTATATAAAATTATAATTAACAAAATAAAATAATAGTTTATAAAAAAATTATATCTTTTTATTTTATATATTTATATATATTGACATTTAATACTAATAGTTGTATATTAACCGATATTTTTTATTCTTAAAACGAATAATTTATGATTTATAGTATAATTAATATTTTGTCTGAATTATCAAATTGGACATAAATTTTAATATTTATTTTTTAAAATTCAGTGAAAAAATGAAAGAGAATAAAATTTATATTTAATGTATTAATAATATGGATAATTAAATCATTAATATTTTATTAAATTTTACAAAAGATAATTGGAAAAAAATAAATTTCACTCTCTAAAAGAAAAATAAAAAGAAATAGAGGGAGGATACTTTTAAACATTAATAAAAAGTCATTAAAAATTTTATAATTCAAGAATATGTATTTAAACGTAAAATATTATATTGTATTATGTGTAACATTGTAATGTATGTAATTATTATTAATTTAGTGTGTGTGTGTGTGTGTGTGTGTATAGAGAGAGATGATGAATTTAAAATATACCTATTAAATAGTATATATTTTTAAAATAATATATTTTTAATAAAACGAGATCGTTTTAAAAATTTTAAAAAATAATAATAATATTAAAAGAAGACGTAAATTTTTGCAGCCCCACTTGTTTTATTTGTATTTACGAAATTGTTATCAAAAAAATTTTAAAACGACGTCGTTTTGATAAAAATATATTACTTAAAAAAATATATTATTTAAAAGATATATTTCTAAATTGTCCTTTTTGTATATATATATATATATATGTATATGTATATGTATATATATTTATATGTATATCTTAAAAGTTGTTATATTTAGAAGACAAAACTTACTTTACCTATTGTACATTTGTACTCGAGAGCATGCTTTTGAACCTATTTACTATTTAGACTAATAAAACATAATATAAAATTATAAGCGCGAAAAGTTTATCATGAATAAAAACATAGATGTAACCTTTTTTATATATTTTTTATAGAAAGAAGTTGCAATATAAGTCGATAAACGATTCTTATATTTTAAAAATAAATTTTTTTTATATGAAATGTATAACAAAAATCACATTCATAATTTCTTTTTGAGATAAATAATTTCCTACTTTATCCGTTTTATGTATTAGTCATTGCTTGACACACAGTGTGTAAAAAAATAGAAATTAATTAGCGAGAAGTTAATTTAAAAATGAAATAAAAAAATTACAATATTTTTTTAAACTATAAATATTACATAATTTTATTTTATTTTAAATCTCCTTCTCTCGTTATATAATAAATAAATACCAAGACTACTACGCAATATTATGAAATTTAGATCGGACCGACTGATTGAATTGAGATCCGGTTAATGTCTGGTCCAATTCACTTGATTTGGTCAAAAATCGGTAGAATCGGTTGACCACTGGTTCAACCGGTTAAATCGGTTAGTTGAACTGGTTTTAAAGTATGTTTAATTTATTTTTTGTACAATTTTTTTTTTAAATTAGATATTTTTAGTAATATTATAGCTTAATTTTATTATATTTTATTTCTAAAAAATTAGATGTTTTAAAAATTTATTAATTATTAATAATATATATTTATAATGTTATTGATTTATTAATTGTTCGACTATTGATTGAACAAATAATTCATTCACCCGATAATCTTTTTAATTTGATAAACAGATCCGAGAGTCTGAAAATATTAGTAATACGTGCAGTAGTACGCATTTTTTGGATCCAACGGGAAAAAACTGAGGGGCTGTAACAAGCTTTAACATTAAAGCCAACAGAGGCGTAAGTCTAGGAAAAAAGCAAACAAAATGTAATTTTTCCCACCGTGGTCCGTTTCTCACATGCGTTTTCATCCTATATTAATATAAAAAATTATATATTTTACGATTTTATTTATTAATTTTTTTATTATTAATTATGTAAATAAATATGAGTGATAATTTTAAAAAAAATATGATTTATCACTCTTGTAATCGTATTCACTCCCATGTATTGAATCTTTGGCAAATATAATTTGACAAAATACTTTATGCATTACATAGCAGGAATCTAGCAATAATAAAAATACAAACAATTCACGGATCTGTTTAAATTTATAAAAATATGAAAATATGATATTTTTATTTATTTCTTTTACATAAATAATAAAGATTGTCATATACATATATATAAATATGTAAGAGAGATTCATATAAAAATATAGTTTAATAACATTGTAATTAAAAGATTATTTATTTTAATTATAAAACTTATATTGAGATCCCTCCAAAGTACCGGTTCAAGTTTATTCTTAAGAATGATAAAACCGCTGCTGCCTATTATTATTATTTTTATTTATTTACTTTTGCAATCTTAATTGCTTTTGCTAAGCCTGCAGCTAAATCATAGTACAAGTTTAGTATTCAATAATAATAATTAATAATAATGCAAATCCCTTACTATATGTAGCTAAAATACCATTACAACAATAACAACACACGAGAAGGTAACTAACTGTTGCTAGCATATTAGTGATTTTCCTGATATTCATAGCAAAGTGAGATCACAACCTAGCCTCTGCTAAGGATTACATCTCCAACCGTCTTTAGGAGGTACATACAACCCGCAAACCTAATATTTTTATGAAAGAAAAAAGCGAAGTATTAAATAAACACAAAGGAACAGTTGCAACTTTCTGCATCTGATCTTCCACTATTCATGTGCAGTTTGTATCATAACTTGCAAGTCCCTGCAGCTCTGGGCCTTCAAGTCGAGGATTGTTCTCAAAGCTGCAAAATTCAGCAATAAACAAAATTGTGATGCATTGTACCGGGATGAAACAAGAGTGGGAGAAGAACAATGTAAGATTACGCGCAAATGACCTCAAATAAGAATGAGTGAAGGCTATGCATGTAAACTAAGCAAAGCCCTTATTATCCAACGACCATAGTTATCATAAACGTAGTGCGATATGATACGGAAATAATTTGATGCATATCGCATGGTGAATCAAAAATGATACAGTATCATACGAAACGATACAATGAACGATACTTTTTAAGGTTAGCAACCGACTCATTTTTATTTTTTTTATGTAGATCCGAAAGAATAATTTTTATTTTTTTTTAAGACTTTTACCATTTCAAATAAAGAGATTTCTTCGTACATAGGCTTTAATCACTTTTAGGGTCTTATATCTTCTTAAGAATGTCGTTCTATTTCTCTCACCTCACTTTCTATAAGCAGGTACATAAATCTCCATTTATAAATTTGAATTATTATCTTTTGTTTTATAATTTAAAAGTGAAATTGAATTTTTGTTTTCTCTTGTTACTCTATAAAAACTACTAAAATAATATCTGATAAATCAATTTAGAATATTTTGGACTATTTAACTTTAAATTTTATTTTTAATCTATAATAATATTTACTTGACTACTTTTATATAGGGAATTGATATTTTCACAAGTAAAAATGATAGTTCCACAAAGTCATTCTCACATGAATAGTATATGGTTTCATACTCATGTGAGAGAGACTATGTAAAAATATCAAATTTTACTTGTAAAAATATCAATTCTCTTTATATAAAGTCAAACTAATATGCTTGATTGTCCAATAAATTGTGTATTTTTATATATTTAAATATATATTACCACATTTTTCATTTTGTTTCCATATAGTATGATACAATATATAAAACACGATATATCGATACACGATATAATTTACGATTTGACAACTATGCTAATGAGACTCTGATGCAAATTCAGTTGTTCTTTTTTAGTATTTCTTTGAATTCCATATTCCATTGTCAAATCCGCATTCTTTCCAATTTCATACAGCTACAGTGTTTATTCTTGGTCAACCATTCTCAAATCGTTGTCGATGTGGAAACTTGATCTAAGCCTTTCTCCATTTTGATGTATAATGTGCAAAATACATGAGACATAATTCCATTTGTTCTTGACCTATAATCTAGTCAGAGCTTAGGAATGTGTTTAAGGTGATCTGACTATCAGTGTGAACTGTTCTTCCCCACCCACCCACCCACCCCACAACCCCCTAACCCCCTTTGACAAGTGAGTGAGCTATTCTTCGAGTGAGCTGTTCTCAGACAAGTGAGTGAGCTATTCTTGAGTGAGAACAGTTTAAATAAGTTTTGGAGGATTTCGGATGAGGAATAGCATGTTTGAGGACGAGCAACATTTGCCATCATTTTTTTCACTTAGAGTACACAAAAGGCTAGATTTTCAAGGAACCTTTAATTCCCTCCTTAAGTCCTATAGAATTGAGGTGTTCTTTTGAGTCCCTTTGTCAGTTTATCTGAAGGAGTAGAATCGCTAGAGGGCTCTACTCTATCAATGAGATAATTCTTTAGCCTTTTCTGAAAACTTTTGAGCTAAAATTCTCCTCCTAAATCATAATCTCTCTCTTGACATCAATCAGAACTTTCTTCCAAATTGAAATAAAAGAAAAAAGGAGCAACCCAAAGTAGCTGAACTTCACATGAAGAAAAAATGCAATCCCAGGTAAGCATGTTTTCAGTCCAGATCAGGAGTCACATACGAATTAAGATTTTTTTACCAGAATAATAGGAATTAAAATATTAATTTTGATTTACAGCATATACCCTGCCTGTGTTGAAAAGTACTTAGAAGAGGTGCCTCTGGATAGATTCTCAGAACCAACCAGATAAGAAAGTTCAAAGATTATCATGTTATATGTCCAATATCACCACTCCGAATATACAGTGTCCAAGTTACAGTAGATGTCAGCAGGTGGCAGAATGCATGATGTACAAGGTTCAAAAGTTCAACTTACTAAGAAGACTAAAGAAGAACAATATAGAATAAATAATGTATTGGCAGCAATATAGGGAAAAAAAGTATCCAATATGCCTGATGCAGGAAGATTTTGTAATAGAAGACTTAAAAATTCTTTCTGGTCCTTAAAGTGCCTAGGTAGTCTCATATTTAACATCTCGATAATTTTGATCCGTATAAGGTAAAAAGGGGATATTATATCAACTCATTATATGAATTGGATGGGGAAATACCTAAATTAGATAGTGAGAGAATAAAAGATGCAAAGGATATATTTCAAGGAAGTCTTACTTGGTTAATGGAATGTGCTCAAATGGACCCATAGTAGGGATTGTTCCACACAAGTTGTTGCTTGAGACATCCCTGGAAAACACATGCAAATAACTATTGTAACATAGTACATTCATTTAGTACTTATAAATTTAAGTCAAAAAATTATTTTGAGCACTTACACAACTTTTAGGCTGGAAATACCAACAAGTTCCCTTGGAATTTTCCCAACCAAATGATTATCATTAAGACGCCTGCCAAAGAAGATGAAGACACTCAATTAATAAATGGGTTGCACCCGTGCAATAGAGAGAGACGTATCGACTAATAGTGCTAGGACCCAAGTATTTTTTCTACAAATTAGCATTCTTCTTCTTGGATGAGGTATCAAAAGTAATAAATATTTACAATTCACAAGCAATAAGTAATGAAAGAAAGCAATATAGTAAGGTCAACTCACAAGAACACTAGAGATTTCAGCTTCCCTAGTGAAGGAGGAATGGTCCCAGAGATATTGTTGTTGTACAAGTCCAGGCTTATTAGACTCTTCAAGTTACCAAGCTCAATGGGAATTGTACCTTGAATGTTATTTTTGTAAAGCTCTCTGCATCAATAAAAAAGTTGGATTACTTTTAAAGTTGGTTGAAGTATCTGTTCTTACTGCTAACTACTTCAAAAGAAAATGTCACAACTGACTACAGATCAGATGGAAAATGTTCATAAAGGTAGGCCTTAACATTTGACCAATTATCCATCTATTATTAGCACATAGACACAGTGAAACAAAAAATCACAAAATACTCACAGATACTGCAGATGTTCAAGTCTCCCAAGATCAGGTACTAAATGACCAGACAAATTTGAGTTGCCAAGATCCCTACAGAAAAGAATCATAATATGACATATTAGATTTATGAGCAACAACACAAAAGAGCAGTAAATTGATAAAAGAAACAGAAAACAACAAGTCTTTGAAATGATAAATAACAACTTGGTTATCCAATTCATAATCCTAAAACAATGGCAATGAAAGGAAGATACAGAACTATGCAATTTCCAATTTAGAAACAACCACAAAACTTTGTGAGATACTCCCTCTATCCCGATTTGAGTATCAAGACAAACATAAAACTTAGTTTATGGAGTAAAAAAGTATGATCAGCTTAGTTTTAAGATGCCCTCCCCTAAATTGCAAATCACATGGTGGATTCCCCAAATATAATCTACTTTCAAAGGGTGGTATAGTCCATTTGCAATAATATTGCACTGGATTTGCAAAAGACACTCACTATGACATTGAAAAAAGGAAAGTGTAAAACTCATGGGGACAGAGGGAGCGGAAAATAGTAAACCCTTATTATATAGCAAACATTCTTTACTTCTTGTAACAAGGAAAGCATCTCTTCAAGAGGTAGAGAATAGAAATAACCTGATTACACTACATATAGCCCATTCATTAATTTGCAGGCTATAAATAAAATTGTTAAATTATCCAGAATGATCATACATGGTAACATATCTTCTCCTTGTATCAAAGTTGTATACAAAATTTCTTTCTAAAACATTACCAAATAGAATAGGTCTGGAAATTTGAATTTCAGCACGTAGATGATACCAACTAAGTGCCCATCTTTCAGCACATATTGCATCTTTCAGCACACAAACAAATACCAATTGCCATATAAAACCGTTCACAATCTCTCACAGAAAGAGCTACCAGTGGTCTCTACTGCGTAAAATACATATATCTACAAGACGATAACTAAAATAATTTAAAGAAATTTCACAAAACTCAAGTGAAAATGGAACGCAAACAAAAGGACAATCCCACAACACCGAGAATCACAGAAACCATGACGTTAAAGTAATGTGTAAAGACCACAAACATTTCTACAAAAGAAACTTTGACAAAGTGCATATAGATGTCTAGTGTACATTATAATCATTATGCTACATGTACATCAAGTTTATTCCCCCAAGTAATTTTCTTAATGCTCAATTTGCAGGCATCAATTAGCAGGAACTATACAAATCCTTCAAATGATAAAAACATTAAAAGTAAGCTCTCCGTTTGGATTCATCTAACGACCACAATCTTGAAAAGTCAGAAAATATAAATTGAACAAGTCAACATGCGGAAATCATCAGAACTTTCTTCAAAATCATTATAGTTTGAACTAAAACTGACAAGCTATATAAAACTTAAAATTTCTCAGAGTAAAAATCCAGCACGACTTGGTTTACATGACATTAGTTGAAAACCACCATAAAATACAAGATATTTTATAAGAAACTTCAAATTTTACTTTTAATAGTGATACTAATTCATTTTATCAGAACATCTACAAATCCATATCAAATAGTCTATTGAAAGAGCAATAACCCGAATTCAATCTCAAGGTGAAACAACAATTAAAAGCAGACAAATATAAAAGGATACAAATTAATTACACGTATATAGAACCATATCCTTCCAACAATGGATTAATGCCCGTCCACCACAATTTTCAATTTCTAATGTAGCTCTTTCATTAGGCATGATGTTGTTAAAATTGCAAAGTAGAAAACTAATACGAACTCAATTAATTTACATCCATATTTAATCTACTCTTCTACCAACATCCCTGATGTATGCATCATTAGATGAGCAATAAGGCGCCCTCTTTGTAAGCCAATCTAAATAAATTTAGTAATAGAACCCAAGAAAACAATAACCAGTAATTTAAAAGAGTTTACAATCATAACTCAATAAAGAAAATCGAAGGTATTTCTATAAATAGACTGATAGATACACCAAATATATAGAGAGAGGGAAAAAAAATAATTAAGTATAGTAGATTACACGCGAGTGACGTGGTTATCTTGGTTGCAGGTGATATGAAACCAGGTGCAAGGGCTAACAAGGTTAGGATCCCAGCTCTGGAGTACGTTATCCGGATCCGCCAAGCTCCGCCGCAGCGCGTAGAGTGCATCTCCTTCTGAATTCCCACTCGCCACTGTTATTATTATTGTTAGGGCTACCACTGCAACACTACCTAAGGTGCAAAACCCACCCGCCATGGCTAATTTCTTCTTCTTCTTCTCAATCCTGGTCAGTTGAGAGAATTTGTAGGAGAAATGATCGGTTTGGAGAATAACTCAGGAAGGAGGAATCTTTCTTCTTCTTTTTTTTCTTTTTTGTTTTAAGAGTGATTGATTAAACTAAGTTATAAAGTTTTTACTCCGTTGGATTTGATATAAATGGTGGTGTGTACTTGTGGTGGTTGTATTGGGTTATGGGTCGTCCTTTTTGCCTTTTGTTTGGCAACTGCCAAATGGGTGTGTTTTGTGGTCTTGTGTTTGGTTTCATTGGTCAAGATGGATCATTTGGTCAAATGGGATTCATAAAGTATTCATTTTGGATTTTGGGATGCATTTGTGTTGAATTTCATTTCCATTTATGGTGTTTGGCAAGGTTTAAGCATCTCTTAGTTGAGTAATTGTTTTACTACTTTTACTTTCCTCCACTAATAGTGGGAATGTTGACTAGGTCACTTGTGGGGTTAGTTTGTTCAAGTCAATAAAGCATGTATAATCATCTCAATTTCCATTGTCGTGCATATTTATTTTCAGATCAATCCAAAGTCTCAATCATATTATGATGCGATTAGCGGACAGTGGTGGAGTAAGTAAAAGAGAACTGATATTTTCAGTGTTTATATTTATGTGAAAAAAATTATTTTAAAATATTAAAAATGCGTGTTAAAATATTAATTTTTTAAGTAAAATTGTTCAAAACTTATAAAATGTTCAAATTTATTTCGATTTGCTATCACAAGTGATTGGAAGAAAATGGTTATCCAAACCAATGTTCTCAGAACCGGTTCGTTAAGCGAACCGGAGAAGTTACCGGGTGGATGGGTCACTGGTTCAACCAGTGGTCGAACCGTTATTGAACTAGTGACATCATAAAATATATAAAAATATATATTATTAATAATTAATATAATTTTAAAATATTTATTTTTTTGTAAGCTAAAATATAGTGAAATTATGTTATATTATTGGTAAAAAAAAAAAATTACTTCAAAATTGGTTCAACCGGGTCAATTAACCGGTTTTACCGGTTGAACCGGTGGTCAACCGGGTCAACATGTTATTGACCAAAACTGGTTAACCGGTCTAAACCGGACCGAAAAAGGAACCGATTCCCGGTTCAACCGGTCAAACTGCCGATTCCGAATCGATTTTAATAACATTGATCCAAACGTTCTAGAGAACTAACTTTAATGTTAAATTAACTACTTAGCTACAAGGGAGGGATAAAAGAAAGGAACTAATATTTTTATAAATATAATTATTAATTTTACAATATACTCTTTATATGAATAATATGTGAGGTCTATCCTCATATAATAGATAAATTTATGAAATTAATGTTTTATTTGTATAAATATAAATTTTAAAAAAAAAGTTTAAAAGAAGCAAACTTCCCGCTAATTCAAATAATTAAGGAGGGAAAAGAAGGAAAAATTAATAATTCTCCTACAAAAGGTAAGCTAAAAGTTAAAATGAAATGTGACACCATACCAACCAAGTAAAAATAATTCGACAAAAATCTAAGGTAAACAAGACTTTCTGGTAATCTTGTTTAAAGAAAGTTAGACAAATAAAGGATGATGATTGAAGTTGTGATTTGAAATTATGATACGACATTCTCTTATATAGTATTGGGTTATATTTATATTTTATTCTATAGGCTTTTCTATAAAAAAGAAATAACGAACAAGTACTTATTGGGAAAAATCCTTTGGACAGAGAGAATAGAAATGCATTAATACTGTAGTTGCTTGTAGTCAAAGTTTAGATGGGCATGTGTTAACTTCAATGATTATCTTTAATTTGGGCACCTGAGTCAGGCCAGCCCAGCCCAAATAATTACCGGCTCAAGCCCATTGAAGATGCAAACCATCAGCTCCAATCTGATCAACTTATCTGCACTTTGGGCCAAACCCGTCACTATGCATTTGTGATCCGTCAGTCTCTCTATCTTTCTACGGAAAAATTATTTCATATTTTTAAAATAAGTAAATAGTATATTTATCTCTCGTATATTTATAAGGTCCGCTTGTGATATGTGATCCCTTATTTACAGAATTTATTATATTTAAATGTATAGATATTTTTCTATCCTCTTCCTTATAATTTTTCTTGGATTTTAATTATATCCTCCCCTCCTAAAAATTAATTATCTAGTCTTTATATATAGCTAGCAGTCAATCAAACTAAGGAAATTTATTCCATCATTTCAATTAATTAAATGTTGCAGAGACAAGATAGTCTACTGTCATCCTCATCTCGTCGTGCAACGCCGCCGCCACCGCCCAATCACCGCCGACACCGCCATGTAGCGAAATCCATCGGTTGCATGTCCGGCATTTTTCACCTTCTCTCCAAATACCAAAACCGCCGAAAATTCCTTACTTTAGGTCTCTCTCCTCTCTCTCTATATATAAGCATAAAACGAAATGTATATATAGATATATAGCTAATTATTATAATCATATATATAAAACCTTAATTTCTTACTTAATTTCAGGTAAAAAGCAAGAAAAACGTGATACTACCGGCAAGCAGAGAGAGAAAGAAGAATCTCGTGATGTTCGTCGGAGATTCTCATGCGACGTTCAGAGGAGTCCAACAATTCCACCGGATATCCGGCGATCGACGTCAGTTAACTCCCGTGAAAACTTCAGATCACCGCCGGCGCTGGTTCCCCGTCTAATGGAACTACAGGAAGTGCCGGCGTCCGGGCACCGTCCAGCGACGGAATATTACTATTCTACTAGTAGTAATAGTAGTAGTTCAGAGAAGAGAACGAAACTGATGAGTGATATAGACAAGTGTAATGAAGATTTGAAAGAGCTTAAGAAGATCATTCAAACCGTTCAATTTCCAGAGAATATCGGCCGATCACCACCGCGGCGGCCACCGCGTGTAGAACTAACGAGGGTGGTTAACGTAGCAAAAGGTGACGGAGAAAATGATGAGAATGCTAATATTCCTACTAATGAACAACCGAGTCCGGTATCTGTGCTTAATGAGTTGACTCATTCGCCTTTAATCAGCACCGCTTACACAAGGAGACAAACGACTCATGGTTAGTTTTTCTTTTATTATTTTTTTTAATGTTTTTTCCTCATTAATCCATGCATGTGTGTGTGTAATGTAGAATTACTTAATACTTGTATTCTAATATAGTCGCATTACACCAAGTATCAGTTGCTCAATTCCTCCAAATTACATGATTACCTTTGATATATATATATAGTAGCTTTTAACTCGGTTCAATTAATTGGATGGTGCAATTGTCAAATTTTTAGATTATGTTGACTTAAAAAACTTGAGAAAAAGGAAGGAAAAAAAAACACTCTCTTAATGATTTGGTTGAAACTTTTGATGCAGGCCGTATAGTAATAGTAGTAATTTATCATAGAGTATATATCAAGGGAAGAATTGGTTACAAGGATTTTATAAATGGAGTGTTTAATATTAATTAATATCCAAGTATATGGTTAAGGTTGTAAACGAGTTGAATTGATCCGAATTTTAAACTGTTCGGATTCAACTTGTAAGGTTAAATTCGTACTCGTATTTGACTCGAATTCGAACTATATTTTAAAAACTTTACTCAGATTCGGCTCGACTCGAATTCAATTCGACTCCAATTGAATTATATTCAAACTACTCGTGAACTTTAAATTCAAACTCGAATTCGAGTCTTTACATAATTTATAATATATATAATTATTAATTGAACTTATTATTTTAGTTAGAAATAAAAAAATATAATTATAATTACACTTTAAATATATAAAATAAAAATTACAAATAAAATAAAAAATTAATAAATAATTATTCAAATTTTGTTTAATTGTGCATATATTATAAGAGAATGTATCGAGTATCTATTCGAATATTTATCAATCGATTATGTATCGGATCATGATTAAAAATTCGAGTAGTTTGAATCTTAAACGAGTCGAGTATAATCTTATTTAGATTCTACTCGTATTTTTATTCGAACTATTTTTTGTGCTCAAATTTGAATCATATTATTAACGAATTCGAATATCACTCATATTTTTTTGAGTTGAATCCGAATCGAGCCCGAACTATTTGGTTCGATTTGCAGCCTCATATATGGCGCACATAAGTGCTAAGTTTCTCCTTTCATGTTTCCAATAACGCATCTCGTAGATATTGTTAATAAATACTGCATGCAGAAGAATGGTCCTAAGGCCCTGCTTTAAATGTGTAGCTTTGATTTTTCTCATTTGGTTAATCCTGTTACAAATGTGTTAATTTTCTTTGTAATTAATGTTACTCTTTTTTTTTCTTTTGATTGATCATTATGTATAGTTCGGGGGAAAAAAAAAGTACATGATCTTGTGCTAGTTTTGCTAAAGAGAGTGAGATAGCTAGCTACCTAGCTTATTAACGGGAATTAATGCATGGCCCACAACTTGTGTCATCATATTTACCAACTGATATACGCAAAGCTATACGCATGATTCAGTCAAAAGATGATTCAAGAAAGTATCAAAAAGAAAAGCAAAATATAAATGAGAAGAAATTAAAGAGAGGTAAGTATTTTTCATCATCAGAGAGCAGTCCACTTTTTCAAGTTTTGCGTCCGTTTGCATGTGGTTGCTGCAACCAAGAGAGCAACCTCACTTGCATGTGTATAAACTCCATGACCAGAACTGATCATGACCAACCAGTCCACTACTATCAAAATAAAGTACCTAGCTAGGCCACCACTGTAAAAACTGTTAAAGTTGATCCATATGAGCAGGGACGAAGCTAGCATATGGCTGGAGGGGGCCGTGGCCCCCCCTAAGATTTGAAAATTTTATAAGGCCCATGTATTGGAAAGTGAAAAAAAAATTTATTTGTATTGTACTATAACTTATAGATCTTTGTCTGCACAATATTAAGTTATCTAATTACCTAGCATTGCTATTAAAAAATTCACTATGGAAAGCTAATTTGACATATATCCGTGGTTTGTTTGAAAACTTTTATATCATACATGCAATTTGGCGTTGTGAAATTAACTTAATGTTATTTCTTTTATAATTATTCCCCGTTTTGCTTTTCAGATTTGTCAAATTGTTAAACTCCAACACATAAGTTGATGGTGAGCCCAACTGTTTGTTAATTAGGACCGGCCGACAATTAGAAAACAATGTACCGAGTGAAACTTGTACGTCTTATTAGTCTAGATTATAATTCCTTTGTCGTTGACACCAAAATGTCTGCATTAAAGCCAGACGTCCCAAAAAAATTTGTCAAGACTTTAGCCTATTCTTATTATATGGTTCCTTTTCTGTTGGTATTGAAGATTATTAGTCGTATTAATGTTGAATATAGGACGAATGCCATTACCACAAGCGCAAAAGCCGGGAGAAGATGATGCTTTCGATTCCTTGTTCTTCCACAGGGTCACGGTTAAATCGTTGCTGGCGAAGCTGGGCGAGGCGGCGGGTTGTTCGCTGCCGTGGAGTAGCAAAGCTATGGTTGAGAGTGTGGAGGAAGTGTGCAAGGACATTGCTTGGGGAGAGAAAAGGGCGGTTGGGAGAATAGGGTTGGTAATACATGATTATATATGCAGGGACTTGATTTTAGAGGTTGTCGAAGAGATGGGATTTTGCTATAGCAAATATTCGCTGCCCCTTCAAGCATGCAAGAGAAGACTTCGTTTCTAGTGTGTGTTTTCATATATGTGAAATAAATTAGGTTGTTATTTGGGGCCTTTTTAATTGCCATACAGAAATTAAAATTATTGGGTTTCTTTTTTACTATAATTTAAATGGGTTTTCTTAACATGTGGCCTTAAGACAGATGCTAAGTATAAAAAATAAGAGATGAGATCTATTAAATATTATTTATTTATACTGAATTCAATGCATAGAAAAATAATATATTAGTGGACATCATATATTGAATTCAGTGTAAATACATAAATAAATAATATTTATTTTTTATATTTAATATATAATCTTAAGATACCTCTTAAGAGGACCCAATTTAAATTTAGTACGATAATAGTACGTTATTATGGTAAATAAGGTATAGGCATTGAAAAGCATACCTATGGCAAATATATGCCAAGTTGTAAACAGCGGGTCAGATATTTTCTCAGAGTGGACAAGATTTTAAGTGGCTATAAAAAAAAAAAATTATTAATATATAAAATAAAAATTATAACATATAAATTTTCACTAAAATTATACATATAAAAGCTGCAACAAAATCAGTCTTCAAACTGGAGTCAGAGCGGGATAAATTTTGATTCTCTTCCATTTACTCTAGCCATGAAAGTTGCTAATTTTAACCTTACACCAAAAAATATTTTATTTAAGAGTGGTCAAAAGACTTTGTTTACAAACTAGGGCCCACTTTTTATAAAATACACAAACAAGTTTTTATAAAATTGTTTTCTTTTACATATTCTCTCTGTTCCAAGATAAAAATTCTGATTATTATTTTAAATAATTCTAAGTTAAATATCTATTTACCTTAAATAATTTATTTTTTATAATAATTTACCTATAATATTTTCACTATTAATTGTTATATTTCTATTCTTTATGCATATTTATGGAACTTAACTAGTAATGTGAAAAAAAAACTATGCAATTAAATAAGAATTTAAATATAAACAATTTTGTCATTTTTTTATCATCTTTCTTAATATGCACAAAAAATCAACTTAAATTTTTTTATCTTGAAACGGAGGGAGTATAAGACAGGAGAGAATAAATGTAAAAATATATTATTTCAAACACTTATTGATCTTTTCTGTGAATATTAAAGCTTGTTTTCTGTGAATATTAAAGCTTGTATAAGGTATAGTATGTTCATTTAATTTTTTGTAATTATTATTCTTAATACTAAAACTTATTGCTGGGAAAAGATCCAAGCAAAAGAAAATCTTTTGGATTGAACCCAAGTTTGTCCCAAAAATGACATTACCTAACATCCCAAATAAACCCAACCCCAATACTCAACCCAATAACATGTTTCTGGGCCAGCTTAACACAACTCCAATAGGGCCATGGATGGAGACATTATTTAAAGTTGGGCATTTCTGCCATATTGTTTTACATACTGCCAAGCATTCTTAGCAAAGCACATACCGCGTAAGGGCCATGTAACCGCGTATTGATGGGGATGGAGAGAGAAAATATGAGATACTCCTACCAAACATACAATTTTAGATTGGCCTGAATTAAATATTTCATTTTTTCAACGGGAGGTAACAATTAGCTGAGCTGACCACGCCTAAGATTTGAGAGTGACACCATCTACGTGGGATGAAACGTGTCAGGAGGATGAAGTTGAGTGTGCCATGACTTAAATCAAGTGCCGGATGCAGTCGAATTTGCCCTTCCAATTTTTATTTTCTATTTTCATTTCTGTGATTACTATTTCACCCCTAGCTTGAACAAAAGTTGAAAGTTTTATTACAAATTTATTTTTATATGAAAATGTTGGATTTTAGTTCGTTTTGAATATCTTTTGTTTTTAATATTTCAAAGTAATTCTCATCCTCTTCGATAAGAAAAATACACAAATATGCTACTCTTTTTTTATTTATTTTTATTTTATAGAAACAACACTATTATAATTCCCTAAATCTTATGATACATTTTTCTGGCAATCTTGCGTGTTAAATAAATTCGTATCTTTTCAAGTCTTAAGTATTATAGTAGATAGCAAGTGATAAGGATTTTAAATTTTTAGTCTCAAATGATTTGATACTGAATATTTTATGATATACCTACTCATACGAGATCTATCGAATTAGAATAAGTATAAGTACATAATATCTAAATACTATATTCATATTAATCATTAAAAAATAGTGCATAACATTGATATTCATATTACTAATTTTTAATAGTTAAGATAGATGTAGTGTTTGATTTTGTATCTCTTAAACTTATCTATTGAATTAATGTAATTGTGACACGTCATCTGAGACACTTTTTGAAACTAAAAATTTAAAACTCCTAACATTACCCGTTAATAAGTCAACATTAACCCTACTTATATAATTAATTGTGTCAAGATACTCAACACTAATGCTAATATGTTTAATAATCATGTTAAACATGTCAACTCGTTTAACTTGTTTAGGAAAAAATTAAAAATTAAAATACAATATTTTTCACTTATTTATTTAATATAACACTATTTATTCATCCAACAATATATTTTTAACGCCATATTTTTGATAAATTATAATGTCATATGTAAGATCCCGAATTTTATGAAATATAAAATTTAATTTTTGTTCGTATATATTTTTTCTAAAACAGTAAGTGATTAAATTAACAATGGTAAAAGTTAACGATGTTATGTGCAAATTTTATTATGTCGGATAATATTTATTTTGTCAGAAAATATTCGAGTTGTACGACGATGCCGAAATAACAAATCATTGGTGGACACCATAACAGAATATTGTCGAATATAGAAAACGACATAAATAATATTTTTAAATAAAAATAGTTAAAGGTGTTATCAATTTTAACTGTTAAAATACCGGTAATAAAAGAATAATAGCATACAGTATTTTATGATAATTTACTATAGCACACGGTATTCAGTAGCACACGATATTACATAGCAACACACGGTGGTGCACAATGTCTCATATTATTGATCTGATAAAGTGGTTATTGTACAGTTTTAATTAATAATTGTTGATACACAGTATTTTGTATTATTGATTCAATAATTGTCATTACACTGTATTTTATATCATTGAGCTAATAATTGATATTGCATTGTATTTTAAAATTATTGAACCAAATAATTGTCACAGTAATAAATACACAGTAATTTATATTATTAAATCAAGAATTATCATTAGCGTGTTATTTATAAAATCATCACACGCCATTAAAGCCATGGTGCAGAGATGAAAAAGACGGAATCCTCAACGCGCTGTTGCAACGGTGCGGTATCATGAAGTCCTATAAATGAATTTTAGTTACTTTAACTAATCTGAAATGATTTTTGAGTCGTAATATACGAACAGTTCAATAATGTGAGTCTATGTCATTTATTTTGACTAGACACTTTTTGGTCAGAAATGACTCGAGTTTTATTTTCCAATCCAACTTATGCTGGAGCGGAATTTTGTAGTAAGTCTGAGGTGAACAACCCCATAATGGGGGATATGTCAGAGCCATGAATAAAGAACCCGCGAGGGGGCGCCCAATAGTGGTGGCATGCTGATATGGTTTGGTAAATCCAAAGAGTTCGACCCCGAGAGAAGTCGTTGTGCACAACGCTAGAGTACGATAGGCTGATCACCTAGCGTACGAAACCATTGTGGTATGTTTTCAGTCTTTGTGATTGATAAACATTCTCGCAGTATGTTCACAGTCTTTATGACTCCTCAGAATAGTATGAAAGTTTTAATGAATATTTTGATTTTCAATTTATTCTTTTATAAGATATTGATTTTCAATTTATTCTTCTGCAAGATATTCCATTGTTCTGGAATTGTGAAAAGTATGAACTTCCTAGAAAAGGGTGGTCATAAAATTTGATGAGTAAAGAGATATTCTCAGAGATGAAAATTGGTAGAAATGAGTATGATAAAATTTCGGGGACGAAATTCTTATAACAAGGGGTGAATGTAATATCCCAGATATTTTCAAGATTTTAAATAATATCTTAATTGATTTTATTAAAGGTTAAGGTTTAAAACCTAGAATGTGAGAAGTAAGATGTGTAGAAAATAGGTAAACATTTTTTTTAACATAATTGATTTGTTAGAAATTAAATGTGAGAATATTGTATTGATGCATGTAGAGAATTTGTTAAGGAAATAAATTCAATTGAAAAGTGAAGGTGGATATATATATGTATATACCTAAAGTGAGCTTGTTAGCCAAATAAGAGGATGAGTAAGTTAATACTCAATTAAGCTAATAAATTAATTAGTTTAATTAAGAAGTAAGAAGGAAAGTCGTGAAATATAATTACTTAGGTTAATTATATTAGTTATGAGTTGAAGTTGTGAAAAAGCTAGGATGATTGTCTAGGATGACAATAATGTGAAGTGATTAGTTAAGTAATTAACTTAATTAATAAGTTTATGTATAGAATTCCAAAGTGAAATTAAAACAAGCCCAATATGTTAATTATTGTAAGTCTTGTTGGTAATTATAGAGAGGTCCAAATAAATTATGGATTAAAGCCTCATGGAGAGTCCAAGTAATTTAATTACTACTAGTGGACTAGCCCAAAAGAATTATATGTGTTAGCCCAATATGGGAATACTTGTATGAAGATGGATAAGTTAATTGAGTAACCCAATGTAGGAATAACTACATGGGTATGGGTAATTAAATTATAAACCCAAGTTGATGATAAAAGATAGTAAATTTAATCAAGTCAATGTACTTGTATTAATGTGTTTTAGAATTTTAAAAATTAGCACTACCGCCGCAGCGGTAGGTTTCACCGCCGCAGCGGTGAAACTCTCTGAAAAGTAAAATTTGAACTACCGCCGCAGCGGTAGTAATAACCGCCGCAGCGGTGGAGCAGAATGTTTGAAAATTAATAAGTTATTTAATTCAAATTAAAGTGCTTGTATGTATGAGCATTATTAGAGTTTTAATAAATTAAACCCAAGCTATGTTAAGTGTTAGTGTTTTATAAACTAACTCAATTAGAGGTCCAATAGACTTATAGATAGCAAGTCTAATTGGATTATGTAATTAGATTAGTGTGAGCTAATTGGATTATATTATAAGTCCAAATGAGGTTTTGAACTAGGTCTAATAAATTAACCTAGTAGTTCTTCTAATTTATTTAACATTGATTCAAGTTATAATTAATCAAGCCCAATGCTTGTTTTAATTAAATGTAACATAGGGTATGTAATGTTAGCCCAATGTAATAATTAAATTGAGTCCAAACCAATTAATTGGATGAGCCCAATATATTAAATTCTAGAGTCCAATGTGGAGCCCAAATGATAGTCAAAATTGGTCAACAATTGATCATAGGTGTATATATGTATATAGATGTATATATGTCTATTAAATGAAGGAAAAATAAAGCAAAAATGGAGAAATAAAAGGCCATTTGCTGAGATTTAGAGGGGCCCACTTGGGGTGGCTTGATTTGCTTGGTTGCTTCACTTGTACACAATATCAAGGTGGTTCACCAACCCTAGTCAATCACCTAGTCATTTCATATGTCTATCAATTGGTCATTCAACCAATAGTAATCTAGTTTAAGCTTCTAATTGCACCAATGTTGGGTGATTAAGAAGTTAATGAAGTTCTCCTAGAGTTCTATAAATAGAAATCACCAACACATGAGCAATGTTGGTCATTTCTATGCT
Source organism: Hedera helix (assembly GCA_947179155.2). Classification (NCBI taxonomy): domain Eukaryota; kingdom Viridiplantae; phylum Streptophyta; class Magnoliopsida; order Apiales; family Araliaceae; genus Hedera; species Hedera helix. The sequence goes on from OX359283.1 coordinate 30,078,266, forward strand.
TGTTGGTATTTTTAGAGAGAGGAAGAAATTCTAGAGAGAAGGGAGAGCATTGTTGGAGATTTTCACCAAGGAGATTGCTAGAGGATGATCAAGGTGGAGTCACAAGCCAAGATCATAGTCAAGAGGTTTAAAAGTGATCTAACATTCACCTATTTCATTTTTATAGTCTATATAAGTTTTAATCGGTCAAAATATATTTTTAACCGATCAAAAGTTATTTTGATACTCTAGAAGTCTAAATCTATGATATATAGGTAGATTCATGGTTTAGTATGTTTAAAACAAGTATTGGTATGTGTGGTATGCAAATAAATGGAAGAAAATTCCATATTGCGATTTACCGGTAAAACCCTAAGAGGTTCGATCTTTAAATTTCGTGTCAAACGTTTTTAAAAATGTGATTGAACCATGAAATATTGTAAAACAAGAAGTTACAAAGACAACAACACTTAGTTGGTGTCATTTGGATGTGTAGAGTTCATATTATTCAAGTTTGAACCTATAGAACCAACGATTTGTGAAGTTAGTTTTCACTTTATCATTGTGAGCCATTTTTAGTCCAGTTCCGTTTGGAATTTGGATTTGTGATACAAAGAGAAATTGTAGAGGGGGAAATTCTGATGAGAATGGACTCAATAATCACCCCAAAATGTTTTAAAATGAAGAAGTTATGGCTGTCGGAGCGACGGAGGGTCGGGCAGTCCCCAAACTAGGGTTTCGGAAATTATGTACCACCGCCGCAGCGGTGAAAACCACCGCCGCAGCGGTGAAACATTCTGCCAGTGACCATTTTTAGTGGTCCGGGTCGGGTCGGGTCGGTCCGGGTCGGGTCGGTCCGGGTCGGGTCGGTCCGGGATGAGTTTTTAATGAAAATTTAAGTTGAAATACATGTAAAATGAGTGTGTTTCAATACTAAACCATATATGTAAAGTTTATTAGTGACTTAATGGTATCCAAATGTATAAAATAAAGACTAAAGTTAACACAATTAAAAAGTTAACTATTGGTAATATTTGAAGAATATTAAAATATTATCAAATGATGAATAATATTAGTATAAGATTAAAAGGTTATTAAATGTGTAATAACATTTGTATATGATGAAAATGTTCTTAAATTAAATAAGTAAAATATTATTAAATGGTTAATAATATTAAGATGTGATTAAAATATTATTAAATGGTTAATAATATTAAGAAGTGATTAAAATATTATTAAATGGTTAATAATATTAATAAGTGATTAAAATATTATTAAATGGTTAATAATATTAAGAAGTGATTAAAATATTATTAAATGGTTAATAATATTAATAAGTGAATAAAATATTATTAAATGGTTAATAATATTAATAAGTGATTAAAATATTATTAAATGGTTAATAATATTAAGAAGTGATTAAAATATTATTAAATGGTTAATAATATTAAGAAGTGATTAAAATATTATTAAATGGTTAATAATATTAATAAGTGAGTAAAATATTATTACTTGGTTAATAATATTAATAAGTGATTAAAATATTATTAAATGGTTAATAATATTAATAAGTGAGTAAAATATTATTAAATGGTTAATAATATTAATAAGTAATTAAAATATTATTAAATGGTTAATAATATTAATAAGTGATTAAAATATTATTAAATGGTTAATAATATTTAAACGTAGTTGTATATTATCAAGGGTAGATAATATTTTGAGGTATTTGGTACATTGTTAAATGTCCAAATCATTAAGTTATGTAAAAGAAGAAAGTTTAATTGAATTAAACAAATGTAAATAGTCCATTTGTGACTAATTTAGACAACTTATTAAAAGTGTGTCGTACAAAGATTGTACAATGAAAGCGTACGCTGGTTAAGCATGCCTAATATGTCCAAACTGTATTTGGGCTAGGATTTTTGTCCGGAACTTAAATGTTCATTTGTCGGACAACTAAAGAGTTAATAATTGGAAGTTAAGGTCTTAAGTTAAGACTAATTAATAGTCCTGGTAGCTAATGATTATGTTAATTATATATATAAATTGTAGGTTGAACAAGAGACGCAACTAAGCGTAGATGGTAGAAGCTGCCAGGCAAGTTTTTCAGAACTTGCTCCTATGTGCCTTAACATGCTTTGATGTGATATTAAATTGTTAATAGAAAGATATTGATGATAATTGTGATATGCATGAGGTATGATTACATGTAGATTATGTATAAATATAAAGCATGAATTGCTAGATGTTATATGTGATGCATGAGCAGTATAACATAAACTGAAATGCATGAAAAACATGATGTAAGTATAAATTGCAGAGTATATGTGAAGCATGTAATGTGTTATGTGTAACTGTTAAACTTGCTGAGCCGTCGTGCTCACTCTTGCTTAAACCAACATTTTCAGATAGTACAAGTATTTGAAGTCTTGATAAGGATCAAGAAACAGGAATGCATATTACATTCACTGAAGGTCTAGCACGACCATTGTAGATATCAGTCCGAATTGGACAGGTAAAATGATTGTGTAGTATAAGAATTGGTTGGTATGTATTATGAGTCTTAGATACTCAAATTGATTGTAATAGAATGTCGTATCATGTATGATATTAAGACATACTAGGAATGTATAAAGATTTCGATTCTGGAATAGAAAGAGATGTGTAAAATTGTAAATAAATGGTTATTTATCAATTATAATATTGTTGTAATTCATGAACAATAAGGAAAAAGGTAGTACCTGTGATGAACCGAGTTCGAGGGACCCGGATTCGGGGTCGTCACAAGTTGGTATCAGAGCTGATAGGTTAAAAACCTTAGGTAAGAGTACCTTAGGCTATAACCGTGTAGAAGATAAGTAAAATGATAAATGAATAAACTCCGGAAGAGTTTAAGTTATAAAAGATGAATTTGGAAAATTCATATATAGAAGATTATCCAAAGATGGATTTGAGAAGAATGAAAAAGGTCATGTTGTACCTAATTTGAAGAAATGATAGAAAATATCTTATGATAAGATTTTGAGAAGCATAAAGAAAATGCTAATAAGGTCATGAAATGATCTAGAGAGATGAACTCGTAATGAGGCAGATGTGCTAAAATATGAATGGATAAAATTCGTATTCAGTTAAGAAAAATTAGTGGTTTGTGGGTTTTTAATTGAGGACTCATATTAGTGGTTGAGTTGTACGATTCCTTGTATGGGCAGGGAATTTGTGCTTTGGTTTTAGAACCGCTTAGCTTCCTATATTAATATAGTGGTTGAGTTGAACGAACCCTTGTATGGGCGGGGGCTATGATATGTCAGCGGAACCAATTTGGGAGATGCTGCTGCGAAACTTGGCACGATCAGTGTGTATCGTAGAATAAACGTATGCACTGATGGCAGGTGTTCCTTACAGTGTTGAAGAGTTGGGAAACTGATGTATTTGTTCTTGGTTTAACGACCGCTTAACTTTCTATATTGATTAGTGGCCGAGTTGACCAATTTCTTGTATGGGCGGGAGATTGTGTTTGGTTTGACGACCACTTAGCTTCCTATAGTGATAATCGATTGAAACCTGGTGTCGCGCTATTTGTTATATGAATGTTGGAAAGGTGATTCTTTTCTCATGTATAATGAATAGGTAGAGGATGTTAAGTTAAGTTCGTGTTCTGAGAACCGACACGCATGGAAAGTTCGTGACTCATAGTTATGTGGTGGAACCCCTCAGCGAATGGGCGACTTTGGCCTGACTAGGACAAGTTCCTCAAACCATATGATTGTGGTAAGTTCCTGAACCCAAATACGTGGTGAGTTTGATGAACAGTGAGTATGGATAGAGTTAAGTAGTCAGGTTAAGGCTATACTAGAAATAGTTATTAAGTTGGAAAAGAATGTGGAGGAAAAATTTGAGGTGTTTTGAGGTTTTAGGATATTCCAAATCTTCTAGCTATGCTAGACTTTGAAATTCTTAAAATCGTGTTAAATTCGCACTTTTGTGCTTTTGAAAATGTGAAAATGTGTTTTCATAATCATTAATGCATTTAGTGCAGAGATGATAAACGATGAAGTCATCAATGCAGAGTAACCTAGTGTTGGATGTATTTTTAAGCCCACTATGGTACGATGTAATATGACAAAGTCAAAATAATTTTCAGTATTTTGAAACGTGTAAAGAAGAGTCTATGCTAATTGTTTCGGCTAGACAAATTGATTTAAAAATATCAAAATGTATTTATAAAATCATCACACGCCATTAAAGCCATGGTGCAGAGATGAAAAAGACGGAATCCTCAACGCGCTGTTGCAACGGTGCGGTATCATGAAGTCCTATAAATGAATTTTAGTTACTTTAACTAATCTGAAATGATTTTTGAGTCGTAATATACGAACAGTTCAATGATGTGAGTCTATGTCATTTATTTTGACTAGACACTTTTTGGTCAGAAATGACTCGAGTTTTATTTTCCAATCCAACTTATGCTGGAGCGGAATTTTGTAGTAAGTCTGAGGTGAACAACCCCATAATGGGGGATATGTCAGAGCCATGAATAAAGAACCCGCGAGGGGGCGCCCAATAGTGGTGGCATGCTGATATGGTTTGGTAAATCCAAAGAGTTCGACCCCGAGAGAAGTCGTTGTGCACAACGCTAGAGTACGATAGGCTGATCACCTAGCGTACGAAACCATTGTGGTATGTTTTCAGTCTTTGTGATTGATAAACATTCTCGCAGTATGTTCACAGTCTTTATGACTCCTCAGAATAGTATGAAAGTTTTAATGAATATTTTGATTTTCAATTTATTCTTTTATAAGATATTGATTTTCAATTTATTCTTCTGCAAGATATTCCATTGTTCTGGAATTGTGAAAAGTATGAACTTCCTAGAAAAGGGTGGTCATAAAATTTGATGAGTAAAGAGATATTCTCAGAGATGAAAATTGGTAGAAATGAGTATGATAAAATTTCGGGGACGAAATTCTTATAAGAAGGGGTGAATGTAATATCCCAGATATTTTCAAGATTTTAAATAATATCTTAATTGATTTTATTAAAGGTTAAGGTTTAAAACCTAGAATGTGAGAAGTAAGATGTGTAGAAAATGGGTAAACATTTTTTTTAAAATAATTGATTTGTTAGAAATTAAATGTGAGAATATTGTATTGATGCATGTAGAGAATTTGTTAAGGAAATAAATTCAATTGAAAAGTGAAGGTGAATATATATATGTATATACCTAAAGTGAGCTTGTTAGCCAAATAAGAGGATGAGTAAGTTAATACTCAATTAAGCTAATAAATTAATTAGTTTAATTAAGAAGTAAGAAGGAAAGTCGTGAAATATAATTACTTAGGTTAATTATATTAGTTATGAGTTGAAGTTGTGAAAAAGCTAGGATGATTGTCTAGGATGACAATAATGTGAAGTGATTAGTTAAGTAATTAACTTAATTAATAAGTTTATGTATAGAATTCCAAAGTGAAATTAAAACAAGCCCAATATGTTAATTATTGTAAGTCTTGTTGGTAATTATAGAGAGGTCCAAATAAATTATGGATTAAAGCCTCATGGAGAGTCCAAGTAATTTAATTACTACTAGTGGACTAGCCCAAAAGAATTATATGTGTTAGCCCAATATGGGAATACTTGTATGAAGATGGATAAGTTAATTGAGTAACCCAATGTAGGAATAACTACATGGGTATGGGTAATTAAATTATAAACCCAAGTTGATGATAAAAGATAGTAAATTTAATCAAGTCAATGTACTTGTATTAATGTGTTTTAGAATTTTAAAAATTAGCACTACCGCCGCAGCGGTAGGTTTCACCGCCGCAACGGTGAAACTCTCTGGAAAGTAAAATTTGAACTACCGCCGCAGCGGTAGTAATAACCGCCGCAGCGGTGGAGCAGAATGTTTGAAAATTAATAAGTTATTTAATTCAAATTAAAGTGCTTGTATGTATGAGCATTATTAGAGTTTTAATAAATTAAACTCAAGCTATGTTAAGTGTTAGTGTTTTATAAACTAACTCAATTAGAGGTCCAATAGACTTATAGATAGCAAGTCTAATTGGATTATGTAATTAGATTAGTGTGAGCTAATTGGATTATATTATAAGTCCAAATGAGGTTTTGAACTAGGTCTAATAAATTAACCTAGTAGTTCTTCTAATTTATTTAACATTGATTCAAGTTATAATTAATCAAGCCCAATGCTTGTTTTAATTAAATGTAACATAGGGTATGTAATGTTAGCCCAATGTAATAATTAAATTGAGCCCAAACCAATTAATTGGATGAGCCCAATATATTAAATTCTAGAGTCCAATGTGGAGCCCAAATGATAGTCAAAATTGGTCAACAATTGATCATAGGTGTATATATGTATATAGATGTATATATGTCTATTAAATGAAGGAAAAATAAAGCAAAAATGGAGAAATAAAAGGCCATTTGCTGAGATTTAGAGGGGCCCACTTGGGGTGGCTTGATTTGCTTGGTTGCTTCACTTGTACACAATATCAAGGTGGTTCACCAACCCTAGTCAATCACCTAGTCATTTCATATGTCTATCAATTGGTCATTCAACCAATAGTAATCTAGTTTAAGCTTCTAATTGCACCAATGTTGGTTGATTAAGAAGTTAATGAAGTTCTCCTAGAGTTCTATAAATAGAAATCACCAACACATGAGCAATGTTGGTCATTTCTATGCTTGTTGGTATTTTTAGAGAGAGGAAGAAATTCTAGAGAGAAGGGAGAGCATTGTTGGAGATTTTCACCAAGGAGATTGCTAGAGGATGATCAAGGTGGAGTCACAAGCCAAGATCATAGTCAAGAGGTTTAAAAGTGATCTAACATTTACCTATTTCATTTTTATAGTCTATATAAGTTTTAATCGGTCAAAATATATTTTTAACCGATCAAAAGTTATTTTGATGCTCTAGAAGTCTAAATCTATGATATATAGGTAGATTCATGGTTTAGTATGTTTAAAACAAGTATTGGTATGTGTGGTATACAAATAAATGGAAGAAAATTCCATATTGCGATTTACCGGTAAAACCCTAAGAGGTTCGATCTTTAAATTTCGTGTCAAACGTTTTTAAAAATGTGATTGAACCATGAAATATTGTAAAACAAGAAGTTACAAAGACAACAACACTTAGTTGGTGTCATTTGGATGTGTAGAGTTCATATTATTCAAGTTTGAACCTATAGAACCAACGATTTGTGAAGTTAGTTTTCACTTTATCATTGTGAGCCATTTTTAGTCCAGTTCTGTTTGGAATTTGGATTTGTGATACAAAGAGAAATTGTAGAGGGGGAAATTCTGATGAGAATGGACTCAATAATCACCCCAAAATGTTTTAAAATGAAGAAGTTATGGCTGTCGGAGCGACGGAGGGTCGGGCAGTCCCCAAACTAGGGTTTCGGAAATTATGTACCACCGCCGCAGCGGTGAAAACCACCGCCGCAGCGGTGAAACATTCTGCCAGTGACCATTTTTAGTGGTCCGGGTCGGGTCGGGTCGGTCCGGGTCGGGTCGGGTCGGTCCGGGATGAGTTTTTAATGAAAATTTAAGTTGAAATACATGTAAAATGAGTGTGTTTCAATACTAAACCATATATGTAAAGTTTATTAGTGACTTAATGGTATCCAAATGTATAAAATAAAGACTAAAGTTAACACAATTAAAAAGTTAACTATTGGTAATATTTGAAGAATATTAAAATATTATCAAATGATGAATAATATTAGTATAAGATTAAAAGGTTATTAAATGTGTAATAACATTTGTATATGATGAAAATGTTCCTAAATAATTAATGACATTATTAAATAAGTAAAATATTATTAAATGGTTAATAATATTAAGATGTGATTAAAATATTATTAAATGGTTAATAATATTAAGAAGTGATTAAAATATTATTAAATGGTTAATAATATTAATAAGTGATTAAAATATTATTAAATGGTTAATAATATTAAGAAGTGATTAAAATATTATTAAATGGTTAATAATATTAATAAGTGAATAAAATATTATTAAATGGTTAATAATATTAATAAGTGATTAAAATATTATTAAATGGTTAATAATATTAAGAAGTGATTAAAATATTATTAAATGGTTAATAATATTAAGAAGTGATTAAAATATTATTAAATGGTTAATAATATTAATAAGTGAGTAAAATATTATTAAATGGTTAATAATATTAATAAGTGAGTAAAATATTATTAAATGGTTAATAATATTAATAAGTAATTAAAATATTATTAAATGGTTAATAATATTTAAACGTAGTTGTATATTATCAAGGGTAGATAATATTTTGAGGTATTTGGTACATTGTTAAATGTCCAAATCATTAAGTTATGTAAAAGAAGAAAGTTTAATTGAATTAAACAAATGTAAATAGTCCATTTGTGACTAATTTAGACAACTTATTAAAAGTGTGTCGTACAAAGATTGTACAATGAAAGCGTACGCTGGTTAAGCATGCCTAATATGTCCAAACTGTATTTGGGCTAGGATTTTTGTCCGGAACTTAAATGTTCATTTGTCGGACAACTAAAGAGTTAATAATTGGAAGTTAAGGTCTTAAGTTAAGACTAATTAATAGTCCTGGTAGCTAATGATTATGTCAATTATATATATAAATTGTAGGTTGAACAAGAGACGCAACTAAGCGTAGATGGTAGAAGCTGCCAGGCAAGTTTTTCAGAACTTGCTCCTATGTGCCTTAACATGCTTTGATGTGATATTAAATTGTTAATAGAAAGATATTGATGATAATTGTGATATGCATGAGGTATGATTACATGTAGATTATGTATAAATATAAAGCATGAATTGCTAGATGTTATATGTGATGCATGAGCAGTATAACATAAACTGAAATGCATGAAAAACATGATGTAAGTATAAATTGCAGAGTATATGTGAAGCATGTAATGTGTTATGTGTAACTGTTAAACTTGCTGAGCCGTCGTGCTCACTCTTGCTTAAACCAACATTTTCAGATAGTACAAGTATTTGAAGTCTTGATAAGGATCAAGAAACAGGAATGCATATTACATTCACTGAAGGTCTAGCACGACCATTGTAGATATCAGTCCGAATTGGACAGGTAAAATGATTGTGTAGTATAAGAATTGGTTGGTATGTATTATGAGTCTTAGATACTCAAATTGATTGTAATAGAATGTCGTATCATGTATGATATTAAGACATACTAGGAATGTATAAAGATTTCGATTCTGGAATAGAAAGAGATGTGTAAAATTGTAAATAAATGGTTATTTATCAATTATAATATTGTTGTAATTCTTAAACAATAAGGAAAATGTTGTACTCGTGTTGAACCGGATCCGAGGTTCAAAGAACCCGGATTTGGGGTCGTCACAATAACCCTCTTCGTTATGCCATATTTATATTGTGTTTTTCATGTATGTCACAAATTATTGTCCCTATTTTCAATCCTAGGAGCATAAAAGGCCTATAATTTTTTACTGTTAACGAAAAAACTTTTACCACTAAATTAATATTTTTGGTCTTACAAATATGCTACTTTAATAGAGTATAAGCTTATAATTCTCAAAAACATATAATAAACAGTGATAGGCCAGGGCAACAAAGCATACACACTTGAAAAGTTTTGAGACTTTGTAAGAGATTTAGTTAATTTGTGCATAATAAGCATTCCAAATATATTATTATATAATAATTAAATATTCTTGTCCCGATTAAAATTGGAGAAAAAAAATAATATAATATGAGGAGAAAAAAACAGATGAGCAATTATTGACAAAAAATTGCGACAAGACTCACAACTACACAGATATAAGAAAGGAAATATTGTTAAGCCCTGCTCTTTTCAACTATAATACAATTTTTAACCAAAATTAACTCATCATTCCGTACAAAGTATGATTTTTTTAAATAAAAAAACTCATTTATACAATTTTATATTATACTATATTAATATATTAATTATAAACAATAATAGATTAATATTGTGCAAAATGATTTTTGTAAAAAATTATTTCATTCAAAAATATATTATGTAACTAATAGAGTATAACTAATTAGTAATAAAAAATTAAAAAATTTTGAAATCTATAATAATAGTTTATCTATTTATATAATATAAATGATAGTATTCTTCTTTAAGTTTATTAATTATTTGCTTATATATTCATCTATCTATGTGACAACTAAAATCTTATTTAAAATCAAATAATTACACTTATATTATTTAATAATAATAAAATATTATATAATAAAATATTATTATTATCAAGATTATGAATTTTAAATAACACAAACTAAATTAAAAAAATAAATGGTAATAAGATATAGTGGTAAATAATTTTTTGTGGTAGTAAGAATATAAATGATTTTTTTTTGAAATCAAATAATAAATGAAAAATAATTTTTCCCCCTAAATTTTAGTATTGAAAGATCATTCTAAATTTTAAGATTGAGAAACAATTTTGTGTTATTTATTATATACTAACTCCATATTCCGTGCTTAGCACATGATTTGACAATCGTAGTCTTATTTATTTTAAATATTTAATAATATTTTAATGTATATTTTGTAAGTATTTTTTTTATAACTTTAGAAAAGTATTATTTATAATTAAAAGTCAACCATTTGGAGGATAACAACCAAACAGTGTAAACCATTACTAAATTTTCTAGCCTCAGTGAAGAAGTCATCAATTCTTATATATAAAAGGAGGAAAGGTGATCCGTATAATTGGAAAACTCAGCTTCCCAATTGGAAAATTCAGCTTCAAATAGCTGAGTGATCTCGGTTCAATTGGTTGTCCATTGGTCTGCCTACCCCGTCTCTTCATCAATTGACCGAGTTTGCATTCGTTCACTTTCGCCTTTTCCTCTTCTGATCTTCCATATCTAGCTGGCTCATAAAGACTCCATCTTTTTCTCTTCCTCTTCCTCTTCTTCTTCCAGTTTTCCACATGCATCTGCTTGGCTCACTGCTTCTTCCAAAAATTAGGGTCTCGATCTTGCAATTTCATTGAATCTTTGAAATGGAGGGGAATGGGGGATTCCGTCTGATCGATGTCTCATCTGAGAACGACAGTCTAATTTCCCCTAATGCTTCATCTTCTGCTCGAAATAATCATCAGTCTTCAGGTTCTTAATCCTTCAATTTCATCTCTTGGGATTGCCACCCTCGCAGGGAGGGAAGTAAGTAGCGTTTGATTTGCTCCAGCACAGGTGCCACGGAATAATTCGCAAGGGGACGTTCTTTCTGCTGTTACTCAGGTAAAATTTTATGTTTTTGTATTGTTTTAGTTGCTATTTTTCTGTAATGGTGATCGTTTGTTGATATGTGCATATATATTGTGCAGGGATTTGATAGGTTCACACAGTAAAAGAGAAGCTCCTCGAAGAAGATGAGGTCATTCTCTCCACAAATTATATACTAGCAATATGAACTTATTTATTTGTTTCTGTATCTGAAAAGGAGAAATTTTTGGGCACTAAAGATTGTATTTATAACCATTTGATGAATTTACAGGATGAAACTATGCATTCTAGAGCGGATGTGGAGGCATTCTCAGTTGCTCTGAATCGGGATATTGAAGACAAAACTTCTGCACCTCAGCTTTCTGATTCAGATAGTGGTATATCTATCTTTCTGGTTATAGTGGTATATAGTGGTATTATATTATAGTATAGATTTGGTTTAAGTGGCTCAAAGTAGGAGGTCAATTTTTTTTAAAAAGAAGAAATTAGGTGTTAGAAAGGGCAATTATGAATGAATTAATTGATTTTAACATGCTATTCTAAAAGAAATTTATCTATTGGGAAAAAGAGAATTGTATTGAAGAGTACATATATGAAGGTAATGGGTATTTATAATTTATGTTACCATGAAACTTGATATTAAGCTGTCTTATAGTGCCGTGAAACATGTTGGCTTACTTTTTGTTATTGTTATCCCATTTTTCTCAGAGGACTGCCTAATTGAGTTCTTTAATCCTAAAAAGAAATAAGTTTTTAGTTTTTTTTTATGAATGAATTTAGACATTTAGTACAAAAGAATTGAGAAATTAACATTTCAAGCACCCAAATATCTCTTTTGTTGAGTCCAAGATCAGTAATCTTCATGCTAGCATTCTCATCGCTAAATTGTCCCATCCGCACCCAAGAATTCGTGGTAGCCTCAAGAAATTTATGATGTATTGAAGATATAGCCAAGTGTATTGGATCCCATCCCCAGTTGTTCACTCATCAGGTTCACTGACTATAGCAGTGGTGGATGACTGACTGAAAAAATAAAAATTAACAACATATAAGGCAAGCAATTTCAAAATAATTTAATCTTTAATTATCTTCTCTCAATACAGCGGCCCATAATAATTACACTATTAATGTAATCCTTCACTATGTGTCGATTAATTGTTATTCTTCTGAAAAGGTACCTTCTAAGTCCTCATAGCCATGAATTTTCAGTTTTTATTTTCTTTTATGCAAATCTTTGTCCTCTAAGATCTTTTGTTGGCTTTTGAGTTGTCTAATAATACTTAGTTTTATAAAAAGATAAATGTCGTGTAACTTGAAATGGTGAGAATTAGTATGTAGTAGTCTAAGGATCTGTTTTTTTATTATGCATTCTACCAATTTGATATATTACCCGAATGAGCCTAAAAACTTAATCAAAATGTAATTCTGATATTGAATATGATAGATGTGGAAATTGTAAATAGATATTATAAATATGTATTGAGCAATTTTTTTTTGGTTTTGAATAAGCCCTGAGGGACTCTTTTGGTTGATTGTTATTATTCAAAGGTATGTTCTTTTTTCTGATTGTTTTTCCATATTCATAAGTTCTCTTTGAGCCAATGATTACAAATTGAATTGAAAATTATCTACTCTCTTACTCTTAAATCTGAAGGTCTCATTTTGTCATTTTCTTTCAACAAAATTATATAGATATTTGTTAGGATAGATTATAGAAACAAAATAGTTTTTGTGAAATACTTTTATGGAGAGCTTGCTTGAATGGTGCACATTACATGTTTGGTAGAACACTGGAAAGAGGATAAATCTATTTGATTCTTTTTGAATGCATTTATTTTTAATGTGAGAAGTCTTTTGAGATTGCGTATGACTTGCGACATTTGCTAGCTAAAGTAGCATGTAAACAATGAAATCTGTATAAGTCACCGTGGGAATCACGCCACTACAATCTCTGCAGAACCCGGAAGTTTATCCCCTGTGAGAATTGAGTTTTTTCATCCCTCTCCTCATCAGCTAATACACACACACACACAGATATATATATTGTCCAATTACAACTATCTTTCTTTAAGCTGTACTTGAGGAAGGATCCTTTTCCGACATACTCTCTCTTATCCATACTTTTTTTTTTGGGTGGAAATTCTGAAAATAATGGATTGTTATTCTTTTTCAGTTTGTGAAATTTCTAAAAATAATCAATTGTTGTGAAAAAAAGATAGCGTAATTATCTATTTGTTTACAGTTCTATCTATGAAAGAGTTGCTTTCAAAGTTGGTTATGTTATGTAGTTTTCTTATAATTTCACCATTACATACATATTTTAGGAAACATGACTTAAGGATGTATGTCCAACTATATAATGTTGAGGAATCCCTCCCCCTTCATCATTTACCTTGGGTATCGTGCTTGCTAAGATCAATTTGTTATAGTTGTTGCACACTCTGCTTTGAAGTTGAAGGTATTGTAAAAGTTGTCTTTAAATACATACACATACATATCTTCATATATTCACACAGTTTTTCTCTTCTCTCCGTTCTCTCTCTTTTATGGCGGCCGTGCTATAGAGAGGTATGGTTCAATCATTTCAGTTTACATGTTTTGATTTGTTTCTATATGAAAAATGTACGTAAAATGATTGTATATATGTGTATATGTGTGTATGTATTCATAGGAGCTTAGATTGATAAAAATGGAAATTATATGGTTTCAGAGAGATAATTGGTGATTTTTTTTATTGTGATTATTAGTTTCTATTTTTTGGCCACTAATTTCAAAACTCTTTGGTATCTGCATTATTTGATTTTCTTATTTTAGGGTTTCTTACTTTCTTCTACTCCGACTCACTGTTACTATCTCTCCTACAAAGTAGCAGATGAAATCGACTCAAGGTCCTTTTGTTCTCAGTGTTTTTGTTTTTGTTTTTGTTTTTGGATCGCTAGAATGCTAGAACTGTTATACTAGCTAGATTGGTTTGAGTTTTGGGGTTTAATTGAAAATTAATGTTTGCTTTGATTGTCATTATTGTTCTAGACTTGGAATTTCTTTCATGTAATTTTATCATTATATAATAGTAATTTGGGTTCAATCTGAACTTCATTTAATATGACAAACTTGATTTTTTTTTTAGTAGTGAACTTTATTCAATCTGCAATTTTTATTTTATTTTATGGTATAGTTAAATTAACTTGAGCAATTTGAAAACAATATGCTGTTATGTTTGGTATTCATTTTCCAATTTGTTACCGTATTCATAATTTGCTTCTCATTGCTTGAATTGTTTTTGCATCAGGGGATTACTTCAACATAATGCATAGAACTCTAGAATTTTATTAGTGTTCTTCTCAACTGTTGACATGTATGCATCCAGTACATAAATTATGTTTCAAGTTTTTTAATCTGTACGTCTCTTGCGTTATTAGGGAAAATAAAAAAATAGATAACTAACATACAAATAACACCATTATCATCTTTAACTTCCTTGGTCTGTTAAAAACGCGTTTACGGCTTTACACAAACTAGCCCGTGCCTTGCACGGGCTATCAAACTTGTTTGTCTAATGAGAAAAGTCAAGAATCCAAAGAATCATCAAATTTAGTAAATAAAAAAGTAAAACTGAATTTAGGATCTCTTTCTCTCTAGTAAATAAGCAGAACAAAAACTCTTTACCAGTTTCATACAAATTTTTATTTATTTTTCTGAGAACTTGTAAAATATTTATATTCAAATAAAAGTATGTCATTAAGGACAATAATTATTCCTAACAAAATCAAATCATACAACAACAAAAAATGAAACATTTACCTAATACATGCTCAAAGTCTTAGACCCTTGCGCATCCAATTTTTATAAAACACCGAACACACCCATTCACTCACTTTGACTTTGTCAATTTTTGATCTCCAACCTCGTGAATATCACGTGTTAGATGATATCACTCGGGTCAAAAGTTTTCGATATAACATTTACATTTACTTTTAAATATGAATGAAGACGGAATTGACAGTAACTTCTTCTAGTGTCTTTCTCAAAATTAAATTGATAATTCTTTGTTAATACAATCATGAGAAAAACGTTTATGAAATATCAAATTATTTTAGAATAATACCAAATTCATAAACTAATTAAGAAATCAAAAACAAATAATTTGGGTACTTGTGTATATAAACATGCATAATCAGATCATTGAACAACTAAATGAAAAGGAATAATTAAGTACATGAAAATTGCTTATAAATAGATTCGGAATTCCAAAAGAATTCACATGAGAATGGTAAATTAAAGAATTCACACAAATATACCTCAATAGACGACGTTGCTCAATTAATTAACGTGATTTGTATCATGTAGGCACACATATATAAAAGGAGGCGTAGTCTTTAATTAAGACTCTCTATAAAGGTGTAATTGGTAATATGATAAGTCTCCAAAAAAGATATAAAAATAACACGAGTTGTAGAGATAATAATTATGCACTTCAATGACAAATCTTTATAATAGTAAATAAATAATCAATTTTACTAAAATAATCTCAAAGTCTTCATTCAAATTAAACCTCTTAAAGTGTTCGATAATGACAAAAAGAGGGGAAAAAAAAGTAGTTAAAAACCAATGGGATTAAAGATATGTTTGGATAATTAAAAAAATAAAAAAATGGATTTATATTAGTTAATTCAGGACCAACTAAATATTTTGTGTTGCTAAGACTGCTGTTTGTGTAATTATAAAAAGTAATCGACAGATAGATAAATAGATATTAAGTAATATATTAAAAAAGAATTTTAAATTGATAGAATTGATGGATATTTTTGATGTATATATCATGAATAAGATAATACATATACAAAACAAAAACAAATAAATAAAATATCAACCAATTACATTTATTAGTTAACTTAGTTTAAGACCAACCAAAATATATCAATTAACTCATACAATAAAACATGGTATGTGTCTTAAATTTTAGTGACCATTCATAAATTTTAAGATTAAAAGACGATTTTGTGCTATTTATTATATATTTAAATAGACAATTTGGTTCTTTTACTATTTTTTTTTTTGTTTAGTTCGTCCTCTTATTGTTGGTCAACTTTTCACTTTTTGTGCATTAAATCAACCTTTATTATTTATCAGTCCAAATCGTAAACTAAAATTAGTATTGAAACAAGAATTAGTAATATATTTTTATAAAAAAATAATCAAAATAAAACTATCTTATTTAATATTAATTTGTTATTTTTAGTCAAATATAGATAAAATTCATATTATATGCTAAATACCAAATTATAAATACGATGTAAAAAGTAATGTTTGATGATTTTTTTTTATTAAATATATCTTATTATATGTTAAGATTGTTAATTTTGTTAACTCATTCATACTTGGATTACACACCTGGATCAGAAATACCTATTATCATTGAATAAATTACTCTTTACACGTATATAAATTAGTAATTAATATTTGCACACGTGAATGCGATATTTAATTAATAAGTTAATTTTAAATAATAAAATAAAATATTAAATAAAAAATAAAATAATTTGTAAATTAAAAGTAATATTATTTATTCTATTTAAAATATTATATAAAAAAATATTAATTAAAAATAAATATAAAATTTATAGATCAAGAATAAGACTCCGAATTTTGCACAGAGTATATTTAAGAAACTGATATTTTCATAGTTATTTTTAATATTTTTATAATTAAATTGTCGTTATATATCTATAATAACGATTTGACTATAAAAATATTATTATTTTTTTTGTAAAAATATTAATTTTTTATATTTAGTATGGATTAGAAGAAGAAAAAAAAATTAGGAAGAGGTCGGCGTCATAGAGGGCAATAGAGTCAAAAGGTATAAAAAGTGGGTAAAGAAATTTGATGAAAAAAGAAAAAGGAGGGGCATAGCGGTAACGACGGATGCAAGAAATTTGATAAACCGATCACGTCCGGAGGAGAAGAAAGGAAATATAGTCCATCCCTACAACTAGTCCATCACTACTACTATTCAATCTCCATATGAACCCCACCTTTTGCTCTTATATATATGACTCTACGGCCTATTATCTCCTTTGTCAGAAATAAACGAAAAGAAAGAACGAGAATAACTACATCCCGCCCACCTCTCTTTCTCTTCCTTTAGTCTTGTTTTCTCAATTTCGAATACGTAAATACATACAACTAGATAGATATGGCGGATCAGCTCACCGACGATCAGATCTCTGAGTTTAAGGAAGCCTTCAGCCTATTCGACAAGGACGGCGATGGTCAGCTTTCTTTCTGTTTCTTATGTGCATAGGCTTTACTTTGTGATTTTGTATGTTAATATGTGTACATAGAGAGACTACATGAATATTGTGATCAGATCTGGATTTCCTTTGGATTTTGTTGTTTGATTTGTCGTTTCCTGCTAATTGATCGTTTATTTACATCGTTTCTTCTCCTTAATGTATGCTTTGACTTTATGTACATGTCATGTTTATGAAAATGATATTACTAGGATTAATTCGGATCGTGCTTTTGAATTTATATATGCAATGTTTTAAGGCTGATTTAAACGATTTTTGTTTGTGTTGTAACTTGCAGTGTATTAGTGTTTGATTGCATAGCGAAACTATGGATGTTAAATTTTGATTTTTAATTGTGATTTTTAAATTTTCATCGTGCTCTTGATAAATTGGGACTTTTCATGCTGTTCCAGATTTTAGAATTTTTCTTTCTATTTTGAAATACTATAGGGGATTATATCATCTCTACTCTATCCATATCCATAACCTGAAAGATCTCCAGTCCGTACTTGGGTGGATAGAATTTTACCACATTCTTTATACCGGAAATCCTACCGTCCATATGTTTTGAGGAGTATCCAATCTCATATCTTAAGAGTATATTGATAGTTTCATCTCTAAAGTTGTATATTTAATTAATGCCAAACATTATAACATTCAATATAACTGTTC
Organism: Hedera helix; assembly: GCA_947179155.2. NCBI lineage: Eukaryota > Viridiplantae > Streptophyta > Magnoliopsida > Apiales > Araliaceae > Hedera > Hedera helix. Next base: position 30,096,493 of record OX359283.1, read on the forward strand.
TGGCTTATCCTATGTACATTTGGTGGTTTACTATTTAAAGTTGAAGGTTAATTAATGGTCGCTTTGGTATTGCGAAATTGTATTTTGGAGGATGGATTTATATTAGGTAAAAAATGAGTTACTTTGCTCTATATATCTATATTTCTGTTACCTGTTTTGTGTTTGTAAGTTATGCTTTAGAACTCGTAAGTACATAAATAGCTTACATCAAGGGTGTTATAAAAAGTTACCTGTTATTTGTTCTCTTATGATTCAATATATGGCATACCCTGTTATTGCTGGAGCCCTTGGTACTTTGACAAAGCATAATCGCTTATTTTTAAGAAAGCTCAATTTACAAGTTCAATAAATTAAACTTGAAATATATACAGGTTGCATCACTACCAAGGAGCTTGGGACTGTGATGAGGTCGCTAGGGCAGAACCCTACTGAGGCTGAGCTCCAGGATATGATAAATGAAGTGGATGCTGATGGTAACGGAACTATTGACTTTCCTGAGTTCCTTAACCTCATGGCAAGGAAGATGAAAGATACTGACTCCGAGGAGGAGCTGAAGGAGGCATTCCGAGTTTTTGACAAGGATCAGAATGGTTTCATTTCTGCTGCTGAGCTGCGACATGTCATGACCAACCTGGGGGAGAAGCTTACTGATGAAGAAGTTGACGAGATGATACGGGAGGCTGATGTTGATGGCGATGGCCAGATCAATTATGAAGAATTTGTTAAGGTGATGATGGCCAAGTGATGAGCTCCACCCTACCAGACCCACGAAGACATCGAGTAAAAGTGGGGGGAAAAAAACTCAATGAACTGGGTAACTAGTATAATGGGTTCCTGGTTCCTTTGTCACCATTTTATTCAATGGTTTAAATCAAACTTTTAAGGGATGATGTGGTCTGTTGTTATGGTGGTAGTGGAATATTCTATTTCCTTGATGATGTGATTTAAACTTTATGTTAGCATCTTCAAAAATTATTCCTTCCTCACTGTATTGTCTTTCTGTTGAATGGGATGCTTTTAACAATTACACAACTGTTTGAAGTGCATTGAAAATTCCAACTCCAACTTACTGTTTGAAGTGCATGAAAATTCCACTAAATGCCATCAGTATCTTGGTTAATGTTTGGTTTGGATATTTCTTGCAAATGCGGTTTTTGGATATATGCTTTTGGGTGTTTAAAGTTTCAAAGTCGAAACATTCATGGCATGCATTACTGTATTCCTTGTTGGGACAGTAGTTAGATTTAGGTCGGTGATATATGCATTGCTAATTTGGTACGTGGATTTTTTTTTAGAGAAATGATATTTTTACTTGAAAAAAATGATATTTTTACGTGATTTTTTTCACATAAATAGTAAAATATCAGTTTCTTTTTTGTATCACTGTATAAGATTTGTTCTTGAACATTAGTTTTTGGGACATTCTTTTAGATGTAGTGATGCAGTGGTAGATTCCAATTCAGTTTAGAATCGAATTTGGAATAAGATTTAAATTTAATATTGTTTTATTTTAATAGGTTCGTAAGATTCAATTACTCATAGGAAAACTTAATTAGTAAATTTTATTTTTCTTTTTAAAGTAGATTATTAGGAAAATTATTTATTAGTATATATGGGAGAGTATTTAGACCTATAAATATAAATCGTCTTTAAGACTTTTTATTCATTCAACTCATAATAATATTATTATTTGTTTTCTCTCGAAGAACTCTCTTGTTAATTTCAAAAGTTTATTCCTTGATTGTCATTATAACCTTATCTAATTCTTATTTGTGTTAGCACGTTGAACCGACTAAGTTGCCGTTGCGTCATGTAGTCCTACCTAAATTCAGTAGTGTTTTGCAGAGCCTCTGATTTCCTGAGATAGAAAACATGCAAGTCTTAGTCTGGTTATTCTGTAGATTCGGTGATATCCTGATATCAGGAACCTACGAACACTTCTAATTTAAGATTTTGGAATTCCATATATTGGGTTGCTTAATACAAAGTTTGACTGATTTCTTGTAAACAGATATGGGACTCTTTTTCAGAACTCGGTGAACGAGTCTTAATTTCTTTTTTGGAGTCCTGCAAGTTCCTCCTGACTCGTTCATAATTAGATGAATGCGTGCGTTATGTTGCTATGTACAACTAATTTTGAGTAAGCACTTCCAATCAATAAGAAATTTCATTTCACCAGTTCTCACTATAAAATAGAACATAAAGGTAAGACCAAGGGGGTGAGATCATCTGTAATCAAATTCTCTATTTTTTTGTGTAGAATCGGTATGTACCGTCGCCATAGTCCTATTTTTTTTTGTAAAACCTTAAAAATCATCGTCATAGACCTCAACACAGATAAACTGAAAATTTTAATTACTGAGAATCTCATGCCAACACAAAAAAGCTTGAGCTACAAAATTTTAGTCACCGTGCCTTGTACCATTTTGTCATCCTTGTGCAATATATCCCTGATGACTCAAAACATGCACTTTGTTCCGTGAATATGGAATGGAACCCATTAACCTGGAATACTTTGAGAGAAAAATACGAGGTGGTGCAGATTTTTGAATGAGCAACATGTTTGTGATTCAAATAACAATGTCCGAGGAAAGAAAAAAGTCAATCCATAGCATCCTAATTGATACATTGAATACATATATACATGACCTGGGGTGAGAACGATTCACTGTCATCCATCAATCAAATATATAAACACAAGTTAAGCACACAAACCAGGAAATGATATCATAATTTGCGCTTTTCTTATAATCTTTTCAAGCTTTTCTTTCTTGCATCCATCTTCCTTTTGTCCGTGTGAACTTTTGCCAAGCCACCAACTTCCTTCTTCTGTATCACTGATGCCGTTGCAGCAGTTGTGGAGCCACTTACTCCTGTCTCGGTTACTGAATTTAGAACAGCAGATGGTTGATCCTGTCCACTTGCTCCTTTCACCACAGCATTTGTAGAAGGGGCCAATGGAGACAGCAATTGGGGTGCATCACCTGTCACTGCATTCTTCTGATCAATGCTAACAACTGAGGTGTTTGTCTGATCAACATTTAGAGCAGTGGTTGACTCCGAGATAGCTCCTGTTTTAAACTTCGGCTTTGGCTTTAGAGCATGAATTCCTGTATAAAGCCTGCACTTTTTCATTTAGGTAGCATAATTAACCAACTCATTAGGAAAGATGACCAAAAGAAGAAGTTTCAAATGGAACAAACATTTAGAACCTAAGTCATAGGGCTTTATGATACTCAAACCTATGCAGCATGTCTAAGTAGGTCATCACCCAACAAGACATGACACATAGACACTGACACAGTAAGTCTTGATAATGTTGTCAAGACCAGACAAACTAAGTCACTTGTACTATTTATATACATTTATTGCTTGCATAAAAAACCGAAACCTTAATACTGACAAACAAAGGCCATGAGATCTCAACATAGGTGCTACAAATTTATGTACAAGTACAAAACTATAGGCTTTATAGCATGCACGAAATCATAAGTCATAGCATTTTAATGACTTATTGTAAAATATGAGCAATACCAAGTCCCTCGAGGCCAAACCTCCATCTCTCCTACCCGTTTGTCTGTTCCCACGGGGTTTATGGATCTTAGATTTCGGTTTTGAAAAAATAGTCTTTATTTTCTGTAGTTTATATTGACCGTTTAAAATCTCTTGTAACCATATATTAAAAGGAGCAAAATCAACATCCTAGGCAAAATAAAGAATTTTAAAATTTAATTTTGGACACTGCCACGTGTTGGACAGGTGCTAAAAATTATCTGACTACATTACTGTCAAATATGTAATTGTGTATTCTGTCTTATGTGCACCCACAACATGAAGCAATGACACATCGCCGCAACAGCAATGACTCTCACCTGGCATGTCTAGCATACTCATCATAATTTTCAAGCAGCATCTTTCCAGCCTGTTCATTCAGAGCTGATTCTGGAAATGGCTCAATTAATAAGCATCTGACAACCTGTTACCAGAAGAGTTGACGAAATATTAACTAAGCACTATACAGGGCACACCGTAAAGACAAAAACTTAGCAAGAAAGTTAAGATATCAATAAACATCAGAAGGATGGTCAAAACAACATATAAACTTACAATAAGAACATGTCGTAAGCCAAGACTAGGGTTCCAATCCTTTTTCAATGTGTTGACACATATTTCACCATTGGTTGCAATGTTTGGATGGAATATCTTGGTAAGAAAATAGCCTACAACAATAACAAGATTGTTGTTCGGAATGCTTGATATGTAGTTCAAGAATAAATTATATGAATGTGAAATCAGCAATCATTATCAATAAAAGAATAATAGACACGAATTTCAATCCACATTCACCAAAAAAAGACTGCAAATAAGATAAACCTGACCAGATATGCAATTGCTAAGTACCACCTAAACTTCTTTTTCAATACATAAGGGAAGTTATGATAATAAAGTGTGCATGTTATGAGACCACAGGTTAGTGTGCTCGTCACAGATTTAAGTCTACCCAACAACAAAATCAGCAAGGAGAACGGTTCATAGAAAAGATAAGTTTTCTCAAGCACAAACTAAATTGGCTACTACCTTTGTCAGATAGATTAGATAAAAATATATCCACAGGCTACTATCATATCACAAAAGTACACCCATACAATGGAAACTGTAACTTTAGTTTTTCCTCTCAAGTTCACAACGCAGTTTCCTACCAAATAGAAAAATGCAAGACCTCAATAAAGTTACACTAAAACTATTACCAGAGAAATCGGCCATAGCCTCAATGCTGATAGGTTTTGAATATTTTGAACTCACAAACCTTTGGGAGGAGAATGCGGGAAATCATGAGATAGTATCAGCTTCATGCGGAAAACACCATTTTCATAAGGAGTCCCAGCTGCAAGGTCAGATATCTCCACATTCAAAATCAAAAATGTCTCCATCAATACGCACGAGTTATTAAAAATAAATTACCTGGGCCTTCTATATCAGCATATATGGTTGAAAAATCCTCATCATTAACACCTACTTTAATGCCCTCAGGAGGAGTTTCATCAAGATTCTTCAGTTCCTTTGCAAGTTGCTTTATTACGTTTGGAGGAAGATTTTCATTTGTTGCCTACAACCATCACCAGCAAGAAAAAATGTTTCAAAACAACCTTTGACCTACAATAAGGAATGCAATCCACAAACAGAGAAGCTCCAAGTGTATATATATTCTCTTTGGTCGGTGCAGGTTCCATATTAAGCCATGAGAAAAACACTAAATGTAACATATTTTACACGGTTAAAAGTTATGAACCATTGCATATGAACTGAAAAAACACTAGAAAAATCCAAAAGTTTTACGAATCAACTGTTCGCATGCCAATACATTTTCCTTGTTTAACATATGATTTGCATTTGCATCAGGTACATCATAATATTGCCAATAAAACAACCATAGTAAATTCGTAAAAACTAAAAAACATCAAGAAGAATTCCCATGTATTCAGGAAAGATAAGATGCCTCCAAAATTAAGGAATTTGATCAGAGAAAGAAAGAGAAAACTTACCATTGCCACACAACAAAGATGAAACTCTCAGATAATGTAATTCTACTGATGAAGAAAATCAAGACTAGTTATATTGTTGCAAGAGATGAAGAAAATCAATGTGATGGAAAGTTCCTGCAAAATAAAGATGTTTCATAAGATTAAACCCAAATTACAGTTCATCTCTCTCTCCCGGGAGCGAATGTGGATGTAGGATAATGTTGGTGGTATTATTTTTCTACATGTAACCAAAAGAAAAGGTTACTTTTGCTCATCATTACAACAGAGAATTACCAATACTACTACTACTATACAAATGAGTAATAGTCAAAGAGAGGTATAGTCAGCATTTGCAAATTATTCATAACTGCGTCAAAAAGAGTATAAATGAAGCATAATTGCTGCAACATTTAGAAGAACACGCACATACATTAAACGCAAACCAGTGGCTCAAAAACTGTAGCAACACTATAAACATCTGTTCTCTCAACTGGTGCGACAGTACTCCACCTGGCATAAATGACTAGAGTATGCCACTCCAATTACAAAGTTAACACTGAAATGCAGCTTATATCAAACAATATCCTATACAAAAAACGAACCAGCATCTCTGGCTAATAACTAAAGGAGCATGAATATCTTATGATAGACTCTATATGTATAACTATAACAACAGAAGAGCAATAACCCTGCAAAAGATGGCAGGGGAGAATCAAACTGTTCGGAATTATGGGTTTCACATCTAGAGTCCAACCATGAGCTACAACTGAGTTTTCATTGTCTCCTTCTCATTTACATGTTTAACCTGTCAAAAATATTGTGGTGCAAGTTTTTATTTTCTAAATACAAGTTCTGAGATAAACACATTCACTGTGAGAACAATTATGAACAGTCAAATAATTAGATTTACTTTATATCACGCTGAAAGGATAGTATCAGGAGTAAGCCAGAAAAGGCTGGGGAGCCAAAACATGAGCCAATTAATCAATCCATTCCTTTGAACAGCCATAACCCTAGAAAATAAATAGCTTAACCCACAAATCCTCAAAAATCATATCAAACTGGGCAGTTGCACAGAAATGGCTGGGGAACCAGAACATGAGCCAATTAATCAATCCATACCCTTGAACAGCCGTAACCCTATAAAATAAATAGTTTAACCCACAAATCCATAAAAATCATATCAAACAGGGCAGTTGCATTTCATCATATTCAGTACAGATATAATAAGGCAGAGATCGTAGAATCTTGACCATAAGAAAAAAAATAATCACCATAAGAAAAAAAAATAATCTTTCAAACCCTTGAGACGAATTAGCAAAATGCCAAAATCAGAAAACAAAATTCATCTAATCAGACAATAGCATGCACCAAGAGATAATTACTTCAAAATATAAACCAAGTAGATATTTCTGACAAAGCAGACCCATTCATCACCAAAGAGGCAAAGATACAAAAGATTCATCACTCCCATTTCAATAAGAAAACAATATAAAATGAATACTAGTCTCAGCATAGCAGTGATTATATAAAGTTATAATAAAACCCAGTTAAGCAAAATCAATCGAACTCAACTTTGATTTACAATACAGCAAAGTGCATGAACAATTTCTCAAGAAAATTGACATGGAACTTAAAATAAAAACATAACAAAAAACCCAGATAAGAAATCACCTCAAATAAAGAGCACGCGTAGTGGGTTTTTCTCAGTTGGGCCTGTATTTGTTTTTGAGGGGTTGCAAACACCACCACAACTTGAGAAAGCGATCTCTCCTTGAAATGATTGAAGAAATTGAAACAACCAAGAGAGAGAAAAATAGAGAGAGAATGGGGAGATCGTAGTATATAATCAGTGAAAGAATGAAAGAGTACATCCGATTTATAAATTGCGTATCAGTAATTTTATAGCCGTTTGGATTCTTGTGTGTTTATTTGGTAGGTAGTGGTGTCAAGTGCGACGCAAATCATGATTTAAAATTAAATTTAAATTTGTTTTTTGATTAACAGCAAAACTAATAAACAGAATATAATTTCATGATTTAAATTGGTAAGTAAATTGCTCAATTTTAAAATCACTTTTCTTTTCTATTAGACGTTATTATAAACAAACATATACTATTAATTTTTGTATATATTAAGAGAAAATATGGCTCAATTATACCATTCTTTTGAAAAAAGTGGAATCCAATTTACTCAAAAATGAATGAACATGCTAACTTGATTAGAGGGTTAAATTATTATTTTTATTAAATTGGATATCAATTTATATATGCATCATCTAAATTAATTTTTTTTATAATCAACTCGTTAATTTTTTTATTTTTTTTTAAAACGTTATAAAACCTGATAACTTGTTTAACTTTAAAGAGGTATATGAGAGATAACATCTCTTCTACTGTCATCAGCCATCATAAAAAATCTGGATGAAAGCCTTCACCAACGTCACTACATAAAATAAACATAACCTATTACAGCTGCCCATAATCGATCTCCTTCTCCTTCTTCGTCTCTCGAGTTGTCCCTTTCTCGCTCCAGATTTTGCTATTAAATGCTGAGGATTTTTGGTGCTCAATCGTGTTTTTGGTTTGGGTATTAGGTTATGTTTATTTTTTAATTTTTTTAATATTCAGCTAATTATTGACGTAGTGTCAGGTCAATATTTTGTTAAGTTTTAACACTCTTAAACAAAAAATAAAAGTTTTTTAAAAAAAAATTCAGTTCAATGATACATATGTAAATTAATGTCCAGTTTAATAAGAAAAAAATGATTTAATCTCTTGATTAGAAGTATCAATGGAAAATTTGTTATTCCTTTTGATCGAAAAAGTTTACCTTTCTTGTTCTCTTTCTTTTTAAATTTCAAAGATTTACTAATGACGCATTTAAATGTTTAGGTATGATTTTATAATATTATTTCCATTTTGAATTATTATGACTAAAATTATTATAAAAAAGATGCCAGCAATATAAAGTAATAAAATAATTAATATTATGAGCATTTTTCTTCAGGGGTCAGGGAGTCCCACCTTTTGTTCAAGGGCGAGTAACGAGCATCTATTTAAATTAATGTCACCTTTCCCTACTTTGTAAATAAAAATATTGTCACTTGTACATTAAAGTCGTCAAAGGGAGACTCGCTCAAAATAGTGAAGAACAGTGTCATGTAAAAAGACGATGATACCCAAAATTGCCCATACATGGTGAATATAATTTCTTTGGCATCTAATGTTTATGTCGAACGTATTTAATTTATTTGGAGTTAGATTAAAGAAATAAGAGTAAAGAAAAAAAAAATCATTTTTTTTAAGTAACAAAATTATGTATTTTCATTTTTTATTGTTTAAATAAATTTAAAACTTTAATAACACAGAGATTCACAAAAGTAATTATATTTTTGACTTTTTAAAAATTATTATACGAATCTTAAAATTCAATATTGATATATAATCATTTCAATTTTAGTTGTATAATAAAAAAATTTAAAGTAAAATATTCTTTAATTTTTATTTTTTTTAAAATATAAATTTTAAATTTTAATATTTCACGAGTAATCTTTAAATAAAAAAACTAAGGAGATTTTTTCAGAAGAAGATGGATAGTATTATAAAATATTATTTTTGCACTAACAAACACTTGGTGCATCGGCTTATATTTTTATTGAAAAACGAGAAAAATAATAATAATCAACCATTGTGAAAAAGTTGGTAATAATTATGGATCACTTTATATATATAACATTCAATTATAACATTAATCATTATATCTCATTTAGTCATTAAAAAATAAATTTTGATACGAAAATTTATATTAAACTTTATTTTTTAATAATAAAATAAAATATAATAATTAATATTTATGATCGAATATTATGTACATGTACTTATCTTATAATTATTGGCTGGTAATGGGTGACCAAAATAAAGAATAAAAATATAAGTATATACTTATGTGGGTAGTAGGTTGGCCGCCAAAGGAGAAAACCCAGATAGCACAAACAAAGCATTAATCGTTGAGTTCATAAGTATGACTTTTTATATTATTATTATTATTATTATTATTATTATTATTATTATTATTATTATTATTCTAAAGTTCTTTTGTGATTCAGACCAATTAATCAATTTAATTAGTATTATCCTCATTTGTATTAGACTATTAGGTTCATAAAATAAGAAAGCACAATTGCACTCTATTAACTAAAATAGTACTAGTCTTCAAATTTTATGTTTAAAGTCTCGTATTATCATCATATTCACCGTATGCCACTTCTCATTTTTCATGAAATAAAAGTAATAATCCCTCTACTTGGTAAGAAAAGTTTTATTTGATTTTTATCCAAGTTAATTTGAAAAAGTCTCAAAATTCAAAAGTGATTTAAATTTATTTTATTTTGACTAATGCAATAGTTCATATTATAAAATATTTAAAGTTTGTTCGGGAGTGACTCGTAAGTTGCATTAGGTTTTTACTATTTGAGCATTCGTATGTAATTTATTAAAAATAACATTTTCTTATTTTTCAAAAAATGATTGATAAGTTATTAAACTAATGTAAAGACTATTTTGCCCTTATGTTAATAGTATTTATATTTTATTTTAACGTATATGTCATTTTAGTCAAATACTTTCACAATTTATTTTAACTTACAAGTTAAAATAGTGTCAAACAATTTTATTTATAAATCATAATTTAAAATTATTTAAAATTATAAATTATAAATCATTTTAAAATAAATCATCCCAAACATGCCAACCACTAAAAGTATCTCTAGCAAATTAATTACAAAGAGGATAAAAACTCACACTCCCAACATTAGCTATTAGAAATATCCAACCCAATATAAAGTTTTTGGACGATTCGATACGTGAAATTTTTGTCGGTAGGTGCATTACAAATAGAAGAATACTGTCGAATATAGGCAAGGCCAAGGCCAAGCCAGTGCCGCCAGGCTAGCGTTCGGTGGCTGTTTGACTTTAGTCATCCTTCCTGCCTCAACTAGCCGTTACCTGCGCCCGCCACCTTCAAAATTCAATTTAAAACTAATCTGCATGCTCCCTATAAACCGAGTAATTATTCAGTTATTCTGTCGAATCAATCATATTTTTTTATTATGTGATTATCCTAAAACACCATGTGACGGTGCCTCAAAACCACTAAATAATTTTTCTTATAAACCATCACTACTGCCAACTTCTATCTACACTCCTCCTTTTTTCATTTGTTGTTGATATCACAAAATACTTACATCGATTTTTTAATTGTCAGTTATGTAAATTGCTAGTTAGATAGATAAATGTTAGTAATAGTTTAATTTTTTGAAAAGATGTGTAATAAATGAATCTCTCTTATAATTTTATTCAATTTCATAATGTGTTGATATATTTCATTTCAACACAAATTTATCACAATATATAACAGAGCTCTTACTAACATTGAGTTATAATGTAATAACAAGACATTTTATAAATGAGGTTTCTTATTGGAGAGACGAGTGTTTAAGATGTGTATAACATGTATCTGTTCTACACAGGTGTATGCAATATCAGAATGTATAAACAAGTTTTGCAAGTGTCTCAATTAATCTCTCTATTTTGTTTGAGGCCTTGATCTACTTCATTTTGTAATTAAATTAAATTTACTCAATGATCCACTCATGTCCGTCCCACTACCGAAATTAATACTCCACCACTTGTTTATGAAATGACCCGTGACTAAATCAAAACCATGTATGTAGCAACAGAGGAGATTGACCTTATAGTAAAGGCATATCTATAGAATTCACCTTTTAGTTAAAGTCATCATTTAATAAAGATTTACCTTATCTAATGTCTATCCCCCAAAATTATGTCACTTAACTTTTTAAAATGCACTTACAACTTTCTCGTATCTCTCTCCCTCCCACCTTTCCTTAGAATTCAAGTTTGTCCAGAATGAGTGGCAGGCATGAACCTTCCAAATACACTAGATCAACCTAATGATGATGTAACTTAACTGGATTGTGCTATATTGGATAACATAAGTAAGGCTTAAAAAAATACAGTTCGAGTTCGATTCGTACTCGTTCGATTAAAAGTTTAATTTGAACTTGACTCGAAATATAAACGATTCAAATATAAATAAAATTTAAAATTCGACAAACAACTCAAATATAAAATTGAACTGCTCGGGCTTAATTCGAAATCATGCCTTACTCGATAGTTAAACGAACTTCAATCAAACCTTCTTTCATACTATATAAAATTTATAAACAAAATTTGAGCAACTTAATATTCGACTCGACCTGATTTATTTATACCCTTTAAACACAAGGGAATTGATATTTGTACAAGAGAAATTAATATTTTTGTAAACTTTCTCTCACATGAATAACATATAAAATTTACATTAATGCGAGTGAAATCTTATAAAAATTATCAAATATTTCTATTGGAAATTGCACTTCCCTAACCACCACCGCCACTAACCTTGGTTGGAGGAATAATTGATCTCTTGTTTTGCACAAGGAAAAAGGCATGCGGTAGTCCGATTAAAATATTCAGATTCTCAAAAGCTTATTGCTTGCATCAATAACAAAACAAACATTTTGGGCTTAAAACAAGCAGTCTTGCCGGAAGCCTTGCCAGAACCCAAACAACTGAGACAGATTAACATTTAAAAATAGGGTTCTTTACAAAAATATACAATAATTAAAAAATAATTATATTATTTTATATCATTAGTGTATTCACAAATTAATTAAAAAAAGAAAGTAACAAATTCAAACCATTCAATTTCACATTAACAAAAAAATCTAAAATCAAGGACAAATAACTGCCATAATTAATAATTTAAATTCAAATATTTGAAATCTAACAACAAAAACAAATCCATAATACAAAATTCAAATAAAAATGAATGAAAAATAAAAAAATTATCTTATCTATCATAATCTTCATCTTCCTCATCATTTTCTTCCGCCACCTCCTCACTCTCTTCATCACCGTTTCCGTCACGAATCTCCGTCTTCACTTCATCATCCTCCTCCGCTGTCTCACCTTCATCATTATCTTCATCATCATCTTCCGCTGCTGCCTCCCCTTCATCATTTTCTTCATCCGTCTCCCTTTTATCATCCTCCTCCGTCATAAATCTCCGATAATCCTTGGTTGCGCTGCCGCTACATCGCCTTACATCGCTCTCTCCTCCCCTTCATCATCCTCCTCCATCGCGAAATGGTTACCCACAAAAACTAAAATGATTACTTTTGTATGAATGTTTGGCTACCAACTGCATCACATTCAAAATAAATTTGTAACCTAATAAAACTGAATTGGTTATCTTGGTCTGAAGGTTTAGCAACCAACGACATGAAGCTTTAGTTACCAACTACATCACTTTCAAAATAAATTGGTAACCTAAGATTTTGATTACCTTGGTATGAAGGTTTGATTATCTTGATATGAATGTTTGGTTACCTAAAGTTACTGCACAAAAAAACTAGTTACTACACATTCAGGAATTGGTTACCTCCATACTAGTATTTGGTTACCTAGATTTACTACACGAAAAACTAGTTACTACACATTCAAGAATTAGGTACCTCAATACTAATGTTTAGTTATCTTTATATTAGTGTTTGGTTACCTAGATTTACTGCAATAAAAAATCGCCATTTACCTCATCTTCTCCTCCTACCTCGTTTTTTTCATGCAACTCGGATTCCCCATACTCTGCGTCAACTCTATCAGCGCCAAAAATATCATGAACATCATGCTCACCAACGTCCTCGACGCCGTCAGCGGCGACCTCTTCTACTATCTTTTCGGCTTCGCCTTTGCCTTTGGCGCCCCATCCAATGCCTTCATATTCACGCTCATGATGACATCAATGGAGTTTTCACATTCATAGTTAGATTTCTCCAAGTAACCAAACACTAGTATGGAGGTAACTAACAGCGACAGTGTGGTTGGTGGTGTTGGCGCCGAAGAATTGCACCAACTGATCGGTGGAGCAATTGATTTTCGTCATGGTTGACTGATTTACTTTAAAGAGAAACACTGATAAGAGAGGGATTTAAGAAGTCCAATTTAATTGAATCTCTTTTTATGAATAGTTTGTTTGACTTTTCATTCAACTTTTTATTTCAATTTTTTAAGTAATTTAAATTTTGAATTTTAAAATTTAGAACCAACTACTCATTAAATCACCTAGCTAAATTAAAGGAATGACAAAGCACTAATTTAGAAATTAAATATTAAAAATGCACTAATTTTATAAATATTTTATGTATAAACATTTGTTGTAATATTTTTTATAAATGTACTAATAAATGTAATTCCTCCTTAAAAATACGATTAACAAATTCGAATGCTATTGCTATAAAAATAAATCAAAGTTAAGGCTTTAAAGGGAGAGGGAGAAATCTTATCAAATCAGATTGTAGAAGAAGAGCAACAAGGACAACAAGGACGACGGCAAGGGCGAGTGGTTTGATCTCAGATAAGCACAGTCAATCTTGTGTCATTTACCCTTTAACCCCATATATAGTCTTTTGGAATTAACCTCGACAAAGAATTAAAGAAAACAAAACATAGATACCCAAACCTCTAGGACTTCAATAAATAATCCAGAACATGTTCCAACTAAGACAATACATACTAAAAACTTGAAATAAACCCTTAAGATTGTTGATAAGAAAATATATTAGGAACACTATTCCTTCAACAAATTAATTAGACAATAACAAGCTCGAGAAATGCTAAAGCTACAGAAATTCTCCACCAAACTATAAAGCTCAAAATGCAAATGTCTTGGCCAAAAACACCAGAAGCTACCTGTAACATCAATAAGAACTAGTATAAGTTATACAGAGAGAGAGAGAGAGAGAGAGAGAGAGAGAGAGAGTTGCACACCGTTCCTCTGATTAAAATTTATCTCACCATCTAAATAAATACATAGTTACAGGAAACATGATAAGAACCCACCCATCTTCTTTTAATATGTAGTAGCTAATTAGTACAAACGAGTGATGCAATAGCCAAATTAACAGCACAATACTTGTAGATAAGGTATAGAACCAATTTAAATATAGTAAAAACCAAAAGAGCTTTCCTCAATTGCAAAGAATAATTAACACACAAAATAAGGAGTGGTTATTATGGAGATCATAGACAGGTTTGTATGACAAACAATATTCTTTAAAGGCTATACCATCCCTCCAAGGGTAGGATATCAAACTCATTTAAGTTTTAAACTAGCTGACAGTTAACACCTCTTAAAATTGCCCTTGCATACAAAACAAACAATATCAAATCCCATTTTTGTAAGGAAATTTAATGAGCTCGGGTCTGTGACTCTCCTTCACTAGAATCTTGAAAATAAACTGAATATACAAGTACTTTACTTTTCTATAAGAAAATAGAATATATATCATCATTAATAGGTCAGGTAAGAGACTTTTGATCTCCATGGCTGCAAATGGAAAACCCCCTAGTCCATCTGGAGAAGACTATGCACAAAACGCCAGAACACAGTTACATGAAGGAATGACTTCTCCAACTAAGGAATTTTTTATAATTCTATAACAGATGATGAGGCCACATAAAGCAAACTAGTGTAATCATAAACATGCTGAAAGACCTCAAGAGAAGATGATAATACTTCAAAAATCCTACTGTCTTCCCGCTTCTCTCACTCTCAAACAGTGTTTGCCAACAGTAAAAGGAATTCTAGACCTCAAAAACTGCAGGCTTCAGTTCTATTAAGAAGAGCGTAGCCAGGAATGTGTGGGAGGGGTGGAAATTTTTAAGAAAAAATTTACAACCACCAAAAAGTATTCATGCATTATTATAAAATACAAGCATAAATAAAAATTTATATCAAGTGTGAAGATACATATTAATCCATCTATCAAAACAGTATTTGACGCTTTTTTAGATCACGAAATCCATGATTGAGTCACTAGTAAATTTCTCTGCATTTCCTTCTCAGTGTACAATATCAACACATCCGTGAGAAAATCTTCATCCATCTTATATCGAAATCAAGTTTTAATAATTTTCATAGTTGAAAATACTCGTTACAAGAAACACTTTAAGAGAGAGATTGAAGAAGAAGCTTACTTGATTACAAAGTTGAAATTTATGAAAAAGAACGAGGCGAGGTTAGATCTAGGGCTTGATTTAGAAGGTATAACAGAAGAACAAGAATTTGAGAATTCACATATATGAGGGGGGTTTTATTTGCAAAATAAATTGATAGAAAATCAATCCCCAGCAAAAGAGGAGGAGCAAGTGTGCATCGAATATTGACATGAGCCCGCTATTATAGAAAACACTATATTGGCCTAATAGTATGAGTTTATATTCTCAAACAATGAATCCACTATTATCTTTATTTATAAAAAAAAATACAAGGGGGAAGGAGCCAAATTGAATATTTACAAAAAAGATATGCAAGTACTATTCTATATCATGTCAAAATAAAATAAAATTTGGGGTATGCACCTGACAATACCCAAGCTGTACTTGACAAATTATAATCAATACTTGTATGTCTCATCTTTACAAATAGACCAAGCCATCATCACATACCAAAGGAGACTTGTAAAACAAAAAAAAAAACTCGCAATTTCTCAAATTATCTTTCATCAAATTCTCATTATCTTAAATATAGAATAACAGCAGCTTCTCACATCACTCTAAAAGCTAACATTGTTCTTGCAAACCAAATCAAAACAGCAGCTTAGGTTAAAAGTGCTACTACTTTATGTGGGTGATTTAGGGATCATTTGAATTGAAGGTTCCTTTAAAACATTCGCTAAGGTGTACAATAGTATTTTAGTGCTTGGATCAATTAAACTTGCAGGAAAAAACACTACCATTATCAAGTGATGATGCTTACTGAAAGGCTGATAAAAATCAAAATATGAGTAACCTTCCAATTGTATAAGATTTTGAAGCATATACATTTTGAAACATGAGACAACTTGTAAATGATGCTGCCCCGATCAAAAATTTACATTGGAATGTCATATTAGTAGCATTTATTCATGTTCGATTAGTAAGAGTTAGTAGAAGTCCAGAACTAAGGATTAGAAAAAATACCAGTTTCATATAGCACCCTAATAATACCAAATAGACAACAAGCCAATTTCTTCATTGAACAGTGTGATACAACTTCTTCTTTTTTTTAAAAAGAAAATTTAAAGTCTGATGCAACCTATAATAAACATGTCTGTCAATACCCGGAAGGCTTGCGGGAATCAGGATGTACTGTACATAAAAAGTAAACCAGTATAATATTTTTTTTAAGGAAAATTATAAATTGATAAAAACAAGCTAGAGACCTAGCCACCTAGGAAGCAGTGATGGACAAAACAGAAAAGTCGGAGCTGTGGACTGATGTTGTAAATTTGTAATCACGTAGATCCATAGTTGTCAAATCGTGAATCGTATAGTGTATTGAAAATCCCGTATCATGTTTCTTGTATCGTATCATGTATCTTATCGCGAATCGTATCGTAAGATACATAAACAAAATAAAAAATATAGTAATATATATTTAAACATATAAAACACAAGCTTGACTATATATAAAAATAGTCAAGTAAATATTATTATAAATTGAAAATAAATTTTAAAGTTAAACAGTAGCTAAAATACTCTAAATTGATTTATTAGATATTATTTCAGTTATCTTTATAAAGTAACAAGATAAAACGAAAATTCAGATTCATCTTTAATTTATAAAACAAAAGAGAATAATTAAAATTAATAAGTAGAGATTTATATATTTGCTTATAGAAAGTGATGTGAAAAAAATAGAATAACATTTTCAATTAGGTATAATACTCTAAAAAGTGATTAAAGGTTAATGAAGCGATATAGAATATGTTTTTGCTAGAAAACCTTTTCAATTGAAATGTTAAAAGACTTATAAGTTTTGTTTTTAGTCTTTTAGATTGACATGAAATTTTTTTTTAAGTTGGTTGCTTTTAAAAAATATCGTGTATTGTATCGTATCGTAAGAATTGTAAGATACCGTATCATTTTAAATTCATCCTGCGATACATATCGAATTGTCTCGGTATCGTATCATATTGTATCATAAGATACGTATCGTGTATCGTAAGATTCTAACAACTATGCGTATTTACGAGTATTTACAGAAATCCGAATATAAAAGAAGAAAGTGTGAAAGATGACATAAATCCAAAAAAAGAAATAGGAAACAAAAATTTAAAAAGAAAAACATTATTTAAGTTTGGTGCAGAAATCTGAACACAAAAGAAGAAAGTGTGAAAGATTATCAGCAACACATCTTAAAAGAGTTTTCTTTTTTCTACCAGTTCATGCCTCCATATCTTCCATAAGAAGTTTACAGTTCTCGCTCCCATTATGAAGCTGCTGGATTGACCAAGAGGCTATCTCATATGAAACAAACAGGTGATATTCTCAAGCATTTCCTGAAAAGTGGCTCTTCGCATAGGGGAGTCATAACTATTGGGTAAGAACCAATTAATTTACCTCCTTTTTTTTTTTGCTTTGCTTTCCATCAAATTATTTTTATCACCTCTTACTAATCAACGTGGGAATCATAACAAAATAAACATCACTATTAAGCTATGTTTATAAAAAAAAAGGGGGGAAATCACCCTTACGCTATAAGAAAACAGATAAAGGCATTTGGGAGATTTTGTTGACTTTGACATATAATTTTCAAGAAAAGGTTTGTATATTTTGGTCAGACTACTGTCCAGAGAAATAGGCAGTAAGACTATTCACATAAAGGAGAAAAAGAATATTAATAATCTTATTGCCATCATTATGGTATAAATGGCATGGCCCTATAAATACTATTTGTCCAACACCATCTGCACAACATCAGAATAGCGGATGATGTTGGCCAACTAACAGGAGTTGTTGCCTGCTGACTTTGTTCCTTTATCTAAAGCCCAGAATTCTACGTCAACTCTACTGCATCTATCAGTAACAACAAGCAAAGAACATAATACTACTTCGAGGAGCTTATCCTCTCAGTAGCTTCAAAGAAGGAACTGAGTGGAAGAAACAAAAAGGCAGATTGGAGTCCAATAGTTTGATATTTCAAAAAGCAAAGGTCTCAAAAGGTACAGTGCTCTAAGAGAAAACAGTTAGTTACTATCATTAAATTCAAGTAATATTTCTAGTTATCTACGACAGAATAACAGCTTCAATTCTAGATTAACAGAACTCAAAGAAAATGAACATAAAATAGACTAAAAATGTCACCAATGCACATTAAAATACATGAAAACATATCAAAATATGAACAGGACACTAATGAATATCCAGCTGCCATTAGAAGCCGCAGAGACATTGAACAAGGAAAACGAACGCTTATTAATAGTCCTGCCTCGTTAACATCGAATAAAGTAAATGGGAATATAATTAATAACATGAAAATATAATTTGATAACCCACAAATCAATTGACACGTAAGTAGAAATGAAAAAGAAAGTTTTTATATACCTCTCCATTAGTTTGCTTCCTACTCTTCCAACCTGTCTACACTCGACTCATCTAGCCAAAAGTATCCACGAGGCGAAACAAGACTCTTCTCGTACACAATAACGCCAAAGGCACAACATGGCTCTTCCTTATCGTACACAGTAGTGCCAAACTTGCAACATGGCCCCTGCGGCAACGAAAGCTTAAGATGCTCAAATTTCACTTTTACTTGATCATACAAGAACAAAAACCTACGATCAAGCTGTAATAGAAGTTGACCACTTAATATACCCAATGGCAACAAGCCGTTAAGAGTTTTGCCTCTTGTCAAATAATATGGAAGGGTAACAATTTTATTCCAAGACTCCCTCACTCCATACTCCAACATTAACCACAATTCTAAGCGTTCAGGATATATTTCAAAACTGATACACAAAAGCCCTCTTAAAACCCCCAAATTTCCAACAAAAATATCCCTCTTAGACATTGGCTTCCCCTTATCTGGCAACGGAATTTCTTTAAATGTCTCCTCATTGAAGTCAAACCCAACAACTGAAGTACGCCAAATAGTGTTTGGATCATATACCAACCAGTGAACCATTCCATCAACACAAGCAGGCCTTTTACCCGAATAGGCATTAATACTATATGGAAAATCATACTTAACTCGTTTCCAAGAATTGGTTTTAGTCGAATAAACCCTAACCATACAAGAAGTAGCTACTTTAATGACCTTGTAGTCGTCTGCTAGAGAAACATACCCGAAGCCGTACAGTTTGACGGGGTAATCCGGGTCAGGCCGCAGAGTGATGGACTCTCTAGTGGTTGGATTCAGCAGAAAGAACGTGTTAGGGTACTGGAGGAGGCAGAGCAAGCCACCGGAAGATCCGACCACATTCATGAAGCAATTCGGGTTGCGATTATGGAGCGCATCAAGCTTTGTCAGGGGAGGAGGCTTAAGAAGAAGTTCATTGGTGCTTACTGTGAAGAGAGATTCCGTACGAATTAAGAGTTGACCGTCGCCGTCCCCGACGTGGGTGTTTGTGGATTGTTTTTGGTGGGATTTGGTGAAACGGGGAGTGCTGATCAGTGCACGCCAACTCTTGCAAACGCATTTCAATCCGCATAGGGTTTTGATGGGTAATCTCAGTAGAATATCTGTGATGATTTCTACTGGTAAATTCGCCATTGTCGCTTTTTTCGCCATTGTGTCCGATAGTGCATCACAAAGGAAATAAAATGATTATATAGACGGCATACAAATAAATCCTTTATATGATAGAGAGAGAGAGAGCTAACCTATTTTAAACCGTTCATGAATTGTATAGACGGCTAGGATTTGAATTTAAACCTTTTTGGCTTGTTAGAATGCAACCTTGACATGGAGGTGTTATTTTATGTTCTTAGATCATGATTATAATATATTTTATCACTCTTATATGAGGATAAAACATTATGTGTAAATCTTATTCTTATATAAAATATACTGTAGTTATATTTTAAAAATATGACATAATTTTTCCTTGACTTATTAGTGGGAAATTTAGAATTTTTAAAATTATTTCACTAAAAATTATAAAAAGTGATTAAATAAAGTTAGTTAACTAAAAAACAAAACATTACGAGTTTCGCACGTCTCATGTCTGCATCATCCTTCAATTTGTGCGAACTCCCCATTAAATAGCTTATTGATCAAATAATTGCTCCAAGTCAATAATTAAATATAACAAGAAGTTAATCAATTTTATTCTGAATCGACTCATAATAATTTTGCATATTAACTATTTTTTTGTCGTTGGTCATAGTTATTCTTGAGTTAAGTTTTAAAAACTCTCTATTATGTCGATTTTTCCCCCTGAATTGAACAGTTTTGTTGATATATATTTCATGTATTCATGCTAAACAGAGTTCGTTGATATATATTTCATGTATTTATACTAAACTCTTTGTATTATGCGTATGTATCATTCTTAAATACCTACACCTACATGCTATATACAATAATTTAATCTTACTAAACTATTTCGTATCATGAGGATATATTATTTCCAAATACCTACATGTATGTATATAAAAATATATACAATAATTTAATCAACATGCATACATATATTTTGTCGTTATCTAACTATTTATCTTAATTACTAAAATTCTTATTAAGACTCTTTAATCTCACTTTTGTGTTCTTTATCATGTGTACGTGATAAACGGGCAAAGTTCGTAGCCCACTTTTTTTTTGCCCTGTCGGCCCACAGACTTGGATCTTTTTTGTCAGGTGTACATGTGTCAAAGTCTCTAAGTTATTGTGTCCCTTATCTTGAAGCCGGAAAAAAAAACAAAGTTTTTACATAGCATTTTTTTAAACTAAAAGTCGATCTAATTTTTTATACCTCATGACAGGGTAATTAACTTTATTTCCATAAACGACTTTTGTAGATGATTATATAAAGTAGTAGTTCTTCTAGGACAAAATAATGAGCGGAAAATTATTTTCTTACAAAAACATAGCAAGAAAAGTAATAAAAGATGGTAACATAAAACCTTTCCACTTTAATGGTCAGAAGTCGATTATATATGTAGTAGTATTTGAGTTCTAATATGTGTTCTTAAAAAAAAAAGGGGTTCTAGAATGTGGTGAATAAATGTAAGGAAGTATAATACATACACGTGCAACACCAACCAACCAACCAGTGTACCAAACCCCAAAGCAGGTAAGTATCTGTAACTGGTAGTTGGGTACTTGGGTCTTTAAATTCTGAGTTTTGTTGTTAAATCTAGCTAGCTACTACTAGCTTCATTGTTATAAGTTGGATCATTCGAAGCTAATAAAGTGGGGTAAAGAAATGGAAGGTACTGCAGTTGACAAAGAAAAGAAGAAGATGTTATGTCTCCACGGATTCAGAACTAGTGGCAGCTTCCTTCAAAAGCAACTCAGCAAATGGAATCCTTCTTCACTCTTTCCTCACTTTCACTTGGTACCCACATTATAGAATATATATATATATATATATATATATATATTCTAAAATCATCACTCTTTATTTCTCCGAGATGGAGACTTAAACATTACAATAACGAAATGATGCAGGAGTTTCCAGATGGAATATATCCGGCGGGAGGCAAATCCGACATAGAAGGCATCTTCCCACCACCTTATTTTGAGTGGTTCCAATTCAACAAAGTAATCTACTATTCTAATTCTATCTCTCTCAATCAATCATATACATATATCATATATGGTTCAAACAATAATTTTGATGCAATATATAATTAATATATTTATGAATGAGCATGCAGGAGTTCACCGAGTATACAAATTTAGAAGAATGCGTCTCCTACTTGTGCGACTACATTACAACCAATGGCCCTTTCCACAGTTTGCTTGGCTTCTCTCAGGCATGCCCTCCCCCTAGGTTTTTTCTCTCTAGTCTTTTGCTATATCATACTGACTTGCTTTATCAGTTTGATCAAGTACTTAATTCCTCATTCAAACTGACTTCTTTTTCTTTTCCTTATTTTTTTTTCCAATTTAGGGAGCAACTCTATCAGCCCTCCTGCTGGGCTATCAAGCACAGGTCTCCCTAGATCTCTCCCTCTCTCTCTAAATATATATATATATATATATATATATTCAAGATTTTGCCAGTCATGAATCTGATAGAAGATAACAAATACAGGGGAAGGTATTGAAGGAGCACCCACCAATGGAACTGTTTGTCTCAATATCAGGGTCAAAATTCAGGGATCCAACCATATGTGAAGTTGCCTACAAAGACCCTATCAAAGTCAAATCAGTTCACTTCATTGGAGCAAAAGACTGGTTGAAGCTGCCGGCCGAGGAGCTTGCCGCTGCCTTTCACAACCCTCTAGTCATAAACCATCCCCAGGGGCATACCGTTCCAAGACTAGGTATATCTTTATTACTTCGCATATAATTATATAAACTAGCATTTAACATAATGAAATATCACCATCACAGCAATGATGTTTGATTAGTCTTTTACTTCAATACTGAAATGTACGTTGTTGTCTACGAATACAGATAAGGAATCCATAACGAAGTTAAGCACTTGGATTACAGAGATCAATGAAAGCAGTAAATTAGCTCTACAAGTTGTTGAATATAGTGGAATGGAGGAGAATGGGACAACAATGGCAGAGAAACCTGAGAGGCTCGAGGAAGATATCTGTAATGTGCGAGTGGAAGGGGAAGAAAGGGAAACCAAGTTGTCAATATAACCCAATCCTGAAGGTGCCCAGGCCCAGTCCAGGACTAAATAATTGTGTTTAATTTCTCTCTGGAGTTTGAACCTTGCATAGTTTCTCCTCTATTGCTCACCTGATTGTTCCTAGTATAAGCTTTACTACTGCTGTCTGCTTACTACCAAAGAGTTCTATTAAGGTTACGTCTCTAAAAAGTCTCATTAGTGCATCACTAATTATTGGGGAAATAAAATAGATATAGTTTTAAAAGAAATTTGCTAGTTGGAATGCCATACAAGTAGCAAGGCAATAGTATCCATATACTGCCCAAACAAGGCATCGACACAAGCTTAAAGTATATGTTGTATAGACCAAAACTCTCATAAAGCCTCCTACATAAGGAAAGATGTATGTTACCATTCATTTGGAGTTGACATTCAGCTCGAGTTAAAAGGCAGCAATGTTACCAGGGCTGATACACTATATTTATAACAATTGATCTATCATGGCAAAATACTAAGAATGACGATGAAAAAATTCCAAATGTTTTTGATATTTTCACAAAATTTTCTCACATGACGAACATATCAAAGAAGTCAAAGAAGTTAAAGGAACATGTGTAAATAATGTTCATACTTTTCCATTTCTTTTTAAATGTTCTCATTCGCCTGTAGCCTTGCCAACTTTTCTCTGCATACTTGAAGTTCGCCAAATTTGATGCGACAAAGTGACAAAAATATGTCAGTAGAAATCACCTAACTTTCTTCTAAACTCAATCTCAACCGATTCTGTTGCTAACAGTTTGATAAAGAGACCTAAGTTGTGTGTTCCATTTCTCAATAGCAGCGTACTTTTTCATCCCCTTCGACCTGCAAGATAGATATTCCAGTGAAAAGGGGATATAATATATACAAAAGAAATAATGTTATAAATAGGAAGTTCACAAAATTTGAGAGATGAAAGTTGACCTGTCACCACGCTCCAACAGTCTGTTCACTTGATCAATGTGCCCTTGTACCCGGTTATCCAAAATTAGGGACACCAACAGCTGCTCAACATCTCCCTCGGGAACATTAAGCTCCTGTACAGGAAAAAACTTTTAAGTAATCAAAAATATAAATAAGGTCCAAGAAAAATAAATAAATCCAAGGATTAACATACAAATTATACTCAATTGTAAGAAAACAGAAAACACCTTGACTAAAGCTGAAAGGAGAATAGGAATGTGCATTAAAAAATTCTTCAAAGAATATCTAGTGAAGAAATTACTTGGTAAGTAGGTATAACTTAATGACAGGGAAATTCTTCAATGCATGCTTACTAAAATTGCTTGGTTAACCAAAATGAATACTAGGTGTAACTAAATGACGAGAAAACTCATTTTATTTGTTTCCTTTTTTTATTAATTTGACAAGTCAAAAAATTGAAAGAATAATTTCATATCTAGAACTAATTGCACTTACATGACAAACATATGATCTTGAGCTATGCTATGGTTGTACAGGGTGGTACCAACTCTGCAACCTATCCTTTTCCTTTAATTATGTTGACATTTCAATACAAACGCAAAATTGATTGCGAGGAGGAAGTCACAATTGTACCAACACCAAAGAATTGAAAATCCTAAGTTGTTTACCCCTATTGCAGGACAGATATAGGTGGCCCATAAACATATTCCAGGTCCAATATTTCCCGTATTGCATTTATAAATTGTTTATGTATTATGTATGTATGGAGAGGGGGGAAATAAACTTGTTGTAAACAACACAATGAAGCATCAAAGATTTTTGAAGAGCTGAACACTGATGGCCAACTAGCATTGCCTAGTAGGACTTGGAAGATTGTGATTGAAATAAATAGAGTTCCTGTTGCTAAATAGTAGCCAAAGTATGCAACTAAAGGACTTCGTACCTTTGATATGAACGGAATCCTGATCCTTGTGTAAGGTTTGATGAGCTTGAGCAAGACTTGTGTTCTGATATTTTTCAGAAGATCTTCAATGTAATTTCTGATAAAAGGATCATCCATAATAGTTCTTCTATTACTCTGCAAAGAACCATTTTTGTCAACATTGACTTTCTTGAAAAAGAAGCACAGAACACTAAATGCATTTCCCAAAAGAAAAAACTACTATACAATAAGCTACCAACTTTAACCTTGAGAATTTTCTCGAATTCCAATATCTCATTTCGTTGATAGGCTGCAATCAAGTTTGTCATGGCCAAAATTTCAGGGTCATTTTTGTATCTGCAAGGTAAGAATAATCAGGTTGCTAATAGAGGAAAAAGAAAAAAAAAAGATATCACCAAACAAAAACCAAATTACGCTGAATAGATAGATTAAAAAAATAAAACTTACGGCTTTGCTTCCTGCCCATCAAATGGATTAACTACAGATTCCATCAGCATGTTGGCCAGAACCAAGTATCTGTAACGTTAGAAAAGGAATGTAAGATACAGAGGGCAAAAGGGTTAAACACATAATTTTTCAACCTTGAAGGAGGGACTTAATTTTTCACCCTTTAAAATGGGTTAAACACTTAATTTTCCACCTTCAGTTTTCCTCATCAATAAAATTGTAGTGGGAAACTTGGGAACATCTCCATGATGACCACTAGATGATCATTTTTACTGAAAGTGTTGTCTGCTTGTTCACAATTACAAGCACCCGCGACTCAACCACTAATACATATTTACACACAGGGAGGGAAAAGATGTGCTTTAACACAATTACTTGCACCTACTCACAAAAGTAGGTGTGACATAAATGATGAAAATATATGTTTAGACATACTTCAGACATTGGATACGCCGCTGATTCCCAGCTTCATCATAATTCTTAAAAGCCTCAAAAAAATCGGTAGCTGCTTCTGCCCACTGGCGCTCTGCCATATGCATTTTACCACCACACTCATGGATTATTCCCATTATTCTTGGATGTGGTATTGCTGATTTGATTGTAAGTGCTTTTTGGTACAGTTGCTGTAATGAATTCTTGTGTTGTTAAGGAATAATTGATACAAAAAACATACACACCAATATGAAAAAAGATGCAAAATTTTGAAACAAGAAAAGCTTTGCAAAATCAACAAATCAGTAAGATAAATCCAATCATGCACTGCATATAGTATAATAAAATTATATGGCATATACACAGACGATTCATTAAATCATGTAATATACAAATTATAAAGTTTATAAAAATCAGTAAATGGACAATATGACTTCACGAACAGCAAGTCTTAGAATCCTAGAACATGTTCCCCATATTTCCAAAAAGTAAGCTTAACCCCAAAAGAATACATGGGTATTTCCTTGATTACAAAATCCATTTTCATTCATCCCTTCAATTGGTAAGAGGAAGCAATAAGCATGCGTGGAAAAAGAAACCATTTTCTCTTAGGGTAACAGTCCATAAATGCCATTTGAGTTTAGTTTGTATGAATGTTGCAGTCTACTTCTTCAACTCAAAAACATAGCTTTTAAATCTCCAATTTCCTAATATTTGTTATTGATCTATAAGCCACCCTACTGCACACAATTTCAAAAGTTTAACACACTGTATCTACAGGATGGTTTAGGAGGAGAGGGAAACAGTCTCCTGTGAACCCCCATGGCATCAAATAGTGTTACGGGTCCATTGTTGAGTGTTGACGAGTTCTTTCTTATTTAGTAATATCATTTGAGCCTCCAATTATAATTTTGAAAAATAAGTAAACAAATGACTTTACCTCTCCCTAGGATGTCCTTCTGCAACCAATATTCTTCATTCTTAAAATATTTAGACCCTGAAGGCGATGTATTTTATGCCTCCCAAGTTACGATGCAATAATGATCGTGTTACACCTCAGGAGAAAGAATTGCCAACAAGATGCAAGCATTTAACACTTCTCACCTTGAGTTTCTTGTTATTTTTGGTTTCAGTGTACATTTGAATCTCAATTGCATACACCTCCAAAAGCTGGGTCCCCTTCTTTTGATCATCACTACCATCCGATTTTTGACAAGATTTGTGGAGTTCCTTTAATATCTGTTAGAATGCATTAAAAAATTGTGGTAGTACACTAACAATTGAATTGAGACAAGAGCACATCTACGCCAATCACATACCTTATTCATTCGACCATACTCACCCATGTCAAACCAAATCTTGCAAAGCTTAAGATTTGTCTTAAACCACAACCTCTGCATAAAAGCAGAAAATAATATCATTAGAGATTTTCATAAAATGGATAATTTTATTAAAGATATACTCGAGATAACCTTGAACCTCATTTTTAGCCTCTTCAAGAGCCTTCAGAGTTGTCTGATAGAACTCCTGCAAAAGCCCAAAGTTTTGGCTAGCTGACCCAGAAACGAAATCCATGATGTTGTTTATACATTTTTCACTATAGTTCCTGGTCACTGCTGATTTGATGTAGGTCAACATCACCCTATAGGCTTCCATCATCTCTTTATACCTCCCTAAACGATAATGAAGTTTGACAGTCTGTTTAAGTGCTTTAAATCCCCTGGGAAACAGAAGAAAGGAATCATAATAAATGGTAAGCAGATTACATTGAAGACTGATTACACAGGTTAAAGGTAGGAGAAAATGAAGTCAACACCACTCTGAGTGTTAAACCATGCATTACATGAAAGTAAACGTTCTCATGCCACTTAAAGAATATATCATCGGGTATATTCCTAAAAATCAGTCAACTGGATATTGGATC
Organism: Hedera helix; assembly: GCA_947179155.2. NCBI lineage: Eukaryota > Viridiplantae > Streptophyta > Magnoliopsida > Apiales > Araliaceae > Hedera > Hedera helix. The sequence goes on from OX359283.1 coordinate 30,124,401, forward strand.
CAGGAAAATCATCACTGTTCATGTCTTTCTTAGTTTATATTTGTACCCCATGTTGTATTTCAAATTGCAAGCCACAAAAAAAAAAAAAGATCAGTATAGTAGTTGCAGAAAAATCTGACAGGTTTCCACATTTTTGGCCAGAGTCATTGCTAAAAACGTAAGAATTATCAAGAATCTTTGGTCACAAGGGAAAGAAGATCTGTTGAATTGAAATGAAAGAAGTACGCATGTGTGGAGAGGTGACATTATTCATTAGCAAATCAACAAGAGGTGACATGAATAAGTGGTTGATGATTATTGGACAACAGGGTACAGGGATGATACAAGGATTTGAATGAATGCTTATTGAGAATTCTTGTTGGACATGGCAGACGATAAACTCTGTTCTTTCATCATATCCTCCAAAACTACCTACATTCTACAGAATATCCCTGTGATTCATATCGCAGGATACAAAATAAGAGAACGTATCAACTTAACAGATGCTTAAAAAAATTCTGTTGTTTGCTTCATAGGAACAGAACATGAATAAAATAGAGTCAATAGACTAACATGAATTAATACAGGTAAATGCAAACTTATAGGCAACAGAAAACTAAGTGTCCGTTTGGTAACTGTTTTTGCTTTCAAATTTTTGTTTCTACTTTCACTTTTCTAAAATTAGAAACAAGTGTTTGTAACTGTTTCTGCTTTGAAAAAAGTGGAAGCAAAATTAACTTTGGCAGCAAAAAAGTTGCTTCTTCAATTTTGGCAACACAATAAGCCATTTCAACTCTATTGAACTCTACCTCTTTATTAAATAAAATTAAATTAACACCTAAATATAATTATCAAAAAACGTTGTCTGATTTTTGTTGTTACTAGTGAAAGTAAGTAAGAGCATAAACATATGAAAATAGAAATAGAAAGCAAAAACAGTTACCAAACGAACCCCAACATAACAAGATCACATACAGCAATCAGAACCATACTAAATTTTAGGCAATGATCAAATGTCATCCATGATATCAGGAGCGCAACAAACTATATTTTGACTGCAAATTGAAATATCAAAAAAATTCCAAATGATATAAGCTTGTATGATGTATCCACATTCTAGTGCAAATTCCATACTTAATAAGCTTACCATTCTGCCTTTTCTGGCTCCATCTCAACTACCTCAGCAAAACCAGTAAGGGCACCCTCTGGATCAGTCTCAACCAACCCTGCCAAATTTCAATAATATATCTGGAATAAGCTCCCAAAGTTCATAATAATTAGAATCATTGAAACATCAGGCCTTTTCTAATAATACTAAATATTGCAGATATCAAAATTTTCCAGTAGAATTAATCCAAACTCCAAAAAAGCCACAATACAGATTTTACAAAGACATTTCCGTCATAAGTAAATTAAAGAAAATAAGCAGGGTGAGACAAATAAAGGTATCACCCTTTAGGATGAAACTCATCTCACAGTATATAAGTCAATCCCCCAATTATGAATGACGAGCTGCCGAAATATTTGTTCATATATTGTGCCTTTTCCTCCATATTACTGTTTTTTGTTGATTTATACGTGCTATGCCTTATCTATAGCTCCTTAATTCTATGCCAGGCTGGGATGAGGAAACTCCGTGAAGAATAACAGATCTAATTATCCATAACATAGTGATTGTAACAATAAAATTACAATCAAATGAGGTTGCAGAACTACAAAATTTCAAGTTAAGCTTCACTTCAGAACATACACTATCCGAAATTGAGGACAATGGTGTTTTGACTTAAGTGGTTCACACATAAGCAAATTACAAAGACAGAAGATTATGCACTTCACAAAGTACTCCCTCCGTCCAGCTTCACCCCCATATTGCAAGATTGTGACTTTAATATAAGTTGAAATACAAGAATCCTAAAGCAAGGATTACTAAAGGCTTATTTGAAACTCTAAATGATTTTCTACACCAATCTCATTGTTTTTTTAAATTGCGTAAAAATCAAATGGAGTCATCTAAAGTTGGACAGAGTGAGTAATATTTAGTGCTAGCAAAACATGGAAAACCCAACCTATGCAATGTTTTAGGGAATATGTAATAAGTTGAATTTTCCCTTGAAGAAGGGTAAATCAAATATTATTCTACATATAAAAAATATAAGAAATAACTTGATGAGCATAGACTTTTCCTGGTACTAAATGCTTAATGAAGGAAACAAGTTTTTCTTTTAGAATGAATGGCACATAACGTCACCTTATGTGCCATTAATCAAACTGATCAAAGGAATATGTTCCATAGAATTTATTTGTTGTTGTTCTCTACGTGCAATACATATTTTTCCAAGCTGTAAGATACGAAACCGAACCATTAATTTATCATATAATATTTAATATTATACATATTAATTACATAAAAAGTTATGGACATTTCAACCAACATGTCACATATGCTACTACCCAGTGTCTACCATAATCAGTTGTAATGTATGGAGGGAAGGAAAAAAAGGCCACCGTCCACTTGGCAGTCTAGGGAAAAGAAACTAGTGCTCACTTATCAAATACTCAACATTCAGCACGTACCAAAATAAAATCTCTTGAAAGAGAAAAAGGAAGAGAGAAAAACACAGAGCAAAAACCAGAGCTCCTTATCGCTTCTCGCATAGCTGTAATGGCATCGCCTAAGCGACGACTAGGCATCCTAGCGCTAGAGAAGGACAAGGCGACGCCTTGAACGCCGAGCTACCAAAACTCACACCTTCGTAGCTGGTCCAAGTTAAGTGATCAACACATTTTGTACCCATTACTCATCATAACACATGGACTAACTACAGTGTGTAATTTTATTACTTATTAGACTTGTAATGTGTGATGAGTGTTGACTTGGCTGATTCTTTATTTTTTACATACCGTTTGTTGCCTTATTCTACTAGTTTTCAATGTCAAGTGTTTTATTTTTGAATTTTGATTGCTATGTATTCATATAATTGTATTTTTAATTGTATTTAGTTATTATATTTTGGGTTTTAATGCGTATAAAATTTTATTCTACAATATACTTTTGAAGTAAAATAAATAATGTATAAATTGCACATTGTTAACGACTTGTCATCATACGGACGCCATAGAAGGCGACTTATCGCCTAGGCATTCTAGCGGTCAACTACCGTCGTGTCTCGTCGTGGCGCTGTGACAACTACGGTTTCTCTGTTAAGGTAGGATGTATTCCATCATTTCCCACTATTTCTAGCCATCATAAATTTAATTGTATTTTTTTTGGGGGGGGGGGGGGGGGGGGGGGGGGGGGGTTGTTATCACCTCGAGAATGTTTAACATTTCCAATTATCAAAATGACCCTTAAACACGGTTCCCGACCTTGCTATTAATTCAAAGCCACTATCACACGCCCATATATAAATACCACCATTTTTCTCTAGGTTACTTTGATGTGAAAATTGCACTTATGTTCTAGTGAAACTCAACAACATGCTCACGACTCACATAGCTATTTGAATAACATGATTTTAGAGTGCAAACGAGTCTGTTCACGGATCTGACTTTCCAATTTTATCAGTTACAACAGCTTGTACATAATGCTTCTAATTCATCATGAAAAAACTACATTGTTCCTTCTTCTGTTTTTTACAGCATAACAATCAAAAGGGCATCTCTGAATGTTTAAATTTGTAATTTTTCATAAAGTCTGAATGAAAATACAGGTAATCTTGTAGAAGAAGCAAAGCCAGTCCAGCCAAAACATATCTAAGCATATAAAAGTATATATAAAAATTATATTGTCAATTAAACCAGAAAGGAACAAATACCTTTTGAGTTGTAATATTGATTCTCAATGTCGACATCCTGCTCTTCGGGCTCCTCTTCTGAGTATTCAAATCCATAATCCTCCATATCAGCATCTACAAATAAATAAATACACTCTCAAAACCTTACTTTACTGTGCTGCTTCATGCAATACTAATGGCTTTTTTGCTATTTAGCATTCACTTATAATTGAACTAGAAGAGAATAACTGTTATGAATATCATATGTGAGCTTGTCATATGGATGGCAGATACCGATATCAGTGTGGTGTTGATATAGGCTTGGACCTCTCTTATTGGATAGCTACTTCTTCAGGAGGAAATAAGGGTTTAAGCCTATATTGTAACAATAACTTGAAAACCTTAAACACATTCAGAGCTCACTTTAGTAACTTGGGACAAAACCTAACTTATATAAAAGTTGTAAAGGGACTTCGATTACACATAATTGCAATTTTCTCAAACGAGCTCACTTTATTGACTTGGGGCAAAACCTAACTTATATAAAACTTGTGAAGGGACTTCGATTATACATAATTGCAATTTTCTCAAACGAGCTCACTTTATTGACTTGGGGCAAAGCCGAACATATATAAAAGTTGTAAAGGGACTTCGATTACATATAATTGCAATTTTCTCAAACTAGTAGGGTAATTGATTAATTTTCTGATAAAACAACGACGAAACTAACAAAGGAGCATAAAGGAGAAATAGATTATTCTTACCAGAACCCATGATAACTAGACTATGATGAGAAACAGAGAGTTGTCGATCTTGGAAAATAGTACAGGATTGCTTCTTCGGGATTTCTAATTAGGGTTTGGTTTTATGTGCGCAATCCTTGTGAGGAGCATAAGGGAAGAAGCTCTTGATGTCCTTTACCTTTCCATGAGTGCTAGGCTGCTAGCCCATATAATTTGTAGTTGGGAATTTTTTAATAATTATCTTTAATTTAAACATTTTTGCACTTGGAACCTTTTCAGTGGATTTTTTTGTAATTTTAGGAGAACTATATTAAATAAACCATTTAAATTACGATATTTTGTGGTAAATTGATATGGTTAATTTGCTTGTATAAACCCTATACATACAATCTATTGTCTATTACTAGGTTAAAAATGGCTAAGGTTGTCTTTGTTTATATTTTAATGTTTCCTAATAAATTCATATTTAAATTAGTAAAAGATATAAGTTATTTATTAAAATTTTGCATATCTTCTTAATAGATAAAACATAAAATTAAGTTTAAATTATTAAGAGGTGTCTCTTAATAAAAAAAAACTAATAATTTGTCTTTTATATAAATATATTTAATAATATTATTCACTCATTTTTATTAAATTAAATATTTAAAATTATTAAATAAAAATTTACCCTTTAAAATAATAAAATATTATTATTAAAAAATATTTTAATTTTTAATTATTAAACAATTTTTTTAATTCAAATATTATTTTACTCAAATATTTTAATTTATTAATATATATTAATTATTTAATTTTATCAAAGACAACTACTAAGTAATTCATATGTAACCCACAAGCATCTCAGCCTGACTCCGGACGTGAGTCTGTTTTTTTTGTTAATTACAATTTTGCCAATCTTTTTTAAACAATTTAGCCATTCGTCCGGAACCAATGAAAGCGGGAAGCCTGTCTCCAGAGAGTTCAGACGTGACTCCCTTTCTTGTTATTTACAATTTTGCCACTTTCTTTTTATTTTTTTAACAATTTTGGTATTACTTATTCTTCTTTTATCACTTGTTCCTTTTTTTCCCATTTACTCCCTACATTATTATTTTACATTTTAATTTGTCCTCTTTAACTAGATTTGAAATAATTATGACATTCTAACAATATTTCTCAACTTCACAAATTTGCACTTTAGTTAATTACAATTATTATATTTTATTTTTTCTTTACCTTACAATTTAGACTTCTTTAACTATTTATTATTATTAAAATTAAACCAATCACGTAAATTTGAATTTTTAGAAATATAGAAAATTGATTGAAAAATAAAAGATGGTATTGACTTTATAACAAAAAAATAGTTTTAAATGATGTTTTCTCCATTTCACCAAAAAAAAAAATCATTTATTAATTTATAAACATCTAAAATGTATTTTTATTAATAATAAGTTGTTAATTTAATAATAATGACATTAAATAATAGAATTGTGATGAAAAATACCTTAAAATTTGGTCTTCTTTAACTATTTATTATTATCAAAATTAAACGACTTACATTACTTTCGAATTTTTAAAAATACAGAAAATTGATTGCAAAACAAAAGATGATAAAGACTTTGTAAAGAATATAATAATTTCAAAAAATATTTTTTCTATTTCACAAAAAAAAATCAATTATAAATTTGTAAACATCTAGAACCTTTTTTTTAATAATAAGAAGTTGCTAATTTAGTAGTACTAAAATGCAATAATAAATTAAGATGAAAAAAATTGAGTTCAATGTGTAATGATTCGATTATCAAAAATAGAAAACTTTTTTTTGTACAAAAAAAATTAAACAAATAAAACTTTTTTTGGAACGATACAATAATTAGCTACATAAAATGTTAAACTATGATGTATTCACAAAAAAAATGTCATTTACAACATTTATAAGTCTTAAGAATACATTGTGGAATAAAAATAATAATTAATACCTATAAAAAATTTCATGCTTACTACAGTATTAATAGTTTGATCTAATAACAAATTACAATTAGTTCACTAACATTGTGTTAATTTTGAATATAACATATGGAATTAAAATTTTATAAATATGTATTATATGAAGATAATTTTTGTTATTTTTCTCTAAATTTAATGCTATCTATAATAACTAACATAAAAAAGTAGAGCGCGTCACATACGTAACATCTAAAATTTTAATGTGACAAACAACTGACTTTTTAAAAAAATTGAACTTTACAAATATTAGTTTTCTCCGACATCTCAACCTCTCTCAATTGCAAACAAGTGTACAATTCATAAATATGACACACACACGCATATTATATAAAAGCAAAACTCATGCAATAAGGTTACAATTCATAAATATGACACACACACGCATATATTATATAAAAGCAAAACTCATGCAATAAGGTTTTACTCATACACCGCAAAGCTTTTCACACTATTCTTACTCTATTCATAAGTTATCATATACTGTTTGTTGGGGTTGAGGGCCCCATAATCTTTATGAGTACTTGCGGGATTAAATGTTTGGGGCTTAATATTTTGACCTGTTGACACATAGTGCAGTCCCTGTTCGCCGCTTAGCATAAGGTTCTGCACTACAATAGTTTAAGAAAATAAAATTGCGCCTCTGTTAACAACTATAACTTTTGGTACAATTGTAAGCGTTTTATCCAAAAAAGTGATATTAGAGTGAGATCACAAATTGTTGGGGTTGAAGGGCCCCATAATTCTTTTGAGTGCTTGTGGGATTAAAGGCATCCTGACCCATTGGCACATAGTGCAACCCTTATTAACTTGCAAAGAAATAAATTATGTTCTAAATAACATATTTTTAACTTGAAACATTCGAGAGAAAAATAAATAAATGAAATATAAGTTTTAAGAACTAAAGGAGTTCTTAATTTTTTTTATTGCATTAAATTTTAACATTGCTTTTTTATTAGATATTTAGAAATTTTGTAAGCGTTTTCTGCAGGACAATAATATGTTGAAATAATAATATATTAGTGACCTGAGGTACCACGTGACATTATCCTGAAATCACTGAATAACTTTTCGGAATTTTGGCTCCAAAAAAGTTGGGCACACAAATTTAAACTATAGTAGTTAAATAGACTAAGAAATAAATGTATATTTAGTTTTGGAGTTTTATTTTGACAATTGATATTAACAAGGTAATAAAGATGGGTATAGGACAATTTTTATTTTTTTGACAATTTTGTCCTCCTTACTTTCCTTTCATCTCCATCAACAAATTCACGCTAATCTCAGCAGACAAAAAAATAGCCATACCCCTCCTTTCTCCATTAGAATTGCCGTATAAATCATTAATTCGAATTGAATTACAGAGATAAGTAATTTCAATTATGGAGTCCCTCTTCACAAATACTACAATCCATCAACATGTCGTCGATCTCCTCCTCGTTGTCAACTTCATATTTATTGATCAGTTAATTTTTTTTTGTTATTTTTCTGAAATCTTAACATTATTTTGTTCTCTATGCTTATTGTTTGTGATTTAATTAAAGTGGTTTTGGTTTATTCCCGATGTTTGTTGTCCTCTCTTGCGCAATTTGACAATATTGGCCTCTCTGCATAAACTTAAATACAAACAACCCACGTAAAGGGCTTACAACCTCAACTCAAATTTTGAAATCACACTTAATTTATCAAATACCCAGATGGTAAATTTCAATTTTTTGGAGGTTTGAGATTTATTTAACGTATTTGGTTGATTTGGTCCATAATCCTAATCTAAACAGATAATATGTTGGTGGATTTGGTTTATAATCCTAATATAGCCAGAGTACATAAGCTTTGATTGTTGTTCACAGTGTGGTGTGGCTGTTCAAACTTCACAATGTGTGGTAGGAGAGAGATTGAGACGAACGAGAGATAAGGGTAAAATTGTCAAGAAAATAAAAGTTATCCGGTGCCCATTTTTATTACGCTGTTAATATCAATTGCTTTTATTTTTAACCTTGCAACCTGAACATTTAAAACTTAAGTAGAATAAATGAAGTTTACATAATTTTTCATTCATATCATTCCTCCATTGTATGGGGCAAAACATTGTTATTTATTTTATTTTTTGTAGTTTTAAAGTAATTTTTTCTCATTAACTGTTAAAATTTATCACATAGTAACTTGTGAATTGTCATCAAGGGAATTCGAATTAACCTAAAATCTTAACCCAATAGTTATTTTCATTATCTTTATATTAAGGTCCAAGAGAATACGAGATTATCTTTATATTAAGGTCCAAGAGAATACGAGTTTAAACTTTTATAATAACAAAATAATGTATGTAAATATAAATTATATCTTAAATTAGCAACAACAAAAAAAACTAAGCCACTCAATATAAAATTTTGTTAAGTTCTTAATTATTATCCAGTCTAAATAAATTACACCATATATGGTAAACGTATATAACTAAATATGAAAATGAAATGTATATATTGAATTTTATTATAACTCATTATTCTTCTCCCCAGACAATAATAACTTTATTTTGTCAATTATTAAATAATTATAAGAAAATGCAAAAATAAAATACAGTGGGACAATATCACATGCTGTCATAGATTAACTACTACTGGTCTAAATGACACACACTAAATGTGTGTTAAAATAATAAAAAAAAAAATAGTATGCTAAAAGATAAGGGGTAGAAAATAATGAAATAGAAATAAATAAATAAAAGACGTGTAAAAAAAGTTAGGGTAAAACAGAAAAGTAAAATGGTTTCACAATTTTATTTATACTAAATTAACTGCCAATTTTCCTCTCACTTTATAATATACTCTCTCCATTCAAGTTTATTAAATTTGTTCTAATTTTTTTTGATTTGTCCAAATCTACTTATCCTCTTTTTATTTTAATATTATTTTTGACCTTATTTTTTTAATATTATTCTCATTTAACCTTGTAATTTTTTTTTATTGAAAACTATTAACATATATTAGAAAAGTAATACTATTAACTTTGACATTAAAAATATAACCACACTCTTTTTTTCTCTGTATCTCCTCTATTTTATTATTCCAATAAAGAATTAAGAAATTAATTAAAAAAAAGATAATAGTAGAGTATTTAAAATAAGTAATTTGAAGATAAATTTTTTTAATAGACATGTATTTTCAAAGTATAATAAATAAAATTAGACAAAAGGAGTAATAAATAGGTATATATATATAAGAGTGTTCATTCGGTCCGAACCGGACCGGTACCAAAATTATCCAAATTCTCATACCGGAACTGGTTGGACCGGTTCAGTTATTTTATTATTATAATAATAATAAAATAATAAAACCGGTACGTACCGAACTTAAAAGTGGCGAATCGGTATCGAACTTATACCAAATCAATCCATTTTATACTGAACCGACTAGTTCGGACCGGTCCGATTAACTCAAAAACTGAATTAATTGGACACCCCTATATATATAGATAGTTATCAATTATCACAAATAATTACGAATAATTACAAAGTAGGGCAAAACTATAAGAACATGCGAAAAGTGGGAGAGACAGCGATTCAAGGAGAAGAGGGAACTTATAGCAAATGATCAAAGCATGGTAAGGTGTCATAATAACCGATAAGTAGTAGTACTACAAACATCCTTCCAAACAAGGCGTTAATAAATACGGTAATACTAATAAAACAAAAAATAAAATAATAACTATTTAATTAAAAATAAAGAGAAAATGAGTCATAATATCGAGCCACTGAGAAATTAAGTCACTAGAATTTCAAAGAGAGCGATGAGAGAGAGACTTACAGAGCTGAGTGATGTTATCTCTTGGTGGACGATCTGAAGTAATTGAATTTCAACTTTTCCCTCCTTAATGAAAGGTAAAAGAACTTGCGTTCTCTGTGTAAACCCTAAATTCCAGTAATTGGATCATATCTCTCTCTTTTGGTTCTTAATTTACTGGATGTATAGTTCAATTAACTTGAATTAGCTGGTACACTCATAAGTTTGTGTAATTAATCAATTATTTAAGAATTGTGTACACTGCCGGAACTGGAATTTGTATGAATTGTGTGGTTCTCTGTTTTATGAATAGTTTAGTGTTTGTTGATGTTTAAGTATTGCATGCTTTATTTTCTGGTGAAGTTCTATGGAATTTGGTTATATTTGACACTTGTGGGATATAGTTTGTTTGCGGTGATCATTTGAGAATTCTATCTGAATTAAAATTATTACTTATGGTGAACAGAACTAGAGTTTATTCCCATTTCATCAACAACTATTTTCAATGGGAGTAGAACTTCAATTATTCAATAATTTGATATAGTTTCGTTCAAAAGTATTGCCCGTTATGTATTTGTTATTTTCTTTTTTTGCTAGGTGAATGAAAACAGTGTTGCTACTTCGTTGTTTGTTTCTCCTGGAGTAAATTAAATTTTAAATGGTGTCCTTCATACTGAGTGGGGAACTTTTGAAAACAAGTTTGCATCTTTCCCTTCCTTTCTTAAATGGCGTCCTTCATATTGAGTGGGGAACTTTTGAAAAAAGTTTGCATCTTTCCCTTCCTTTCTTTTCTATTTTTTGGTATGAATATCATATTTATAATTAATATCCTAAACTCTTGTCCATGTTCATTCCAAATAATGCTTGAGCTGACAGAACTCAGTTCAAAAGATAAAACTACTTCAGTATAAATGTACGACACATTGTTTGATCTCCTATTGGCTTCTATATTAAAATACGCCAACGTGTTAGAAGTCACATCACTTTTAACTCATGACAAAGCAAAAAATGGTTGATGAGACAATTTTTTTGCATCTACGCTGCCGTGTGAAATTATGAAGCTACCTCATGAACTGACGCACATCCTCTTGTTCGAATGATTATGTGCTTGACTTGTTGTACACAATTGCTACTATTATTTTTTAGTTTAGACAGGAGAAAATATGAGGTGGAGTAAACTTTATACTAGTTGATGATATATCTGTAAAGGAAATGTGTAAAGCCTTCTTCATCTGCTGCTAATCATACTTAGTCTACTTCTCTGATGGTTAGTGCATAAAGCAAGAGAAGGATGGATGCGGTGTTTGGGTGCTTACTCTTTTTTTGTTTCTCGATAAGTTTGGGAGGTTGCTCGTTGTGCATATATTGTTGTATAAAGTGAGAAAGAAATAGAAGAGAGTTATGACAAATTATGACAAAAACATAATCAACAAAATAAAAGATGTTTATTTACGTGGAAAACCTAGAACGTGAAATCACAGGCGTGACAAAAGAAATTCACTAAACAATATGAACAGTAAAAAGATGTAGAGATTGCTCAAATCCTAATCCCCAATACACTCAATCTCAACAATGGCGGCCAAAAGAGAATAAAATCAAAACCCTACACTATCAGACATTGAGCGAGAGACGTTGATTGAACGTCCATAAAAAAGACTTGGTTGACTAGGGAATATCAAAAACTTAACATTATTTTATTTTCCCATTTTAGCAAGGTATTTATAGCTTAGATTTGAATTTCAAACATTATTGTGTATTTTGGGTCAAAGAGGTACATAAGAAAAGAATCTATATAGACCATATGTAAATGAAAAAAAGAAGTGGAGAGATAAAGTTTGAATATAAGAGTGACACAACAACAAGAGATGTAATATTATTTTTTGACTATAATAAGAAAGCTTTCCGAACTCTATATTTCTGCTAATGAGTAGTGTGACAATGCTTAATGCATCCGGTGGGCCTACTCATTGATGAGGGTCCCACTAGAGTCGATTAGGGCTAAAACATATGATGAAAAAAAGATGTGAGGCTGGTGCGGTGCCCATAAAAGCAAATATCTCGCGTAATAAGCAAATTAAGAAAGGACAATATGACATATGAGGTCAGGAAAGAAAGATATGTATACAGATAGATTGAGATTGTTTGGCAGGTATTTACTTTTTCAAACTTAAGTGTAGCTGTCTCATGATGAAGAAATTTTCTCGTCGTAGATCTAAAGCTGCTCAGAAGTTTCTACCCGTTGTAGGAGGTACTCTTTCTCTATGTCTCACATGGCGATTTCACTTGATGTAGAATTTGATTCGGCTATTAAAACTTTTCCTCTCTAATTTTCTTCTCATTCGGTAAATGAAAGATTTGAGTTTTATATGTATTTGCCATATGGAATAGTATCAACTTTGATTTTCATTATCAATGTTATTTTTGTCTTGATTGATTTCTATCGATTTTAATTTATGACATTTATAATGTATGGATTACTTGATTTATATTAACTTAATTCAACTCAACAATGTCTTTTTATTCTTCCTACTAGGATAAAAGTGAATCTAATCTGCAAGAGTAAAAACGGAAAGGTAAGAAGAAAACTAAAAAGGTAAAACAAATTAAATATAAAAATATAAAATAAATACTGCAAAATAAAATAAAATAAATAAATTTAAATAAATAAAATATAAACGCACCCACATATAGAAAAATATAAATTTATATTAGAAACTATGGGGTATGGTATTGCAATCAAATAAAAAAATTCTATCTTTAGAGAAATTTAATCATTATTGTTGTTGATTTAGTCAGTTAAAATTAATCTCTCACTCTCTCTCTCCCTCTTACTAATATAGATATAAGAAAAGGGATATATTTATTGTCGAAAGTGATCATACCTAAGAAAAAGTAGAGTTCTAAGAGAAGTTCTATTGATAATTTTTTTATAAACAAGTGCAAACATTGAAGGGTGAAAAATATTTAGAATCACTCTTTAAGGGGGAAAAACTTAGAAAAAAGTAAAAGAATCACTATTTATTTTTTAAATTAACTATTTCCCTGTACTTTGGGATAGATCTCTTTTTAGCATCGCTCTAGGCATCGACTTTTTGGATTTTAGAGGAGTTATGTTCTCTTGCCAATACATCCCGCATTACCTTTATTAAAACTTTGTATTTATTTTCCATTTGTTTTTGTTTGGACGACTCCTTGTCCTCTTGCATTGATTTAATCTTCTATTTAATAAAATATCTTCTTTTATCTAAAATTAAAACCATTTTTCTTTCTAAACTAGATCAAGCATATGTAGGAAATAGATCGACAAGGTCAGCTTTATCTAACAGTTTCATATTAATAATTATGGACTACTAATAAACAACAATAACATCAAAAGAAAAAAAAAGGAACTATGGACTAAGATGTACCATAGAAACCAATGTCTCATCAATTGCAAGTTTTTCCATCTTAATGATAGTTGTTTCAAATTTGGCAGTATCTGTTTTTTCCTGTTATGAAGGAAACAAAAGCACCAGAAGAAGAAAAACAGATTGAGAGATGGAGAAGGAAGTGTACTATCCTCTATGAGCTACAAGCAAGTTGTTGAAGTTAACTATCTCATTTTCATAATATCTTATGCCAGTGGCAATACAAATAATATAATCATATTTTCTAAGTTCTTATATCATCTGTAGTGTATCATTAGATAGCACATTCTATGACAAAATTTCTTGGATACAGACTTTAATGGCCCACCAATTTCGATGGATGGGACATCGGTCAACCAATGTTGGAGCAGATTCCTTGAAAATAAAGGGAAATCTTTTTAAAAGACTTATAAGGACAATTCACCTTTATATCCTTCACATCATTTTACACTTTTTAGTATTGAAACATTGTTTTTTAAGTAACAAACTAGTCAGTTCAATCATCTGGCCATACGCACTATTTAAGTTTACATTCTTCGCAGTCAGAATTTCCTCTTAAATGTATCTTTAATTCAAATAAAATCACAATCTTGATAGATATAGGAGAAATTGGCAACCTATGTATTATGCATTGCCACTGTTGAGCCTTTCTGGTTGAAATAGTTGTTTCAGGACCTGGACTTGGATGGTTGGGCCATCAAATTTCTATATGCTGGCATACATTATATATTTCAAATCATGGGTTGAAGTGTTTTAGGCAATGTTCATCTTAAGGTAGTGCGTTCTGATAATAAAAGAAAATGGTTACATTTAGCGAAGATGTGTGTGTGAGACAGTGAGAGAGAGAGGTTGAGATCGGAGTGAACCTTGTGGCTTGTTTCAATCTAAATAGAGGGATGTAGTATTTTTTTAGTTATGTAGTTATGTACAGTAAAATTTTATATGATATTATGGTTCAGAAATAGCAATGCGGATGGCTGAATTGCTGATCATGACCTTGGTTTGCCTATACTGGGCAGCTATGGTCTTGCAGTTCATGTTGTGGGTCAATTGCTATTTGCTAAATAGCTTCCTTAATGTTCCTCATACTTCAGATTGGCATTATTTGTCTGCATATCTTTCTTCTTGCTGTCAACTGTTATTTTTTGCAGGTCATTTAAATGCATCTTGAAATTCCAGTACCCCTGCTAACCACCTGCTTATACATGACTATATCTAGCAGGTGGATCCACAGACCGGGAATCAATAGGGTCTGGAACTAAGAAGTCTAGTGCATCATCAGATGGTAGGCCACAGGAATGTAAGGAATTTCTCCGTAGATTTGTAGACAGTGACATCCTGAATGCAAACCTTGAGGAATGGTTTGAAGAACTTGCAGGAAAATCTTCACGTGATACTCCTGCCTTTGATGTTCCATTTGAGTTAATAGACCTTCAAAAGTTTGATTATGCATTGGAAGGGGTTTCTTTTCAACAGCTAATTAGGATGCCCAGTGGTGTTTACACTTCAACTTCTGGTGCTGTGGAAGCGGCTACTTATCTTGCCAGTGAAGATTTCTTACATGCAAGTGTGAAGGGCTTGTGGGAGGCATTTTGGAGTCAGGATGAACCCATGCCTTTCTATGTTAGCTGTGTTTACAATTCAGACTTGAAATTCTACCAAGCTGAAAAGGCGATCACTAACGGAAAACTTGGAGGCCTATGTGCCACAAGTATATTGCTAAAAAATCCTAGGTATCCACATGGGAAGTGGGATGATATTCTTCAATTAGCACTTGTAAGGCCTGATATCGGAAGCCTTGCAGAGGAGAGTGACCGTAAGCCTTCTCTCTCAGCTATAGGTGAAGCGGTATTCTTTGCTCTTCGAGTTTTACTGTCAAGAAGCCTTAGTAATTCAAATAAATCTCTCAATCTTACTTCCGTTTTTGTTCTTCTCATTGATTCTCAATATGGCGGGGTTGTGAAAGTAGAAGGAGATCTAACTAAATTGGAGTTTGATGTGAATAATGTGTATCAATGTGCTGCAGACTGGATTGAAAATCATTTGCAGATTGCAGTTTCCCCCATTGACAGGATCTGGAACAACCTTGGAAATGCCAACTGGGGAGATATTGGTGCTCTTCAGGTACTTTTTGCAATATTCCATTCAATAATACAAATTGTGGGAATGCCCAAGAACTCGGTTGAAGATTTAGCTGCTGATCACAGCACTCGTCTTCAAATAAGAAGAGCTGAGAGGCAGTTGGGAGATACCAGAATGAATGGGAATGGTCTATTTAGGTTCCAGCAGCGCAGTGTTTCCCCTGAAATTGTTGAAGTACAGGAGGAATCCATGAATATGGAGTCAAAGAAGTCTATGAAACTAGAAGTAGGTTCGGTTCTGTGGTTGGAGGATTCGAACTGGCAAAAGGGTTATCACATCAAGGCAATCCTGAGTGATGATGAAACTCCTTATTATATTGCTGCTTCTGTTGAAGATAAGGGAAATGACCTGTTTCTGTATGTTGGTTCACATCCTTCTCAGTTGGAACCAGCATGGGAAGATATGAAGTTATGGTATCAAGTTCAGAGGCAAACCAAGATATTGACAATTATGAAACAAAAGGGTTTATCCAGCAAGTATTTGCCACAATTGAGTGCATCTGGCAGGATAATTCACCCTGGTCAATGTCAGAGACCAAGCTCAGGTGGAAATTGCAACCACCCTTGGTGTGGGACCCCAATTCTTGTGACTAGTCCTGTTGGAAAAACAGTTGCTGACATGGTGACAAATGGTCAATTTGGTTCAGATGAGGCTATCAGGTGTTGCCATGATTGCTTGTCTGCCCTTTCAGCTGCTGCTTCTGCTGGAATCCGACACGGAGACTTTAGGCCTGAAAATGTTATTTATGTGAGTGCTGGTGTAAGGCGGCCTTATTTTGTCCTTGTTGGTTGGGGGCATGCCATTTTGGAAGAGAGGGATCGCCCAGCATTGAATCTCCATTTCTCGTCTACATTTGCTCTCCAAGAGGGAAAGTTGTGCTCAGCTTCGGACGCAGAGAGCCTGGTTTATTTGCTTTACTTTTGTTCTGGCGGGGATTTACCTGAGTTAGACTCTGTTGAAGGGGCACTACATTGGAGAGAAACCTCTTGGTCAAAGAGGTTGATTCAGCAGAAGCTTGGGGACATCTCTGCTATAGTGAAAGCATTTGCTGACTATGTTGACAGCCTCTGTGGGACGCCTTATCCTATGGATTATGAAATTTGGCTAAGAAGGTTAAGGAGACATATTCATGAAGAAGACCCTGGGAAGGGAATTGACACATCGAGTTAGATTTTCTTTCACTAGCTACCTCAGCAAAACAGAACTAAACACCAGAATCATTGTCACTTGCCGAGAAAAGGGACATTTTTTTTTTTAATTTTGTCTATTTATTTACCCCCCCCCCCCCCCCCCCCGGCATTTTGAGCCAGTTTTTGGAAGTTGGATCCTTATTTATACTTAAAGGAGCCTTCAACTTTAGTAATTTGCCTTGTACTTTTCCCCTCTCTTGGGTGTGCTTTGAAAACTATGCTTTGGATCAGCTGGATCACAGTTGTTTTGTGGTTATAGATTATTTTGTGGCTGTGAAACGATGTATTCAGGTATTCTCAAGAATTCCGAGATCACTATTTGGTGCTTCTGTGTGTAGTTCAAAAAGTACATGAGGTGGTACAAGTATATAATTATACATTACTTCAGCAAGAGTTGTAGGAAGATGTATAAGTTATCATTATTTCTGTAAAGATAGTACTTGTTCGGATTATTCTGAAATATGTAGTCTGTGAGGCAACACCACTGGTTTAGTGGGGTTATCAATTTTTGCTGTGGGTGGGGTTCTCTTTTGGTGTTTCGATTGAATCCCCTTTTTAGTTGAACCACTCGGTTTATATCTCCACGTGTTTTTCTCTAGTTTTATTGGAGTATTAACTAGCTATGTTTCTGTATATGGGTGGCCATGTAACCTGAAATGCTTAAGGCCAAGTTAGTAATCTGTTCAATATGGGATGCATTCTCATGTCTAGGCAATGTCGGTGTTCAATAACTCTGTCAGTATAAAGAGTAGAAACTAAAAATTAAAGGGTAGGAATCTGAATCTTTTCTCCATAAAAATAAAGTGTGTGGGATAATATGGCCGCCTTTACCTCATAGTTTTGTCCTCCAAATTCCAGACTAATATGATAGCATACAATTAAACAGTAATTCTTCAAAAAAAGGTGGTTATCTCATTTCATTTGGCCCCGTAAGCAATGTAATTGGTAAGGCTAGCCGTCTTGGCCTTTGCCTTCTCTGGGCTAAAACCAAACTAGCAAACCGATGGCAGCTGTCTTGTTGAAACGCACCAACTCAAGTTCTTCCACACATTTCTAGACCAAATCACACATCTCGCTAACCACCAATTGCTTTGACAATTTTATAACCTCCTTGTGGCTGTGTCAATGTACTCAATTGCAAATGTAAAAAGTTGAGAATAAAATATGGCACTCGTTCTTTTGCCACGTGGAAAAGAGACAATGATAATACATTCGTAAACTTTTCAATGTTACTGTTAATTTAATTAATATATAATGTAGAGGAAGGTTGATAAAGCTCCGATTATATTTTTAAAGTTTATTTACTCGTCCTCTGCAGGTTGGTGTTTTCCCGAGTTCCAAACATTGCCTAGGAGCAAATGACATTAGACAAAAGGAAATCACATAAAAGTCAGATAGTGGTGCAACAGAGAAACCTTGAACGCAATAAAAAGTCGTTTACAAATTTATGATATCCAATAAATCTTGGTACATTCCTGAATATAAGCTAGCTTTTGGACATGCATGAAGAAAAATCCAAGCTTCAAACAAGCTACCTTAGGTTAACTCAAGCCAGAGGTGATAAGCCAATCAATTTAGCTTTAAGAACCAGTTCGCAATACACCATTTTAGAAAGTTGACCGAAACGTTTGGACAGAATTAGAAATAAGAAAACTGTAATGTTTCCGACAACTAATCTGCATCCATTTCTTCAAGGGCTGCTTTTGCTGCTGCCTTAGCTTCTTCTAAAACCTCATCTGGAACCTAGATCATAAGAAACAAAAAATTATTATAGATGCATAAACCATCCGAATTCAAGTCAACCAGATTACAGAAAGAACTATGTAATGTGACTTGATAATCTAAACAATAAAGACAAGAAGAAATACAAAGAAATAAGTGACAGTAATATAGATCGACCACTTCTCAGCATACTACATTATTTTGGCCTATTTGGATTCGCTTCTAATTTTAGCTTATTAGGATTATTCAGCTTATGAAATACTACCGACTATTGTGATTGTTGAAATAATGCTAATAGGTACACACTTTTATCCTATAAATAAGAACCAAATTGAAGAAAGTAGCTCACCTGCAGCTCTTTCATATTTTACCGACATATGTCTATTTGGACAAATGAGAGAATCCATAAGTCTGAACTTCACTTGTGCTCAACAAAAAGAGCAATCTGATTCTAAAGAGTTGATTCAAATGCACATCATGTTTCTTTTTCAGGGACCTCTCTATTCCTTTTTTCTAAGGTCTCGGCTCCCTCAGCTATTTAGTCATCAACTCCAATGTTGACTTAATTTCTCCATCTCTTTTGATGCACAAGCAAATAAAAAACATAATTTCACGTGTAAGATTTTATTAGTGTAAACTTGGTCATGCCCACATGTGGGTATTGGTGTTTGTCATGGCCAACACCAGGTGTCCACGTCCAGAAAAGGTCTCATAACTATGCAGACATGTTTAAGCCAGAATACAATAACAAAATTATCTAAACAACTAGTGATATATTAGACATTCCATGATAATTGAGAATAGTAATAACACAGACCTAGGGCTTCTGTCTAGGGATAGAGGCCTATGTGATATGTATGAGTACCAGACCACTAATAGTCCAATCAAAGACTACTAAGCAAACACGGGCTTAGAAACCAGAAATTGTTAAAGAGCAACATGCAGCAGTGAAAACCAAATACTAGTAGTATCAAGTTTAAAGAGAGAAGTTGCAACCAATAGGAGATTGGATGAAAAATGTATAAATAATACAAGGATCATACTCACAGCAAGCACACAGGGTGACAAGGAGTTGAAAATGTATTACCTTCTGATGCTGACGCTTTGACTCATCACAAACCCAACTCATTTCCAATTCAAAGGCCTTGTCCTTGGCCTCATCATGTACTCCATAAATTCTGCTTAGCAATAGTAAAAGTTGTCAAAGCTATAATAGAATATGAATAGATAACAAAAATGAAAAGAACAACATAAATACCAGACTCGCATTAATAAAAACAATACAAGTAGATTAAGAAAACAGCAACAATTTTATGCAGCAAGTTTTCCTAGATTCATGAAGTGTCTTCAACATTTGAGTTCATAAGAGATGAAGAATTTTCTTCTAGGATATTACATGATTAAATTAATTAACACATATTTTTTAGAAGAATATGGGGAGGGTCATGTAAATCATAGTGAAGATGCGTGTATCCTTGGTATGCATATGACTATTACTCAGCATTGTAATGACTGCAATGAGCTATAATAGCTAGCTTCAGAAGGCTGCAATGAGCTATAATAAAATGGCATTACAAATCTAAGTAATCACAGAAAACACCATACTTCAGATGAAATCTTTACAAAATAAACTAAAAAACTATGAGAACCATGTCAAAAATAACACTTACATCTTGGCAACTTCAATAACACCTTGCCGGCAAGTCATCTCAGACAGCTTCAATTTTTCAATCTCTCTGTACACAATATAGTTTAATTTCAAATCAGAAAACTAATAATATTTATCAGCATGAAGAAATGTAATATCATGACAAGCTTGCTATGAAAGAAGAATCTAAATAATATAAAAGAATGTGGAGATGTATTTATCCAAAAATAAATAAAATAATGTGGTGTCTTCGTCAAGATATTAAAAATGCATTGAACGTCTGAAGGGACAGTGATTGAAAGTTTCTAACTTGATTTACTTCTTTAAACTTAAAAGCATCAACAAACATATGATATAAAAATATATATATAATTCCCACATGCTGGGATGCTGCAGCCATGCAAAACAAGCCATTGGCAAGTAGTGGCAGTAGCTCCCAGTGTTGGCAGCCACAAAACATCATTGTGGCACAGAAAGCCATGCAAAGCAAGGTCGGCAGGGTACCACATCACTTACAAGAAGTGACGGCAACTACCAGTGTATTTATAATTTTAGTAGTTATCTTATTAGCCAATTTAGATTAGGAAAGTTGTTTAGGAGTATTATAAATATGGATGTACTTTGTTATTGTATAGACAGTGAAATTATTATAGTTGATTGAGATTCTTGTGAGACATCCTTAATTATGTGTCTCTTATGTCTTCAGCTGCTAGGGGATAGTGAGGTGTTGCCATACCAGATCTTCAACGTGATTACAAGGCCTATATACTAGTCTATTGTTTTGGTCTGTCATTCTATCTTCTTTTCCTTCATTCTTTGTGGAAGAAGACTCCATTTTCTCCTTCATTTATTTACCTCCTATTTTGCATTTATAAGAATCTTTTTTTTTTTTATATATATAAACTAAAAGAAAAAACAACCCAAAACACAAGAACTTTCATCGCTCCCATGACTATATATAGGAACCCCTTATTCACCCTATCAAATGCCTCATAATTCAATTTGAGAACAAAATATACACAGTTGTAACTTATCTTCTATTCATTTCTAAGTGATCTTGTTTGGGGCTTGAGGCAAGGGAACCAAGATCCATATATTGTTTAGTCTAGTAGATGATGTGCAGTTTTGGATTTGGGGGCAAGTGAGGAGGCTGGTTTGTTTGAAGGTCTGTGACTCTGTGTCAAGGGGAGAGAAAGTAACTGTCACATCTCCAGTGGCAGTAAGTGGATGATACTATCTTTCTTTCAGACGGAACCCATGGCATCAAGGATGTTATGCTTGTAATGAATTTTTTAGGGTATTTCAGACCTTAAATTTTTAAGTGTAGTCTTGCAGGCACAGCCAATCAGTGTTCTAAAATCCGCTAGGTGGACTTAGGTGGTGGTGGGGCCGCCTAGGCACTGTATTAGGCGGTCTCATTTATTTATTTTTCTATTCTATATATTTGTTATATACTGTACATAAATGTAATATTTTAAATCTTACATGAAAAAATACCAAAAAATAATCTTTTAATTCTTAACAAATTTATTTTAAGTATTGTAGAGTTCCAAAACTTTATTAAATTAATGCAGCATTGGTCTGATTCTGCCTATGCAGGGCCCAGGTGCCCAAACGGAAGAGAACCCGTGGAGATTAAGCGGACATAGGTGTGGGGATTTTAGAACACTGCAGACAATAATATCAATGCACTTCTTTAGATATGCCAAACAGTTCAATAGACATATAGACTCATAATTACAATTGCAATTTCCAGAATATTTTTCATCTACTTAGTTTTTCATGCATTTGATAATGAATGTTTCTACCCATGAATATTTATATCAAATTAAATCACGTGTCATCATGTGTATTTGTCTAACAAATTTTCAGAACTTCGGTGAGACTAATACAATGGAATGATTATTCTAAATCTAAGCTCGTGTATAAATGAAAGTAACTGGCCATCGCTTTCTTTCTAGATGAACAATACATGGAGCAAAACAAAAATTTAGGAAGATCTCTTCTAGACAGAAATGTTTACAAGCTCTACGTGAGGGTTGAATGTAGACATGTAATCAGATTACAGAGATTGAATTTGAAGCACCATATGTAGCTGAAACAAATGAAAATGACTTACGTCTTGGCAGCCTGCCTGCCCTTCCCGATAGCAGCACCAAAGTATTTCTGAAATAAATGTCCCACAGGTTAATACAAAAACACAGTTTGCAAAATTGATGTATAGCGAGTATGTTGTATTTTAAAATAACCCGAAGTGAATCACATAAAACTTATCACATTCGCAAATGATTATTAAACCATAAAGAGACTGAGTGCTGAAATTATCCTTAAGTTTTGACAAGAAAACAACTCACATAAGAAACCCCTGAAGGTTCAATCATGTATAGTTGTGGACCCTCTCTATCATAACCTCCAAGAATTACTCCACACCCAAAAGGCCTGCAATATCATAATTTAGTGTAAAAGAAGAACAGACTGTGACCAGCTAAAGATGGAAACTTCAAAAAGAGGTCATATATCTGAACGAACCTAAGCCACCAATAAAGTGTACATAGATGCACATAACTAGCAACACGTTCGCAAAGTTCTTTCACCGGAATTTGGTCACCATAAAGACTGCAAACTCATCCATAAGAGAATTAACATTAGAAAATGAATGATAACATTTATGCAATAATGTTAGTTTTTTATTCCAGATTTAGGACTGGCCTCCTTTTCTTCTCCCAAATCAATAGTATGCATCCTTTAAATCGATAAATCCTTGACAAAGGTGTGATATGAATTTATGGTATGCACTTAACTAAAATCTATTTAATTTTACTTCTTGCCAAGTAAATAAATCCACCAGATGTACCCAAAAAGAGGGCAAACCCAAATACACACCTAGTATACAAAGCATAGAATAAATAACATGCGCCGCTTTGGCCCTATTGGGAAAAAAATACCTATAAAAGGAACCTACACTAGTTTCCTATATAACAAGAACCGTAGCATTGTTCACACCTTGTCAAGTAACATATGTCTTATGGTTTCTTACATCAAGAAGTGTAGCTGTGTTCACACCTTGCCAAGCAACATAAATTCCTATATGAGTTGATTCTTATCATGAGATGCATAAATGCCTGTCTAAGCAAACCTTTCATAGTTGTTAGCCTCGGATTTGGCTCGCGCAACAATCTGTCTTCCATCTGCAGCCAAGCCTGCAACAGCCTATAAATGGAAAAACATCAGCAAGACAACATATTAATAATTATATTCAAACAATACGTGGCAACTATAGATCAAACCACCAGCAAATATTAGCTGCAGGCTTAAGCTTGGATGCTCCTTCATGTACCATCTAACAGAAAACTAGAAAATCTCAGAGAGAGAGAAACAATTAAAGTAGATCCTAAAGTGCCTGTTTACTTCACATAGTTTGTTCGCCAGATGCCTAACTTAAGGATGTGTGATTAAGAGTATAAGGAGTTACATATGACCATTGTCGACCAAAACAAAATTAGTAACAAAATTCATATCAGTGGTTCATGGAAAATGGAGGTTGTTAATGTCTTGCAGTAATTAACTGAGAGAAAAACTCTCACAAGTGTGAATTCTGCTAGTCTAGATTCACAAAAGATAGGGCTCCTGAACACTAAGAAATCTTTGCCCTTCCGATCTGACCGTGGGTTAAGATCAACGGCAAAATTTCAACTACCAAAGCTAGGCATTTGTAGTCAACAGTAAAAGATATTACCAATTAACAATAAGCATGATGTAGCTTGGAGTTATAAATGATTGTCTACAAGACCATTGAAATTACCAGCCCTAGCTTCAAGGACATGTCTGGCAGCCACCAGAGCTATGGAATTCTAAAAGGGGCACCAGAAAGTGATGAAGAAACCAGAACATATTGAAGAGGAAAGGAGCCATTAGTCAATTAAGTAGTACGGTCCTGGTGGTTCCTACAGTACAGTAGACAATCAGTTGGATCTGAGCAAGGATATATTTTAATCAGGTAATATGTTATTTGCACATCCCATTGTAATCAAGGGTGAGGAACAAAAGAAGGAAATGGGGGGAACCAAATATAAAAAGAAAATTTTGACACCAGCCATAAAAAGAATTCATATCTCAACTGCATCTAAAGTTTTAGAAGCAAGCTAGGCAAAGCAACAGAATAGAATAAGGTCACTATTTGGAGAACAGAACCTAAAGTCATTGTGCATTTTCTAATGCTGCGTAAAGGCCCAATTTTTGTAATAGTAAAGAATGGGTAGAGATAATTCAAGCTAAACTTTCATACTTTTAGAAGGAGTCTCAATCATTATGTGTAAAGTCCGTAAAGACAACCGGTTAATTGCACAAACACATATACATAGGAGAGATATTAAGAGCATCTATGATTAAGTACCATGCCGGAATGACGGTGAACAGAGTGGATCCTACGATTGGATCCAGACAACATCATCTTGGATGCGATCAGCTTCTCAACTCCCTAAAAAAGTAACAAAATTGGAGAAAAATCAGTAAACAAAAAATTAAAACACAAATACATGTAGAAAAAGAAAAAGATTGAAACCCTAAAAAGTACCATAACAACGCCATCTTTGCATTTGATGGCGACGACGGTGCCGCTATTATCAACAGCTTTGGCAGCGTACTCGATCTGAAAAACTCGGCCGTCCGGCGAAAAAGTGGTGACCGATAGGTCGTAACCTGTTCCGATGCTACTCATCTTTTTCTTCTACTTCTTTTCTCTCTGTCACTCGTTCGATTGTATACTGTAGTGTTTTTCAAGCGAATAAAGCTAGTCTGTTCTTTTGAGACTTGTCTTTGCTTTTCTTTGGTAACAAGACAGCCTAAAGCTACTGGAGTTTACAAAACTATCCCTAAACCATTTATCTTTTTCAATTTTTATTCTTCCGTTCCCAGGTAAGTATGAGAAATTATTACTTTTTTTTTCTTTTTTCTTTTTCTTTTTTTTTTCTGAGCATGAGAATTGAGATGGAATAGGAAAAAAAATAGAAATTTAATTTCTAATAAAAAAAGAAGTATGTTTTTCATGTAGTTATTGGGTTTATAAAAAAAAATAAAAAAAAGCTTAAATTTATATTTAAATTATTAAGTTGTCCTTATATTATGTTTGTAATTTAAAGAGTATAATATTGATTATAAAAAATAATCTTATTTTATTTAGTTTTCTGTTTAAACCTGTTTATTTTTTATTGAATTTTTTTTATAAAAAAAACGATTAAGTTTTTTTTTATCTATTTTTTTACTTTTTCGTTTATTAAAAAATTTAACAACAAAGAAATTGAATAAAAAAATTAAATTTTCCGTTCATTTTAAAATTCAGTAATAGAGTGTTAGTGATATTTACCTGTAAATACATCATTTATGAGTTAGTACTCCACAAAAAGCTCACATATTATTTTTTGATGGGCAACGAAAAAAAATACTAGATTGGTAGTTTAATTTTTAATTTTTTAAACGTGTACAAATCAATAACCCTATATAATAAGATATTAAGATACCTTGTCTAATAAATTTATAATTTTATCTAATTATTTTGATCAATCATAAATTAATATCAAGTCAATTATTTAAAATTCTTTATTTTTTTTGTTTGATATAATATATAAAATTTCCATATCTCATACATAAAATATATACAATAATGCATTCATGGATCGAGAACTAATAGATATAGTAAAACAACTCCAAATTAAGAAGTTAATTATTTATCATCAAAACTAAATAATGCTATATATTGAAGTAATCAATAACAACTATAAATTAATATTATAGAATTTATTAACTAATACAAAAATACATACTATACATTGAAAAAAGAATTTTAAAATCTGACATAATTATTTCCGTATAAAATATTATGTAATACCCACAAAAAATATAATATAATAAAATAATAGTTAAATTTATTTTAACATATTTTAATTGAACTTTATTTTATGTTTGAGTCAAATTCATATGTGCTAATAATACATAATAGATAATATTAATATAATTTAATTGGGTCTTAAGAAAATAATTAGATCTAATTTATATTTAAGTATAATTATAATTCTATTAAAATTAGTCGGAGGCTGGGAAAAAGGGAGACTCGCTTCGCTACGACTAATTGCAGGAGGCAAAATAAGATATTGTAATATTATTTATTAATAAAATATGTATATCATATGTATGGGGTATGAGTATGATAAATAGATGGTAAACTGAAATACGGAGATTTATTATTACGAGAAATACCATGCATGTGATAAAAACGTTAATATTTAAAAAAAAATAAAAAGTGTTGATTGACGCACTGCCACACTTCAGCCCGATTTCATATTATGCAGGCTCCAGACTTGGGAGATGACTTGCTGCCTATTTGACTTTATTTTTTAATAATTTAATTAACTTAATATTATATTACATAATTACAATTTAAATAAGTTATGGAACGAAAGTGATTTATGAGCGAATGTACATAATCAAGGTATTGTAGTTTTAAAGTTTTGCAGAACATAATAATAATAATAAAAAAATTAATATTATAAAAAAAACATTAGACATGAAAACAATATTTTGTAACAATACTTGTATTTATTTATTATTTTGTGTAATTAGTTTGGACGAAGGGAATATAACGAGTCATATTTGAAATATAAATTTTATGTATTACATTGTTTAATTCAGGTATGAATTTCGTATTTTTTCAACGATACTATTTTATTTTTAATTTCTTGTTTTATTTCTCGTTTCAAATTCGAATATTATTTCATGTGATTGTTATTTCTTAAGTTCACACGATAGTTCTCTTTTGAGGTTGATATTTATAACTCATATTTGTACTATTTGTATTAGTTTATTATGTTTAGTGTTTATTTTGATTCGTGGAGACTTTGTGTTAATTCGTTGTGGTTTAACATGTAACCCCTTTTATCGATATTGTGTCACATGTGTTGTGATATGACATATTTATTAGAATGTATCGTAAAGTATACATGAACTATAACCACTTTTTAGGGGTACTACAAATATATTTTCTTGGTACTGAAGCAAGACACCTTTTGTGACAATGTCGATCCTAGTTTTCTATTCTGTTATGTGAAATGGTGATATTTGTGTTGAACAAACATTCCGATTTTATATATATCTGGATTGTGCGGTTGTCTGTGTGACATTATTTTGACTTATTTGTGCGACAAGATATGTTTTTGTTTTATTTTAAATTCGATATAAAATAACACTTAGCAATTTAATTCAACCTATTATTTTATTGTGATAACCTAGTTCGTTTTGGTTTAATTAATTGTATTATTCATTTCAGCTTTTTATCTTTACACTATCATTTGGCTCATGCTGTATGAAAATCAGGGTTAATGCGTGAAGAGTTCCTTACATCCAAATGAATTAAATATTTTACATTTTAATTATAAATAAATTATGATGAGAGTCAATTTGACATTTATTCACTTTTTAGGCTATTCATTTGCAGATTAAAGTTTTGGTGTTATTATGTCATTTCGTCTCCCTTTCTATTTTGGAGAGGGGTGTTACTTGAAAATTACAAATTTTATAGGAGGTGGTTACCAATCTAGTTCCAGGTAATGACGAAGAGCAAAGAATTTATGCTCTGAAAACACGTCAAACAGAGAACCGCGGTTTTAGCCCCCACCTTCTCCAACTGTAAATTGCTCCATTAGAATTTAGAACTATATATATAATAATACTCGTGAACATTCAATTTCCAATTTTCCATTAAAGCTCATTCACAACTTCAATAGAATCCCAGTAAACAGGAAGGCGAGATAACGAAAACCCAGAACCAGACTAGAGGAATCAGGATCACCAAGAACCAACCCAATGGGCGGAGTAAAATTGATTGTATCAGATTTCATCATATCCTTCATGTGGGTATGGTCGAGCATTCTCATTAAGATCTTTGTCTACAAGCCTTTGGGAGTAGGTCATGAAGCCAAAGATGAAGTCTTTAAAAGTGCTTTCTCCATTATCAACATGTTTTTCTTTGCCTGGTTGGGTAAGGCCACCAAAGGTGGAGCCTACAATCCCCTCATGGTGCTTTCAGGAGCAATCTCTAGTGATTTCGCTACTTTTATCTACACTGTTGGTGCAAGAATCCCTGCCCAGGTTTGCTACTCTATTCTTATTCTTTATTTATTTTCCCCTTAATTGGTGCATGAATTTTGGTTTGTTTGCTTAGATATGAATTGGGTATGTGGTAATCAATTAGAATTTAAATAGTTTTATATACAGGAACGGGTTCTGTTGATTATGTTATTTGCACCTATTGATAGTTTGATCTCTGTTAGTTAAATTGATTGAATTTGAAACGAGGATTTTTGATAGTTTTTGTTTCTCTTTTTAACATGGGTTTGCACAGTTTAGTTTCTTGATTTGGTGAATAAATTCTTAGTTGTTGGATTTTTGTTCGAGTAGATGGCAAGAACAGCTGTGTTTATCCTCCTCCCATTTTCTCTTTTTCTGTTGCAGTTGTGGCTTTACCTCAGTTTTATGGTTTTGTCATTTCAGTTTTCTGTCTCTAGAAAAGCTCTCCATGCTAGCAAGTGGCAACATATAAGAGGATTGCAATTGGCAACTGAATTTTCCTATTAGTTACTCTCTTGGATTGTCAATTAGAGCTGTTTAAAACATGTCTGATAAAATAAAATAAAAATACCAAACTCCTGCATTCCCCAACAGAATAGATTAGATGTATGTCTTTGTTGAGAAGAATATAAGTAGAACAGTAAGATGATACCTAGGACACACAGGGTTGGAATGTGAAAATGACTTGTCTGGATTAGAAATATTTGCATTTCATGACATTTTCTTTTGTAGATAGTCATTCACGTGTTTTTTTTAGGGTAAATAACTTACCGATCAAGTTCTGGGCTGTAAATGGTTTAGTTTCCAAGTTCTAACTGAGAGACTACTTATCCTTTTTAAATATTTATTTTTTTAGGTCATTGGATCAATTACTGGAGTTAGGCTCATCCTCGAGATATTTCCAGAAATAGGACATGGCTCCAGTCTGAATGTTGACATCCATCGAGGAGCACTGACTGAAGGATTTCTGACATTCGGAATTGTCATAATCTCCCTTGGGCTTGCTGCTAAAATTCCTGGAAGCTTCCTAATGAAAACTTGGATCTCCAGTGTCTCCAAGGTCGCTCTTCATATACTTGGCTCAGATCTCACTGGTGGATATATGAATCCAGCCTCGGTAAGTTCTTAATTCCTGTTTGATAATGCCTTCTATAAGTCTTTTATTATTCTTTCGTGTACCTTTTTGATTTACCAAGTACAATTTGCTACTTGAAAGAGCAAGAAAAAAAAGGGTAAACAGATACTAATCAAAAGCAAAACCAACTGGTACATAAATTGTTGTAGACGGGGATTCTAGAAGTTTTAAAATAGATGTTGATATTTGAATATTTTTGCATTTCTTAGGTAATGGGATGGGCCTATGCTCGTGGTGACCATATAACGAAGGAGCATTTTCTTGTTTATTGGCTTGCTCCCATAGAGGGGACGCTATTTGCAGTATTGATATTTAGGTTGCTAGTCCAGCCACTGAAAGAAGAAGAGGCAAGAGTGAAGACTGAAAAATCCGACTGAAAAGGTATATAGCCATAGGTCTACTAAGTTTTGACTTTTTTATGACAGTCGGAAAACATTTTTCGGGAGTTCCCTTTGTTCATGTGCATGTATTGTATCTCGAGTTTTCTTTCTCAAATGGTCGGCAATAGCATTGTAAATTTCTGTTAATTGATCACTTCCCCAAAAATAACAGCATTCAAACGCATTTGTATAGGCATAATGAGATCGTTGTATCTCGAGTTTTCTTTCTCAAATGGTTGGCAATAGCATTGTAAATTTCTGTTAATTGATCACTTCCCCAAAAATAACAGCGTTTAAACGCATTTGTATAGGCATAATGAGATTGCTTGGCTTGAACAGATTTCATTTGAAGTCCCTCCTAAGTACATTTGTGTAAAGGTTGCTTGGCTTGAACAGATTTCATTTGAAGTCCCTTGTGTAAAGGTTGCTTGGCTTGAACAGATTTCATTTGAAGTCCCTCCTACGTACATTTGTGTAAAGTTCGCACCGATATAGGCCATGGGGAAAACAAAAGAGGTAGTTGTGTTAAATCCCGAGTAACTGGGATGGAACTGATGAATATATTGGAGGTGGCCCTCCGTACATTGTCAAAAGATTTTTCATTTTTTGAAAACAGTCGCTTGTTTTTGGCAATGACAATATAACCACCATCTACTCTAGCAGCATTCTTGCATGACCACATAATTTTATTCTAACTGTCTGTAATATTCATTCAAAAAATTCTGAAAAAGATGTTTCATGTTAATTTACTCTACAATTCAAGAAAATTGTTCCAATTTACAGAAATACAAGGGGTGCCTTCTTAGCATAACAATGTTTTCCCAGTTTTCCATTGAATAATTTTCAGAAAAATATATAATAGCATAAATTAAGGGACCTTTAAAAGAGATCAGTAGGGACTTGTACAAAACGAGATCTCAATAAACAAGTTGTGCTTCAAACTCTGCAACATCGACAGAACCAGATTCAATGGGTTTCATGAGATATGCAGCCAATAGCTCAGATGCCAGCGCTGCAATAAGTGGGATCCTCTTCAAGTTCTTCACAAAACCAATGTCTTCGGTTTCCCCAATTGCTAGCAGTTTTGTGTTGATCTCCACCATCCTATCCAACTTCCTTTTGAATTCAGGATTCTCAACATCCAATACAGCTGGGAAAATCCTGGCTGTGGTGCGGTTGGTCTGCAGGAACACAGTTTAAAAATCAATCTTTAGATACACTTGCAGCCTGAAATTATGTTGTTCATGCTGCTTATTCCATTTGGTTGCCATAGCAAGTGGAGGGAAGAAATAATACCTTCATGGCAACCGAATGGAGCATTAGATTAAATGCTTTAAAGACAAAGATAGATTAAAATTTTTATACTTGATGATTAAAACTCTCAAGATTAGGGTTGCAAGTAATAATACAGAGCAATTCATAACATAACTGCATACTTGCAGGCAAGAGAAACAAACGGGGAAAAGGCTAACCTCAATAATGACATGCATGTCGAATTCTTTTGTGTTGAGTCCAATGCCTTCGTAGAAAGCTGTTCTTTGACAATCGTTGAGATACATTGTCACATAGACCTGCAGCACATAGTTTGCAAATAACATCTGAGAGAGGAACATAAATTCTTCTGAACAAAACATTTATCCCACATCAGAAATTGTTCTAGAGCAGTTAAGTTGAATCATAGGCAGTGGAAAGTATAAACGAGTCTTGCTTTTTGTTTCAGTTCTGAACTTTGACGTCACTTGGCCTGCAAAATCTGTTTTCTTTCTTATATATGAAATATTGCTATTTATCTAAGAAAAAACCAAAAGGACTTTGAATGAATCGAACTACAGTGAAGTAATGAAATGTTACCGATAAGCAGAAGAATCTTGCCCACAACTTCGCCTTCCAGTCATTCAGGAACTGGGGCTGTGCCTTCATCAATGCAGAGAAGAAATCGCCGTGGCGGTTCTCATCCTGGCACCAATTCTCAAAGTACTTGAAAATGGGATACAGTTGGTACTCGGGATTGGACTTAAGATGTCGGAAAATGGTTATGTATCTCCAGTACCCAATTTTCTCAGACAAATATGTTGCATAGAAAATAAACTTTGGCTTGAAAAATGTGTATTTTCTAGCCTTTGTCAAGAACCCCAAGTCCAATGCCAAATTAAAATCAGATAAACCCTTATTCAAAAACCTGGAAAAAAAAAATCAACTTCACATATAAATAATGCAGTGTGCCCTATGGCCATAGTCTACCATGCACTCAAGTAGTAATGCCAAGAAAAGGTGATGATGATAATGGGTGAACATACCCTGCATGCCTAGCTTCATCCCTAGACATGAGAGAGAAAATCTCAGCTACCACAGGATTAGTTTTCTGCACAAACAATTTTCCACCCGAGTCAAAATCGAATACATATTCAGAGTTCCTTCACAAATCACAAATAAGGCCACTTCTGCAAGTAATTAGGGAGATCTTGAAAAAAAAACAGAAGAAAAAAAGAAGAAGTTAAAGGTATTATTTTGACTTCGATAATAATAATAAAAATGGGCTAAAAAACTAGAATATTCAGTGAAATTTCTATAAAAGCACTATTAACTGGACAAATTTTCCACTTTTGAGGATAAATAAATTCTTTCCCTGCACAAGCTTTTAACAAAAAAAAAAAAAATTAAGACTGAAAATTCAGCAAGAGGGCAAGAAAAGCTAAGAAAACTACCTTGAGTCTTCTTCCAAGCTCCTTGTAGAGAAGGAAACCAGAGAACTCAGCAGTGCAAGACCTCTCCAAGAACTCCACAAAGATTTGTCGGATTGGGCCTTGCATTTTATCAGCAGCCTCCTTGAACTCTTTGTTCCTCACAAAATGGGTCTGATTGTAATCAGTCTTGAATTCCTGCAGCAGGGCCTCAAACTCGGCCTCGTTCAGGTTCTTGTTGATATCAGTGTTGAAAAGGGTCTCCATTTCATCAAAATCAGTGGTGTAAAACCTTGGGGTCAGCAGGGACTCCTTTATGCCTTTCTTGCTGCCTTTATTTGAGACATTTGTGGTTGGCTTTGAGCTGGTGGCTGACATGTTGATTCTGAAGAATTTGGGTAATGGAGTTCTTGCTGGGATCCCAATTTTGGAGAGGGAGATGGAGATGGGTTTTACTAAGGCCATTTCTGCTGCCAATTTTTTGTTTTTGGGAGCACAAAGTTTCAGCTGAAACTTTGTTCGTAAGAAGGAGAGGGGGATCGAGTGGAATGGGAGATAAGATGCATGTTTATGTTGGAAGTGGCTGAATCCAATCTCATCCAGTGAAATCTATGAGGGAAATGGGATTTTGACACGTGGCAGGTGGTCATTGGAGCTACTTGATTTTGGGTATGGTTTGGTTATGAATTTGTGGTGATGTATTGTCATTTGGGCAGATGGAATTGTTTGTGGTCTTGCCTTCTTTACCATAGATTCTTCAGATTTTCTTTCTCTATGGCTAGTATGTGTAATTGTTTACACTTGACAAGTGAGACCAGATTTGAGATATTATTTACTTTCAAATAACAAAATTTGGGTGGAAAGGTTAATGCAAAAAAATTAACAGCTGTAAAAGTAAAAATAAAATAAATAAATAAAAATCTAACCAAAGTGTCTCTGTGAGAAAGTGCAAAATCAAATTATTTTATCACAGCCACTTGTTCTAATAAATAATACTGAAAACTGCAATTCTACCACTAGACGACCACTGGTGCTTCTTTAATTTGCTTATCAAAACTACAGTATATAATGAATAGTAGGAAGTTTGTTCCTCCAGAGCCATCATTCCTCCCCAACATTGAAAACTAGTTTTAATGGTGGAACAAATTTACATCTAAATAGCTTCATCAGTTTAAAATATGAAGCCATTTTCTTTTTTTTACAGTTTAAATATCATTTACTCGTATATTTTGGAGAATCTGAATTGTGTTTGAGGGTTTTAAAAGAAAGGTTTTGAGAGAATTTTAATTATTTTCTTTCTAAAGCTCATGTTTGTGAGTTTTCTCTACATGAATGGAATAAGGAAATCTTCTTGGCAGCAGAAACCAAAAAAATGGGGGAGAACATATATATAAAGGGAAAGGAAGGCGAGATAAGTAAATTTTTGAGACATGATTAAAATAATGGCCATGCTCAGCACCGTAAGTAAATTTTTAGCATTTATCTCATTCATTTACACCGCATTAAGAGACAATTTGTTTTACAATTTTCAAAATCCAAACAAAACAATATCTTGTTTTACAGTCCAACACATAATAATATCCACATGAATTTATCCTTTTTCCTTTTTCTGTTGGAAATGAAATAACTACAAACTACCTTACTACCCTTTCATCCACCAACATTTTTAAATGTCCTGCAAATCTTTCGACACCCTGAGAATGTTTTTTCAAATTATCGAAAAGGAAATAAAATAGAAAATAAGAGGAAAATTGATCATCTTGGTGTTTAGAATATTGTCTTCATCGTTCCGCGGCTGGAAGCATCAAACTCTTTTTCTCTTTCAATCATCAAATCCTTCCTTTCCATTTCTCCTTCTCTGCATAATAGTTGGTGGATGGATAATCACATTTATCCTGTCATATTACGAATTAGCATCCATATCACTTAAATATACACTTATTTAAGTTTTATTCTATCAATATTAGTATATGAGAAGCAAAGTGTACTATAGGCAAGAAGATAAAAGTATTGCCTCAAGTCATTTTTCTATCAGATCATTTTCTTTTAGTTTATTCTTCTATGCATTGGAAGTGATATGAACAAAGGAATAGCAGGGATTATTTCTTGTATGTATGCATATAGGTTGAATAGTATGAGCTGTTATTACTCCTCAAGAAATCTCTGATTCTTCCACATAATGATGTTTAATACAGATTGAAGATCCTGAAAATTATATATACAATCAGGTTCTATGTAAACACAATGTTACTTGTACAAACATCAATGGTTAGTAATACAGAAAACTAAATATCAGTTTCGATAGAAGAAACTCACCTTTACGTGTCATGATACACTGATGAAGTTTGATCGAACATATCATCCTCGCTCCTGTCATCCTCAATGGAACTATTATCTCCATAAACAGAGTTCCATCTTTTCAATTCCTTCTCCTTCTCCTCCTTCATGTTATTGATGACCCCGCCGTGCTCCAAATTCTTTAAAATAAGTGGAACATTCTTACTTCCATCCTTGCCGAGCATACCTCCCATTTCTTTGTCAACTTTCCCTTTTTGGCTAATTATATCCCCACCAAATTTATGGGAAATGGATTCTATGTATGACGACTCCTCTTCAATCACTAATTCTCGGAAATTGACTAATGATGGTGAGATCTTAGAGAAAAATATTTCTGTAATATTGCTTATGATACCCTGATTATATGGGTTTTTCTTCTTATCATAGCGATACCGGAAGTTCTCATAAGTTGTCTGTTAACAAACAAATGTCAGAACATGGCATACCATCCATAAAAAGTAAACATATGAACAGGTAGAATTATCTTATTTCATGTACATTTTTTAGCATCCATTGAACTTTTTTAAGGTGTCATTTGTTTACTGATGACTTTCCACATAAATGTTTCAATCTCTACAGGTTGGCAACAAACATCTAACTAGAAAAAGTTTGAAGTCCAGTTCACATTCCACCAGAAATATATTTTGCCAAATGGAAGCTAGGGAAATTAGGACACATTCTATTTATTTTATTTTTTTCATATGATAAAAATAACAAATGAGAGAGGTCAAGTCTATCTCTATTTTTCCATCATCACGAGTGTAAATCATATATTTTATTAGATCTAGATAGAAAGATAATTCACACAATACTGTAAATTCTTATACTTTATAACAAAGAAAATAATATGT
Organism: Hedera helix; assembly: GCA_947179155.2. Taxonomy (NCBI): domain Eukaryota; kingdom Viridiplantae; phylum Streptophyta; class Magnoliopsida; order Apiales; family Araliaceae; genus Hedera; species Hedera helix. Next base: position 30,160,272 of record OX359283.1, read on the forward strand.
ATACTTCAAGGAGTATGAAGGTTACCTGATTGGTACACATCAGATACAAATGGAAAAGACTAAGCCCACCAACAAACCATACAGCTACAAAGCAATACGCTACTAAAATGACTGATGTGATATCTCTTGACATAGAACTCCATATGCTCCCTTCTTGTTGAATGAGATTCAACAATGAAAACGTGAAGACGTATATGCACAACATTGTTGATGATGTTATAAATAGGATGAAAAACCGATAATTACGCTGCAATCAAATAAACATAAGAGGAAGGTCAGTTCAACCTGAAACAACAGTTTTTGTGCAATGTGTCTCCGTTAAATGGAAAGATGGAATCACAAAAGATGTGTATAAAAGAATTCAGGAGAGACTCTAATGGTATTGATGAATGCAATGACCACCAAAGAAATGCCTACTACAAGATTGATAAAGAATTTATTTTCACACATTTACTTTCAAATGATAAATTCAACAAAAATAGATTTGCTTTTCGTCAATGACAGTACTCATAATTAATCTCTTAAATAGAAAGTCTAGATTAAGACATCATATATCAAGTTGGTAAAAAAATTTCAATTACAAAATGTAAGTACAGATTATCTTTCTATTAAACAATTATTTGAAAGCCAACAATGAGTTCTTAGTGCTTCACATGTTTGGAATATTTTTGGATGTTCACACTTTCAATTTATTGACCTAAGAGACCTAAGATAAGGAGAAACCTCTGCTTAAAATGTCAGATAGTATCCTAAACATGATTACATGTGAGATTAAGGATGTTGTAAGGGATAATAGAATGTCGTATGGCGATAGAACGTGACCAAACTCTGGAACAAAAAGGAAACGTAAAATTTAAAGAAGCTAAAACAAAACAGAAACAGAAAAAAATTAAGAACGCAGTGGCTTCATAGGATAAGAATAACTTAAGAAGTTAGTGGCTTCATATTCAGACATTACCACATAACCAATGTACATCAATGATCATTTTTAAAATGTAATGATGAAAATTCAATGAGCAGAAGCATAAAAGTGACTTACAATTCCAATACATTGACCCACCCATGGACAGTGATGATCAAACCTCTGCACACAGTTGTTGCAAATTGAGCAATGGGAAGATCGTGGCGGACGGTATAGCATACAAGTGTCACAATACTTCACTTTAATTATGTGGCCATTGACAATCACATCCTTGGTTCGTGGTAATTTCACACCAGTCATGGAACCGCTGATCCACTCCATAGATGCCGTACTTGATGAAGTGTCTGACTCAGGCGGCCGTGAATTCCGTGGTACTATTCCAGGATTTCTTCCAGAAGTCATGAAGAGGAAAGTCAAATCCTGCATAATTCTCACATGGTCAAATTCAATCATAGTTCCCTGGCTGTGTCCTAAGTTTTCAAAAATATTTCATTTAACCTACCAAAACTACGAGGATAACTCCCACAATCAGTACGCCATACCCACATAAGGGATCCACTTTTGGTATCCTCAAAAGCATTTTAATGCAAAAGGTTACTGCTGGAGTCCCTATCAGGAATGTAGATAAAGCTACTGATGCTGCATCAGGACCAAAGATCAACCTCCCGCCACAGAAAAATTTCTATCAGAAGAGATTAAAAAAAAAACATAAATCATTGCAACAGTCTGTACAAAAAAATTGTACGGATCTATTCTTTGTTAGCATTTTGCAAGAACTTCATTAGGATTTTGATATTGAGTAAGCATCCCCTAGTTGGAGTGCTAATTCTGACCACTTAAACCAGTAAAAAAAAATAATAACTTAAGATGCATTTTCATATGTTGATACGTTTATAGAAATTGAGATGACATTTGAGCCAAATATGAGACTACATATTATGGTGGTAGCTATATTACACTAAATATACATCACTCTTCCAAGTTGATGTGTATCCATTGGGCCAATACTGACGTTTGATGAATCCTATGTTTCCTTCTTTACCAAGTGCCAACAAAGTATATCCAATGACAGCTTCAAACTAGCAGAACCCATCACAAAAAGATGAAAGTAGAAAAGTTGTTAGGGTCCAAGGAAGTATTTCATGATTGGTACTACTGATATTTTCTGTCCATAAAAGCAATCTCAACATGAATGTCTAACAGAGTTTTATGTTTAAGATACTCTTTAAGAAAATGTGTAGAGAACCATAGCCCATAGTGATCAAGGACAAAAAAATAACATTACTGAAATATTCAAAACAAAAAAAACAAAATCATGAGACACCTTCCCTAACAACCACCATCCAACAAATAATTTCATAATTATTGATACATACCTATTATTAAAATAAAAATGCTCGTATACCCAGATAAGAAAATGAAATCGCCTTCAACAAAATTCAAGATTTTCAAACAACCAAACAATACAGATGCATTGTAACGAAGAAGAAAAAATTAAATTGAACTTCATTAAAAAAACACTAATATCTAAAAATGGGGTAATAATAATAGAGGGAATTCTGGGTTAGGAAAGAAAAAAACTTACATTCCGGCCCTTCCAAACTTGATAGAGCCTGACCTTGGATCTGGAAGGAGGATCCATGGCTCCGGGAGAAGGAGCCAAAGTATTATTCTTGAGCATGCAAAACGATACAATAAAAAGATGAATCCCAAATTAGATGAGATTCAAATGAAATTAACTGAATTTGTTGGGGGAGCTGGCAGAGAGGAAGAATCAACCCCTCTCTTTGATCAACACCAGCTGCCCCCGCGTTTCATCCTCTAATCACAACAAAATAATTAGTTAATGATGTCTTTCTCTTTCCTGTTTTTTTTCCCCTCCTCTCTCATCCAACGTTCCAAAAGAATTCCTCCGATTTTCCTTTCTCTCTCATAACGATCCATCCCTTTTTCATACCAATTGGAGTTCAAATTTATGCGAAAAATTCGCGGGAATGCAAAAGAGCGTGTCGGCAAAACTGTAGTCCTGTATTTAGGAGAGTAAGATCACCAATCACACGTATCCGTCACAATATTATACTCCCAAAATTACATAACTTTTGAAAGTAAATATAAGATATTTTTAAAATTAAGATAATTTATTAAAAATTATAAAATAATTAATATTTTTTAGATATCTTATAATATTTATTACTAGTAATTACCCGTGCCTGAAGGCACGGCGTAAAAAAAAATTAAACATAACAATTATCATAATTTATTATATCATCACAATAATTAATACATACTCAATCATCAACATATATCCAATCACCAAAACATATTCAATCACCAAAACAACCATAATTCCATATTCAAAATTATCATAATCATGTATAATTAGTTAACTTTACAAAAAACGGATACAAAAAATACACGTGCAAAAATAGAAAAATAATTTTGTATTTTTTACGATTTATATCAAGTATCCTTTAATAAATATATAAATTATCAAAATATGTGAGTCACAGTAAAATAATATCAAATATATGTTTGTTTATGGTAAAAAAAAGAAAAGGAAAGGAAAGCAAAGTTATTAAAGCAAAACTGGCTAATCGCTTTCAAAACTGAAAAAGAAGAAACCTAGCAGTACATACGTGGCCCTACGGGAGACATCCCACGTCAGCGATCCAACCAAGATGCAACCCACTACAACCAAGATGGTTTTCTGTGTCTTTTTTGGGCGGGATTTTTTTTTGATGGGCGGGATTTTTTTTTGATGGGATGAAATGTCAACCGGTAGATTAAATTGGAAGAAATCTAAACCGCTCTTGTGCTTTTCCAAATTATGAAGTGAAAAAGAATTCAAAATAGGTCCTATCTTATTATATAGATTGTATTGATTAAAATTAAAAATATATGTGTCGACCTTAAAAAATTAATGCATAAGGTATCTAAAGTCACAATAAAATTCAATTTAAATAAGGATAATGCTAGGGATCTTGAATTTTTTATCTCAAATAATGTGGTACCAATGCATTGATTAGATAAATCGCATTGGTTAGATAAATCCCTTGTGATTAGTTATGTTATAAATTATCTTTTGTCTTGTTCAATTCTACATCAGTTGAGACAGGCTTAAGATCAAAAATTTGAGTTCGCTAACACTGTCTATTTGTAAAAATAATTATATCACTAATAGCGTTACTAAATATAATATTTATATCGCTAAATATATATTGAGATAAATTAAAATTAAATATAATAGATGAAAATCTAATCAAAATACAAGGATACCTCCAACGCTCTACCATACATTTAACATTTCACCCAATTTTCATAAAACATATTTAACTTCAAAAATATTATATTTAACAATATAATAATATTTCAGTATAAATTATAGAATCACTGATATTGTTTTTAAAAGCATTATTTGGGACATTAAATATGTATTATATACTATTTTTTTCTATATAATAAATATATTCTGAATTTTTATATATTTTCTTGTCATATTCGTAGTTACTCCTGTATCCCATACACAGTGTACGTGTATGTCGCACACCCTTGTAATGTATATTATGAGTTTTGTTGTGGGAAATTATAATTACTTTGCTTTCTTACATTATTTGTCACATAGAATTAATGTAACTAAATACTTGAGAAAATATATTGTGTCTGGCAAATTTTAATCAATGAATTCTATTAAATTTTAGCAATAATAATTTAATTTCTTTTAAAATATATTTAAAGACAAAAATAATTTTTATTAACGGAATACGTGTGTAATTTAGATAAGTACAAAGGTTTTTATTTTTCTTTTTTAACAAGTTAGAAAGTTGTATAGAAATTCACCAACTGTAAACAAACCGCAACCCAAAGCTTTTCTCATGGTACAAAGAAGAGTAAAATATTGTACAGATTCTGAAGAAGGCGCGCCAGAGAGCTCTAATAGACTAGACTTTAGTCAGCAGTGTATATTTTGTCGTGAAAACATTTGAGGACATTAGCAAACCCTTTAGGTTTACTCATCCAATGTACTTTTGTGAGAGACCTGCGGATATGTTAGTGCAACAACTGAAGCAAGCAAATTATGATGACTAACTAATTCATCGTCTAGTTTTGAAGTTAAAAAGATCTACCAAACATAAGGGTTTACACAATAAAATGGAATTCTGCCACGGGGAATTCCATGTTACAAGCCTAAAATTTAGTACATAAACAAGCTACATAAATAAATAAATAAGTTTATTACAGCTGATATGCTACAGTCAGAAACATTGCATTCCCGTTTGCTACATACCTGCAACACCAAAACACTACAGTTCCTGGGAATGCGTCGGAGCAGAGGAAATGCATTTCACCAGAATCGTTTTCCTACCATCAATCATAGATCGACTGCAGAAAGAGAAAGCAGCACGGTGAGAAATTTATTTCCAAGCTAAATTTTGTATAGAACAGGCTCTATAACAACCATCATATTGTGAAGCAACTGCAGCATTATAAATTTTATCTTTTGAAATCATTAATTACTAAAACTGGTTTAACAAATGTACCAACGCAAATGTAGATTACAATGATATTTTTATAATTTGCAAAATGGACAAATAGTATATGTTCATCAGCCACAGATTTACGACCCCAAATTTCTCCAATACTCTTAAATATCTTCTTAATATCATTTCAAAAACAAAAATAACACAAGAAGTTTGAACAAATCTAGAAGTTGAGTTATGAGTGCACAACCCAGTTATACAAACCTCTCCTATGGTTTAAACAGAAAAACTACGACCAATATTATTGTCACCACAAAAATTGGCAACATATTCGCAATCTAAAAGATTTATAAAGAGTGATAAAACGAACCCAAAAGAAGCATTGTCCTAACTCCTAACCAACTAGTGCGACCAGAAATAGAAGACGATTTCAGACTTATCAAGGGAGAAAGATAAAGAGAGAACACAAATGATTCAGCATAGTTCAACATATAATTTAACCTAACATAAAAATAGATGAGGTGAAAGAACTGAACTAGAATGATACTGGTACAGGTTTGCAACATAATAGTGCTTTTCCCACCAAAAGCTTCTATAAGATAATTAAATTGCCTTGCACAGCTATCCTCTATATACTAAAACCCACCAGGATAAAATAGTTTAAAACAGACAACAGTGTTTAAAATGTCAAAGTTGCAATAAATGTCACTGTTGTCTATCATCTATATTGAGAAAGAAATTCTAGTGCAGAATTAGAAGAATGCTGTGAAACTTTAGTTGGAGGGTTCGATTTATTATCATTTGAAATATATATGCCAAAAGTCATCTCATATGGAGTGCCTAGAACATCTTTTTATTTCTAAATACCATATCAAACTCTGAAACGTCAGAGTTGCAATAAATTAGTTGAAAATGGAATAACCGAAATAAATGAACAATTTTTAGTTTGGAAAAAAGCATGGAGTTGGAAAAATAACCCTTTAATCAAAGGACCTCACACCTCTTTCTATTCTCCCTCCCATCACTGCATATACATTCAAAATTAGATGGGCACAGCCGTCAATGTCTCAAGATTGAATTTTTTAGTACAAAAAACTCGAAAACTCATTCTTGGTATTTAAACAGACAACAGAGTTTGTAAGAACTGTTAATAGGATTCAGATGGCCAAGAACATCTTCCTCCTTTCTAAATACCACGTCAAACTTTTAAGATGTATCAGAGGAAGTAAATACTACTCAGGAAGGTCAGATTAGCAATAAAATAGTAGAAAATGAGATAATGGTAGAAATCGATGAACAAATACTATGGTTTGGAAAGTAAGAATGAAAGAGGAAAAATAACCCTTCAACCAAAGGAGCTCACACCCTCTTTCCTATTCTTTCAAAATATAGGCACACTCGTCAACTTCTGAAGATTGAATATTTTAGTACAGAAAACTCAAAACCTCATTCTAGGTATTGAAATATTATGCAACTGACACCCCACCCACCCCTTCAAACCACGAGCATGTGGAAAGGAAAAACGAGAAAAGTAGTGACATTATATATCATAAAAGTAGGAACCAGCATATAACTAACCTTTTTCTTGTGTGCATCAGTTAGCTACATCTTCATCAAAGTCAATAAAAATAACCTCTGCATTTTGACGATCCACATAAGCAGTTTTTCTTCCTCTGCACTGATTTGTCAGACTGAGGAATCCCATAATCAAATGTCAACTCTTGCATAGGAGGGATGTGTCCAATTGCATAAAAGCCAATATGGAGATATGATTCATTGTTATTTTCTCTTAAAACTGGCTGCCAAAACACATTAGGAGAACAACTGTGGTTCATAAACCGAGCTACATTACCACAAATATTCGCATTTATAACAAGGGGAAAGGGGACTACGGCAGACCCGTCAGGGACAGCTTCCAGTGGAGCATAGGCACGGGTAGCATCAAATATATAATAATCCTCGTGTTCACTACCAAGCTCCATTGCTTTAGATGTATCAACAACTTCTCCAGCATACACACAAATAAAAGCTCCGCTGCGGATGGGATCCCAAGACCTAAGTCCCCAACCTCTGTTCTTTGTTTTAAACACCTCCAGGCGGACTTTTAAACCTGCTTGAGACACTCGGTTTCGGCAGTTTGGAGGGCATAAACAGGAAGGACCACACTCATGTATTAAGGATTTGTAACTCTGAAGAACCCCAAGTGAGGTGTAGGGGAGAAAGCCTCCATTTCTTTGAACGCAAGGGCAGCTGGAGTCACCAGGTTCGCATTCACCTGGGCAGGTGCAGCTTGACGAAGGTTGTGGTGAATTAAATGGTTTTTCATACTTGAGACTGGGAAAATATGTGAAATAAGCAGGGCCCTTCTTTTCATCATCGACATCATTTACAAGACAAACTGGTAGATTCTCCGCCCCTGACGTAAGGTCAGGCAGGATTACCCCAACTCTTGAACTAGTGCCATCCTTCCATTGTTGAATTGATTTCCACAGTATAAATGCTTCAGGCTGCCCAGGAATTCTAACAAACTTGTACTTAAAAACATTGAAGCCACCCTTTCCTTTCTCTGCCCATGACTCTTGGATTTTATAAACACCATCATAGACGTATATCTTCCCAGTTCCATTAGCAACATCTTTCAGGCCCCTTATAACTCTTACCTCATTAGCCCGACGCGAGCTCTTCTCCAAAGCAAGATTACCCCTTTCAAGTTTTTGATCAAACATTTGCTTATCTCTCCTTTGAACTCCACCTTGCCCACTATAAACCAAGACATCCTCATCCTCGCCATCGTCTTCATATCCTCCAGATGAAACAATGCTGACAGCCACAGGCTCTTCATCACCAGTGATCTTGACACTCATGTAATCTATCCCAGCCATACTCGGAGCATGCAATCCCACCAAACACATTTCCATCCTGAAAAAGAAAATATCACCAACTTCAACCCCAGGTACAGCTCCGATCCTCTTCTTGCTATTTGTCCGAACCCCTTTAGTCATCAAGATATTAGCAGTCCTCAAGTCTGGACGTCTTGTGATCCCTGGAGTAGCCTCCTTTGCTTCATCAATTTGGGAAATCCTTCTTCGTAGCAAATTATAAACCATGAGTATGCGACTAACTGAATCCTTGTCACCATCAACTTGTCGAGCTGGTTCCCACCCCACAAGCTTAAAAGCTCTCAAAAACTTATCAACAATGTCATCGACGTTTACTTCAGATGATGACAAACTGACAGCACCTCTTGTCTTCCTCTGGGATGTAACTTTTCGATTTCCCCCATTAACGTTATCCTCTGTATCCTGGCCATGCATAATAAAGCCACTTCCATACTGATCACTCTGACTTTGGGAGTTTCTATAACCGTCATCATTCAGAGGTCTAGTGCGAGGACGACCCCTCCTCCTTCTTGATGGCCCTGCATCTCCATTTGAATACTGTGATGGTGGAGTTCTGAAAGAATTTAGCGGAACTGGTGATGGTATGTCATTAGGTGTTGGCCCTTGAGACTCATTTGGAACAAAAAATGGGTAAAATGGTGCAACACCGGGTGGGAAAGGACCCATAGGAGGGACACAGGTGAATGGGGAGGCTTGGGGTGATGAAAATGAAGATGCACCAGATTGAGATGGGAATATTGGAACAAGAGTTCGCAATGGCTTTACATTCAAAACCTTGGACTTATCAATAGAGCCTGAAGGAATAGACTCTGAACCCGAAGCTCGTTCCATTAGTCGAACACTTTTAGGCCCACAATCACAATTATCAGAAATCAAAGAAAACCAACTTCTACAAACACTCCCTGAACTTCAATTTCTTCTACAAATACCACCACAAACAAAAACCTCACTACAACTGATCAAAACAACAACATTTCATCACAAAAGGTTAAAAACGAACCACCCAGAGTCGCAAGATCTGACCCTAATAAGCCCAATAACGCCCTAACTAGAGAAAAGACGCCAACTTCGAACACTTACTGATAGAAATTGCCTCCTGCAACATGCAAGCAGAAAAACCACCTAAAATCTTAGCTGAAAACCAACTTTCAATAGCTGAACAAATAAACCCTAAAACTAGTGGAAACCCCAATAACCCAAGAAAAATAACAAGAAATGACACTTAAATCACAAATAAACAGGAGTAACAAAATTTAAAGACCCAGAAATAAAATGACTCGAAAAAATTGAAATAACAGAAAATTTTGTAGAACAGTAGTCAACTAAACGTGAAAAAATCAGAAGATTTTCCACACAGATCAGGGTAAAAATCAGGAAACCAGATCTTAGAACGGAAACATACCTACAACTGGAGATTTGCACAGACTGATGAGAGAGATTGAGACGGACGGCGAAAGATTGGCTTGAACAAAAGAGAGCGTACTCAAATTTATTTATTTTTATTCTTTTTTTTTTTCTTATAATTTGATAGTTTCTTAGAACGAGTTCTGATTTTGCCCAAATGTTTTTTTTTATATGTTAGATTCGAAGATATTGAATTCTCTGCTTTTCACTTCCTTACGGTTCCTACAGTTATTTCTACTACTTATTGGAAAGGTCGATCGTGTTAACCTTTTTATTGGACGACATGTGGTAAACTGCTAGATGATTGGCTGCAAATTTTTACGTCTTGTATGACGTTTCTATCTAATATTTCCTCTGTCGAATTTACTTGTCCTTATTTAATCATACACGCTTATTAAAATAAATTATCTTCAAATTATTTATATTAACTATTTTATTTTTATTTTTTTGTTTTAATTAATCTCTCAATTTTTTAAGTAAATAATAAAATAGATGACAGAAATAGGAGAAAAATGAAAATAGTTGTACTTTTAATATCAAAATTAATAGTGCTATTTTTTTTAATATATATCATGTATTTTTTGTTTAATTTTTTTATAAAAATAATAAGATCAGAAACAATTCTATAAAATGAAAGGATGACAAAAAGATTTAGACAAATAAAAAAAATAAATTTAGACGGAATGAATAATAATAAAATAAAATGATATCTATAACTTTGTTATACTAATTTTATTATAGAAAATAATATATCTAATAATTTTATATATTAATTTTTTTGTTAAGATTACGTGAATAACTATAATTAATAATATTTTAATAATATATTTGACATAACGTTTTAATTATATAATCTTATCAAATTTTATATATTAATATATATATCACAAGCTTAATATAATTGAAAATTTTCGCATGTGATTCTTTTATTATCGTATCATCTCTATTATTTTAGAAGTAACATAATACAAAGATTCACTCTTAAAGTTTTGTACATGTTGTTATAAGCAAAAATTGGGAATAAATAATTATAGCAAATAGGAATTAAAAAATAAAAGATCTGACAAACTTTCATATCAATTGATGAAGTTGAAATTCTTTATCAATGAAATGAAAGTTGGTATATTTTCATACAATATTTATATTTTAAAATTTATGAAAGCAATGAAAGTGATTTTCTTTTATTGTGTTTGTAAATTTTTAGATGAAAAGTATAAGTAAATGCAATATTTTAATATTATGAACAAAATTTGAGAAGGCTATTTTTTGTTTTATTTTGTTTTTATAAATTTTTATTCACTTTCTTTCCCGTGTATTTTCACTTGTGAGAATAAAATATCTTAAGTTATTTTATAACTAAAAGGTATTGGGCAAGCCTAAAGTACAAAATTATTTTAATCTATGGGTTTTCGATTACATAAGTAAAAATTATAAAACATAAATTTAAATTAACAAACAACCTACAGTTACTGAAACATTTCAAGGCTACAATTTATTATAAACATGAAAATAATAAAACAATAGAAAGAATAAAAATTATAATCCTTTAAAATAAATAACATCTAAAAATTGTAAAAAGAAAAATAAAATTAATAAACAACCTAGAGTTACTGAAACATTTTAAGACTACAATTTATTATAAATATGAAAATATTACAAACAATAGAAAGAATATAAATTATAAACCTTTAAAATAACTAACATACCTCAAATTAAAATGATAATTAGTTTTAACAACAACTAATGGACACTATAATTATTCTTTAATAACGATACAAGATCAAATTTCAAATTAATAATTATTATGTAAATTTAAGCAGTTTTCAACATAAGCAATGAGAAAATAAATTGTTGAGATAATCATACACTCGAATCTATAAGTATATGTGATCGTCAATTAACACACTTAACAAACATCTCACAAACAAAACAAAAATAATCTCTACACTAAATAATGCAAGATCAATTAGTCTCGGTACAATAGTTATCCTGTTCTCTTGTGGACCAAGTAGGGATGACAATTTAAATCATAATCAATTCGAAATCGATCTAACTATGTCCAATCAGTTGGTTTTTATCTGAACTGTTGACTTATCGATGCAGTTTTGGTGCAATTTTTTTTTTAACCGAGACTAGTGTGGTTTTGATATTTACCTTTGAAATGCTGGTGAACCGCACCGCTTCTTGAACCCGTAGTGCACCAGTCATTGAATGGCTCTATATATACTTATTTATTTGAATTATATCTCTATATTTTATGATATTTTTATTTTTATATAGGATTATATATAGTCATAAAGTTACTCCAACATATATTTTTATTATTTTTTATCTTTTCACATCAAAAAATAATATATATATATATATATATATATATATATATATATATATTAATTAATTAATTAAAACTATAATAATGTTAAAAATATAACAATGTTATATTAATTTTAATTGAACATATATTTCATATGGTACTTGTTTATATTTCTTGAGTTAATTCTAAAATGAAACACGACTTCCGTGAAACACGGTTACCGCAATCTCGATGTTTTTCTATCCTTTTAAATCCTAAAATGTGTGTGCGCGCGTGTGTGTGCGTGTATGCCTAAATGAACGTTTGTGGTGCGTTTTGCATAAAAGTTGCTTTGATTCTATATGGCAAATGTGTTTATATGGAAAGCGTTTTAGACATCCTTTGACCCAATTGACAAGACTTCATTTTTTACAATAAAGATTGATTTTAATTTCGAAAGCGATGGGGGGGGTTTATTAGTTGCCGTTTTCATAAAACAATTTGTAAACTTTTGTCAAATAGGTATCGAGACTATACATTGCCCTCTAATAATAAAATGAACAAAATGAAGGCAACTTCTAGAACTCTTTCACCCTATGCACAAAGTTTAATGAAAACATTTATTTATTTGCGAAATCGTTTTTTATGACCTTTTGGAACCAAATGAAGCCTTTTTGCCAAACATGAATTTAAGTTCGCCAAAACTCTTAATTTTAATCCTCGTGGATCTAATATCCTAATTTGCTTGATTTTATAAAAATCTTTATCATTTCATTCCAAAATCGTTTTATCGTGTCAAAAGGGAAAACCAAGCATCAAAATAACGTTGCGGCTATTCACGGGCATGTAAGCCATTCGAATAACCCCAAACGCCCACAATCGCACATTTCATTATTACGGGGCCTTAAACCCGATTTTCGATCCGACATCGCTTTAAGGCCCGAAAATTACATATTTACAATACAAATGCATTGTCATCCCTACATGCGTTAAAACTATAAAATAAACTAAAAGGATATCATCGGGAGGTTAGGAGGAGATTCTATCCACAACAAATCCTCTCTAACCATCCCTAATCCATAGATCCAAACATATATCGACTACATCGGATCTAACTTCAACATATACAAAATCAAACTATATTAAATAGCGATGCACCAAATATTTTCGGATCTAACAGAAGATCCACCCAACAAATGCACAAAAATTAGATCTATAACAACTTAAACAATAAGATGAAATGAAAACTAGATCTAACTAGATTAAAACCAACAACGCAATAAATTCAGATTTTTTCACGTTTCAAACGATGAAACGGAAGCCTTAACACTTGGAAATCAAAATAGGCTACAATATAGAGTGAAGATTGAACAAAAGATGAAGAATCCTCCCTTTTTCTCTCAAACCCGTGGGTTTCTCTCTCTCCTTCTCGCCATTTTCTCTCTCTATTTTCTTTTTTTTTTCTTCTCCTCTCTAGCTCTCGGGTGGAAATGGCAATCTATAGCCATTTCCAGGCAGCCGCAGATGCATCTGCGGCTGGCCGCAGATCCATCTGCGGCTGGGCGGTAAGCCGCCTGCGCCGCTTCCTCGGCTGCCGTGTGCCGTCTCCTCGAGCCGTGCGAACCTCGAAAGTCGTTTGGCCGCAGATGCATCCGCGGCTGTCTGGCTTGCTTTTCTCGATTTTCGTGCCACGCAGTCTTAATTCGCCAATTTCTGCGGTATTTATTTTGGAAGGCTGTATTTTTGCAATCCGGAAATCCCTAGGAAACGTGCCACATTGTTCTGGGAGGCTAGTTCGGAGGGCTGCGACTTGATATAGAATTTAATAATTGTGCTTGGCTTCCAGGGGGCGCTGCCCCCTTTCCACCCCCGCCAGCTCACCGGCGAGCTGGGCAGCCGCTCGCTCACCGGGGAGCGAGACCCCCGAACATCGTAAGCGGAGTGGCCATCAGTCGTCTTTTGTGGTCGGCTCAGGTTTTTCTGGATCAACTGTTCGCCTTGCCTCAAGTGACCGGATGTTCGTTGTCCGTTGTGGCGGCTTTGACCGTAAATCGCTGGGGTGGCTTGATGTTGGGGTCCACCTTCCTTTTCGCTCGTCGGGTCAAATGACGATTCTGCCCTCCTGTCAGGGTTAGTGCAAAAGTGCAAAATTTGGGTGTCTACAATTATAATGTGGGTTGTAAAAACATTAAACTAATTTAATTAAAATTAAGTCAAAAATATTATTAAATTATAACCGGTGCAAATCGGTGTCGTGCGATTAAAAATATAAATCGATCAGTGCAATTTTGCTATAGAATAATCTTGAACCACTACCGATATGGTGCAATTCTAGTTCAAGATTTTTTATGACCTGTGCGATTTCAAATAATTGAAAAATTAAAATTGCACCTCATCATTACCATCCTTAGTATCGAGAGGGTGATGAGGTTTTAGGCAAATGTTGGATGATGTGTGTTTAAATTACGTCTCAAACTAACAAATAATAATAATAATAATGCATTACTCACATGAGATTGTAATGAAATTATCTTTAAAAAGAAAAGGTAATTAAAATTTTATAGAAAAATTAAAGTCACACAAAAAATGATTAGATCCCCTCCATTAGGGTAAGAAAGTTCTCTCAATATTTGAATACTAAATGATTATTAAGTTTTTAACTTATGAAGAGGAGAGAGATCGAACAAAATTGTAGAAATTAGTTACACATTTGCGTCCATCTATAATGACTATTCTACTTGGCATACAATACGTCTATTCGAATATAGAATTGCCAGATAGCTATTGGAAAGATAGTAGATAAAATAGGAATAAGTAAAAGTATACGACGTTAAAACATAATATTTATTTTAATTATTAAAAAATTAGGTATGATATTAAAATTTGTGTTATATTTTATTTTTTAATGGTTAAGATAAATATAATATTTATTTTTGTATTTGAATATTGGGTATATAAACTTATCCATAAAATAGAAATAAAAAGATAAATATTAATATTTTTTTAATTCCTTTAGAAAAAAATATGACACTTTCAAGAAGAAGCGGTTATTAATAAGTACCACTGAATTGAATATCAGAACTACACGCAAAAAAAGGTTTTCCCATTTTTAGGATATACATTTTGGTAAAGTACTAATTTGAAAATAAGTGCTATATATTTTTTAAAATAGGAATTGATATTTTTTTCAAGTAAAAATATTATTCTCAAAAACGTAAAAATATTAGTCTCACAACTTCTTTTTTTTTTTTTTCCATATGATGCTAAACCCCACTTACTATTTATATAAGAAGAAATTATAAAATTATCATTTTTATTTATAAAAATATCAAATTTCTATTATTATGTCATCCTTTCTTGTCTTCAGAAAAAATCAGATCAACAGTTTCAATATATATGGGGACTGATTCATTTACAACGTTGTAAATGAAAATTTATTTTTATAATAAATCTCAGTCATCTATACTGAGATTTAATGGTTAATTTTTTTCTCTCTCTCTCTCTCTCTCTCTCTCTCTCTCTCTCTATATATATATATATATATATATATATATATATATATATATATTTAAGTTGAGCTATTCGTATTATATGAGAAAATTTAGCTGGCTGGTTTTGCTATTGTTTTTCGTTTCAATTGGGGTATTACTATTACTAGTTGATAAAATTTATTAGGTTGGTCTTCCTTTTGATTTTTTGTTTAGTTTGGGCTTGTACTACCATTTCAGAAAAAAATAATTTTGATGGTTTCATTTTGATTTTCTTTTATTTATTATTAGAGAAAGTTTATTTGTCTGACTTTCCTATGGATTTTTTATTTATTTTAAATTTTGGCTATTACTATTACTGGATAAAATTTATTTTGCTGGTTTTCCTTTTGGTATTGTTTTATTTGGTCTGTTACCTTTCTTTGATAAAATTTATTTGTCTGGTTTCCCTTCTGATTTTTTAAAAAATTAAATTTAGCCATATTCAAAATTAGAATAGAATTCACTCCTGTTAAATTAGTGAATAATTATTTATACATATTCTAAAAATTAAATCTAGAGTGACAAAAAAAATTGGACAACTCTATACAAATTTTTACACAAATTTCATCTCAACTAAGGTCGTAAAATGAACCAAACGGTTCGAACTCAATTCGTACCCGTTTGACTAAAAGCTTGATTCAAGTTCGATTCGAAATATAAACAATTCAAATATGAACGAAATTAAAAATTCGATAAATTATTGAAACATCTTCAAATTACAATTTTCTATTGATATTCAGTCATATTCACTCAAAAAGTTCAAACTAGTCAATCTCAATTCGAAATCGTGTACAACTCGGTAGTTAAACGAGTCTCAATCAAATTTTATTTTATACTCGATAAATTTTATGAATTAAATATAAGCAACTCAATATTCGACTCTATCTGGTTCATTTACATCCATAATCTCACCCATTAAAAAGAGTCTGATATGAATTTTTATGTAAAATCCCATTTTTTAATAATGAGATTAAATTTATATTTAATATTAATGTTTAATTATTTGTATAAGTAGACTTATTCAAAATAATTTGGTCACCTTGTGGGCCAACCGCACCGCATGAAAGCTGTCACTAACTTTTCTAAAGAATGTACTACGAACTTATCTAAAAGCCGTATCGGTAGATCTGATGGGCTTTTATTAAAAATAAAATACATAATTTTGAATTACGTCGCAATCAGTCAAAATTTATATTATAAAAAATAATATTTATTATTTTAAAACAAAATAAGAAAGCCAAACTTAAAGGATATATGTTAGCAATATTCTCGCAATTTTAATATATAATAATATTTTAGTGATAAAATATTGAATACAAAAAAAAGATACAAAATGATATATTCTATAGGTATGGGTTATAACTATTATACCAACTTATATATGATATAACATTTTTTAATTATAATTTGACACATCATTTTATATTTAATATTTCATAATTAATTATTAAAAACTTAAGTCTTATTAGTGTATCAAATGATAGGTTCGGGTATAATAAAATATATATAGAGGTAAGTAAATGATTAACAAAAGATCTATCATTTATAATAAAAAGAGAGAATGTCATGTTCAATTTGATAAATGACAACTCAAAAATTTCTAACCAGGGTTTAATAGAATTAAAAAGGAGTTTTTAATTTACATTAACTAGAGTTATGCATTTGAGAATTATAATACATAAGATCAAATAAAATAAGACTTGATTGTAATTTCATGTCTTATATTTGATAGACTTTGTATGATACGATAATTGAATTATACAATAACTATTTACTGAATTGGTTATTTATGATTAAACGTTAATTTCATATTATTCGAAAAGTCATATTTATATACAAACACGTTACACTCGTATTGTAAAATAAATATATTTATTTATCTTAAATTAAAAGAGTTTATAATGATTCTAATTTATTTATTCACAATCGGTATAATATTAAATTTGAAGGGTCACATCATAAAGAGAAATATTTATTTTAGAAGTAGATGATATAATAATAATAATAAATTAAGTATATTTAATTTATACTATAGTATTAGAATAAATTAAATAACTTAATATTTATAATTAATTAAAAATTAATAAAATAAGTTTTATTATTAATAATAATAATAATAAGATAATTTTATAGAGTTTATTTTTGATGTTTACGTGTGATCGTAGTGTAAGTAGATTTATTCAAAAGAATTTGGTCACTTTCAGGGCCCACCGCACCGCATGAAAGCTGTCACTACATTTTCTAAGTGAATTACGTCGCAATCAGTCAAAATTTATATTACAAAAATAATATTTATTGTTATAAAACAAAATAAGAAAGCCAAACTTAAAGTGATATATGTTAACAATATTCTGGCAATTTTAATATATAAAAATATTTTAATGATAAAAGATTGAATAAAAAATATATATTTGATATTTATTAATTATAATTATTATACCTACTCACATATAATATAACATTTTTTAATTATAATTTGACACCATTTTATATTTAATTTTTTTCCCGTAACATTACTCATTAATATATATATATATATATATATATATATATATATATATATATATATATTTAGTTTTCAACATTGTGTGACATCACAATCATCAGTCTAGTTAGCTGATTTTTTTTTAGGCTATACAACTGGATTTAGTCTCTTTCTTATGATCTAGGCATTTACTATAATTTTCAGTGGGAACCGAACATTGTCACATGAGACCGGAATAATAAATATATTAGACGATTTTAGTTTCTAATGATCATTAAACCAATTAGTTACAAAACAATTTCAACTTATGACAAAGTAGAAGAATATTTTAGTCACAAGGAAGTTGAATAAATTTTGTTTTCTTTAATGCATTATGTTATGCACCAGATTTTTTAATTATTATTTTTGTGAACACCAAATGCATTGGAATTTGAATTTTAATGTTGCATGCGTGAATAAAACAAACTTAATTTAAAATTTATGTTTATGAAATGAATAATTTTTTAGAGCGTGTTTAGTTTCAAAAAGCACAAAAACCCCAAGCAAACATGTATATAATGCGCCATAGCCCTAGTTAGAGATGATAAAATTTGATTTTTATACTTCAATTAATTATTATTTTTAGAGTAAATCAATCAAAATTTGTTATTAAATAAAGTAAAATAATTTACATGTCGACTAATTTAATGACAAATTTGGATTACATCTAATATAAAATTTGAAGTGATAAGCCAAAATAATATGTGATTTTTTTATTATTATTTTATATCCTGTATATTTATATACGTCAATATTTAATATCGACATAAATTTATACTAACACTCTTAATAAAAGAGGCCACCATTTTGTAATAAACTACGTAGAATTAGTTGCTAATTTCAAGATTCCTGAATTCACAAAACTCAAATAAATATACTCCACTTGATTGAAATTATAAAATTAAATTTAAATTAAGTCAATATTAGAGGTGGAGTGGACTCCTACTAATTTTCTAATACAATTTCCATACGCAACATAATTGTACAACGATAATTGTGTCTACCAAGTTGTTATAACAATATCTTCTTCAAGGAAATAACTACCAAATAATCGTTGAAGTTTGTATGAAAGCTTGAGGTCCGTTTTTCATGCATGCATGCGTTCATTTTTCGAAACAAACTCCGACTCTATTATTTTAAGTATTATGCAAGATTACAACGTTCGCGTTTATCTCCTAACAGAAGTTTAAAAAAATCATATTTAACCAAGACAAATATAACAACGACAAATTTCTCTAAATGCACTTTCTCATATTTTCTCTAGATTTTAAGATGAAATATAATCTTTGTCGACGCCGGGATTTTCGTCGTCTCGTTTTTTATTATTAAAAATGCCCTTTTCCAATTTTAGCCTTTAGATTAAGATGTGACTTTTGAAAAGGGTCGGCTTAATGTCGACGGGTTTTGAAAGATCGATTTTTTATGAGCCAATTGACCAGAGTCGCCAGTTGGTATATTTAAAATGGATGTACCAACTCATCCAAGTTTGTTTTCGTAATCGCTGGCTCATATGTGACTCCGAGTTAATTGGTCCGCAAACCGAGATTCATAGAGTTCGGGGGCTTGCTTAAGCGAGGGGAAGGTGTTAGGCACCCCCCGACTTCCGTGAAACACGGTTACCGCAATCTCGATGTTTTCCTATCCTTTTAAATCCTAAACATGTGTGTGTGTGCGTGTGTGTGTGTGTGTGTGTGTGTGTGCCTAAATGACTGTTTATGGTGAGTTTTGCATCAAAGTTGCTTTGATTTTATATAGCAAAACGTGTTTTGTCGGGAAAACGTTTAGACGTCTTTTGACCCACATGACGAGGCTTTGTTTGTTAGAAGAAAGATTAATTTTAATTTCGAAAACGATGAGGCTTTTATTAGATGTCTTTTTAGAAAACAATAGTTTTTTAAACTTTTGTCAAATGGGAATCGAGACTATACATTGCCTTCTAACAGTAAATATAAATAAAATGAGGGCAACTTCTAGAACTCTTTAACCCTATGCACCAAGTTTAATGAAAATATTTATTTATTTGCGAAATCGTTTTTTATGACCTTTTGGAACCAAATGAAGCCTTTTTGCCAAACATGGATTTAAGTTCGCCAAATTCTTAATTTTAATCCTCGTGGATCTAATATCCTAATTTGCTTGATTTTATAAAAATCTTTATCATTTCATTCCAAAATCGTTTTCTCGTGTCAAAAGGGAAAACCAAGCATCAAAATAACGTTGCGGCTATTCACGGGCATGTAAGCCATCCGAATAACCCCAAACGCCCACAATCGCACATTTCATTATTACGGGGCCTTAAACCCGATTTTCGATCCGACATCGCTTTAAGGCCCGAAAATTACATATTTACAATACAAATGCATCGCCATCGCTACATGCGTAAATGCTAGAAATAAACTACAAGGATATCATCGGGAGGTTAGGAGGAGATTTCATCCGCAATAAATACTCCCTAACCATCCCTAATCCATAGATCCAAACATATATCGACTACATCGGATCTAACTTCAACATATACAAAATCAAACTATATTAAATAGCAATGCACCAAATATTTTCGGATCTAACAGTAGATCCACCCAACAAATGCACAAATATTATATATATAACAACTTAAACAATAAGATGAAATGAAAACTAGATCTAACTAGATTAAAACCGACAACGCAATAAATTCAGATTTTCTCACGTTTCAAACGATGAAATGGAAGCCTTAACACTTGGAAATCAACATAGGCTACAATATAAAGTGAAGATTGAACAAAAGATGAAGCATCCTCCCTTTTTCTCTCAAACCCGTGGGTTTCTCTCTCTCCTTCTCGCCATTTTCTCTCTCTATTTTCTTTCTTTTTCTTCTCTCTTCAGCTCTTGGGTGGAAATGGCGATCTATAGCCATTTCCAGGCAGCCGCAGATGCATCTGCGGCTGGCCGCAGATCCATCTGCGGCTGGGCGGCAAGCCGCCTGCGCCGCTTCCTCGGCTGCCGTGTGCCGTCTCCTCGAGCCGTGCGAACCTCGAAAGTCGTTTGGCCGCAGATGCATCCGCGGCTGTCTGGCTTGCTTTTCTCGATTTTCGTGCCACGCGGTCTTAATTCGCCAATTTCTGCGGTATTATTTTTTAAGGCTGTATTTTTGCAATCCGGAAATCCCTGGGAAACGTGCCACATTGTTCTGGGAGGCTAGTTCGGAGGGCTGCGACTTGATATAGAATTTAATAATTGTGCTTGGCTTACAGACCCCCGAACATCGTAAGCGGAGTGGCCATCAGTCGTCTTTTGTGGTCGGCTCAGGTTTTTCTGGATCAACTGTTCGCCTTGCCTCAAGTGACCGGATGTTCGTTGTCCGTTGTGGCGGCTTTGACCGTAAATCGCTGGGGTGACTTGATGTTGGGGTCCACCTTCCTTTTCGCTCGTCGGGTCAAATGACGATTCTGCCCTCCTGTCAGGGTTAGTGCAAAAGTGCAAAATTTGGGTGTCTACAATCTTTTAATCGAATTATAATAAAATAGGTTCTAAAAAAATGAAAAAAAATAATAAACTTGTATACTTTCTCCAACTTAGTAATAAACAAAGCCACTTCTGTTACTTAAATTGTCATGATACAACTCTCCTTATAAAAGTAAATAAATACAAAAGTACTTATTCTCTTCGAAACCTATTGTATCTACTTTTGTATAACTCTCTAAAATTGAATTTGAACATTAAACCATAACTTCTTATTTGGAGTTAATTCGAATGAACTTTATCTCAACTCAAATTTTTTGGAACTTTTAATTTTCTTCATGTTCGACTTTATCTCATCAGCATGGTTTTCTCGATGGGAGGATCTAACTCAAACTTGATAGATTCTTTCTTACCAACTTGTCTACAACCACTTTATACCCTGGTTGCGAGGCATCACTTTTGGTACCCATCTAAAGCGAATAACTTTTTTCTTGTGATTCTCATGCAAAGTTTTTCTCTCATTTAGTACGACTTTGCACCACATCCTTTTGCACCTAACTCCTCTATTCTCAACACTTTTCATATGTGCCCGCATCGTGTAAAGAGTGCCTACATTCTTAGCTCTAGTCATTAGTGTGCATCTATTGATTTTCACCAAAGGAATTGTCATAACCATTCTTATCAAGCTTGCTAGTAGACATCAACTTGCAACCACTATTAGTCTCCAAACAAATATATCAATTGTCCATAACCTTAGATACACTACCGTTTTTCATCCGTCTATAGCCAAAATTAGCATTAGTGTAGGATGTGAAGATCTCATCACACAAAATAGTATATAATGAAGCACCTGAATCGGATTAAATCCACCGTTGACCACTGAACTCTATGATTTTTGAATTTTGAGTCAATTTCTTTTGCTCAAATCGAGCCCCATGCAATTTAAAATTTTAGATATTGAGTCTTCAGGTGTCACATGTGCGTTAATTGACCACGTGACACCTGTAACATGTCATCTTTAACATATTTTGGCTAAAAAATGAGTTGCTCCTAGGAATGAATCCCAACACCTTAACTTTGAACTTTAAGTCATAAAATTACTCAAGCATCATGAGCCTATCTATTCAAAATACCTAAGAAATAAATCATATAATTATTATTATTACTAATATTATTATTTTTATTGTTGTTATTATTATTATTATTACTACTACTACTAATATTATTATTATTACTATTATTATTATTATTATTATTATTATTATTATTATTATTATTGTTGTTGTTGTTGTTGTTATTATTATTATTACTACTACTACTACTAATATTATTATTATTATTATTATTATTATTATTATTATTATTATTATTATTATTATTATGTTTCTCACCGGAAATGTTCTAACAAATTTTACGTCAAGTAGACCAAATGAAAAATACCACACAAAATAACATAGAAACTTCAATGCTCGGGTGGTTTAATGGGTTCATGTTTCAAAATAGAAGTTTTAGGTTCAAGTCCTTCTAGAAGCGTGGCACATGGGGCTCAATATCCAAATTTTTAAATAGTATAAAAAGAAAGGGACTTAAAATCCAAAAAACTTAGAGTTCAGTGACCAATCTTGGCCCACACTGCCCAAACTTAAATTGTCAAAATACACAACAACTATTACAATACAGTAAATCGAACAATAATACACAACTAAGTTTTCACTATTATTGTCACATTATTTTATAATATGGTGAAGACTACTACAACGATTATCTCGGACCATTACTCCATTCCCCTCTTTTCCCCGTTAGTCCTGGCTACATTCTCATTTCCTAAACAATTGAACAAAAAGAAAAAATGTGAGCTCAAATAACCCAGTAAAGAATATAATAACTAAGATAATAACGAATAAATTATCGTTAGCTTTCAACAGTTGAGTTCTTGATAGAATAATTTAAACAGCAAGTTTTAATTCAACAACTGTAGTTAAGTTTTTAAACAAAGTTCAGATCTACAACTGCAGTAGAATAACAACCATTAGAAAAATCATATGGACCATGATGTCCACTCATTTCTCTTTTTAAGAAAAATATCATCAACTTTTATCATCTGAAACACCGCTGGTCATGATAATACCAATTTATAGTTTCTGGTCATAATCATGCAAGTCAAAAGTTCATTTTTGCACTACGGGCCAAAGATAACATTCACCACGTGCCCTAAAAGACACACCATCAAATATATCGCATTTAACCTATCAACACCTTTATCGAATCTGTGTCCCATACCACAGATATTAACAACAATTTGATTCTTGATGATTGGAATAACAACAGAGATATAAATAATGAACAGAAGAAACAAGGTAAACAATAAATATCGGAAGTTTATAATTTTACTTTGTGCAGATTCAAATAATGTACAAATTGTTAACATGACGTAGAGTGAAATTCAAAAATGATATTTAAGATCCATAGTTCAGAATAATTGTTACAGTTCAATAGAAAGGTTCTGAAAAATAGGAAGGTTCAATTAAAATGATACTAGATGAAACATAAACTATTAAGAAACATATAATCATTTCAGGAAGTTTTACCAAATAATATTTACCATAGTAAGTTTAAGAGTATGAAAGAAATAATACCCCTTACCGTAATAGATTTTAATAATAGAAGATGATATTCCTTACCTTATCACGTGACTGGATATTTATAAAAGTGAGGTTGATCAACCTATATAATTTATAATATAATTAGTAATTACCACAAATAAATTTCAAGGTGTGCGATAACTCATATATATATCAAAATTATTTATATAATATAAATTTTTGTAGTGTAAAATAATAACTTCAAAAATAATTTTTGAAATAATATTTCAAAATAAATATTCCAAAGAAAGATTTTTTAAAAATAAATCTTTTCAAATAAAAGTATTATAAAAGGAAGATTTGTAAATACCGTGTGAAATATATGTTTGTGTAATTTCTACTCTTTAATAAAATACTTACTTGAAAAATTCTTGCACTCCTTTTGGCTTACTAACTCTCAAGATAACCTTACTATTCTTAAAGAAATACTCACAAAATACTTGCAGAAATTTTTTATGTTTTAGATGTGATTTTTTTATTCAGCTGAATAAGCTATTTATAGGAGAAAAGAAGTCACTGTGTGTGGTAAGTGGGCTGGCGTGCTGCACGCTAGCCTGAGAATTTTGGTAGCAACAGCCTCACCAACCATCTAGTAATTTCACATTTTATGTAACAGCCCGAAATCCCGACCTTCCTTAATTCTATCCGATTATCTCTGGATAGCATAATTATTAACTTTAATACCAAATTAACAGGGATCTCGTGCGTTAAACTTAACCTTTGACCTTTAAAATCGTTCTGATGACCATAAATTCGGTCCATATGTTTTTTTTTTTTTTAAAACTTATTTATCTTACATCCCTAACTGTCTCAGGATCGCAACGTTTACATATCTTCCATTAGAGCTTAGGTCAACCATAATCAACTTGTGACCTAGCCTATTACCATTATCGAATCATATATAATGTTATAATTTAGTTTAACTTGCAAATGAAAAATTTCGCCATGAACCCTTCATACATAGTCCTGATTACCTGTTGTGTACCTGCTACTATTCATATACATCTGTATACATTCAACAATATCATACATATCCTCGTATGCTTATAATTAATCCATTCGCCAACCTATTTACCTCATACTGGAATCATGTATAACCGACTCCATACATATTTACCATACATTCGAGTTCTAGTACATATCGGACTCGACTTACACTGATGTTATAATCAACCAATTATTACATAACTTACACATAATTAATTTTACAATCAGCTGCTAACTTCACATTACATCATTTACAAATATCAATTTCCTCATGCTTGTTTATCTATTCCCCTTTTCTTTACCTTAGCTGCACCGGAACCTCCGGCCTTCTTGTATTTTACCTGAAACGTTAGTACATAGCAAGAATGAGCATAAAGCTCAGCAAGTAATTCAGTTAACATCTTTCATGCTCATAATTTATCATATGCGACATACCTTTTTACTTTATCATACTATGCATGAATGCAACGTAGTTCACTTAACAGTTAAATCACATAATTACACATTGGCCACCTTTCAAATCCTTTACTAACACATAGCTCACCTAGATTAATAGTACAAATAGTCTGAATACTTGCCTGTACCGCATTTATTTAGCTTAACCTGTTTCCACCTCGCTTGGCCGTTCAATCCTTCTGTACATCGGTTCGCTACATCGAGCGTTATCTGTAAACATACAATCTATGTTCGTCAATATAGGATCATAATTTATATAACTTATCAACTTAAACCATAATTGCTTAACCATTAATCTTTACTCAATTCACTTTTGATGTATCATACCTTGTATAGGTTTATAATACATCCTACTTCATTCCCGGCATTTTTCATAACCGTTAACTCACTTTGACTTAGCTTTAGGCATATTACATTATGCCATTTCTTGTTTCATTATACCTGGACATCCTTTATATAGCTTATTCGTATTTATTTAGGGTTTACATAACCCATTCTTATCGTTCCTTGTCAAAATATTACATTTCGGACACTTAAAATTTTTTGTCTTGCTACAGTAACTGCGCCCCGGCGCCCTCTTTCTTCTTCCAGATCTCGCTGGCCACGAGAAGCTCTCGGCCGATGAACAGTGACACTGCGCCCCGACGCAGTGTCTAGGCAAAATGACTGCGCCCCGGCGCAGTCCTGGTTCTGCAGAATCTGATTTTTGGGTCCTGCTTTGCTGATTTTTAACTCCTTAACTATACATCCAATTGATACCAAATTTGGTACAGCTCTAGACCTTGCTACATAGTATTTTACAAAATTTTCCTTTTCCTCATTTAGCTTCTTAAAAGTAGAGATACACTAGCCCCTAGGAGGGCTGTTCAACACGTTTCCAGACTTAGAATTTTTTTTCAACTTCAAAACCAACTTTGTACTAACTTTGTGATTTTTGGCCATAAGCTTTAAAACTCAATTCCAACACTTGACATAGTTCATATAACCTATATATGACATGTCTAGACTTTCAAAACTATAAAACTTCGCACTAGGCGACTTTTGTCCGTAAAAATCCGTTTCGATTCGAAACGATCGATTTCGATCGTTCGAATCGCCATTTCGCTCAAATTCAAATTCGTTGAATTCCAAAATAACCTAGACACGTGTATTGTCATAAACTTGAGTCATTTGAATCCATTTCATCTATAATTCCTCAAAATTGCCAAAAATCACCTTTGATGGCCATTTTCATTAACTTTTTTCAAAACCTATCATTGTCAAAGCTTAAACTCCAAGTAAATCCTTAACTCCTTTTTGACACAATTTACTTCCAACACTTCATTTAGTACACATAGCACATATATAACTTGAGTGGGCTTTCAAAACCTTTAAAATTATTCAAATGAACTTATTTTTCAAAATGATTCAATTTAGGCGTCGGCGAACGTTTTAAAACCTTTAAAATCCTCAATTGTCGACATGTGAATCAAATGACTTTCAAATCATTCCTAACACGTGTTTTAACATCAAACTTAGCTTTTTGGCATCTTTTGATCACCAAGTACACATAATAGCCAAAATTGCATATTGATGGCATTTTGTCAACTTTTCAAAACTTAACTTTTGAACCAACTTTGAATTCTCAAGTCTAGACATCAAATACATCAACACTTGTTCAAATAACAACTTTACATAATCACAAAACTCCTATGGCCATCTTCCAAGTCACTTTACAGATTATTACGTTATCTACACAAAAAGTATAGCCTAATATTCAATATTTCCCTTAAAATTCATAGTTTTCCATCCTCAAAACATTTTGTAGGCTATTTAACATAAACACACACATGATTTCCTCATGATAAACCTTCCAAACTATAATTCCATTAAATCTAACAACATGTTACATAAAATCATGCCTTGTACCATAGCTTATAATTTGTAAATATACATAAATATTACACCATCTTTGTTCTATTTCTTTCAAGCCTAGGGTTTCATAACCTTCCAAACAATTAACATGTAATTCCCTTTTACTTCATAATCAATCCTTACTTTATAATGATTTATGCATGGCTATCTCTAAACTATCCTTTAAACACTTCAACTTCAAACTTTAGAATAAGGACATGATTATACCTCTTTGTATGCTCAACTTAATCATATGAAAAGCTTCCTCATGTCAAACTCTTCCTCTTTTCTTCTTGCATCTTGATCATTTGGGTAACATAGCTTCTTGGATTTCAAGCTCTTCTTTTCTCCTTCATAGCCTTCTCACGTTTCTCTCTCTTTCTCTCTTATTTTCCAGCAAGATGAAGTGTGCACCAATGCTAGCTTTGTTAGATTTTTAGGTGTGTTAACTCTTATTGAGTTACTTAAGCTTAACCATGGCTAATTCCAACTCAAGGGCAATTTAGTCATTTCACAAGATAAGGGAGGGGCATTTTTATCATTTCACCACTTGGGACATATTCGTCATTATCCAAATTGTCAAGGGTATTTTGGTCTTTTTTACCCCTTTAGGACACAATGGTAATTATCTAATTTGTTGAGGGGCATTTTGGTAAATTGCCAAATTAGCTAAACTTTCATTTCTTACAACTTTTCCCCCACATAACTAGACTTTCTTATATTTTCCCCCATTAACTCATTCTTCGCTCATTTCTTATCCAAATCAAATCATTTTTTATCCAAATTCGTTTCATTGTGCTCGAATTCTATTCCTCATCAAATTAATCCATAATTTACTTGTCCCATATTGCTTGTCACACTTTAAACATTGAATTTCCTTAATTAATAATAACTCACCATAATTTGCAAAATTTGCATAATACGTTATCCTCAATTTCCTACGAACCAATCCGATTTCACATTTAATCAATTTTAATCCTCGACAACCCCACTAGTTGACTTGTTCATCTTTCCATCAACCGCTTCCTCGAAAAGCGAACTACGCTCGGATTACCAAAATCCATCATTATTTAACCTTGTAAACTCATAAATCCTTTATTACGATTTTTACATCATTTTACCTATTTTCTTCACTCACATATGCTAATTCTCAACGTACAGATAATTTACGTCTCTTCTACGCACTTTCGGGTATCACATTCTGTATCTATACATCATAACAAATGATTTTCTTCTTTAAGTCCATAAATATCAATTTTTCTTATAACCTCAAAACATTCCAAAATCCTTAACTATATTATTTCCTTTGATCATTAATATATCAATTTGATACAACAGTCCCTTCTTTTCGACACATACATAACTTACCTTGGCATTTTCATAACCTCGCCTCATCAGGCCTATTTCTTAATATCGTGATTAGCTTCTCCTACTTAAATTCAATTTACACATACATATATATATATACACATATTCATACATTCATTCTTTAACTTGCTGACACATAGTATCGTATTTTACAATAATTTCTGTTCAAATTACCCCATTGTGGGCATCACAACTAATCATTCATCTTTAATACATTATATCACTATTCAACCATCCTAGGTCATTTATAACTAGGTTTTATCACTTAACCTTTACTTACTTAATCATAATCCTTATTTAAAATTCTGTAAAATCCTGGGGCGTTACATTTTACATGCTTCATGTGGGCCCCACAGAGGGTCCACAAACTATTCATATATATATATATATATATATATATATATATATTTTTTTTTCTTCCTTCTTGTGGGTCTTACATATAAAATAAAATAATGTTACAATAATAATTCAACAATAATGTAAGAAACACGTTACAGATAATTATTAATTTAATAATATAAATTACTGTATATTTTATACTGTGACAATTATTAGGCTCAATAATTTTAAAATACAGTGCAATAACAATTATTGGTTCAATGATATAAAATACAGTGTAATGACAATTATTGAATCAATAATGTAAAATACTGTGTATCATCAATTATTGATGAATACTGTGCAATAACCACGTTATCAGATCAATAATATGAGACATTGTGCAATACCGTGTGCTACTGTAGAATACCGTGTGTTAAAATAAAATACCGTATGCTACTATTCTTTTATCACCGGTATTTTAAAAGTTAGCAGTGATAACATTGTTGACTATTTTTGTTTAAAAATGTTATTTCTGTCATTTTCTATATCCGACAATATTCCGTTGTGGGATCCACCAATAATTGATTATTTTGGCGCCGTCGTATGACTAGAATATTTTTCGACAAAATGAATATTGTTCGACATAATAAAATTTGTACATAACATTCTTAACTTTTAACTTTGTCAATTTAACCACTTACTGTTTCAGAAAAATATATATGAAGAAAGATTAAATTTTGTATTTTATAAAATTCGGGGCCTTATAAACGATGCATTTAACCCCACCTGAATCAACATTTGGGTTTACCATCACTAACAATGGCTACACAAACGTCAGATAAATACACAATTGAGTCCTTATCCTCATCTTTTTTCTTAGGCTGTTTATTCTTTAAAAATCTGCACTGTTGCCTTATGTGACCTGTTCTTTGGCAGTGATTTTTTAAAATCTTTTTTCCTCTCAACCTTCCCCTGGATTTATCATCTTCATTAGAGTTTCTCTCTCTATTTTTGCCTTTACTCTGCGTGACAAAAACTTATGTACGTGTCTCGAAATTTACGCCTTACTCATTTCGCATTGTCTCTTTATTATAGAGACTGTCTTTGACCATCTGCATGATCATGTTTTCTTCTGGAGTTGAATTACTTAAAGACATAACCAAAGTCTCCTAGTTGTTTGGCAACGAATTGAGAAGCAAAAGAGTTTGAATCTCATCATCAAGATTTAACTTTATAGTGAACAGCTGGTTATTGGAACTCACTCATATACTTTGACACACTACTCCCGTCTCTGTACTTCAAATTCATAAATTTTTGAATCAAAAAAGTTTTTTTGCATTATTCTTCTTGTACATGGACTATGTAGTTCATAGAGTATGAGTGTTCGTCTCCTGTAAAATATGGTGGAACACAGTTTGATCAATCTACTGTTAGATGTGATCAATAATCTTTCTATTTATCTTTTTCTAATCAGTCTTAGATTTATCCACAAACTTCACTCCATTGAGTTCCAACGGATCATACAAATCCTTACGACAAATGATGTATTTAATTATGGGTTTCCAAATAAAAAAATTAGAAGATATCAATTTAATCACGGTTCTTATTAATTTCTCTATAAAATTTATCAAAAACAACTAAGCAAATAACCTTACCTTTGATATCATTTGTTAGAGAAAAAAAAAGCAATTTCCAAAGTCTTTGATTAATTAAATGGGAAAAAATACCAATATATACCAAACAGATTAAATTTATTATTCTACCAAAATAATAACTACTGTAATAATTAATAAGATGAAAATAATCAAGTACAAGACACCAAGATTTACCTTTATAATATTCTAAAATTAAGTAGGGGTGTTCATTCAGTCCGAACCAGCCAAAATTTCATACCGAAACTGGTTGGACCGGTTTGGTTCCGATTTTACCGAAAATTATTATTATTATTATTAATAATAAAATAAGAAAATTAGTACGTACCGAATCTTAAAATAGCGAACCGATACCAAATTTATACCGAATATACCGAATTAATTAGTCCAGATCGATTTAATTAACTAAAAAATCGAAAATTTTGCATACCCCTACTACTAAGAGATAATAAGTTTATGTGGCCTACCCTTTCGTTGCTGTCAATAACCAATAAAAGGCTGCCCATTTTGCTTTGCAACGTGGATTTCATCACACACACACACACACACACACACACACACACACACACACACACACACACATATATATATATATATATTTTGCTCCTACCACGTAACTTCCCATATAGCCAACTCATAGGTGAGGACCCACAAGAAACCCAACAGAATACATACCTATATGGTATGTCTGGTAGTAGTAAAACCATTGGAGAGAATTATCCATTCACTTGCAGGCTTTGTATTTATAGGATAGAAAAAATGTAAATTATTCTGGTAGTATTTTCTTGTCCAATTTTTGCAGGCGGTGCCAATAAAAAATTATGTGGAATTTTACATGGATGTTATACTCTCACCACTTTCTTTAACTTCCATGGATTTGTTAACAGTTTCAAATAGCCCCGGGGGCCGATTCTTTCGATAAATCTTCGGTCTGTTATAAAGTGTAATAATTAAATAGATAATTTGATTTGTCCCAAGCTCTTTCTCAGGAATGAAACTGAACTTCTTTGACACGGCAAATAGTGGATTTACTGAACTAAAAACTTGGATCATAAATAATTTTCATTATAGTTAAGTAATGAGGAACCTAGGGATGAAGGTTTAGAGTATATTTATACTATAATTAAATAGATAATTCGTTTTTTTTTTTCATTAAGTTAATTTTTATTATTTATTATTTCAAATTAAAATTTTAAATTAGTATTATAGTTTTATAAAAAAACAAGAATTAATAATATAATTTTATAAGAAAATGATCAAAATAAGTATGTTATATGTTTCAAATTATTGGACTACCTTTACAATAACTTAATATGTTATAGTATTTAGGGAGTTCACCAGCTCACTTTATTGTTAAAAACAAAATATGGTATTTATATAGTATATAATTGAGTTTTATTATTAAATAAAATATGTATTATATTATATTGCATTGCTTGTTACCTATTAGTACAAAAGAGATTTCAAAATATTTTGAATTAAAGATAAATTTTATTTTTATTTTTAATGCATAATTGTTATTAATTTTATTTATTTATTTCAAAATAAGAAATATGAACATTGATAGCTCAAAAAAGGTTAAACAATCTAAATCAATAATCATAAAAAATTATGTACGTAAAATTAACCTAAAGAATAAAAAATTTAAAATTGAAAACTTTATCATTAAAACTAATGATTAATAAACAAAATTTGTAAAAAGTATAAAATATTAACATATAAAAAATAAAATAGTCTTTCAAGTCAAAAGTAATATTACTTATTCTATTCAAAATACTATATAAAAAATATTAATAAAAACTAAATTTAAAATTTAAAAATCAAAAATAAAGTCTCGTGCTTTGAACTGGGTATACCGTTAGTGTTTGGTTAAAAACTTGTGATGCTTTTGCATATTTGAAAATTTTGCTCATTTAGTAGCAAAATAATTACACCATATGTACGAGTAATGCTACAAATATATATAAACAAAAACTCTTACAAAAAATAATTTATAAAATCATATGTTAAATTATAATTTATTGATGTCTTGGTAATCTATCAAGCTAGCAATTTTAAATCAACCATAACCTATCGCAACATTTTGTTGGATTTTTTTTATAAAAATTAAATTTTTCATCAAAGTCTGTTAAAAGTTAATGGACTGTTGACGTGACAAATATGACGTAATATATCACGTCAACAGTCCGTTAACTTTTATCAGACTTAGACAAAAAATTTAATTTTTATAAAAATTTTTTAATACAGTAATGTAATTGTAAAAAAATTAGTTCAATAATATATATATAAATTAATATTCAAAATACAGTAAAAAAAAAGAAGTGATTTAATAAAACGCTATAGTTAATTTACATAAGCTTAACAAAACCACCATCTCCTTGAGCGTTGGACAAATTCATGTCCAAACAAAAGCCACCGTCTCCTTGAGCGTGGGACAAGTTCCTGTCCAAAGTCGTCACTTAGAGGCTACAGCCGAAGCCATAGACTACAAATCATCCGTTTGAAACCTAACGTGTGGCCCTGGACTTTAAACATATTTGGTGAACGGGTAATGTTAAGCTAATATTTTTTGTTTCGAATTCTTTTAAATAATATATAATCATAATATTAATTGTGTATATATTTATTGTCATAATAACTATATAATGAATACAACTGTCTATCGACAAAAATATTTAATTTTTTAGCAGTATCTGGTTGAACATAGTCTAGTGTTATGAGTCCCACAATTTTATTTTATTTTATTTTTAAACGGCTATTTTTTATCTTTCTGTATTCTTCATCGTACAGAGATCCAAAAGCACTAAAAAAATCTTTTCTTCCCCACTTAGCAACGCCACTATTTGCTACCTCCTCAACCAGCCTCTCACCAGTTCCCACCCAACCATTTAACCTAACTCTTTTATCTCCTTCAAACAAGACAAATATGAAGAAGAAGAGACTTTAAGATTGGCCCATCTAGCTGAAACCACTTCTCTAACGCCCTCCCTTATGGAAAGCAACACGAGAATCTCTGCACCCAATTCCCTCTTTCGTCCCCTAACGTGTCTCACTGCCGGCGCCGACCACCGGATTTTCATCGGAGACTGCGTCGAGTCCCAATTGGATGATTTTACTGATCCGCCCCTCAGGGATTGTAGTGTGTGGAGCTCAAGGCCCTTTGTGTTTCTGGACCTGATATGGAACTTGGCATTTGCGGTGGTGTCGGTTTTTGTGTTGCTAACTACGATTCGAGAAAAACCCTCAACCCCATTGAGGGTTTGGATTGCTGGGTACGCATTTCAGTGCTTATTACATGTGGGTTTTGTTTATCTTGATTATTGGAGGTGGAATCGAGCTGATCTTGGAATTGAAAATGATGGCTTTTTACTTCCTCTGTGTCACAGCAGGTATATGTAACTTTAGTTTGTTATTTTTTTGACATGAGAAAAAAATATGTATCTTTAGTGTGATGTGCTTATTTTTTACTTAATTTTAAAGTAATTATTCAGAGTTAATTTGAATGCAACATACTAATGCAATTTAAGTTGTGTATAGATGTAGTATTTAGAAGAAAGTGTGCTACAGTTGGACTACTCTTGAAAAATTGGATGTAGAGGTTTGGGGAGGTCTCTTTGTAAAGTTCAATTTTTTTTAATGTTTAGAAATAAACTTTCCGATGCTTTGTTTAATCAAGTAATGAAATGTTATTTAAAAAGTTAACATATTGGCTAATTATGAATAACAATGACAAACAAAAGCGGAAGTAGGCATGTAGCAATACTCATGAAGGATGGAAAAATGGAAACACACCTATAGCTGACCTGGGGGAATAAATATCTACTTCCTCTGTTCCAAAATATATGATGAATATTGTCTTTGCAAAAGTCAATTTGAAATGCTTTAAATTCACAATTGATATGAATCCATTTAATCTTTTTCAATACAATTATGAATATTATAAACTATCTAAAAAATGTTTTCAAAACTTAAATGAATCAAGTCAGTTTTAAATTTGAACATTTCTCAAATGACTTTCAAATAATCAATATTGATATTATATTTTGGAAAAGAGGGAGTATTTGGCTTTTACTTCAGGATATGATTCAAGAAAAGGTTGAGATCCTTAGATGACCCTTGTAGGCTTGTATGTGTTTGAATTACAAATATCATCTACAATAGCAATACTCTTGTATTGCAGCTTATGATGATTGAGCCATAGTTATTAACCCTGGTCCGAGATCAACCATCAGGGGTCAAGTCAGTGTAGCCCTGGTTCATTTACCTTGCAAAAATGGGACACAGACTATATTAAAGTAGCTGTCCTCCATGTAGTTATTCACATTTTGAGTTCCAATACACTTGTAGTCTTCTTCACCGGGTTGGTGTCAGAATTCATATTGAGATACATCGTTACCAATTCTGCAACATGCATTATAGTGAATTAATTATGACTTAAATTTACTGATTCATAACAAAAATCTGTTATTAATGTGAGTATCTGCAATGCTCAAATTATCTTCTGAAACCATATTGTGTTTTCTCCCCAGCATTACCAAGAGTTTACAATCTCTGAACACTGTGATTTCATCCATTTGGTGGGTATTTGGATTTTATTGGATTGTTGTGGGTGGCCAAGCACTTATGCAAGATTCTCCCCATCTTTACTGGTATGAACAATCCCTATAGATTTTAAAGCATTTGACTTTTAATTCAAAATGAAATTCTTAAGTGGTTTCATGGTTGTGGTTTCTTAAGCATTTTAAACAGTAGAATGTAATAATGTTATTAACTTATAATTAACCAGCATATAGCGCCTTCAATGAACATCTTTGAGACAAAGTGCAGGTTAGCCGTGATTTTTCTGGCCTTTGAGGTGTTCGTTGTCATCTTTTGCATTGGAATGGCATGCATCGTTTTCTTCACTCTGTTTTGTTGCTTTCCAATTGTTGCAACAATTGCATATGCCATGGCAATTCAAGAAGGAGCATCTGAAAGTGATCTCAGGACTCTTCCCAAGTTGCTATATAGCCAAACAAATCATTTTGAAACACTAGATAGTGCTGAGAAGCAAGATGGTAGTGGGCTAGCAGTGGAGCTAGGCAACAGTTACTCCACACCTAAACTTGCCCTTCATCCCGAGGACTCTGTAAGTATCGATAGTTCCTTCTAACTATTAGTATCTATTTCCATCAATGTTATTATTTGCCCATATGAATTTCATCTTATGTCATTCTATCATTTCTTTCCCCATATCTCTAGTTTTACTGGAGCAATCCGCAAGCTATATTACAACTTTAGTCTTTTTAAGTTGATTGTAATGAACATGTATAAAGACATCCTGATCACGGTGACGTTATTTGGCCAGTCACTAGAGAGCTGTTTAAAGTCGAAACTACTCTGAGATTAAAAGTTTGACAGTCCAAAGAGTCTTGTATAATGCCCGTTGTTTTAGTAACTCCTTCCCCCTCCAGCTATCCCTTACGTAGATGTGAAGGGTATAAGGCAAGTCTTGTATAAAAGTTTGACAGTCTGAAGTGTCTTGTATAATACCCGTTGTTTTAGTAACTCCCTCCCCCTCCAGCTATCCCTTCCGTAGATGAAGGGGGTAAGGCAAGGCTGCATTTTGAAGATTTTGTCACAACTCAGTCGATGAACTGTTTTCTGAGGCCTTCAACCAAAGAAGGGGTAGTTGTAGTACCAACCAGCAGGATTTAAAAAAAAGAAAAAAAAGAAAGAGAGAGAAAAAAAAAGATTTTTTTCTTACCCAAGGGATTCTAGTCTCCTAACTGTGTCGCGTCTTCACCACAGAGGTTCTAGTTTGTTAGCTGATTCACAGTTCAGCTTTCATGGTTCCTGTGCATTGTGCAATAATGTTGGGAACATTATCATTATTAAAATGAAAAAGAAAAAAATGTCAAGAGTATTTTTGGTTACCAATAAACAAAATCAGTTACTACCAAGTATAAGATTATATTTATTTATTTTCTTATTTGTTTTGAAGTGAAGAAGTCTAAGATATGATTTATTTTTTCTTTTCACTTTGAATCTTTTAAATCTAACCAATGTCTTTATTTAGAATTTACTATCCTGAACTTTTTGATTTATTTATAATTTTAGTTTTGGCATCTATCTCCTCTTGTAAGAAATTCCATGTGTTGATTTATTAGTCGACATCCTCCCAATTCGATATGTCAGTTGCTTGTGTGTCATTAGGTTTTGATATATAATGTTTCCTTTTGGTATGAGAGCATGCTTACAAAGAATTAAGAATAATTCACCACTGATTTTTATTTTTGATTTATTTTGAAAGAAATTGTGAACTTGGGTTTTATATTGTTGTAAACGCAATTCATTATTATAATTTGTAGGAGTGCTGCATATGCCTTCATCGGTATGTAGAAGGTGTGGAGCTGTGTACCCTTCCCTGCAACCACCATTTCCACCATGAATGCATCAGCAAATGGCTGCGGATCAATGCAACCTGCCCTCTCTGCAAACACAGTGTATTCAGAGGTGAAATGTTGGTTTGACTGACAAATACCATGTTGGGATTTCAAAAGATTTTTGGGTTCACTATTTTTCTAGTTAGGCAGATGGTGAGAGAAAATTATTCTGGGTCAATTCTTCCTGATCTGCTGCTGTCAAATATATGTACAGGAAAAGAATTCTTAAATGATTCCAGTCTTGGAAGTAGTGTTGTTCACGCTGTCTTGATGTATCCTTTGATTTTACATTCTCTAGCCTTATTATATTTTGGTGTTGATATAGGTGTAAAGCTGTTGAATTTGATGTTTTGTTTTTTCTTTTGTTTACTGGAAAAATAAAAAAAAGAGAGCTTACCCTATCAAACTCTATTTCAGTTTCATTTGTTACAGATTTGGATTCCCTCTGTTCAATTGCACTTTTAGCCGAAAGACACACAGACGAACAGAGTAGTCAAGTAGGCAACCACAATTGTTTTTCAACTTCCATTGGTACCCATGGATGGAGTCGTGGACCTATAAACCAAATTGATTTTTAGCTCTGGAAGTTAAAACTAATCCCCTAAACTATCATGGGATAATTTCCAAATTGTATAGGAAATCACTGCACTGGCAAATGGGGCTCAACAGTAAAAGAGGAGGAGAAGGAATGGGACTGAGAAGAAGAGGATTAAAGGGTGAAGGCGATCCTGCAAATAACATCTGTCAAAAAGTGGCAGGCAAGCAAAACTTTCAGCAACGGAGGAGAGAGGGGGTGAGGGGAGGTGTTGTACAAATGATCTATGCACTTCCTTGAAAATTGGAAGGGAAAAGACAACACAAACATTGTAACATAGAGATCAACCTGGATAACAGACGGGAGTACGGATGACACAAATTTGGCGATAGTGATCGTGTGAATAAAGACCAACATTAACAAAGAGGAGCAACACGCTTCAAGTTGAATTCATCTAAAGGACTAGCAACATGCACGAGTATCAAGACGTGCAAGGATAGACAATGCCAAGCCTAGCGATTAGTACCCATTTGATATTAAGGGAGGGAGAGAATAATGAAAGAAAAGCACAATTTGATGTCATTTATCAGTTCCTCTCCATCTCCTTCTCTCCTCTCCGTCTTCATATCTCCCACACTTTTAACATTACGCATCTCTCTCTCTCGTTTCAGAATATAACCTTCGTTTCTTATCATCTCCTTGACCCATTCTTTGGAAATTTCTTCAATTGAATTTGTTTTTTATTTTTAGATCTTTTTATACAATTTTTTTTATCAAAATTAAAATTTTTAATAGGTTCTAATTATTTATTTATATATCTTCTACGATGGGAAACCTTTAATTTTCAACCATCTTTTGTCCTGTTTATAATTTTTTTTTATAATCTTGCGTGCTAATTCCATCATACTAGAGCAGGAGCATCAACCAAATTGCAGAATATTTTTTTTATGTGTACACTGAACAACTGTCTGGCTTAATCGGAACTAGTATCGGTATTCATTTTGAGTAAATTCGGTAACCTATACGGGATGGTTTGGACCGGTTCAGTAAGGTATTTTACCGTTGAAAAGCCCTACACATGAGCCCGGCTCTTGGCTGTGAATTGTGAACAACCGGAGGATAACAGTGATAACCTTTGACATTCACTGATAAGAGAGAAAAACTGTAAAATTTCCTAACAAAATATTCAAACACGCTGACCCAGAAAGATCACCACAACAAAGTAGTCATTTTTCCCGTACGCCTTCAATGAACACGTGTAAAGGGTCTCCCTCAGAGAACCCCGAAGCATTGACATAAAGCCCAAGCAATGATTATTAAGGGTTGCCAGAAAACATTAATACAAATGAAACTGCATATTGATAAGTTTATAATATGGTATGCCTTCGGGCCAAAACACTTGAAATTAGTGACTTAAAACTTTTTATTTGTATTATTCAGTCTTTCTTTGCACAACCATACATAAAATCTAATGAAATGGAGACCTAGTATGATAAAAGCTTCACCACTATAAATCAAAGAAATGTTCACAGAACACAAAGCATTTTAAAGCCATTAACTAAACATAGGATGAACTTCTACATTTTCACATTAAAGATTTCTAATAAATCTACTTAAAGTAAATCTGAATTTATGTACCTTAAATATGAAAGTCAGTCAGAAACAAATGATATAAAATTGGATGCAGAAACATCGTAACATGTTTTAACTACGCGATCTTTATAAGCCTACATACTGCATTTTATAATGGATGGTGTGCCATCCTGTTTCTATATCATGTGACAAATGATCAGCATTTCACACAAGATCCCATACGCCAAAAGCATCATGGTACATGATCTTTATAAGCTTACAACCAACAACATACTGCATTATAGAATGGATGGTGTGCCATCCTGTTCCTATATCATGATCAGCATTTCACACAAGATCCCATATGTCAAAAGACAAAAGGGTAATAGGGTTTGTGAGATTCACACTCATCTATTTTGTAAGGTTTTTACATTCATAAACTAAGATAGTTAAACAAGCAAGCTTAAGTAGAACTGCTAATCATGTGATAATTCCATCACGGTGGTGAGCAAATCCTGTAATACTCAACCACTTGGAAACTGTATTTGAACACTCACGTCTTCATTACGTGCTTAATTTGGTGAAAAAAGATAGACAGCCCATGCTGGCATGGTGATTAGTTTGTAATTCTGGACAAATTCAAGAATCTTGACCATCATATGCACAACTCCCATAGGGGTAAAACCCTTGATCTATTAATCTATTAACTGAACATGAGCCTGTATTTTGTAATTGGACTTCAAACGTGTGAAGGAAATTGATATATGGCCATTCTCAATTGTATTAAACTTTCAATTACATATTTTCAGGTTGAGTTGAATACAAAATAGCAAAATTGTACTTGCAATTGATAAAACAAAGCAAAAGGGTCAGCAATAAACCTGCAACACA
This sequence comes from Hedera helix, assembly GCA_947179155.2. Taxonomy (NCBI): domain Eukaryota; kingdom Viridiplantae; phylum Streptophyta; class Magnoliopsida; order Apiales; family Araliaceae; genus Hedera; species Hedera helix. The sequence goes on from OX359283.1 coordinate 30,200,506, forward strand.
ACTTGAGGTAGAAGATTACACATTCTTGTTCTTCTTCATCTTTGAAGGCGGCCACCTGCCCTTCTTCCTCAATTGACGTTTCCTGACAAGTCTCTTTCTTCGCAGCCTGATCTTCTTTGCCAACTTCATCCTAATCTTTTGTTCAAGCTTCAACTGAAGCTTTGATTCCAAAGGGAGATCCTCAACTTTCTTATTTTCTGCCTCACTCCCTAAGGGAGCCTCAGGAGCATCTGAACCCGTACCATCAACTTCGGCAGAGGCCTTGACAATCACAGAACCGCTTCCCCTAAGGGGTATATGTGTTTGAAGTCCATTCAAAAGTTTCAAGTTCAAACAAATAAATTTATAGTCCAATCTGGAGGCTGAAAGAGCATATAAAATTCAGATTTGTTATGAGTTACTACAAATAGGAAGACAACTCATAAATTCCAACAAAATACACCCATAAACTGAATCAAGGTTTAGTCCAGATAAAATACAAAAGCAAAGGTGAACAAAGAGATTCAATGCGGATGGAATGTCCATTGTCCGCCACCTGTTTGAAAAACGATGCCAAAAGAAAAAGGATTGACAACTATATATCCCATGAAAACAAACAAGAACAGGTAACAATAAAAGGTAGTCCTTATCGCAAAGTGAACAAGGGAAAGAAGATTGAGGGGATTACAGAAAAGACCCAGAAACGGAAAGAACAAGTAAAATTACTTTGATATATGCAAACGTATACAAGAAATAGAAAAGTATAATTAATTGAGCTCAATGGAAAATTATAATATATATTTAGATAAACAAATTGGTCTTACATGGGTTTGTAGGAACGGCAAATGTTGAAAAAGACGACGATGAAAGAGAAACAGGCGGAGACAGAGCAAAACCACTGAAGGGTAGAAGAGTAGTCATACCTCTCTCTCGCACTATTTGATTTTGTGGATAAGCCTTCTTGTTGTTGTAGCCCCTCGACCAGAGTCTTTTGGTTCTTTTATCCATTTATTAATTGGAGTAGTAATTATTTATGATTATTATTCGGTTACTCAGGAAATTATTTCTTTCTTTTTTTTCCATTTTTTTAAAAAATTTATACTATTACGGTATTACTCTTGTCAAATTTAATAGGGGTGTATTTAATTAAGATTTTTAAGAATTTATAAAGACTTTTAAAGTTTTTAAAAATTTAATTGTATTCAATCAAGACATTTAAAGAGTTTATAAAAATTTAGTTCAATTATAACTTTTATAATGTCTTTAAAAATTAGATGGTATTGAATTAAGATTTTTACAAAATCTATAAAAGTATTTTGGTATTTAAAAAGTTATAGATTTTTTAGATTTCTATCATATGGTGAATTTTGACCGACTTTAGAACAAGAGATACTAATATCCAAAGTCTGACCTTATGTCCAAAGATTTTCAAAAATTTCCAAATATGTGATGTGAGAAAAAGATGGGATGAAATGACGTGATAATTGAGAAAAAGAGACGTTCCAACCTTTTACATATATAAAAGACTCCACCCATAATCTACACTATCATCAGGGTCACAATCTCATCTTGAGAATCTTACCTATATGCATGTATTATTAAGGTTTTTTTTGGCCTTTTTTTGGCTATGAGATTTTGGTTTTTTAGGAGGTTTTGTCTTCATGAATCTCACCTATATATCTTTACCTCTAATTTTTTTATGAAATTATTTATCATGACGAATATATATATATATATATATATATATATATATATATATATATATATATTTGACTACAGACCGCCAATTAAACTGAATTAACATCAAGACAGGGAAGTCATATATTCGGTGGTGTTTTTAAAATTGATATTGAATAAAAGTGACCATATATTTATTTTTTATACTGAGTTGTCTAATTTATTATTTAATCTTTTTTATTGGGCGAGTACGATATTTCATAAGTTTTTTTGGGTGATCAAATTATAATAATATTTAGAATTTTTACATAATTAATCAAAATTTATCAAAACTTATTAAAATATATATTTGAAACATGTAATTGACTTAAATTTTACCCGAATTGTGTTAAATAGAAAGTGAACATATAGTTTATCTTCAAATTTTATACTTAATACAAATGAATTAACAGTTAGTTTATTATTCAATTATTTTTATTGGACGTTCAAGATATTTTTTTAAATGTTGCTTATGAGTGATAATATTAAAAATACTATCTAAAGTTTTTACATAATCAATCAAAATATACCAATTTATCATAAATCACTAAACTAAATGCTTATATAACAATGAATCATGTCAAGAACTACGCAGTTAACAATTAACTACAATAATACTAGCTAACGAGATTATAATTTATTTGAAGTATTCATCATATGTGTTCTTTTTCTCTTTGGTGTAACAAGAATAATATCATCTATTTTGATTAACGATAATTAAAATAACGAATAATGTAACTGTAGTAAACATAACTAAAATTAATGTCGTTATCGATACACTAAATTAATTATTCATAATTTAAATAATTAGAGTTTAAAAATATTTTATTTTTAAAAATAAAATTAAAAAAACAAATAAAAATATAAGGTTGCATGCATAACATCTAATAGTTGAAACCCTCATAATTGAAAATGTACTTAAACTTATTTACATATGTTTAGGTATATACAAAATTTAAATATAGATATAATGTAATATGAATATTTTCTTGCAATTTGTTTAGAATAATTAACAAGAGATAGAGGTTGTATACACGGGTTAATTAACAAATAATATAAGCTGTAAGATGTATTATAAGTATACAAAAGTCTATCAAAATTTATAAAAGTCTGTCACGTCTATTGTGGAGTCTTTAAAAGTCATTTTAATTTTTTTTATAAAAGTCTTTAAAAGTCATTAAAATTCATGAACTCTACAAAAATCTGTCATTTAAAAAAAGTATTTAAAAGTCTTAATTGAATACACCCTTATAAGACTAATAAAGTACAAATTGTAATTTAAAGTTGTAGAAAATTTAAAAATTACACTCTAATATTTAAAACAAATCTAAAAGTATCTTAAAATTCATTTTTGCTTAAATTGGGGTGTAATTTATTTAGCGTAAAACTTTGAAGGGTACATTTTATATGAAAAAAATATTCTTAGAGTTCACTTAGTTATCTCTTAAATATTAGTGTGCAAAATTCAAAATTTTTATAACTTTGAGGTACAATATATAATTTAGTCGAAATCTAATTATTGAATTGATAATTACAATTTGACACGATTCTGAGTCTATCTATCTAATAAGAACTTAGCGTGGCGCTGGTGGCAGCACATACATTTGCCTGTCCCAATTAATTTTAAGTTTGTGTAAACAAATGACTATGACACGTCAATTTCGTACAGCCATGTCCTTGCATTAATAAGTGACACATCCCAAATCCTTGGAAATGAAATTTTGTAGGAAAATTTAATGTGCATATAAATGCCTGCAGAAAATGTCTTCAATTAAATCTAAAAGCAATCTTCCCTAGCAAAGCAATCAACAGACTTGCACAAGGGATGTAGAAGTATAAGAAAATTTTCCTTTGTATTTGCTTCTTCTCATGGAGTTACAGAGACAGTTGAATCACAAGTAACTTCTACAGTAACTCACAACATTCTCTGCAACTTCCCTAGGATTGAAATCTTCAACCAGTGAAGCATAAACACAAGAGCAGAAACTTCTTTATGTATTCCCTATTTCCACGGCAATTCAAGGAACATCATCTACAAGTTGACCTGGCAAATGATCAATTTCAAACAATACGGATATCCATAATATGCTATTTCAGCCACACGAGTTAACAGTCCTTTGGGATTTGAAAATTAGTAGGGTGCATAAACTTCATCCGCTGGAGATCAGCATCTATTGGCGAGAAAGTAACTAACGTTATGCCCTTGTATATTCCTTTCTATGCAGTATGTTTCAGAATATTGGGATTCACGTCATTATAAAGTAGAACATTGCTTATTAGTATCCTCCACCCATTGGCAGATCCATTTTCTAAGTTTTATTCCTTGTGTAAAGACGAGCAGAGAAAAAGGGCATACTATATCTTCTCTTTATGAACATACATAGGCTAGATCCTTTACACCCTCCCCATACCAAAAGAACATACAAATATTTTAATTTTCTTATTCAAAAGAATTCATCCTTTGCATGTGTGGATACTGCAAAATGTCATAGTTAAAATTTTGCTATTCAATAATTTGAGCCTCAACATCAAGCATTACCACCTTAATTTAACAATGCAAGGATGAGGAAATGATGGAAGATCTTGCATACCTAGTGATGGTAGCTTTGATGCAAAGTGAATAGAACCTATTGTTGAAGATTCGGAGAAAGCAATAGGTATGCCCATCAGGATCCTATGATGCACGCCGGTAATGAATAATAAAATCAGTACACGGTTTGTAATAGCAATAAAACTGTGATTAGAACCTAAAAGAGTTTTCATAAGTCTATTCAGATATAGAGACAAAAACAAACCACGAGGGTTTTTGAGACATTATTCGGATATAGAGACAAAAATTCAAGTTCTTTATTCTCATTTGGCTCCTTCAACTCCACTACCCAGAAGCGATGGAGGAAGAAACCGGTTAGCACAGCACAAACCCGTTTAGAAAACCGTACGCGAGACCTCAAATTCGACCACCTCACCACCCAATTCATGAAGCTCAAGCTCATCCTCCATCTCCACGACCTCATGTCAAATCGAAAGCGCGGCCCTTTTGTGTCTGTGCAGTTAATGTCTCGCTGGAACAACATCATCGGCACCGGCGCTTTTCTCCGGAAATATCCCCACATATTCGAGGTATTTACTCACCCAGTTAGGCGCAATGTTTGTTGTAGAATTACTCAAAAAATGATTGGTTTATTGAGAGAGGAAGAAAATGTTGTTAAAGAATTGGAATTGGAAAATGTAAAGCTCATAAAGAAACTTTTATTGATGTCTGTAAATGGTACTCTTCATATTCATGCTTTGAGATTGATTAGGAGGGAGTTGTGTTTACCTGAAGATTTTCGCAATTCGATACTTGACAAGTATAGTAATGATTTTAAGTTAGTTGATTTGGAAGTAGTGGCATTGGTTGATAGAGGGGATGAGAGTTTGGGTGTGGCTAAGATTGAGCATTGGAGAGAGAGAGTATAGAGAGATGATTGAGTGAATTTGAGACCAAGTTTGCGTTTCCTATTAATTTTCCTACTGGATTTAAGATTGAAGCTGGGTTTAGAGAGAAATTGAAGAATTGGCAAAGAATGCCTTATGTGAAGCCTTATGATTCTAAAGAGGTTGTTCGGATTCGTACTTGTGGAGGGATTGAACGGTTTGAGAAGCGTGCTGTTGGGATTCTTCACGAGTTATTGAGTTTGACAGTGGAGAAAATGGTTGAGGTTGAACGGTTAGTACACTTTTGGAAAGATTTTGGAATTGAAGTTAATATCCTTGAGCTTCTTTTGAATCACCCGGAATATTTTATATATAATTTATGATGTTTGGAGGAAAATTTTGGACCTTGTCCTGCTGGGATGTCCGAATACAAGAGAGTTGAGAACTCAAAAGGAGGAAATCGTAAATGAGGGTGTACGATGAGAGTGAAAGAGTTACGGGGGATGGTGACTTTGTAATATCAATTTTGGAGAGCTTTAATGGTCATAATCACATAAATGATGTCACTGATATTGACGATCTATCTGAGTAGAATAGCGTAATGGGGAATTTAGTCCATGTGAAAAGTTGCTAACGTGATGACTTGGATTTGATGTAATAGATGCAGAGGCGTTGATTGATATGCTTTATTCCGTGTGGTCAAACTGGTTTGTGTGTGTGTCTTGCTTGGATTATTGGAATTTCGCTTATCCCAGATTGCTGCCGAAGAAAAATATTCGATATGCAAGGAACATTATTGACCTGGCAAGTGCTATTCAAGCTCAAATTCCCCATCTATTATGTTTGCATCAATATTTTTACCATTTAAATGATCACCTTTTTAAAATTGAATATAGTGAAATATGTAATATAAGATGAAGATTCCCAGGAATTTAATTTTCAAGTGCTAGGCTTAACTTGTGATATTCAATTTTCTAACAATCTTTTTAGACTTGGAGTAATTTGGGATGCTTTAACATCTCTGGATGCAGGTTCCTCAAGCGTCAGCTTCACCAAAGCATTGCGGCAGTAGACTTAACAAAAGCCGTTGCACTATTAACGTAAAAGGATTATTACAATTGCCATGACTTTCTGTACGACTATAGCCATCAGGGTTGTGCGTGAAGACCCAACTAGTACCATATTATGGTTTTGTTTTGTTGGTTGTTAGAATCATAAAGGGGCAAGAATTGGGAGAAGGGTTATGTGCTGCTAAAGATGAATTTGGACCCTTCTCTCAATTTGAGAAAGAGATTTATGTTCTTGAGTTTATTCCTCAGACCCAACTGGAAGCCCTAGTTTTTTTGCTTATATATTTACTCTTATTTCTTGATGATGACCTCCTAGTTCCTTGGGCATTGACGATTTTTGTCTTGCATCGGATCAATCAGACAGATCATACCTATATGCTGCCAGGAAGCTTCCATATTTTTTGGAAACTAAAATAGTAAAAGGTTTACATTGTTTTCCGTCCAGAAGGATCTTGAGCCCCTACAGATGGACCAAGGATAAAACTTCTAACTCTTACATGCGATCAATCAACTTATGAACTTCGAGTATAGTTAACTTGCTATGAAGGCTACCCATTTTACACAAATTATCCATCTGTAAAGATTTGTAGGCAACAACCATCGTTCAACGCAAAATTTCTGTGTTGGTATATAATTTAATTAGTCTTTACTTAACCTTTAATTCTTACCCTCGCCATAATTACCTTCGAATGATACACTGTTAATTACATTGGTGGCAGGGTGGGAATGGTTAAGAAATATTCTTGAGTTGGTCAACAGTTTTTGAACCCCATTGTTACCCAAATGTGTGTAACCTACGTAATGACTTGGGATACATTACTTTGTTACCACTTGGTTAGACGGAGTAGCAGCTTCACCCACCTTATCATGGCAGCATTCAGACAAATAGAAACGTTTTGCTATTAGAAATCAATAGTTGACAGATGAAAAAACAATGACAATAGAAAAAGATAACAGCATCTGCGACATCATACAAAAACACTCAAAAAGCTAAAACAAAATTAAACTCGACAGCTTCTTTCATCTTAAGCAGGTCTCACGTAACCAAAATTCGCCATTGTTAAAGATATTGTCAGATTGAGGGAGGCAGCTCAGATTGCTTATTGACACCAGCTTCCGCAAAATAACTCAAGTTGAGATTGAAATACTGGAGGCATGCCCTACACCATCTCTAAATGGAAAAATATTAGATTTTATAAGGGCATGCTTTTAAACAGCTCACACCACTAAGATAACAGCATCTGCGACATCATACAAAAACACTCAAAAAGCTAAAACAAAATTAAACTCGACAGCTTCTTTCATCTTAAGCAGGTCTCACGTAACCAAAATTCGCCATTGTTAAAGATATTGTCAGATTGAGGGAGGCAGCTCAGATTGCTTATTGACACCAGCTTCCGCAAAATAACTCAAGTTGAGATTGAAATACTGGAGGCATGCCCTACACCATCTCTAAATGGAAAAATATTAGATTTTATAAGGGCATGCTTTTAAACAGCTCACACCACTAAACTTTTTAATTGCACGGCAGTAAAATTTTCAGCAGTATCAACCAAGCCCAAGAACTATCCAAAGCTAAGGGGTTCAGTTTGGATCATACAGATGACTTTGAACTGGCTGGATCCTGACCTGGGTTCACACTTGATAGTCATAGGTGAGCACAGTAGCACACGAGCATGGTGATTCAATGACAAGAAATACTGGAATGGACCACTTGGTTGAATCCCATTACAAACATTGTCGCTATTCAAGTGCTCAAAATAGAGGAATAAAGCAGAGTATAATACTTTTATGTTCAAGTAACAACTATATAAAAGGGGTAACTAATATAATACTTCTTCCGTTCTGAATGATAAGATCACTAGACTTTTTAAAAGTCAATTTGTGACATTTTCAAATTTAAATTTGACATAATTTATTTAAGTTTTCAAAATAATTAATCTTATAATTATTAGTACTTTTTAGATAGTTTATAATATTCATAATTGTATTGACATAAACTAAATGAATTCATGTTAATTTTGAGTTTAAAAATATTTAAAATTGACATTTTAAAAGTAAATATTAATCTTATAATTTGAAATGGAGAAAATATTATTTTTATTTTCAAAATCTATTTTATATTAAGTTGATGAATTGAGCTCTGCCAGCTAACTGCAGGGAGCAGTGTGGCGAAGCGTCTCATGTTCTCCCACAATATTTGCTTTCGCCGCAAGGCCCACAACAAAGAGCAGTTGTTAACACATCATTTTTATAGGGAATACGCCACAATCGGATCGGCAACCCACTTTATTGTTGATTAATCTAAAATTTTGGCTATTAGAAATTTAGATTGTAGTATTTATTGGACATGATGCGAACCCTCATGACCTTCCCCCCAAGAAAAAAACTGTAATCAAGTAACCCATGAATTTGTGCGCACTTAAATTTGCACAATCGCCAACTCTCAAAGTCACAGGCACATGCAAGAATACAATAGAAGCTACACAAGAAAACAGTTATCACTTCAAAATTTAATTTGTTAAGGGAGAAATTTAACATTTTCCACAAAATTTTACTTCCCAGTATGTAACAACTGACATTAAAGTTGAGCCTAGGCATAGAAGTTAGTACAAACATACATATGCATAGTTCTAACAACCCCATAATGTTCATGGCCATTAAACAAAAAAAACACCAGCTAATGGATGATAAGGACAAAATTGTACCCAAGAATTTTTCTAGATGCTTTCTCTAGCATTCCAAATCAGATCCTTCAGCAGGACACCAATCTTAAACAGAGAACCAGATTTTTGTGTTTGCTTTTGTGTGAGTGTGTGTGTGTGTGTGTGTGTGTGAGAGAGAGAGAGAGAGAGAGAGAGAGAGAGAGAGAGAGAGAGAGAGAGAGAGACCTTCTGCATTAGCCATTTTGTCACCATCTAGGTGATGTTGGAGTTTCCATTCTTAATCTCAAGGTCTTGTAGTGCATGATACCGGAAATAGATGAATTGAACTAGTATCTGGAGAAGACATTGAGGAACCCACTATAAAAATAATACTAGTTTTTCTTGGATCACAGAATTATAGTTGAAAATGAGTAGTCCTGTATACATGACAATAAAGAAATTGAGGTGTTAACATTACAATGCATACTACAGAATCCAGTTATTCAATCCAAGGATACAATATATGCATAATGAGAAATAAATCAAGGATACGAGAGAATCAAGAACCACGCAACCTCCAGCATCCACCAACCATGGTAGGTTTGGCCTTATTTTTGACCACTCCAAGCTGCCCAAGAGTATGCTGCAAAACAGAGAAACACCATGTTAAACCAAATGCCATACATAACCATATTGACATGCAATAAGCTCTCAGCTAAAGATATTGAGCCTTAAGAAAGTACTGCTAAATGTGAAGTTCGTCATAAGTTTCCCTAATCGCTAGAGGATGAATGATTCATAGCCTATGTTCTATAAAATTGTAAATTAAAACACGAATGAGGCTCAGAATGAATCAATAAACAAATGAAATTGTAATAGACAATAATTACCTAGCTACATATGTGACATTTCCAACAAGAGCAAATACGAACATTAGTGGGTTAAGGCCCTGCATGTCAGAGAAGAGAAAAGTTATGGAAGTACTAGATGGAAAATTAGTACATGCAAGTGTTTATGTTTAAGTACATTTATTTTCTATTAGTGGAGTTACGTATGTTTTATACATCATTGCTGACAAAAACAGAAAACAATCCTCTTAGATAAGGCTGCATTATAATTTCCCCCTCTTGAGTTGTCTTTAGGTTAAACATAAAAATCAATTACCAACCCAACATGAAAGAATAATATTTACCTGAACATTTCCCCTTCTGAACTGCAGAAATATCAAATGAAACCAAGTTAGATTCAATTATAATTTATACATATCAATATCTACATAATTAGCATAGAAAGGACTACTACAGTAAAAAGCATGTCATCATCAAGCAGACGAACTTGACTAAGGCTTTCGAAACCTGGGACTGCAAAACTACAAAGTCCTCACTCCCCCCAGTTTGTTATCATTCCTTTTCGATAGAAAAAGAAGATTCTATTGAAAGAAGAGAGAAGATAAAAGAGGCGGCAAGGAGTACACCATAAAATTCAAGTGGAGAAAACAAAGAAAACCCTCTAAAAAGTCCCTTCCTGCAAGCATTAATTTTTCATTGGGTAAAATCACAAGATCTATCTACACTGGAATAGAGAAAAATATGCTACTGCATTCGACATATGCTCACATTTAAGAGAATTTGGGGAAGACGTCCACCCATGTAAATAGTTGCCATTCCCCAACCAAGAAAGCTTCCGATCTTAGCACTCTCCGTGCTTCCAGTTTCATGCAATAAACTTTCAGTAACCTGAAATTCAAGCCACAATTAAATCCTACTAGTCGTCTCCACATCTTTCAAACTGGTTTCTTTTTATAAATTTGCAACCAACTAATCTAAACAAGAAGCTAAACTTTTAGTGCTACTGATAGTTAAAGAATATCCTGCTCCACATGCACCTAATATGCTCTATTCTTCAAACTCGCCTCTGGTTAAAATTGCTGTAACTTAATTTTACTCATCTCTAAAACCACTAAATGGACAAATCATAGCAAACACTAAAGATTGTTAGATATTTCTGACGGGGAAAGGGAAAAAAGGAGGCCATGCCACCAACGTGAAAAGCTTATAGATTTTATAATGCAACCAATTGATTATGGATATAAGCAATGAAAATCGTTTACATTTGATTTGTACAACATTTACTCATTGTTATCAAATCGGTATGAAATTTCTCTTCCTTTACCTGTAATAGCTTTCGACCCACTTGCACCACAATTCCACGATTTTGCTTTTCAAAAACAATATTCCTATTGCTTTTTGGAAGTTGGAGATTAGAAATGCTAAGGAAGAATGTCAGAACAGAAACCTGAAACAAGGAAAACTCAAAAGATTGTGTATGACCATAATAAACAGTAATGATGGCTCCAATGATTGGAAGCTAACAACGCTGCATAAAACTCACCACACACAGCATGGCTTTAGTCTTTGAAGGAGGTGCTGACCGAGTTGACACATGTCCACCAATCAAGGGTTCTTCAATGGAACACTGTTCGTAGACAGAGGTAGTTCTTCTCTGCATATGAAATCCCACTGGTGGAGTATGACTTCTCGATAAAGATCTTGCTGACCTGAAGAATTTACAACACAAAATTTTATACATAAACACATATTCAAACCAGAATACACTATTGGCCAGAACAATCTATGCACAAGAGCCAAAGAATATGCATAAGAAACATCTGATGGAACGGGCATTGTCAAAAAAATTGCTCTGGCTGCTTTATATGTTCACTGTTAAATCTGAATCTCAAGCATTAGGTCTGAACTCTGAACAATAATGATATCCTGCACCCCTATCATCTAATCTATAATTTAATTAACCCATGCTTCTTAGTTGATTGGAGGAACACGAGTTCTTTCTATAGTTTAAATACCATCTTTAAAGGCCAACAAGTTCAAAGTGCTCACTTGGTTCCGCATCTAAGTGAACCCAGTCCCTAGTTAAAACAGAGACAATTCGTCTTAAATGTTTTACAATTGACAGTTAAATGTCAAAAATATCGTATTGATCTCAATAATAAACAGTCCAATTTGTGGGAATTAAACAACAAAACAGGTTGAAAATAAGAAATTTATGTGCTTATGTGTCTAGACTCTAGAGAGAGAGAGCTAGTAACCTTCATTCATTATCAAGGGTGATAGAGAACAGGGTTATGACTCATGAGAGACCAGATGTAAGTGCTCATAATACTCAGCCAAGAGATGACTGCAAGTTATTACTCTTATGAATGCAAAATATTGATCCCAAACAGTTGAAAACCTGGACAGAGTTATGTTAGTTCAGAGTTACCAGATACTCTCATTAACCTAGCGAATCTCGTATTATTGACACTTGCATACCCAAACATGGTACTTTTACATACCAATGCTCTAAATTTAGCACGCTGAAAAATTTGACTTACTTAATTTGCACAAATATCAACATTTTAACTTAGTATTTATATTTTTATTGAATTACTATTTTATAAAAAAACAATCAATTTGTTGATTCAACTAAGAATCTTTTATAAAACTTAGGTTTATTATATTTAGATTTTAAAAAAATTCCTAAATATAAGAACTTATATAAAGATATACCCTAGCGTATTGCGTTTTAGCTATGTAACATACCGTGAACCCATATTTGTACCACATAACAGGTTAAACCACGTTTCAGGTAACACTATGTTAGTTAATATACAAGTGGGAATAGAAACTGAGCTATTTTTATCTCTATTTTTTGTACCTTGTCTTGTAAGGTCGAAATATAAATGAAAGGTGCCATTTTTATAAATATACTATCTGCTCAGGTTCTTCAGATGTTTTACTACATCAATCCTACTGAAGTGTAAGTATTTTATTTTTAACTTCCAACCTTATAAATCTTAATCAGGACAGATCATACATGATTTTTTTTTAATAATAATGCAAGGATCCATTACGTGTAGTATAATTCTCCTTCAATTGAATGAGCATGTGCTGGAAGAGGGATAGGTAAACTCAGAGCAACTCCAGATGAAAAAGCGTTGCTTCTATTTCCAAATCCATCAGCATTGTCAACTGGCTTTTTATCAATATCAATAGTGTGTCGCCTATTCTTTTCTACCGTATCAATCTGGATAAGATTGGCAAACCACAAAATACAATCACTATAAAACACATTGTGAATATATCAGAGCAAAGTAGACAATAATCCACAACATGATACAAAGAACACTAAAGGCAACCATCATGATTCAAAGTAGTACAACCCTTCCTCTTAGGCCTGCAAACTGACCAAACTTTTCGCGAACATGTTTGGTTCGGTTCGATAATGTTTGATTCGATTAAATTGGCGAGTTCGCACAAGATATCGAGTTTGATTAATCGATCGAATATGTTTGCGAACCATGTGGTTCGGTTCGGTTCGTTTATGTTTGCGAACAATTCGGGTTCGGTTTAGTTCGCTAGCTAATTGAGTTCGAATTGTATTTCTTACATGTTTAATGCTTTTAAATTGTAAATATAAATAGTTGGTTATTTCATATTAAATTATAAAGTTTGTCTTATCAATGATTGTTGAATTTGCAGTAATTTTCTTTTTTTATTACTTAAACATCTTCTTTTTTTAATTAATTTATTAGAAGTAAACATTTTTATTACATAATTAATAAATAATAAAGTGCGCTTCTTCACCCCCTAATTTAATAAAAATAATTTTAACATTATCATAAATTTGTTAACGATGATTGTTGGATTATTAAAATTTATATAACTAATAATTTAATAATTTATAAACCATGTCATAAATCACATAAATTAAGTCATAATAGTAATCATCATTATGATGCAATGACAATGTGACACTAATTAAAGAATGATACAATACAATTGCTTACATTTACATGAGTTATTGAAATTGTCAAATCAAGATAGTGAATAGAGACATCAAATCATCAATGTATTGAGACTTCACTAACAGTCATTGTACAATTACTAATATACATTACATCAACTATTAGCTATATAATTAAAAGTACAAACTTGATTTCACCAATTTTTTTATGATTTATGAATTTATTTTTTCTAAAAACAGTGTACAAGAAATTTAAAAATCCTTTAATGGTTCTAGATTATATTAGTAGTCAAAATTATATACAAATTATTTTAGTAGTCGAAGACTTGTTAATAATTTTGTTTTCACATCTAAAAACAAAACTAACAAACTTAAGATTTTAGAATACTTGATTCAATAATCATGTTTGTGAATAAGTTCGTAATTTAAATATGCTCCTAAACAGGTATATGATTCACATGTATTCGCTAACAAGTACATAATTCAAATGTGTTCACGAGCATGATGATGTTCGTGAACTTGATTGAGTTCGAATATGTTCACAAGTTATTTGCGAACAAGTTTGTGTTCGTGAACATTAAGATGTTCACGGACATGATATTGTTAACTATTTTCACGAACTGCTTACGAACATCTAACAATCCGAACTTGCACACGTGTGTTACTCAATCATGTTAAACGACAATGTTCGAGTTCGACTAATAGTATTCGAGTACGGTTCAAGTTCGTCAAAGTTTGGTTCTAATCGAATTGTTTGCAGCCCTAATTCCCCTCCTCAATTGCACCTTACCACATAAACCATTTCATAATCCCATCAAAAGTCTCTGCACCCCCTACTGGAAATAATTATTAAGGATTTCAGTAACTAAATATCAATTAAAAATAATACACTTTCTTCTATTTTCCATTCCCTCCTTTCTTTCTACCTCTAGCTACCCTCCCCCTCAAACAACTTTCATGGCCACGTACAAAAAACCACCTCCACCTCTGCATTTTTCTCTTTCTTCTTCTACGACCTGTTAACTTCATCAAATCCACTTTTATTACACCATGGAAGATAGAATAAGCCATTGCTACACTACGTCCTATTCAAAAGGATAAGTTCTCACATGCTTAATCCAATTAATTTACAACCCAAGATATAACTCTTACTCAAACCTCCAGCTTTTTATCATGCATTTCATTCAAAGAACAAACATTTAAAGATACCCTGATTCTCATAAGATGTCACTAGATTCTTCCACAGTGAGCGCTATTAATCCAAAAGAACTATGGACCTAGTACAAGGGAAATAATTGAAATCAAAACAACGTAAAATTGTCATTACAAAATTCAAACCTTGTGGCGTTGCCTATTGGATTTCAATTGATAATAGATGTGACCGTAGTATATGCTTTGTGTAGCAAGAATCAAGGTAGTCACCGTATATAACTGCAAATCACCAAATGATGTAGTTGAGTTGGTATCATACTGGTAGAAGATGGACATTCGAAAAGTAACTTTTTTCTAAGAGATAGTAAGAGCGTAAGACACCAAAACACAAAAGGCTTGGAAGCTATTCTTACCATTGCCATGTAGTATTGTGTTGGAAGCTGTAGTAAGAAGAAGAAAGTATCAGTGAAACTGCATCATATTTCTCAAAGAACAAAGTTGAAGCAGTCGCTCAATATAGCATAATGTACAGGCCCTACGGGGAAACTAGAAGTTAACAATATTACTACTTTACAAAGATAAGCCAATTTTAGTTAGGAGTTCTTTTGGTACGGTTTTGAAGACATGAAAAAAACATATTTATATATTATATAAGAACAAAGATATGGAGAATATAAAAATTAATCAAAAGTATAATAATTAATATGCTTTTAGCTTGTCTTAAAAAATCATGTCAATAATATCAGAAAATGAGAAAGTTTAGTACTTGAGATCCTTGACATAGTTGTCTCCTTGAAACCATCATTGTCTTAAAAGAAAATTAACTTTGCAGTCCTACACTCTTAATAGCATGTGTTGTAAGTAATTGCAACTTAAGTGGCATTGTATTTGAAGTGAATGTAGTAGAAAAAGTACGACTTATAGCATTATTCTTATTAAAAGGAATATATTGTGTGAATTAGTGACTACCAACTTAAGTGAATATATTAAAAGGAATATAATTGCAACTTAAGTGGCATTGTATTTGAAGTGAATGTAGTAGAAAAAGTACGACTTATAGCATTATTCTTATTAAAAGGAATATATTGTGTGAATTAGTGACTACCAATAGAGAACATAAAATTAATATATCAGGCATCCTAATAAGTAACTATTATTTACCTAATATAGAAATACATAAAAGGGACATATTCAGCATTAACAACTTTATTAACAAGAAAAGCTTTTAGCACAGAAAGAAAGGAACAACTCACTGTAGCTGGTTCTAGCTTGCAACCAAAAAGGTTAAGAAAATCTCTGCAAAAAAGTGCAGCATAATATAAATGCTTGATAGCTAGAAAACTAGGAAATAATTATGGCAAGATGAAGAAGGAAAAGTCAATTGCTTATTTGAAACTGCACTAATTATGTTCTGTCAAGGTTGTTAACGGATGAAACTCTTTTCTACAGAAGATAAACAGAATGAAACATCAAGATACAGTTGTAAGAGACCCTTCTTTAAACACACACATATCCACTTCTTCATCTTTGAAGGGAAATTCCAATTATTTTCTTAGTCTTTTAAAGTTTAACCTGCATAAACCCTTCAAACTCAGAAAGCATTTGGAACTCTTTTAGATTAATATAAAAATAAAAGTAAAAATAAATAAAAAGAAGAGAACTCCTTCTTAAGTGATAGTAAATGGTGCAAAGGGCGAGGACAGTCTTTAACTTTCTAAGGGGATTCAAAGCTAAGGAAAATGTGCCACCAACTATATACACACCATATCACAGCCTTTCAAGTCCATCCGAGGGATTCTGCCATAGACATGACCCCTGAACACAGCTTACGACTTTCATTAGACATTGTTATATAAAGTGCACCGCTTCTCAAATTCTCTCAAAAGATCATCAAAAAAGGGGGTTTTGTGGTTCCAGAGAAACAGGAAACAAATAACCATATCCTATACCCTAAATGGCATTTATCCTAAAGTAAATCGACAAGCTATCATCTGGAAAAAATGGAATGAATACGACAGAAAAATAACAGAATCCAAAAGGCTAGATACCAATACAAGCAGTTAAGGACCATAACCTATCAAAAGAGACTCATGTTCATATTTATATTGATTTGTTTCACAGGATGATGTAAATCACACCATACGTAGCTCAATGAAGTACAATAGTTAACTCATAAAAAGTCATATTTCGCATAGAGTAATACAGCTGACACTTGACAATAGTTAATGGGTGACGTATTTTGGGACACAAAGGAAATTTTCACACAGATCTCACACAAAAACTCAATTAATTATATATATTCAATGTATCAAAAATAATGAAATACATCCCTATTTATAATATTCCTATACAATTCTCCAAACCTAAATTGGACTCTAATAAGATAATTACAAATTAAATAAGGTAACTACAAATTAAAAAATTAATTAAAATACAACTTTTAATTGGACTTTCAGTCTTTTATATTGGTCCAATCAACTTTCACGTCGGACGAGGTCGTCGAGCCCGTCCTGCATCAATAGTTAAAGGCCTTACTAGGTGAATAGAATGCCAAAACATCATTTGTAAGTTTCTCAAATAACCAGGATTAGAGTGGTTCAAATAGAGTGTGTTAAACACCCAAATGCAAATAAACCATTTGGTCCCGAGAATGTATGTTAAGCAATCATTGCTTGATCGCCAACTTAATCTATTGGCACATGTCTACAAAGAAAATACTCTCTCTATTTCAAATTATAATATTAATATTGACTTTTGAAAAGTCAATTTCAAATATTTTTAAACTCAAAATTGAGATAAATTCATTCAATTTATGTCAAGACAATTATGAATATTATAAACTACCTAAAAAGTACCATAGACTACTACTAGTTATAAGATTTATTGTTTTGAAAATTTAAATGAATAATGTCAATTTTAAATTTGAAAATGTGTTCAGTTGAGTATATTAGATACATTACCCTAGTATCCAAGTCATTAGGAACACGATAGAAAGGCCCTCTGTAGATTTATCCCTGTAATTTGTGATGATCTGAGGTACCTCAGCAACCCCCCAACTGAGAACACTAATTAAGCCCAAGGTCAGTGAAAGTACGTCTTTTGTGCCGCAAAGACAGTATTTAATGTATGTCTTAGCCCATTCAGAGCAATGGTCACTTGGGCACATCAGCACAGAACTTTCGAAGAGTCCCATTGCATAAACTAAACTTCACCTGCACATACACATATAAGAGGAGATAGAGAGTCAGTTTGAACCTTGAAAACATGTCTAATAATTGATCTGTTAAACAAAAATTAAATGAAAAATGGCGCATCAAACAATTTACCTCTTCGTTCCAAAATATAAGAGCTCATTTTTTTTCTTTTTCTTTTTTGTATTTTGCGTTTTGCATAAGCTCTTATTATTTGGAATGGAGGGAATATTACTCAAGCAAATCATTACACTTCTGAGACAAATGAAGACATGTGCTAGGGTTTTACAGTTGGGAGAACCATACAAAATCAACAAAACACAAGCATACACGTGTATATAACAGTGACAAAATCCGATAAGTAAAACACATACATAGAATTGAATCCTGCTTCAGGCACACAAAATATATATATTTCTTGGTGAAACAAATAGCATCGTCAGTTTTTTTTTGGAATTTCAAAATTAAAAAAGTTCAGAATTGTTGCTACATTCTAAAAAATAATTCCAGAATTCCACTTAACAATAACAGAAAAAATATCAGATAGTAAACCGCCAAACCAAAGATGCGGAAGAGAGGGTGATGATTAGTGATTAAGCATGGCCGTCGATTTCGAACGACTGGGGTTTTTGGCTGAGACTTTGGTTAATTGGCTGCTTGCTTCTTTGGCATTATAAAGAAGAGACCGATTGATCCTATCAATCTTCACTTTCTTTTATTTATTCAGTTATTATCATGTAAATGTCCAGCGATTTAAACTAGGTTTGTTATTGATTATTTTAACATTTTAATATAATTTGGATTTTTTTTAGTTATCAACGGAATTGGGATTTTGAATGAGTATATTAACTCTTTTTAATAGGTAAATGATATATATTTAGATTTTATATATCAATTTTTTTTATTATCGTGAATAATTATTAAGTATAACTCTTTTACTTATATATGTAATATGATAGGCAATGTTATATTTTTTATCCATCAAAATTATAAGTCAAGAGAATTTTTTTATACTACGTAATATTACTCTTTTTAATATGTGTTTGTAAAATTTGAGACTTGTTTAGAGCCACAATAATAAAGAGAGAAATACCGACTTTATCAAGTCTAATTCAAGTTCAATTCGAGTTTGTTAAATAAATTGAACTCAAACAAATTTAATTAAACCAACGAGTTTAAATAATGTAATATTCGGTTCGAGTTTAATTTACGTAAATTTTACATGTTTAGTACTTAATTAATTTTTATTTTTATATTTATAATAATAAAGTTAAACAAATAGAATTGAAACTCAACTAAACTCAATTAGATTAAATCTAATTTAAGCTCGAATACGATTTATTTACTAAATGAACTAAGTTTATAATATATCAAATTTTAAGTTTGAGGTCAACAAATCAAATTATGATTCGACTTGATTCATTTAGAGATTTTTTTTAAAAATTAATATTTTTATAAATTAATTTAATATTTTTATAAAATAAAATAAAATTTATTTATAAAAATATTAAATTAATTTATAAAAATATTAATTCTCATTTTTTATGTGACGAAGGAGTACTATTTAACATTATCTTTAAACAACCGATTGCTGGACAGCACAAATGAACACTAGGGTAAGTCATGGTGCAGTATTATATCCATTTTTGAAAGGAAAGAAACAGCCATGCATGTTAGGTATTCAAATGTGACAGATGCCATGTGTTTGGCTTGTCTTTATACGAGTGGAAGTACATAACACGTGTTCGCATGCATAAACCAATACTAATTATAATGGGAACGTTAGGAAGAAAGCTGTCAACATTATTCCAAGTGAAGTAAAAAATGAGGAAACATAAAATATATTACAAGTAGTGTTTTGATTATATAACAAGATAAAATAATATGTCGTGTTTTGCATAATGTGAGAACTACATATTTGAAGTCTTATTTATCTACTTATATTATAAAACGTACAGATTTTTATAACTATTTTTTGATATTATTAAATCACAATTATATAATAATTAAGAGTTTTATTTATTTTTCTCTTTTTTTCCTCAATGTTTTAATTATCACTTTTTATTTTTTCTCTCACTATTTTTTTCTCCATCACCCTATTTTTTACTCACGATTAATTTACGATTTTGTTTTCTCATTTTTCAAATTTTAATGTATTTTTTTTGCAATTTTATTTGTTACATAATTTTATCTTCAATTTTTTTTTTGCAACTCTTTTTTGGAAGCATGTGGCTTTTTATAACTATTTTTTGGTATAATTGAGTCACAGTTATATAATAATCAATAATTTTATTTATTTTTCTCTCTCTTTCTCTATTTTTTCTCAATGTTTTGCTCATCAATCCCTTTTTTCTCTAACCACTTTCTTGTGACGCCCCCAAATCTGGGCCCACACAGCCCAAACTTGAGTCGTCAAAATACTACAACAAAATTATTACAACAAAGCACAACGTACAACAATACAGTGTATAATAATACACAACTAAGTCTTCATTATTATTGCCACACTATTTTACAAAACGTGAAGACTATGATAACTATTCCTCGGACCCTCACTCCATTCCCCGGCTAGACCCTGTTATGTTTTCATCTCCTGTTGAAAAACAATGGAACAAAAGAAAGGGTGAGCTCAAATAGCCCAGTAAAGAATATCATGACTAAGATAATGACGAATAAATTATCATTAGTCTTCAACAGTTGAGTTCTTGATAGAATACAATAGACTACAAGGTTTATATCAAAAACTGCAGTTAAATTCTTAAACAACGTTCAGATCAATAATAGCAGCGGAATGAGTAATCTATTAGAAGAATAATGCAGACTATAATGTCCACTCGGTTCTCTTTTTAGGAAAAACATCATCAACTTTTATCATCTGAAATATCATTAGTCAAGATAATACAAATTCACAGTTCCTGATCATAATCATGCACATCAACAGTTCATCTTTGCACTACGGGCCAAAGAGAACATTCACCACGTGCCATAAAAGACACCGAACAGATGTATCGCCTTTAACCTATTATATCGCCTTTAACCTATCATCTGTTCAACAAATATATCACATCTGTGCCCCCGGCCACAGATATTCACAACAGCTTGATTTTTGTATGATTAGAATGATATAAATGATGAACAGAAGAAATAGGATAACAATAAGTATTGGAAGTTTACTTTGTACAGATTCAAATAATGTCCAAATTGTCAACATGATGTGGAGTGAAATTTAAAAATGATATTCAAGATCCACAGTTCAGAATAACGGTTACAATTCAATAGAAAGGTTCACGTAAATAGGAAGGTTCGGTTGAAATTATGAAGTTCAACTATTATGGAACATATAATATTTTCAGGAATTATAGAAGCAATAGTTCCATAATAAATTTCGATTTAGGAGTATGAAAGAAAATAATATCCCTTACCGTAGCAGGTTTGATTAACAAAAGGTGAAGGAAAGTAATACAAAGGGTTATTCACCAACAGGCGGCAATCCGCTCCGTAAGGTTATTCCCACAATTTAATAGAATTTGAGTACAAAGAGTTATTCACCAAACAGGCGGCAATCCGCTCCGTAAGGTTATTCCCACAATTTAATAGAATTTGAGTACAAAGAGTTATTCACCAAACAGGCGGCAATCCGCTCCGTAAGGTTATTCTCAGAGATTAATAATGAATGAATACGAAAGGTTATTCACCAACAGGCGGCAATCCGCTCCGTAAGGTTATTCCCACAATTTAATACATGGAAATAAAAGGCACGTCTTATGAGTAAGGAAGAAACAATATTATTATCGAGAATCAAATAATGATAATCCCTTACCATAGTATGTTTGAATAATGGAAGATGAAAAAGATGGTATCCCTTACCATAGTATGTTTGAATAATGGAAGATGAAAAAGATGGTATCCCTTACCTCAACACGTGACTGGATATTGATTTAAATGAGGTTGATTAACTTGAACAGTACACGTATACTTATAGATCTTCACAAATACTCAAGATGATTTAAGCACACTTAGAGAGAACTTTCACAAGAAGTATTTAGAGAGAGAAAGAAAGAACAAGTAAGGAAGTTTATGAAAAATCCTTAAGTTAAGGCTTCTATTTATAGCCAAAAATCTCATCATTCATTTAATCTAAACCATTCATTTAAAGATCATCTTTTAATCTACACCATCCATTTCAAATATTATATTATCTTTAATCTACACCATTCATTTCATATCACCTAATAATCACCTAACTTTATATTATAAACAAATCAATTTAATTATTCAACAATAATTCACACTTTAATCTACACCATTCATTTCATATTACCTAATAATCACCTAACTTTATATTATAAACAAATCAATTCAATTATTCAACAATAATTCACACTTTAATCCACACCATTCATTTCATATCACCTAATAATCACCTAACTTTATATTATAAACAAATAACTTTATCAATTCAATTATTATGACTAATTGTTATAAATACAGTATAGTTAGCTCTTAGATATCAAGTCAATAAATTAATGAAATACAACTGTTTAAATAACATCATAATAGAGATAACAATAATGTAAAATAAAGCATACGTTACTGTGTAATGACAATTATTGATTCAATAATGTGAATTACTGTGCATGTGTTACTGTGACAATTATTAGGTTCAATAATTTTAAAAACAGTGCAACAACAATTATTGACTCAATGATATAAAATACAGTGTAATGACAATTATTAAATCAATAATGCAAAATACTGTGTAACAACAATTATTGAATTGATAATATAAAATATTATGCAGTGACAATTATCGATGAAATGATGCGTAACAGTTACGGTGTCAATTATCAGACCAATAATATGAGACACTATGCAATACCGTGTGTTACTGTAGAGTACCGTGTGCTACAGAAAATACCATAAACTACCGTATGCTACTATTCTTTTATCACCGGTATTTTAACAGTTCCGTTGACTATTTTTATTTAAAAAGGTTACTTCTGTCGTTTTCTATATCCGACAAATATTCCGTGTTGGGGTCCACCAATAATTTATTATTTCGGCGCCGTCGTACGGCACGAATATTCCCCGACCAAACGAATATTCCCCGA
Source organism: Hedera helix (assembly GCA_947179155.2). Classification (NCBI taxonomy): domain Eukaryota; kingdom Viridiplantae; phylum Streptophyta; class Magnoliopsida; order Apiales; family Araliaceae; genus Hedera; species Hedera helix. The sequence goes on from OX359283.1 coordinate 30,223,590, forward strand.
CAAAGCGAATATTGTCCGACAAAATAAAATTTGCACATAACATCCTTAACTTTCAATTTTGTTAATTTAACCACTTACTGTTTCAAAAAAGAAAATATATATGAAGAAAAATTAAATTTTGTATTTCATAAAATTCGGGGTCTTACAACCTCCCCTCCTTATGAAATTTCGTCCCCGAAATTGACGTACCTGACATATCGAAAAGGTAAGGATACTTAGATTTCATCTCAGATTCTAGCTCCCAGGTCATTTCCTCAGTATCTTGGTTCCTCCATAAAACCTTAACTTGAGGTATAACCTTTGAGCGTAGGATCTGCTCCTTCTTATCCAGGATCTTAACAGGTACCTCCTCGTATGTTAAATCCTCTGCTATAACGTCTGGTTCTAACTCAATGACGTGGTTTGGGTCCTTCACATATTTACGTAACATAGATATGTGAAAAACGTTATGGATGCGAGACATACTTGGTGGTAGGGCTAGTCTGTAGGCTACGGTTCCTATTCGATCGAGGATTTCAAATGGGCCAATAAATCGAGGGTTGAGCTTTCCTCTCTTTCCGAATCTCGTAACCCCTTTCCATGGAGAAACACGTAAGAATACATGATCTCCGACGTTGAAACTTTCGTCTCTCCGATGAAGATCAGCATAACTCTTTTGTCGTTCTTGTGCGGTCTGTATTCGTTGTCGGATCATTTGGATCTTTTCGGTCGTCAAGCGTACCAACTCGGGTCCCAACAATTTTGCTTCTCCTACCTCATTCCAACATATTGGAGAGCGACACTTCCTTCCATACAATGCCTCGAATGGAGCCATGTCTATGCTTGCTTGGTAACTGTTGTTGTAAGAAAATTCCACCAACGGCAAGTACTTATCCCAACTTCCTTTGAAGTCTAATACACAAAGTCTCAAAAGATCTTCGAGGGTCTGGATCGTCCTTTCCGATTGTCCGTCCGTTTGAGGATGGTATGCAGAACTAAAACGTAGTTCAGTGCCCATAGCTTTTTGTAGACTGATCCAAAAGCGTGAAGTGAATCTAGGATCTCGATCAGAAACTATGGAAACTGGCATGCCATGCAATCTCACGATCTCATTTATGTACATACCGGCAAGACGTTCAAGTGAAAAGTTTTCTCGTATAGGCAAGAAATGAGCAGATTTGGTCAATCTATCTACGATCACCCAAATTGCATCTAAGCCTTGAGAAACTTTTGGAAGACCCGTCACGAAGTCCATATTGATGTGTTCCCACTTCCATTCGGGAACTTCAAGTGATTGTAATGGACCTTTAGGAACTTGATGCTCTGCCTTGACACGTTGACAAGTTAGGCACCTTGAGATAAACTCCGCAATCTCTCTTTTCATATTGTTCCACCAAAATGTATGTCGAAGATCTCGATACATCTTGGTACCTCCTGGGTGGATTGCAAACGGCGTGTTGTGTGCCTCCATCATGATTTTATGCTTTAATTCAGGATCGTTAGGAACACAGAGTCGAGAGTTGACTCGAAGTATTCCTTTCTCGTCGATTCTTGCTTCGGAAATGGCACCTTCTTGTACTTTCTTTATCATGTTTATCAGTTCCGGATCGGTAGCTTGAGCAGCTTTAATTTTATCGATTAAAGTTGGTTCTACTCGCACGTGAGCAATCTTCGAGTGGGTCCCTGGTGTCTTTAGCTCTATCTCCATCTTTTGCAAGTCGTACAAAATACACTTTTGTGTTGTCAGCAGTGCACTTGTACTTGCATAAGATTTTCTGCTCAAAGCGTCAGCTACAACGTTCGCCTTTCCCGGGTGATACTGGATTGTGTGGTCATAATCCTTTAATAGCTCAAGCCAACGTCGTTGTCGCATGTTGAGTTCCTTCTGGGTGAAGAAATACTTGAGACTTTTATGATCCGTATAGATATCCACTTTTTCTCCGTACAAGTAGTGTCTCCAGATCTTCAACGCGAAAACGACTGCTGCCAACTCTAGATCATGAGTAGGATAATTTTTCTCATAATCTTTGAGTTGTCGAGAGGCGTAGGCTATAACCTTTCCATGTTGCATAAGGACACAGCCTAGACCTTTGCCAGAAGCATCGCTGTAGATAACAAATTCTCCTGATCCTGATGGTATGGTCAGAACAGGAGCTGAAACCAGTCTCTTCTTGAGTTCTTGGAAACTTTTCTCGCATTCCTCGCTCCATATGAATTTTGTGCTTTTCCGAGTAAGCTGCGTTAATGGAGTGGCGATTCGAGAAAATCCTTCTACGAATCTCCGATAATAACCAGCTAGACCCAGAAAACTTCGGACTTCGGTTACTGTTTTGGGTTGTTCCCAATTTAGTACTGTTTCAATCTTCGCAGGATCGACTGATATTCCTTGACTAGAAATCACATGCCCAAGAAACGCGACCTCCTCAAGCCAGAACTCACATTTCTTCAACTTGGCATATAATTTATTTTCACGGAGCTTTTGTAGTATCAATCTCAGGTGTTGTTCATGATCCTCGCGACTCTTGGAGTATATGAGGATGTCATCAATAAAGACAACCACAAAATGATCCAAATGTTCCTTGAATATCCGGTTCATCATGTCCATGAAAGCTGCAGGAGCATTAGTTAGTCCAAAAGGCATGACTAAGAACTCATAATGCCCATAACGAGTTCTGAAAGCAGTCTTTGGAATGTCCTCAGCTTTAACCTTTAACTGATGATATCCAGAACGGAGATCAATCTTTGAGAAATGTTGAGCGCCTTGCAATTGATCAAACATGTCATCAATCCGAGGTAACGGGTACCTGTTCTTGATGGTGACATGGTTCAATTCTCGGTAGTCAATGCACAATCTCATACTCCCGTCTTTCTTCTTCACAAATAGAACAGGAGCACCCCAAGGTGATGCACTCGGACGAATGAAACCGGTATCCAACAATTCCTGTAGTTGGACTTTTAACTCTTGAAGTTCAATGGGAGCCATTCGGTAGGGAGCTTTGGAAATGGGCTTGGTACCGGGTTCAAGATCAATATAAAAATCAATTTCACGGTTTGGGGGTAAGCCAGGAAGTTCTTCAGGAAAAACGTCAGGAAACTCATTAACAATGGGAATATCATTCAAGTTTGACGTATTTTTGTTCAAATCAGTGACATGAGCTAAAAAGGCTTGACATCCGTTTTTCAATAAACGAATGGCTTTATGGCTAGAAATAACAGTTATAGATTTCAATGGTTTAGTTGCTTGAATTTGCATGACAGGTTGATTAGGAATATGAAAACTAATAATCTTATGAAAACAATCAATTTTAGCATGATGGGTAGTCAACCAATCAATTCCTAAAATCACATCAAATTCACGCATCTCCAAAGAAATAAGGTCAACAGATAATGTGAGGTTGTTGATTTGAACTAGGCAAGATTTATAGACAGTAGATGTAATGATCATTTCTCCTAATGGGGTTTCAACTGATAAGTCAAAGTCCAAGTTTTCAGGAGTTAAGTTTAAACGCTGAGCACATGCAGGTGAGATAAAAGAATGGGTAGAGCCAGTATCTAACAAAGCGTAGACTTCACGAGAATTTATGAATAGCTTACCGGTTATCACCTCGTTCGAGTTTCGCGCCATTTGGGATGTCACAACAAAAGCTCTCCCTTGAACTACAGATTTTCCTTTATCCGCGCTAGCTTTTGGTATCATCATTGCAGCTGGACTTGATTTTGTGGCAGGACAAAACCGCGCAAGATGACCCTCTTTCCCACAACTGTAGCACTTTTTGGACTGCAGTGTACAGTTTGGGCTGATGTGACCTTCCTGACCACACCTATAGCATCTCACTGGTGGTCGATCTTCTCCCCTTGAAACTGGGGTCGGTGCTGGTGTTGGTACTGGTGCTGGTGCCCTTCCATAATTATTATGGAATCTTTTTCTTTTGAAATTGTTCCCACTAGATTCTCCTCTTCTGTTATTTGGTATGGAATTACCACCGAAGTGTTGGTTACCTCCTCGATGGTTCTCGTTCCTGTGGTTGTTGTCACTCCTTTCTCTATGCTGATCATTAACTCTTGGCTGCAATGTTTCATCTGTTTGCTCCACCCTTTGAGCCCTATCCACAACATCTGAATATAAACTGAATTTATGAGAACTAAGTTGTTGACGAATTTTGAGTCTCAAACCTCTCAGGAACATTCGACTCATTCGTGCTTCGTCATCTACTAGATGAGTCGCAAAACGAGACAGTTCAGCAAACTTAGCTTCATATTGAGAAACTGTCATGTTTCCCTGCTCCAGCTTAATGAATTCCACTTCCTTCATATGGCGGATGCTTTCTGGGAAGTACTTCTCGTTAAACAGTTCTTCGAATTCTGTCCAAGACATTTCGAGTGCTGAAGGTTGGATACGTTTTACCGCTTCCCACCAATGGTCTGCCTCACCTCGTAACATAAAAGTGGCAAATGGCACCTTCTGATCATCAGCGCATTGTAAGACATCAAGTATTTTTGTCGTCTGCTTCAGCCATGCCTCCGCTTTGAGTGGGTCAGGCTTCCCGTGGAATTCAGGTGGTCCTAATTCTTTAAATTGCTTAACAGTGACCATCCTCAAATTGCCAGCGTTTCTACCGTTATTATTGACTGGATTTCCTCTTCCTTGATTCTGTATGAACTGCATGAAATTCCTAAAGAATCCATCGTTCATCATGTTATCAGGAACATTATTTCCTGAGTTGGCAGGAGGATTGTTTGGGGCCTCTTGATTCTCGGCTACATTTGCTTCAAGCATTCCATAGTTAACCTCTTGATTTCCAGATGCCATACTAAACTGTGGTCACAAAATAAATGTTAGTTCAAATAAACTGACTCATCACTTCATGTTCCTACATTCAAATCGACTCATTAGATAATAAAATCTATTTTAGGTAGGACACACTAGTGACTGATTCTATTCGTCTCTCCCCTCCTAGTTCTACCCCAGATCTCCATTAAAGACCATATCCCTAAGCTCTGATGCCAACTGTGACGCCCCTAAATCTGGGCCCACACAGCCCAAACTTGAGTCGTCAAAATACTACAACAAAATTATTACAACAAAGCACAACGTACAACAATACAGTGTATAATAATACACAACTAAGTCTTCATTATTATTGCCACACTATTTTACAAAACGTGAAGACTATGATAACTATTCCTCGGACCCTCACTCCATTCCCCGGCTAGACCCTGTTATGTTTTCATCTCCTGTTGAAAAACAATTGAACAAAAGAAAGGGTGAGCTCAAATAGCCCAGTAAAGAATATCATGACTAAGATAATGACGAATAAATTATCATTAGTCTTCAACAGTTGAGTTCTTGATAGAATACAATAGACTACAAGGTTTATATCAAAAACTGCAGTTAAATTCTTAAACAACGTTCAGATCAATAATAGCAGCGGAATGAGTAATCTATTAGAAGAATAATGCAGACTATAATGTCCACTCGGTTCTCTTTTTAGGAAAAACATCATCAACTTTTATCATCTGAAATATCATTAGTCAAGATAATACAAATTCACAGTTCCTGATCATAATCATGCACATCAACAGTTCATCTTTGTACTACGGGCCAAAGATATTCAATATAGCACCAACGGTCATGATTATACCAGATTCAGCCTTTGGTCATAATCATACCAAACAACAGTTCATCTTTGCACTACGGGCCAAAGAGAACATTCACCACGTGCCATAAAAGACACCGAACAGATGTATCGCCTTTAACCTATTATATCGCCTTTAACCTATCATCTGTTCAACAAATATATCACATCTGTGCCCCCGGCCACAGATATTCACAACAGCTTGATTTTTGTATGATTAGAATGATATAAATGATGAACAGAAGAAATAGGATAACAATAAGTATTGGAAGTTTACTTTGTACAGATTCAAATAATGTCCAAATTGTCAACATGATGTGGAGTGAAATTTAAAAATGATATTCAAGATCCACAGTTCAGAATAACGGTTACAATTCAATAGAAAGGTTCACGTAAATAGGAAGGTTCGGTTGAAATTATGAAGTTCAACTATTATGGAACATATAATATTTTCAGGAATTATAGAAGCAATAGTTCCATAATAAATTTCGATTTAGGAGTATGAAAGAAAATAATATCCCTTACCGTAGCAGGTTTGATTAACAAAAGGTGAAGGAAAGTAATACAAAGGGTTATTCACCAACAGGCGGCAATTCGCTCCGTAAGGTTATTCCCACAATTTAATAGAATTTGAGTACAAAGAGTTATTCACCAAACAGGCGGCAATCCGCTCCGTAAGGTTATTCCCACAATTTAATAGAATTTGAGTACAAAGAGTTATTCACCAAACAGGCGGCAATCCGCTCCGTAAGGTTATTCTCAGAGATTAATAATGAATGAATACGAAAGGTTATTCACCAACAGGCGGCAATCCGCTCCGTAAGGTTATTCCCACAATTTAATACATGGAAATAAAAGGCACGTCTTATGAGTAAGGAAGAAACAATATTATTATCGAGAATCAAATAATGATAATCCCTTACCATAGTATGTTTGAATAATGGAAGATGAAAAAGATGGTATCCCTTACCATAGTATGTTTGAATAATGGAAGATGAAAAAGATGGTATCCCTTACCTCAACACGTGACTGGATATTGATTTAAATGAGGTTGATTAACTTGAACAGTACACGTATACTTATAGATCTTCACAAATACTCAAGATGATTTAAGCACACTTAGAGAGAACTTTCACAAGAAGTATTTAGAGAGAGAAAGAAAGAACAAGTAAGGAAGTTTATGAAAAATCCTTAAGTTAAGGCTTCTATTTATAGCCAAAAATCTCATCATTCATTTAATCTAAACCATTCATTTAAAGATCATCTTTTAATCTACACCATCCATTTCAAATATTATATTATCTTTAATCTACACCATTCATTTCATATCACCTAATAATCACCTAACTTTATATTATAAACAAATCAATTTAATTATTCAACAATAATTCACACTTTAATCTACACCATTCATTTCATATTACCTAATAATCACCTAACTTTATATTATAAACAAATCAATTCAATTATTCAACAATAATTCACACTTTAATCCACACCATTCATTTCATATCACCTAATAATCACCTAACTTTATATTATAAACAAATAACTTTATCAATTCAATTATTATGACTAATTGTTATAAATACAGTATAGTTAGCTCTTAGATATCAAGTCAATAAATTAATGAAATACAACTGTTTAAATAACATCATAATAGAGATAACAATAATGTAAAATAAAGCATACGTTACTGTGTAATGACAATTATTGATTCAATAATGTGAATTACTGTGCATATGTTACTGTGACAATTATTAGGTTCAATAATTTTAAAAACAGTGCAACAACAATTATTGACTCAATGATATAAAATACAGTGTAATGACAATTATTAAATCAATAATGCAAAATACTGTGTAACAACAATTATTGAATTGATAATATAAAATATTATGCAGTGACAATTATCGATGAAATGATGCGTAACAGTTACGGTGTCAATTATCAGACCAATAATATGAGACACTATGCAATACCGTGTGTTACTGTAGAGTACCGTGTGCTACAGAAAATACCATAAACTACCGTATGCTACTATTCTTTTATCACCGGTATTTTAACAGTTCCGTTGACTATTTTTATTTAAAAAGGTTACTTCTGTCGTTTTCTATATCCGACAAATATTCCGTTGTGGGGTCCACCAATAATTTATTATTTCGGCGCCGTCGTACGGCACGAATATTCCCCGACCAAACGAATATTCCCCGACAAAGCGAATATTGTCCGACAAAATAAAATTTGCACATAACATCCTTAACTTTCAATTTTGTTAATTTAACCACTTACTGTTTCAAAAAAGAAAATATATATGAAGAAAAATTAAATTTTGTATTTCATAAAATTCGGGGTCTTACATTTGTTCTCTCTTTTCTTATTTTTTCTCTATCACCCTATTTTTTACTCACGATTAATTTACAATTTTTTCTCCTTTTTATATATTCTAACGTTTTTTTTCCTTACAATTTTATTTGTCACATAATTTTATCTTCAATTTTTTTATTTGCAACTTTTTTTCTCATGCGCATAATGCGTGTGTGGATGCTATTATATATTATAAAGCGTGCAGTTTTTTATAACTGTTTTTTGATATAATTGGGTCACAATTACATGATATTCAAGATTTTTATTTACTTCCTTCCCCCCCCCCCCCCCCCCCCAAAAAAATGTTTGGATTATCACTTCTTTTTTCTATCTCACCACTTTCCGGTATCTTTTCTTATTTTTTACCCATCACCCTATTTTTTACTCATAATTAATCTACGGTTTATTTTTCTCCTTTTTTAGATTCTAACGTATTTTTTTCTTCTGCAATTTTATTTGTCACATAATTTTATATTCAATTTTTTCCAGCCCATGTAGCACGTGTATGTGAAAACACTAGAATCAATAATTCATTGTTGCAAGTGTTTAGTGATTTATAATACACACTTGAAAATAATACTTCTTTCACTTTAAATTATAAAATAAATAATGACTTTTGAAAAATTAATTTGAGATATTTTTAAATTTAAATTTGACATAAATTTAATTAATTTATATCAATATAATTATAAATATTATAAACTACTTAAAAAGTACTATTAATTATAAAATTTATTATTTTAAAATTTTAAATAAATCATATTAATTTTAAATTAATAAGCCGAGAGTAAAATCTATGAACTTTATCACCAAATAATGATATTAAAAAAGGTCATTGTTAGGATAGTATTTTTTTATGAATAAAGCTAACGAAAATCTCTGTCATGTTGTTAGATGCCTACTTGCTTGTTAAGTGTTAATTACTGCAGAAGTGTTCCTCAGAAACGAAATCACTATATATTCTAAAGAGTAAAGAGGCTGGCTGATAAATTTGAGATTAAATAATCACAGAATTTGTGTGCTGCGTGAGATATTTTTGTGAAAGAGAGGGAGTAGTATATTATAGTAATGAGGATTACGGACGCAGCCCTTCAAGTATTCCTATTGATTTTCAATCCCTGTTATCATTCCCAAAGATAATAAAAGAAAGGAAAAAATGCAGAAACCAAAATATTTTTGTTTAATTTTCTGAGTTAATTGCTCCAATTAACTGTAAGGAAACCGTTTACCATTCATACGGCTATGCTTAACAGGCTACTATATTTACGTTTGAGCTCATACTCCTCGTACATTTGAGTCTACATGATATCATACAATACCTTACAACTTTGTATAGCAATATAAAACCCCTCTAACCAAACTGAAGCTTTCAGGAGATGGGGGGAAAAAAGCAAGCACCCAATGGCAGGATCAGGTCAGTACAGATGACCAATCAAAAATTGATACCAACTTTCTAGGCTGTTTTCTCGGCTCACGTGTGGATGTTTCTGAAATCTCCGTCTAGTTATTAAGTGGGTGCTACTGACAAGACGAGGAGCTTCGAATTTGGACATCAGAGTAGAGTACTAGGAAACTGAGGACAGAAATATCAGCTCCTTCTATGCCTTATCATTAACTGATTTAGCCTTCTCTATGCTCTCCATGGCCTCTTCAAATGATTTCTGAAAGGAAGAATCAACACTTCATTAGTAATGCTTGATCATACAGATTCAGAATGCTCAATTATTGAATTAACCTAGTTCCAATTCAACCAACACAAAATTAAGTCCAATATACTGCTACAAAAATGAAGTGCACTTCACAGTTTTAACCTGTGCCACAAGCTATCCATATGCCTGGAAGGATTACAAAAAAAAAATACTGCTTCTTACCCCGGGATTCTGCAGCTTCCATAAAGCCTCCCTGCCCATATCAATGGCAAACGTCCCTCCAAGTAATACACTGCAAAAAAGATACTTATCAGCTAGAAAAATTACCAAACAACTTGCCTCTAAAAGCAAACCAAGGGCATCATAATATTTCCAAATGCTTAACATAATATATTCTAGGAATCATGATTGAAACTTGATTGATTATCTATATGGGGAAAGAAAATTCTTTAAATTATTAAGTGGTTTAACATCTAGATTCTAAGGGATGTACTAGCAGCAAAGGCCAGGTACGAGGCCCTAATTTAAAGATAATAGGGAAAAGATTAAGTTTATGCTTGATGGAGAGCATGATGGCTTTGAAAAGTAATATTTTAAATACGTTTCGTAGTACAACAAAAATGATCTTAACAACACAAGCGTTGGGTACAAAACTCTTTTAAGGACAAGTTAAAAGTTAGTCCTTTCAAACTGCTTTTTCATTTTAACAGAAAACCATACCAAAATGTCTCTATAAAATATATAATTCTTAATTTTAAACATCTCAATTAACAACATCTTTACTCTTCTAATTCATCCCACCTCATCAACCCGTCAAATAGCAATTTGTGCAACTATTCTTTCATCAATAATGATTTAAAAGTTTACTTCGCACACACACACATGCACACACATATATATATTCAATACTTTAGTAAAATATATTGCATGGTATCACCAAAAAAGGATACATTCATGGTCAGTTACACACGACGAGTTTATAAAAATAAACATATATATGTATGGGTATATACATATATATAGGCTGCACTCCATCCCTTTCACTGTAACTCTCTCTATACAAAAAGTCATCTAACAAAAATTATATCCCATAAGTTAAAAATTAAGCAAATTAAAATCTATACCTATTTACCTTTCTTTATAAGAGGGTTAAAAATTTATCTAATAATAGTATATGGTCATAAAGATATTTAAGAAATTCACCGTCATACATATGAAAACTTCTATTCCCAAAAAGTTGTGGGCATCAAATTACTTGCAGTGTAGCTGATGGTCGTGTCCAATTTTGATAACCATTTTGTTGCTGCGTTCTGCATCATCTCACACATTTTAGACTAACCAGTTATTGCATCAGAATGAATAATAAAATTCTCTTTCCAAAAAAAATGAAAGAAAGAAAGAGAGGCACTTCAACGCGAGGTGGGCGGCTTGGATTAGTTTGATTGTATATCAACTTCTCAAGAAACAATTGAAAACAAAATGTGGGTAACTTGATGTATATTTTTATATTCAAGAGTGGATATAACCAAAATAAATGATTATACAGAACTACAAATGAACTTACATAATGACTATATATAATCAGTCGGACACAAGAACAAAAACTACCTCACGCCACTTGGATACAAAACACAACACGATAAAACTTCACATAATTAACAAAAAAAAGCTCACTTATACAACACGATTTGTTATTCTAGCATATTATACAATAACTCTATGTGCCCAGCACACTGCAATTACCCACACACCCTAATTAACTACAAGACCCATTCACACCAAAGCACTCGTTTTGTTCAACACACTGTCACAAGTAGATAGTGTACACTGCACCCAGTGCGCTCCTCTCTATTATCTAGGTTATCACTCTAGCTTGATTGTGAGCTACGTTGCACGGTTGCAGGGAGATAAAGGCCTTCTTTAACAGTAAGTCGGTTGTAACATCTTGAAAGAAGGATCTTGATTTCACAGATCCTACAGTAAGTAATCAGTAGAGTCAGTGCTGACATCTCAACATACGTGATACATTCGCTAACCTAGTATTTAGTTGCTTCTCCCATGACCAGAAATTCTACTTCGTGTAAATCTAATCTTTCTAGTGATGTTCATATAAAATTACAAACAAACATCTCTGGTACTATCTACCTGGATTTCAACTCGAACATCAAGGCTTGCATATGTTGGGATACTGGTTAAACCGAATGACAACCTTGAGAGATGCTTGTAATCCCCAACATTCTATTCACGCACATCAAAACGGTCTCAATAGTCAATTCCTTATTGTTAGGCAAGATTTCTCTAAACTGCACTCGGGGTTTGGTTATAACAAGTATGTGACTCCAATTACAACAAACTATCTTCCAAATTAGCAGTACTTAATTCAAAGCAGTCTTTTTCTAGCGTGTGCATAAAAATTTGAGGAAGTGGTTTCGCTATTGGCTTTGGTTCACAGATCCCAATATCTTCTTTGGCTAACTATCTCCCATAATGTTCCCCCGTTGATTTTTTCCTCGCGAAACTTAAAAGACAGAAATAACTTTTGATAAACTTTCATATTAAAAGGGCCTAATAGTTGATTAACAAAGAACAAATATAACAATAAGCTAATTGAAATCGGATGATCAGGAAAAGTGAAAACATACCCAACAAAGGCAGCGTTGAGAAGAAAGGCACGGGTAGTGAGGAAACGAAGCGAAATCTCGAATTTGGAAACAAACTCATCCCCATTGTTAGCAGCCTTTCTATAATAAGAATCATAATAGCTTGAAGAAGAAGAAGAAGAAGAAGAAGAAGAATTGGGGTTTCTATTTTGATACCCATATCCATAACCATAGCCATTAGAAGAAGAATTACGGGAAGCAAAACCGCCTGAACGTTGATTAGAGTAACGGAAATTGTAGTCGGCACGCTTGCGATCGTCGCTGAGAACATCGTAAGCCTCGGAGACCTGCTTGAATCGAAGTGTGGCACCTTCCCTTACGGATTTTGGGGAGGAAGAATGCTTATCCGGGTGAAATTGCATTGCCAGATCTCTGAAGGCTTGTTTAATTTCGGATTTGCTTGCGTTCTTGTTTATACCCAACGCCTTATAGTAATCCATCATTTCCTTCTGGTTTTACCAGTAATTGATTGTATTTTCTACTGTATATGTTTGTTATTGTTCATATATAGAGATATGGAGAGATGACATCGGTGGAGGTAATATATATGATGAGTAACAAGAGAGGAGGAAGATGGAAGTGTGGACTGGGGCGGTGCAGAGAGCCGGACCGTGTGGCACTTCTTCAACCGCGGGCTACTCTGCGCTTGTTAAATAAATAAATAATTACCAACTACACAAAATATGAATTGTAACATGAGCTACCTAAACTAAAAATTTTATTAAAATATTTTTAAAAAATGTTATATTAAAATAAATATAATATTAAAAATATAATTATGTTTTATAAATAAAATTCTTTGAGAACTTATTCCATTATTATTTAATAGTAGGAACACATTTAATCTTAAGAGTTTAGAAAAAATCTAGAAAGTCGAGTGAATGATAAATTTTGAACAAAGTAATCAAAATACTTTTTTACATTTAATTATGTAATAATAGATTCTAGATTATATAATTAGTTCATATGATACACGATGGGTTACGTATGTAATAAACAAGAGATAAAATAATTTTTTTATCAAATTAAAAAAATATTAAAATAATAATCAGTCGTTGCGTTGAGTATTTAAGTGTATTGTGTCATAAACTTATATTTCCCCTTTATCCTTATAAATTTGTATAACACATTATTTAATCTTAAGAGTTTAGAAAAATTGAATGATGGTAAATTTTGACCTAAATAATTAAATTTTTGTTTTTTACATTTAATTATGTAATAATAAATTATAGATTATATAATTAATTCATATGATACACGATGTGTTATATATGTACTAAGTAAAAGATAAAATAATTTTTTTTTATCAAATTTGAAAGATAAATTAAGAAAATATTAAAATAGTAATCAGTCGTTGCGTTGAGCATTTAAGTGTATTGTGTCATAAACTTCTATTCCCATTTTACCCTTATAAATTTGTATATATCATTATTTTTTCTCTTAATTCAATATTTATATATTTCTTATTTTGTCTTACAAATTTGATGTAATTTATATTTTATCTCCTATTAATTACGTAGACAACCGTCAACACGTATGCCACAAGAACTAATATAAATATTTAGAAGAAAAGGAAACTTGTAACACAATCAGCTTCTTATTCCTTACCTTCCTATATGATCACCATTACCGTTATAAATACGTAGTCAAATTTCAAACGTGACCCTAATTTTGGGACAATTTCACAACATCTGTTATTATTATATGCGAAACAGATTAACTGCATTCGTCTGAGTCTCTTCATACACTTCTCTTCACAAAGGTATGCATGCAGCTTTTCTCTCTCTCCAATTTTTCTCGCGTTTGATTTTCACATTTCTCTGAGATTGTGAAAACCCTAATCCGTTTCTCCTTCTCGTTTTAATCATGTAGTTTTCGATTCATTTTCGTGGATTATATGAAGCAATTGAGATAATTAGACTGTTGAACGATATAACATCATCGACAAAGCCTGATTTATTTATTTATTTATCGTGTTTGCAAATAAAAAACATATCATACTATTTTATGATTTCTTTCGATTGATATCAAGGAGGATCTTGTCGCTTACTTGTTACGTTTAAGGATCATTTTGCTTTATTGTTATATGAAAAAGGGAAAGGGCTAATTAATTTATTCAATGTTCGACCTAAATTTTGACAATTGTATATAGAACCAAAAATTCACGATCTTGGTGATTCAGACCCTTAAATAATTTGTATAATCAGTTAAAAGGTAAACAATTTATTTAATTTGGTGGGTGTGAATATTAACCCACGTCAGATATAGCAATTGCTTTAACTGTTGTAAATCTGAAGAAAACTTTCCATTATGGAAAAAAAATCTGTTGGCTTACCAAATTTTTTTTTTGTAATATATATTTTTTTCATGCCACAATTCACTCTGAGGTATACAGTGTACTTCTTGAATCGTATTCGCCTGCCTGCTTAAGCTTCATTCAAAATTCAGAAACATGTCGAGAAAGTTGCGAGGGAGTGGGACAGAGAAGACTTGGTCACCTGAGGAGCAGCAGTCCATGGTATAAATTATATTTTCTTTTTCTTTTTTCTTTATTTTCACGAGTAGATGAGTCTGAATCATCTATTTTTATCAAATCTTTCTGTTTGGTTTCAAAGAAAATTCTTTATGAATTTATTGACAGGACAGTGACATTATCAAGTTATAGTATTAGTTGAAATTTTTTCTTTCTTATTTCTGGTAAAATAGTCATTTTTTAATTTTATGGAAATGCTCAAGTTTCTAGGACTATGGCGTGAGAAAAGAAATCTGTAATTCCTGTTACAAAAGCTCAAGAAGTGTTTTGCTTAATGAACAAATATATGGTGAATTAATCAGTTCTCTTTCAGTTCAGATCAATGAAGTTAAAAGGCAGACAGGTCCTGTTGCCGATAAGTTTCCATCACTATTTGCAGATGCATCAATCTTGAGGTTCCTTAGAGCAAGAAACTGGAACACAAAGAAGACAACCAAAATGCTGAAGGAAACCCTGAAATGGCAGCTAGAATTCAAGCCTGAGAAGATCCGATGGGTAAGCTTCTATTTGACACGATCACAGCTTTTGCACTTTTATTAATTGAATACTTATCTCCTAGCGGCATTTGAGTGGAATTCCATCCACACCATATACTATATGCCTCGTGAAGACGGGGAGGAGTCTTACCGATGCATCTATGGACAGGAAACCAATATGGTCATGCTAAGTTGGTAGAAATAATGTTGTGAGCCTGATACTGTATACTTGAGTTTGTAAAAAGTAAAAACTGTTGGCTTATTAAACTTTTATTAGAAGGATGTTTCATGCTACATTTTATACTTGCTGCTCTTTCAGCAGTAAATTTCTAGATTCTATGCTAAAAAGAAATAAGTTTGATTTATTTCAGTTGTTACTATCTCACGGTCCTGACAACCGCCTACTAAGCTCAAGATTGAAGCGGCATTTCTTTATTAGTTATGAACTTTGTAGATTACATGTTTAAATATTAGATTTAAAATTCTGTTGTGTAGGAAGACATTGCTCATGAAGCTGAGACAGGAAAAGTTTACAGAGCGAACTATTTTGACAAGCAAGGAAGGTCTGTGGTTATCATGAGACCAGGTTTCCAGGTGGATATAGCATGTCAAGCACATTTCAAAGCTTTTAATAGTATAGTTCCTGTATTTACTTGGAGTAAATTATCAGTATTTGCATCACCTTTCTTTATTGATTATGTTGTGTTTTTTTGGTGTCAGAATTCAACCTCAAATGAAGGGCAAATCAGATGCTTGGTTTATTGTATGGAGAAAGCCATATTGGCTATGCAACCAGGTCAGGAGCAGATGGTGTGGCTTATTGATTTTCAAGGTTGGAACATGTCCAAAATATCAGTAAAAGTGTCCCGAGAAACGGCTCGTGTATTGCAGAATCGTTACCCAGAGAGGCTGGCTGTCGCAATACTCTATAATCCACCAAAAGTCTTCGAGTCCTTTATGGCGGTACGTTGTTTTTCATTGTCTTTACTTGGTACACTTATCTCAGACTTAAAGTCGCATAATATTGTCTCACCACATTGAAATCCTTTAAACTAAACGCTTGGTATACCTATAATAACAGCTGAAATATTTTTAGAGCCATAGTGTATACATGGGAAATTTGGAATCTTAGCCTTGGTACATCTCTCCTTCTTTCTTCACGGTCATCTCTTATATAGGGAATTAAAAACTGCATTTTCAGAGTCCCATACTAATACCTGTAGAATTTGCGCGCACACACAATTGTCAAGATAAGCTGTACACACAATTGTCAAGATAAGCTGTATAGCCTGTATAACTGTCCAGTTTCTCTCTCCTCTCTCTCTCTTTGGGGGAATATTTTTGAACATAAAAATCACTGACGTGCGTCCAAAATTAATAGAATTGTAAATTTTGTTAGTAATCTTAAGCTTAAGGTCAATCCACAATCGGGTTACAGGTGATTGAACTTGTGAGTTCTGAGAAAAAAAATATTGACACACTCAATCAACAATGTTTCATGGATCTTGACTTCTTGTAGTGCGTACTCTTATAAACCTTCCACACTAAACAACTTGAATGCTGAGCTTTGAACACTATTAACAATGTTAAAAAAGTTTCAAAATTTAATGATTGTTAAGTTATTTCCGTTGCATCCCTCAAATAGATTCACATTACCTTAATAGAATTGATCATTAAATGCATGATTGATCATTTATATATTTGGTTGAGTTTTACCTGATATCTTAAACAGATAAAGTCTCCTAGTTAGTATCGTTATTCACCCACTTCCATATTTGTTTCCCATGAAAGTAAATTAAATGTAGTATTTATACTTTAAACTTATGCTCTTTCATTGAAGGAACTGTGTTAATCAAACATCTTGAAAGATAAACTAAATTAGAATTCTCATGGAAAGTTGCTTCTTAAACAGCTCTTTGTCTTGATCCTTTTTCCTTTGTACAGAATAAATGAGGAAAGAAAATTTCATCCAATTGCAAATAAAAAATTTGAAAGCAATTTCTGATCGTGATTTATTAATAGAAGAAATTTTCTAGGAGTTTCTGACCATCCCCAAACCAGTAAACAACTACTAGGGAGGCATCATGGATCATGCAATTTGGGTGATGTTTTCTAATCCGGAAACTCTAGAATTTCTGGACTCTCCCTGCCCTCAAAATTGGCCTTGATTTCATAGTCTCGTGAAAAGGAAAAAAAAATTAACTAAGAAATTACAGTTGTTCCACCTTCTATGCGTTCTCATTTAAAAACATTAAGTTCATTTATTATTCCCTCTGTTCCACATAAATAGTCCCATTACAAAATTGGATATGGGATTTTTTGTGGAATAGACGAGGATTCTTTTCGTTCAAAATATACTCTTTTTTTATATGAGATTCTTTTTGTGGAATAGACGAAGTATGATTTTGATCATATTACATAGTGTTCAAAAACTAGTGAAAAGTATTTCTTGCAGTTGGTGAAACCATTGCTTGAGCAGAAGACGTACAAGAAAGTGAAATTTGTTTACTCAAATGATCCACAGAGCATTAAGATAATGGAATCTCTATTTGAAATGGATAAGGTAGAATCTGCCTTTGGTGGGAAAAACGCTGCTGGATTCAACTGTGCAGCCTATGCGAAACGTATGAAGGAGGAAGATAAGAAGATGTCTGACTTCATCAATTCCGGATGTATGTCACCATCAGTTATGTCCGAATTACAGCAGCCAGAATTGGTGGCTTCAGATGAAGGTGGATCTGAGGTCTCTGATGAAGTTGGATCCGACTTTAATGATGAAATGCAGCCAAGCTCGGAGGGTGTTGATGAGAAAATTGGAGAAGAATCGCTAAGCGGCAAAGATGTGGCATTTGTCGACGCTGGCAAAGAACTGAAATTGAGTGAAAACGCATAGAATATGGAAAATTGGAAATATTGGCTTGTTTAAGTGATGGCATTTTGTTTTTCTTGAAAATTTTGAACAAATTTATTTGCAGCTTTTAGAAGTATGATCTTTTCTATCGTATAGTGCTAGTTAGTTAGTCATCTGGAGGTAGAAAAGGTGCAAATTATATTGCGCAACAATGGTGCTTTATGAAGATGGATTGCAACAATATTGGTGCAATAAAGCTGTAGTAGATGTGCAGTTTTTGCTAAATAGACTTGTTTGTTCGTTCTTGTGGAAGAAGAACGAGAGAGATTTTGATCGATACCCACGAGTCAGAAAAAAGTTGGAATGATGTGGACATATTTGTAAGAACTGAACTTGATTCCTGAAAATTATGATGAGAAGTAAGAATAGACTAGAAGAACATAATTAAAATCAGGACATTGATCAACTTATTGCAAATATAATAAGTATTACCCAACAGCAGGAAAAAATGATTATTCAAAAATGATTTTCAATAATGTTGGGCGAAAATACAACTTCGAATAATCAAAGGTTGCTTTTAGTTACTAAATAGAGTATTTAATGATTGTGTTGTCAGGTTGTGCTTTTACTTTATTACAATAGATTTTAGATAAAGAAGATATTTTTCACCTAAAAATTATTCCAAAGCAATTTGGCCTTTGAATGTGAAATTATTTTGACAAATATTAGGCATTACCTTGTCTGGTTCATGAGCCAAGTGATGAGAGAGGCTCTTAAATTTTGAGATCTCAAATGTAATGTGCTTTAGATATATATATGTGTTATTAATTATTAATAAAATCTTATCTTAATAATTAAAAATGATATTTGATCTTTATTACCAGACTTTTAAAATTACAACTCAATTTTTTTTTATACATATCACCATTTACTAATTCTAACTTTTAAACAATTATTATAAATTAACCTAATGCTAATATGTGCATTTGTTCCTGACCCAGACCCACAACTCCAAGTCACACGACTCACAACATCAGTCCTCAGACCTATTGGGAACTTCGATTCGATGATTTGGTTTTGGTATCAAAGGTCCCAATATCAATTCAGTTGTTTGAATGACTAAATTAAAAGTGTATTTGAATAAATTATTTTAAAATTTATTTTGACACAATTAAAAATTATTGAATTCAATATTAAAACATAACAATTCTAATTTTTTTTGTTAGCATATTGAATTCATGTCGTATTTGTGTTATTGTTTTTTTATTTTTTTCAATATCAAAAATTAAACATAATTAAATATATCTATATAAAATAAAACACAAGAAACACACAAAAAAATAAATTATAAAAAAAATAATTATTGCAACATTTTAAATTTGTCCTTTTTACATATTCAACTAAAATTTACACAAAAGGAATAAATAAATCATGTGAATTTATTGATGTCCCAACCTGAAACAAAATATATTGTTTTATCATATAACTTAATCAATCAATTAGATGATGTTATTGTATCTTTTTATAAAACATATTTACAATCTCTGCAATAACACTTTTATAAAAATTCTAAACTATGTGAGAGAGAGAAGATCAACTTAGCTTCACAATGCATTACACATTTATATTTGTAATAATTTTTAAACAAAAGTCTGCACATTTGACAACTAAAAGTTGTAGTAAATGAACTGATACTTCAAATTTCCCACATAAAACATCATTAGAGTAAGTCAAATTGTTCAGCCCTGATGTGTACAAGATAAACCATCCGGTGCTCGGAGAGCTTCAACATTCTAATCATTAGAGATAACAATAATTTAGACTACATAACGAAGTTTTTTCATTTTATAGTGGGGAGTCATTAACTCGGTAATTCCCCATAGAATCCAGAACAAGTCCTTACAAATCTTGGCTAATTTGAGACAGTAAAGTGAGAACGTCGTAATGAAGTTTAATTAATGTCCTGAGCAGTCTGTCGGCTGAATCACGCAACTAGTAGAGCAGAATATAAAACTGGAGTGGCTTAATTTCTAACAGTTGGTTAGAGAGAGCTATACACCACAAGTGAAGAAAGAGAGAGCTACCTCTCTAAGAATTAGTAAGCCTAATCTTTGGCCTCATTTTTACATAATATGTGCTTCAGTCATATAATCACCTTTATCCCAGTTGTCAGGCTATTGCCAGAGGAAGGAATATAACTCATTGAAATTATATCAAAATGACAGCCTATACAACAGAATAAAAGGATACAGATAAATACAGATGCATGCCTGAAATATTAAATAAAGTAGACAAACAATTACCAAGTGTCAAGCATTCAGTAGGTTTTTAGAAAAACTGTCCGAAAGGTAGATTGGCTCCTCAAGTGACTTCAATTCCAATGAGTCCGAGGCATTGATTGAATATCTGTAAATTAATACATATTATAGTCATTAAAAAGGTGAAAACACCTTAGTGGAAAATGCAGTCACCTCAATCAAAACAGACCTTCCAGCATTCACCGTAGAATTTAAGTATTCCTTCCCTTTCATGCAGAAATTTACTTGTAAGTTCTGTAAATTAATTCACTGTATTCTCTTTGCATTAGGACAGAAAGGTCACTTTTTTCAACCTTTTAGCTTGTGAATATCAATTATTACAAGCAAAAATAATAAACATAAATTCACTTATCTACTCAAGAAGTAACTCAGTATGTCTTGGTGAGAAAACATGCTTAAGCCATAAACTTACAGGCTCTCCCCTAAACCGAATTCCACCAATAAAAGAAAAGTTGCAGGTGACCTGAAACCACAATTATTTCTTTGAAGTTGCTAACATCATTACAAGTTTTGTTTAGTACGTATGCCCACATTAGCAATTTGGTCTTCAAATGGGGCATTTGCGGACAGATGTTACTTCCTAAAAGTATACACAGAAGCTCATCTTACCAAATGTCATAACCATGGGAAGCATATACCCTCTTGATCTATTTCCCTCATTTTATGTTTTGAAACTTCAACAAGTTCCAGAATAAATTTCTTTCCATGCAATTGAAGGACAGCAGTAGCTGCAAGTTAAAACCTAAAAACTCCTCATACAAACATTATACACACTCCAAGAAAGTATTTAATACAACAGATAGATAGCAACACAGAGAAGCAAAAAGAGAACAATCTTGCATAACCTGCTAACCCTACATAACGACGCTGCATATCCAGGGGATTTACATAGAACACAATGTAATAATGATGTTATAATATTTTTAAGTACTGAACATTCTTCAATCAATATACAATTGAACTGGCTGGGGTTACAACTGTTTTCTGTTTCTACTGTAATTCTAATATAACACCACTGGAATCCCACAAAAACACATGGAATTAAGTAGTAATATTTCAGTTCCTACTAACTAAGAACTAACATATAAAGAATTCTATATGTACCACACAGAATTATTGATTACATAGCTAACCTTATCGCTGAAACAAAACATCACAGATGATCCAACATCAAATGTGAAGCCATCCCTCTGGTAGAATCCAGAAGCTTCCACCAGGAATCAGATACTTTTCCAGCACCAAAACTCAAGCTCCACTCACAGCCAGCTGTGTTGCTGCAACAAATCCACCAATCCCAGACCCGATAACAATAGCATCACAGTTGGTATTCCTATCCAATCCTACATTTCCATCAGTTTCCAATACTTCATCTACATCCAGCACAGATTTCAACCTAAAACTGGAGTTTCTTTTACACTGATTTCAATACTTAATCTACATCCAGCACGGATTTGCCCAAGTAACATCAATTGAAACAAATGAAGCCAATCAATTTAAAATCAGATACAAAAATAAGAAATTACCTCCAACAATCAATTATTCCACCGCAAACTTGGGACCTAGAAAATTCAAACGTAGAAAAACTAGAGTAAGATACAGATATAGATACATAATTAAATATTGAGAGAGAAAGAGTAAAGAGAAAAAGGGCAGACCGTGGAGATTGGGATGGCGGCCATCTTTGACCCAACCGATATTGCAAGTAGAATCGAGGTAGTACTGGACAAGATGACGGTACTTCTGGAGGTGGTTAATGCCTTCGATCTGGTAGCACCACCGAAGCTTCTCCCGGAGAATCTTAGCCGTCTCTATTTCGATCCATTTCTCTCTCACGAGGTGCTCCCTCATCTCCAGCGATCGAGAGGGGGAAAAACGAAAGAGAGAGAGATCTGGGTCATGTGTGTGTTTAGAATGTCTTTTGGTGTGGGAGCCCGATAGAATTTCGATGACTTTGCTTTTAAAAATCTCAGGTCAGATCATGGTCTTTGATTGATAGAATTGGATCCTTTAGACTTATAATTCAATACGAATTCCAAACTTAGTTTGGTTATCCAAACAGTCGATTTGGTGTTAAGGACCCAATAACAATCCTAAAACATTGAATCGGTGTATCCAAATAGACCCTAACTGTTCTTTTGCTTGTTGGGACTTGAAAGGTAGCTTGGCATGCTGGGTACACTAACACTACTACTTGTTTGCTGAAATGATGCCACAAAACCTTAGCAATGTTTGTAAGTGTAGTGGTAGAATCCTTTATTTTTTACCATATTTGCTTTTATTTGTAGGATAAGGTATCCAATCAAGTAATACGCAATTCAAAGCGTGCACTTTTGTAAGAATCTTCATTCATAGTTTTGATATGATGTGGTATATTCAAGTCATATGCATAATATAAATTCTTGAATTTTTTTTTGTAAATCAAAAGGCATTACAAGTGTTTTTTTTATTTATTGTTTTACAAGTTCCTCTACTCCACCTACTATTCATGTGAGGAGAAACATATGGAATGACCATCATTTTTTATTTATTGATTGCTCTCTAAATATAAAACTTGTCTTGACTTAACAAGTTTCTGACTTGAGTTCAGACATTAGTTGACTATCAGTATTCATCATTCGTAAATACATAAATAAATAAAACAATCTAATATCAATTTTCTTGAAATGCCAAGAATTAATGAACACATACTTTGGGAAAATTAAATAGACTGGCTATAAAACTTTTTTTAAAAATCTAGAATATTGTGAGAGATGTGCCACGTACCAGTCAGGACATCAGGGTTCGGGGGCATAAGGCTCTTGGATTATTTTCTCTTGTTTGCTCAAACCCACTCCCCGTGAGGGTCGCGTGCGAGTCCACCAAGCTGGGTCATTACCTTGGTCTACTTGTATGACACGAAGCCCGCTGAAATTCATAAGTCGGACTGCTGTTTTATGAGGGTATCTAGAGAAGTCCAGCTCAAGTATAAAAAGCAAGAAGTCATGTTAACCTAACCAACTATGTAGTCCTAATTAATTAATATGTGAACATAGCGCAACCCAAAATTGGTAACAAAGTCCAGCCCAAAGGCCCAGAATCTCCGTCAATTTATTTTCACCTCGTCTTGTCAGTAAATTAACCTCACCCTGCCTTGACAAGACTACAACATCGTGCAGGTGTCCTAACAAGAGCAATAGAAGCGAGCAGCTCCATAAACGTAATATGGAAAGGCAAGCAACCATTAATTAGTTTTACCAATTTAATTATAATTTTTTATCATGATTTTATGCAATTAAGTAAGACAATATAACACATTATACTACATATTACCTAAATTTATTAAAACTTAAAATTATAACAAGTCACACGATTAATAGTATGTAGAATATATGTGATTTTTTTAAAACATAATAACTGTAAAATTAGTTAAACATTTATACTGAATTCATTACTAACTAATTATCATAACTAAATTAAAACTAAATTTCATACAAATTTTGTTAATATAAACACTTACATAGAATTCCATTACAAATTTAAATAAAATTAAAATAATTATTTTCTAATAATCATAACTAAATAAATATGCAGTCCATTCAAATATTTAGCTTAATAATTAATCGAACCGCACAAACAGTTGTTACCGACTTCCTTTCACAAAAAAGAGTCAAATTCTATACGTGTAATACTTTTTAACTAGTTTACAAAATTAATTATTTCTTTAGTCAAAATCAAATAAATTCACATGAATATTGAATTTTAGAATTTTGTAAATTGATTATTAGTAAGAAAAAATAAATAGGATTTTGTTGTGGGACGAAGGAAGTGTCATGCACTGTATCGTTTGTATTATACCTATGCGTGATATTTTAGCTTCATCTCCAAGATTGGAAACGCTGGGCATAAATGTCTTGAAATCTGAATAATGTACCATATGGTCTGGATTATACCTATTCGTGATATTTTAGCTTCATCACCAAGACTGGAAACGCTGGGCATAAATCTCTTGAAATGTGATATACAAGCAATATGCCCGTTCGGCCGTGCACCTATCTATATGACTTAGTAGCTAGCATGAATCTAACAAACCATACAATTGCATATACAACTTAACCCACATCTCTAAATAATACTGCTTTGCTAGTGCATATGGATCCTAAATGCCCAAGGTGCATGTAAATCTCTAAGGGTTTTTGGAATAATACTGGAAACCCTGTGCCATGAATTTGAGGTACGTAAATGATAGCTAATTGCTCACTAAAGCACGATCCCTAGCAAACTAAGATAATAAATTACCGAACATGTACCCTACACTCGTTGCATTGAGGATCCTTGAAATTTAGACTTGATTAAAATGGAGATACATTTAGACTCTTTAGGGAAGGAGTGCAAGATGCAAAGGTATGCAGGACATTATACCCAGCTAGTACTAATGAGCCCGAAATAATGTGATTAACAATACCTTCTGCTAACTATATCCAAAAATATTAAGCAACTACCTGCGTCAGGCACCATATAATCATGTATTAAATGAAATATAGCACTTCAGATAGTACTTTTTACAGAATTCTACATCATAGCCTTTAAAAATTGACAATAACGGAAAAGAAGTATAAATGAAAACAAGAGAGAAAATGTTGAATTAAGAAAGTTTAAGAAGTATATCTTTTCCATTTTGCAGTAAACTTAACTTTGTGTAGCCAATTCCTACCCATACAAACCAACACCATCCTAAAGAGCCGAAAAGTCCACGCAGGTGCTTTAAAAATTGAATTCTACGACCTTTTTGGGTGTTTTCCCCTAGATCTCAGATATTTCCAACACCTCTAGATTCACTCTCATATATTTCATTCGTGGGAAAACATTCCCCAAAGCACAACAAATCACTCTTCAGAGTAATTCAAACAAATGCCAGCACTATAGCTCACATCTCCATCTATATCTTAAACCTAAAAAGCTTTAGCATAATCAAAGATATCTTAACAGCCAGGCATGACAAAGGTTGAATACTTAAATAAAAACTATCCATAAAGCTCAAGTGAAAATATCTCTTCCATGAATCGATAGGAGTTTCCATGTCAATGCTACAACAATCAACAACATAGCAAATGGGAAACTTATTGATGTTGGAATTACTAACAAAAAAATTGACGTCTTAAGGTAGTTCAGATAGATGATTTAGGAAATCATTAAGTAGATAAAATGGTTAGATAGGGTTTTAACTGATGCAATTGTAGGAGTGGAATGTCTTATTTATTGTAATTTTTCAATCTGCTTCAACAATCAACTAAGGTCGGGAAGTCAAAAAGGAATTTAGTAACTACAGACTTGCTGCTTAAGCACATGAAAATAATACCTTACAAGGGAGAAACATTTTGGCCACCTCTTCTTTTTGCGTACATTCATTTAACTTACCTCATACAGAACTACTTGTTTTAATCACAAAGGTATAAACTGTAAATTTTAGACTCTGGTGGTAGACTAGTATCAATGACTTGTATCCTGCACATTGCAGTTGACAGGCAAAAGTCTGGGTCTCCCCCATGCCTTCCCCCTCCCCCTTCCTAAAGGTCAAAAGGTTTAATGCTAATATTTACCACACCAACGCCAAAATAATAATAATAATAAAATGGACACTTACAATCGAGTCAGTGTACTTTCCATATTGAACAACTTAATTAATCAGTTACCAGCTTTGATTAAGATGGGTGTAATTATATTAAAGAGTATTAGTTTTAGTACTAATACAAAAGACTGTGTTGTAAACTCAATAAGGTAATCTTCAACAACAATGACAGCATCCCAATTGCTTATAATTCGAAGTATAGCTAAAGACGGAAAGAACAAAAATACATTAATAGAGTAGAGATCAGTGCGGCGAAGGATTGGATGATTCAATAAACATGTGTTAAATTAAAAGTATCCGCAATATTTGAAACTCAGTCATGACAGATTAATTTAGAAAATAGCAGCAGCTCCATGGATTAGTAAAATTATGACAGATTAATTTAGAAAATAACAGCAGCTCCATGGATTAGTAAAACCATGAATTTAATATTTAAACAACAAATCCTAGAAGAATAAAAAAGAAAATAATACAGCAACTATAAACTGAAGCAAGATCAAGATAAAAAACACAGGGTTACTAAACAAAGTTGTATAGATCTGTACATTAAAGTTCTGACCGGGAAATGTTTTGTATCTGGTATAGTGGTGCACAAATAGCTTGCGGCCTGACTTTGGTCCGGCCTTGTCAAGGCTCAACCCGGCCTGAAGGTCACGAACATGCCACATTTTTTTTGCTCAGATCCAGCCTGACCTGCCAACAAGCCAGGCCAGGACTGGCCTGAGGCCCGGCCTAGTTCACCCAAAGCCCGGGCCGGCCTGTCGATTTTCTTTCTTTGCTACTTCAATTCTCCCACTGCAGATGAAAACTTTCTCTTTGTGACAACTCATTCAATAAACTAAATAAAATTAGCATATTCCAATACATTCATTCATGCATGATTGTTAATATACGAATAAAAAAATTCATGAAAACACATTGGGTAGTGTAATATATAAGGATTTTTCTTACCTAGCTAGCAACTTACACTTTTTGCAGACCTTTCATTGCATCTTCATTTTAATAAATACTTAGCGTAAAAACTAGTAAGTCATTTGTAAAATAATAATAATAATAAAAAAGATAGTTTTCATAAAATGAAAATTATTAATGATAGTTTAAAATAATACAATATCTTTAAAGTTGTATAATATTTTAATTCATTATTATAAGTTGTAACTTGTAAATTGTAATACATTACTTTTAATTAATACATCAATTAAGTTTAAAATTTTAATTGGTGTTTTTATAATATTTAAAATTACTATAAAAAAAATTGAATGGACCGAATCGGACCGGCCTGGCCTGCAGGCCTCAGCAGGCCCCATTTTCAAGTGTCAAGCCCGACCCGGCCTGCAGGTTAAAAGTCAAAGGCCCAACCCGGCCTGCTCAACGGCCAAGGCCTGGCAAGCCCAGGCTGGCCTGTTGTGCATGACTAATCTGGGAGGATTACAAATTACACTTAAACAGGGGGAATATTAGAGAATGCTACCTTTGTACTGCCGACCTTACATGAAAATGTCGAAGATGATAACAATGGTTCCAAAGACGAAGAAAGAGACGGTGGATCTGAAAAGGCTAGCGTTTAAATACAAAAATCCGGCATGATTTAGCTAAGAGTCCGGTTTCATTTGGTTCAAAACCCGACTTGATTTTCATGTGTATATATTGATGTATTTATAACTATTATTAGCCTGTTAGAGGGAAATAAAAAGGAGAAAAAGAAAGACTAGTGTAAATCCTTATTTTCCCAAAAAAACAAAATAAATTAGTAAAATAATAAATACATGTATGGGCAAAAGCCTACTGCCATACAACTTTTCAAATGAAATTTCAACTGTTTATAGTATAATGACCCGAGCTAATTATTTCCATGATCTCATATATTTATCCTTCAGTATGCACTCTTGTTATAGCATGAATATTCATAGTTGGAAAGACAACATTTGTGGAACATAATCAATTATTAATGTATAATTAAAAGTATAAACTTAGTTTGGTTTTATTAATTTTTGATTTCACTAATTTTGTTCATATTAGCATAAATATTATCTAAATTTGTATCAATTAAATACTATCTAAATTTAAAAATATTTTCATCGCTAATAGGAATAGAATAAAGGAATATTTTTTTCTTTTCTATTCAAATTAGTATAAGTACTATGAAATTTTATAATAATTAAATATATATTATCCAAATTTGTAAAGTATTCTCACACAAAAATCAATCAATCTCAAAAAAAAAATATTTTTGCTTTTACCAATTTAATTACAATTTTTTATCATGATTTTATGTAATAAATTAACACAATATAACACATTATATTAATATTACCGAAATTTATTAAAACTTCAAATTATACCAAGCCATACGATTAATTGTATTTATAATATATGTAAAAAAATTTAAAACATAATAACTGTAAAATTAGTTAAAATTTTATAATGAATTCATTACTAACTAATTGTCATAACTAAACTAAAACTTATTATAGCTTAAATTTCATACTTCTATTCAGAATAGAATTTCAAGTAAATTTTGTCAATATAAACACTTGTATATAAAATTCCATTACAAACTTAAATAAAATTAAAATAATTATTTTCTCATAGTTATAACTAAATAAATATGCATTACATTCAAATATTTAACTTAATAATTAATCGAAGTAACCTATAATATATATAACTCAATATTTTTTAGTTGAATAAATATTTAATAATTTAATAGTAATAATTATCTTCTCAAAATTTTAATTAACATTTATCTATTTCATAATATAATAAATCATTATCATAATGTATGTGCTTCGCACGGGGTTAATGTGTTAAAACAAAACAACAAACAACCAAAAAAAGCAAGAAAAAACCATGTTCAACATACAAATTTTTAGGTAGAGAATCACTTTTATATCAATGAAGTATAATTTTTTACTCATTCATTATTGTAATTTGTAAGTTATATATTAGTTTTAATTAATACATCGATAAAGTTTAAAGTTTTAATTATTCATTCACGATTTCTTCATATTCTTGTAACATTTAGTTTGTTTCACTTTTATAAAATTTTATTAGTTTTATTATTCACTTTTACAAAATTTTATTAATTTATATTTTATAGTTTTAATTTATTTTTAGTATTTAAAATTAAAAAAAAAAGAATGGACCGAACCAGATTGGCATGGCCCTTAACCACAATAAGTCACTCAATTTGCTTCGAGGCCGCCCAACCTGACTTGGACTAGCAAGCTCGTGGTCAAGGGTTAGTTTGTGGCCTGGACAACGACTAAGGTCTGATATGCCCAGACCAATCGAGACCAAATGAACCTGTTGTGCATGCAATTGTGGTAACATTGCGATCGCATTAAGGAGGTGTGATATCCTAATCGCCTAATATTATTTGTATAATAGAAAATATTTTACTTTATTAATGTTACAAATAAATTTATTATACAAGGTATCCATTTACTTATCACTTTGCAAACTTAATTTGGATTGCCTATTTCTTGAAAATTGGCATCTCAAATTTCCATTTTGTAACTTTTGTTTGATGTTCATGGCTTTGTTAAGAACGCCCTTTGTTGTCGTACCATTGGCTAGTTCAAGTATTGTTCATATTTCTCTATTTAATATACTATTTTTGTAACTTTTGTTAACGCCCTTTGCTGTTATACCATTTGCTAGTTCAGGTCTTGTTTATATTTCTCTCTTTAATATACTATCTTTTCTTCACACAATTCGTATCCTTTCGATGTGGGAAAATGTACCCAGAGGTTTCATACTTACTAGGAAAACTTCAGGTTTTTTTCTCTTTGCTTAACTCTTTCCGTCTTTAATATACTATTTTTTCTCCTCACAATTCTATCCTTTAGATGTAGGACAAGGTAATACTTCATACTTGCTTCTTTCTTTAATACACTATTTTTTTCTCCTCACAATTGTGGGACAAGTTACCCAATGAGATATTTCACACTTGCTAGGAAAACAGTAAAAATTTTGCAATGATTTCAATTCGTTTTTGTCTTTCTAGTTGCACTGATTGTTAGCATCTTTTATTAACAATCTCTTACATCATCAAGTTAAGTATAAAAAATCATAGTACAATTAGTTTATTAAACCAGATTTTAAACAAAGCACAACAAAGAAAGTACTATAGTCATCCACCAAGTAAAAGAGTACTGAATTTAATAATGATATGTGTTAGATTAACCACACCGGGAAGTATATAATTTTCTTGCATCGCGATTAACAAAATATTAAGTTAGCTACAAGCATATTTTGTGCTTGTTTTCTACATAGATCAAATTTAATGAGTACAAAACTAGTAAAAAATAAAACTGGTGAAAAGAGTTCAAGAAAGAGAACAAAACACGACGAGTAAATAATAAAATGTGGGTCTGGCTAGCCTGACCCGCACCACGGGTTTCTTATTTACAACCCAAAAAATGTCATGCTATTATTGCCAGAACGGATTTGGCCCAGTTGGCCTATAGCCCGACCTGTTTGGGTCGACCTGGTCCATTTATCAGGTCTATTATTGACGTATTTACTTAATTTGGTTTTCATTAATTTTAGGTTTCACTAATTTTTAGTTCAACTTTCCTATTTATATAAATTTATATTTTTTTTCCTATTCAAATTAGTGCAAGTATTATAAAAATTTATAATAATTAAATTTATATTATCCAAATTGGTAAAGTATTCAAAAGAAAACAATCAATGTCTAATAGAAAAAGTAACTTTTAAATTTTATTTTTATAGTTTTACCAATTTAATTATAATTTTTTATCATGATTTTATGCAATTAAGATAGGCAATATAACACATTATACTATATATTACCTAAATTTATTAAAACTTAAAATTATACCAAGTCACGTGATTAATACTAATTATAATATTTGTGATTTTTTTAAAACATAATAACTGTAAAATTAGTTAAAAATTCATGTTGAATTCAATACTAACTAAATGCCATAACTAAATTAAAACTAAATTTCCAGAAAATTTTGTTAATATAAACAATTACATAGAATTCCATTACAAATTTAAATAAATTTAAAATAATTATTTTCTAGTAAGTCGTAGTCATAACTAAATAAATATGCATTTCATTCAAATATTTAGTTTAATAATTAATTGAAGTAACCTATAATATATAATTAAATATTTATTATTTGAATAAATATTTAATAATATTATCTATATATCTATTTAATAATATAATAAACCATTATCGTACAATTCACACGAAGTTGATGAGCTTGTTAAGACAAAACAACAACAACAAAATATAAGGAAAAAACTATGGTCAACATACAAGTTTTTAGTTTCTTTTATATCAATGATACTTATTCATTATTGTAATTTATAAATTGTAATACATTAGTTTTAATTAATACATTAATAAAGTTTAAAGTTATAATTACTTATTAATGATTACTTCAATTTCTTGTAAATACATTTAATTAGCTTCACTTTTACAAAAATGTATTAGCTTTATTAGTTTACAATTTTGCATCATTCAAAAAATCACTTTTACAAAATTTTATTAATTTATATTTTTATAGTTTTTATTTTTTGATATTTAATATTTGAAATTAAAAAAAAAAGGACCTTACCAAACGAGCTTAGCTAAGCATGACCAAACCTGCAAGTCTCAACATGTCACTCAATTTGAGCCAAGTCCTGGTCTGACTTAGCCTAACAAGCTCGTGGTCATACTTCAGTACATACACTCTTGTCATAACATGATATTCATATTTTCATACTTCAGTACATGCACTCTTGTCATAACATGAATTTTCATGGCCGGAAAGACAACATTTGTGGAACATAATCAATAAATTAATTATATAATTAAAAGTACAAACTTAATTTGGTTTCATTAATTTTTGATTTCACTAATTTTTAGTTCAACTTTCCTATTCATATAATTTTGTATTTTTTTCTTTCCTATTCAAATTAGCATAAGTATTATTAAAATTTATAATAATTAAATATATATTATCCAAATTGGTAAAGTATTCAAAAGAAAACAATCAATCTTTAATAGAAAAAGTAACTTTTAAATTTTAATTTTAGTTTTACCAATTTAATTATAATTTTTATCATGATTTTATGCAATTAAGTAAGACTATTACCGTCACGCGATTAATATCCATTTACAATATATGTGATATTATTAAAATATAATAACTAAAAAATTAGTTAAAAATTTATACTAAATTCATTACTAACTAATTGTCATAACTAAATTAAAACTAAATTTCAAGCAAATTTAATTAATATAAACACTTACATAGAATTCCATTACAAATTTAAATAAAATTAAAATAATTATTTTCTCATAATCATAAATAAATAAATATGCAATCCATTCAAATATTTAGCCTAATAATTAATCGAAATAACCTATAATATATAATTCAATATTTATTATTTGAATAAATATTTAATAATATTATCTTCTCAAAATCCTAATTAATATTTATCTATTTAACAATATAATAAGCCACTATCATATTGTCAGTGCTTCGCACAAAGTTGATGAGCTTGTTAAGACAAAAACAACAACAAAAAAATAGGGGGAAAAACTATGTTCAACATACAAGTTTTTAGGTAGCGAATCACATTTATATCAATGGTTACATACATTAGTTTTAATTAATACATTAATAAAGTTTAAAGTTTTAATTATTTATTAATGATTTCTTCATTTTCTTGTAAATACATTTAATTAGTTTCACTTTTACAAAAAATTATTAGTTTTATTAGTTTACAATTTTACATCTTCATTAAAAAAATCACTTTTACAAAATTTTATTAATTTATATTTTAAAGTTTTTATTTTTGATAGTTAATATTTAAAATTTTAAAAAAATGGACTAGACCAGACGAGCCTAGGCATGGCCTAACCTGCAGACACTCAGCAAGGCACTCAATTTGGAATAAGTCCTGGTCTGAATTGGCCTAACAAGCTCGCGGTCAAGGGCTAGCCTGACCTGGTCAATGTCTAAGGCTTGACAGGTCAGTTATGGCAACATTGGGATCGCATCAAAGAGGTATGATATCCTAATCTCCTAATATTATTTGCATAATAGAAAATATTTTACTTTATTAATTTTACAAATAAAATTATTTTACAAGATTGTTCAATATTTTCTTTTCATATTATTTTATTTTTTTATGAGTATATATTATACTATCGGTGTTAATACCTTAGTCAATTGACTAGATTTAAATATGCATTACGTGGAAGAAAAAATATTAGTTGGATAAAATGTTGGCCCACCTAAAAACCATTCCAAAATTGCAAAGGTAGGATAGTTGCTATTGACCATTTAATTTATTTTAGTTAATTCAAAACTAAGATAGTGAGAGATGTGTTGCTATTGACCATTTAATTTATTTTAGTTAATTCAAAACTAAGATAGTGAGAGATGTGAAAGAGATCAGTCGGTTGGTTATGCAGTCGTTTTTTCCATACACAAGAAAAAGGAAAGAAAGCTAATAGTCCAATGAGATAGATTACGATAAAACACATAATCGTTAAGACTCATTTGTACGTACCATGCAACTCCAGTATTTTAAAACTTAAAATTAATGTAACTAAGGTTGTATTTGAATTTAATGATTTGAAATGTACAGATTTTGTTCCTTGTCTAAACTTGGTGCATAAATTAATGTCCAAAAATGTTCCCATAAATAAAATAGATTTATAAGTCATATATAGTTTATCAGTGAATTTTAATGACAACCCTATCTTTATACAAATTATTTTTTTTCCCTGATCAAAAAAGTGGTATTGATGAGAAAAGAACCGATACAAGTACAACCGCTATAAGTTCCATACTCACTTTCTAAGAACTTCATAGAGATACACCACTCATGGGAACATCCAGAGCATAACTAAAGCATAACCAGCAATAGCCATACTCTGTTCAGGAATACTATTGTTTAAGTTCCTCCTTTAATATTATTTCCTCCTCCTAAATAAAAAATAAAAATATATATCTAGCCCATTAGTTTCATAATCAACATAATACCTATTCAATAGCAGCAATGTTTTGCAAAGGAACTAAATAATCCTAGCATGCACTATGGTGCGAGACATATTCCATAAGTGATTCATTCTCTTCAGTAAAAGTCTACCGGTCAAAGTGATTAGATAAGATCCAAAGGTAAGAAGTTCCAACATTTGATGTTTACCATAATTTTCCCTTGATTTTATAACAGAAGGACGAAAGTAGGCCTATAGCATATTATATAAAGTGCTTCTTGCTAGTTAATTCAAATTAAGATCATAATTAGAAATATAAACAAAAGTTTAACTTGTTAGGCATACTAACTTACATTAATCAACTAAGGCAACAATCAACAAACCTAAAATAAACTCAGAGAGTTGAGTACAGAAGCATTATACCTGTTATCAGGCAAGCAATTAACAACCGTTGGGGGCTGCTTAAAAAGCTCTTCTGCTTGTACAAATTCAGTATTCCAAAGGGAAGCTAGATCCTTCGGGATGCAAGCTTGCACACTATAGAACTGAACTGAGTAATTGACATCAAATTCTTGTTTGGCTTCTGCACAAAGGTCAGGATAACAAAATTGAAAACGATATATCATTCCTGATTTTAGCGAAGAGAGTACAAAAGAATCGATAAGGAAAAGGTCGGACAGAAAAGGGAAGACTGGGAGAAAAAGAAAGGAATATAACATGATCAATAAGAGTTAAAAGAGTTTAGCCTAACTGTACCCCTACTTATATGTACAAAAATAGACTATGTGACAGATCATAGAATTAATGATATCCCTCAAAAGATAACGAAACACGCGCATATATGGATGTACAAAACAAAAATGCACAGTTGAGAATTAATCAAGCTACAAATTTTGGATATTTGATACCAAGTCAATATTTACGAGTGAAAATATGCCCTGCAATATATTGCTAAATGATTCATGTTTAGTTCCTATCTCAAGGCTACTGGCTCATAATATCTTATTTCATGCCCAGAATCTAAAAATGAAATATACATCTTTGAGAGATGCAATATGATCTAAATGCAATGGAATGAAACACCGTGCTGAATGGAGGCAAAGAATGGAGATAAGCTAAAAGAGGCCCTAATTTGATAAATAACATTAGATACTATACAGAGTGAGAGAGGCATGTTTTTTTTCTAAAAAGCACGTCTTTTTCAAGTAACTATATTCAACATTAAATATGACGCACCAATAGATAATCTGACCTTCGAGTTTAGGCCCTGAAACAAGCCTTATATGGTAAACTAAAGGATTATTCTTTAACCAGCCAGGCAAAGTATAAACAACGTCCAAGTCACTTCCCTTTTTCTCAACAAATTCTTGAAGTAACCTGCAAAAATAATGCCACTATGTTTAGTGATAAAATATTTATTGAAATATATGAACAAGACTATGCTTTTAAAGCTCTGACCTCTTTGCAGCATTTGATGACACCAAAAAATTACGACTTAACCACTTGTAGGAAACCTAAGAAACACTGCCACAAAATTATAAAGTTAATATAGCAAGCATTACAGTTCCAAAAAAATTACATGTCTTACCTATCAAAGAGAAAGATAGAGGAAATTGCCTTAAAGTTTCTCAACAAGCACAAACAATTTTGGATCTCCCCGTTAAATTTTGAAATAGTAATAGAAATCTCCAATTCCCAGGAAGAAAAAGATACGAAAGGATATCGGTTCTTAAGAAGACTTAAGCAGAAAAGGTAAATAATTTTTTTGTCAAATAAATGCAGAAAATATTTCTTACCATCAAGAGATTATAAATATGTAATCTAACAAAGTTAAGAAAATCAAAAGAACATTAGTGTCTGCCTCAACTACAAAATGAAAATCTTATGAACTTTAACATCAAAAGGTTCAACAGACAAAAGAAAAACATTAAAAGGTCGAAAAGAGAAGAAACTAAACCAGAGTCTTGACCCATGAGCATATTGCATGTCGAGAACTATGTGTTATAGACAACTCAAACACAAGACCCTGTCAAATGGCAATTATTTTGTTGATGACAGTACTTCATTTAACTCCTAATGATGAACCCAAATGATATATCAAGGTCATAATTTGATGTATAATCAGTTAACACGGTATGCTTCAAATTTAATACCATGGGAAGTCCATTCCTTATCATGGTGAGAGAAGTAGTAGGGTAATAAAGTGACAGTGTGCAGCACAAAAACCATCACTAGTGTCGAGCTTTCAGATAAGCATGTAAATTCATAATGCATTTGACCCGTATTGCTTTTCTTATCTGAATGGGGAAGATCATTGAAGTCTAATCCTCAATTTTGCTTTCTCAATTTCAAAAATATCCTTTAAAGTAATCGTACAACAATTAAAGTGCATTTGTTTCTGCATATAATCAATCACATGTGCAGCAGGACCAAGAAACGATTTAAAGCAGAAAAGGGCATGTTGTGATTGAATTCAGAAAAACATTCAAGTTTTGAATAGCAAACTTACTGATAGCAGTTAATATTAATAAACTATTTTAAAAAATCAAAAATCTGAATTTTGTTCTCCATATTCAGGTCAGATAGTTTAGAAAACCTTTATTTATGTAGGCATTTTTTCTAGATAAAAGAATAAGATATTTATTTATGTTATCATTATACCTGCTAACAAAAGAGGGAATACAAAAGAACTATGAAATATTAACAAGACAAAGCACTATAACCAACAACATCCCCTTTTCAGATACTACTTCAAATAATACAATTAAGAAAGTCTAGGCATCAAGACAAACTGCGTTCAGTTCCCTCGTTCACAAACACAACATTGGAAGCAATAAACTTACCTACTACTGTGTACATATATATGTTATGAATCATGGCAATGACTTTACTAGGAGAGATGAATTGATTGAAGATTCATATTCACAGATAAGATATAATAAATTATTAGCACATCTTCCACTAATAATGTTCCATGTGTATAGTACTGCATCCTAGTACGGTCCCGTGGTATAACTAAATTCAGGATGGAAGTAGTACAGTACTACTATCAATCTACCCTACTGTTTCTTCCAAATTCAGAATGGGGTTTTTGTCAGCTAATCAAGTCTCACAGTCTACCCTAGATCATGATTCTTCTAAATTGAAACTTCTATTATTAAACCTAAAATGGTCAAAAAATAGTGAAGAGGCGTTCATAATTTCAAACTCTTTTGCTCAATTACCAACATTAGATCAGACAGATATAAACAAGATAACTGTAAGAAATAAAAAAAAAAGTAGGGGTATAATCAAATAAAACGAAGGAACAAAATTCAAAATACAATCTCAAAATTGGATAGATATGAACCATAAAACCGAATAAGATTAGATGCTGTGCGAGAGGGAAAGAGTTACCACTTGGAGATTTTCATATACGAGGGCTTTAATTTCGTCAAAAATACCTAGGGTTTGCATATCTGAGTTCGCTGGAGAATTGGTAGGACCGACCCAATCATGTACGCGGTGAATGTGAGAAGATGATTATAATTTCCCTCCGAGAGAGACGCTCAGTTTCCCGCCATAGTACGTTTTAGGAGGATTAACGGTGGCGGTGAGTGACGTCGCGTATTAATATTTGGGTATCTACTTTAGTTCGACCCATGTAACCATAGCGTTGTATTTACGGTACTGTAAGGGGGAAATTTAATACCAAAACGGTAAATATACAGCATGATGAATTGATGATACTGATAGATATCGTATTTAATACCATAACGGTAATATACAGCGTGATGATACCGACAATAGATCCCGTATCGTGCCACCGCCAATTGTATAAAGTAATAAAGGGAATTAATATTATCATAAATAAAAATAATATTTTTTACATAAATAATAAATAAATTTTACGCATATAAAATTAAACTTGTAAAAATATAAATTTTATTTATATAAATTATAATTTCCATAAAAAATATTATATTAAAAACAAATTTGACACTACCCAATCATGAAAATAGACGATAAATAATATAATTATAACCATTTTATTATATATATATATTTATTTATTTATTTAATACTATCACCTTCAAAATAGTGATTGACGTAATACATTGTTTTTATATTGAATATTTTGTATGTGATAGTGGTGTATTTGGAGATAGTATTTGCATAATGATATAAAGAAATGTGGTTTATTTGGTGATTTGATAAGTTTTGGTTATTCTTAAGAAGTCCTCCCCCATCCCAATTCCAATCCTAACCACTAAATTTGCATAAGAAATCACTTAAATATAATTTTTAATAATAAATTATAATATTTAAACTAATAATTCAACAAAAGAAAATGGATATCTTTCCAAACAAAAGGAGTATATTTTATGGGTTCAATTTCGATAAACATCAATTTACTAGTTTTATTAAGTTATCCAATGTTTTCAATTATGAATTTAATCATCCATTTTATTGCAATGCTTTCTTGTGGTTCTTATTTTTTATATGTTTTTGGTATATTCAAATATAATATATATATATGAAGAGCAGTGGTTTTTAGAATTGACATAACACAGGGCATTGGCCCATTGATTATCTTTACTCTCTGTGTACCAAGAGAGTCACAGTTGAGTCGAATAATACCTTATTTAAAATTGTGACGCCCCCAAATCTGGGCCCACACAGCCCAAACTTGAGTCGTCAAAATACTACAACAAAATTATTACAACAAAGCACAACGTACAATAATACAGTGTATAATAATACACAACTAAGTCTTCACTATTATTGCCACACTATTTTACAAAACGTGAAGACTATGATAACTATTCCTCGGACCCTCACTCCATTCCCCGGCTAGACCCTGTTATGTTTTCATCTCCTGTTGAAAAACAATGGAACAAAAGAAAGGGTGAGCTCAAATAGCCCAGTAAAGAATATCATGACTAAGATAATGATGAATAAATTATCATTAGTCTTCAACAGTTGAGTTCTTGATAGAATACAATAGACTACAAGGTTTATATCAAAAACTGCAGTTAAATTCTTAAACAACGTTCAGATCAATAATAGCAGCGGAATGAGTAATCTATTAGAAGAATAATGCAGACTATAATGTCCACTCGGTTCTCTTTTTAGGAAAAACATCATCAACTTTTATCATCTGAAATATCATTAGTCAAGATAATACAAATTCACAGTTCATGATCATAATCATGCAGATCAACAGTTCATCTTTGCACTACGGGCCAAAGACATTCAATATAACACCAACGGTCATGATTATACCAGATTCAGCCTTTGGTCATAATCATACCAAACAACAGTTCATCTTTGCACTACGGGCCAAAGAGAACATTCACCACGTGCCATAAAAGACACCGAACAGATGTATCGCCTTTAACCTATTATATCGCCTTTAACCTATCATCTGTTCAACAAATATATCACATCTGTGCCCCCGGCCACAGATATTCACAACAGCTTGATTTTTGGATGATTAGAATGATGTAAATGATGAACAGAAGAAATAGGATAACAATAAGTATCGGAAGTTTACTTTGTACAGATTCAAATAATGTCCAAATTGTCAACATGATGTGGAGTGAAATTCAAGATCCACAGTTCAGAATAACGGTTACAATTCAATAGAAAGGTTCACGTAAATAGGAAGGTTCAGTTGAAATAATGAAGTTCAACTATTATGGAACATATAATATTTTCAGGAATTATAGAAGCAATAGTTCCATAATAAATTTCGATTTAGGAGTATGAAAGAAAATAATATCCCTTACCGTAGCAGGTTTGATTAACAAAAGGTGAAGGAAATTAATACAAAGGGTTATTCACCAACAGGCGGCAATCCGCTCCGTAAGGTTATTCCCACAATTTAATAGAATTTGAGTACAAAGAGTTATTCACCAAACAGGCGGCAATCCGCTCCGTAAGGTTATTCTCAGAGATTAATAATGAATGAATACGAAAGGTTATTCACCAACAGGCGGCAATCCGCTCCGTAAGGTTATTCCCACAATTTAATAGAATTTGAGTACAAAGAGTTATTCACCAAACAGGCGGCAATCCGCTCCGTAAGGTTATTCTCAGAGATTAATAATGAATGAATACGAAAGGTTATTCACCAACAGGCGGCAATCCGCTCCGTAAGGTTATTCCCACAATTTAATACATGGAAATAAAAGGCACGTCTTATGAGTAAGGAAGAAACAATATTATTATCGACAATCAAATAATGATAATCCCTTACCATAGTATGTTTGAATAATGGAAGATGAAAAAGATGGTATCCCTTACCATAGTATGTTTGAATAATGGAAGATGAAAAAGATGGTATCCCTTACCGTAACACGTGACTGGATATTGATTTAAATGAGGTTGATTAACTTGAACAGTACACGTATACTTATAGATCTTCATAAATACTCAAGATGACTTAAGCACACTTAGAGAGAACTTTCACAAGAAGTATTTAAAGAGAGAAAGAAAGAACAAGTAAGAAAGTTTATGAAAAATCCTTAAGTTAAGGCTTCTATTTATAGCCAAAAATCTTATCATTCATTTAATCTAAACCATTCATTTAAAGATCATCTTTTAATCTACACCATCCATTTCAAATATTATATTATCTTTAATCTACACCATTCATTTCATATCACCTAATAATCACCTAACTTTATATTATAAACAAATCAATTTAATTATTCAACAATAATTCACACTTTAATCTACACCATTCATTTCATATTACCTAATAATCACCTAACTTTATATTATAAACAAATCAATTCAATTATTCAACAATAATTCACACTTTAATCTACACCATTCATTTCATATCACCTAATAATCACCTAACTTTATATTATAAACAAATAACTTTATCAATTCAATTATTATGACTAATTGTTATAAATACAGTATAGTTAGCTCTTAGATATCAAGTCAATAAATTAATGAAATACAACTGTTTAAATAACATCATAATAGAGATAACAATAATGTAAAATAAAGCATACGTTACTGTGTAATGACAATTATTGATTCAATAATGTGAATTACTGTGCATATGTTACTGTGACAATTATTAGGTTCAATAATTTTAAAAACAGTGCAACAACAATTATTGACTCAATGATATAAAATACAATGTAATGACAATTATTAAATCAATAATGCAAAATACTGTGTAACAACAATTATTGAATTGATAATATAAAATATTATGCAGTGACAATTATCGATGAAATGATGCGTAACAGTTACGGTGTCAATTATCAGACCAATAATATGAGACACTATGCAATACCGTGTGTTACTGTAGAGTACCGTGTGCTACAGAAAATACCATAAACTACCGTATGCTACTATTCTTTTATCACCGGTATTTTAACAGTTCCGTTGACTATTTTTATTTAAAAAGGTTACTTCTGTCGTTTTCTATATCCGACAAATATTCCGTTGTGGGGTCCACCAATAATTTATTATTTCGGCGCCGTCGTACGGCACGAATATTCCCCGACCAAACGAATATTCCCCGACAAAGCGAATATTGTCCGACAAAATAAAATTTGCACATAACATCCTTAACTTTCAATTTTGTTAATTTAACCACTTACTGTTTCAAAAAAAATATATATGAAGAAAAATTAAATTTTGTATTTCATAAAATTCGGGGTCTTACAACCTCCCCTCCTTATGAAATTTCGTCCCCGAAATTGACGTACCTGACATATCGAAGAGGTAAGGATACTTAGATTTCATCTCAGATTCTAGCTCCCAGGTCATTTCCTCAGTATCTTGGTTCCTCCATAAAACCTTAACTTGAGGTATAACCTTTGAGCGTAGGATCTGCTCCTTCTTATCCAGGATCTTAACAGGTACCTCCTCGTATGTTAAATCCTCTGCTATAACGTCTGGTTCTAACTCAATGACGTGGTTTGGGTCCTTCACATATTTACGTAACATAGATATGTGAAAAACGTTATGGATGCGAGACATACTTGGTGGTAGGGCTAGTCTGTAGGCTACGGTTCCTATTCGATCGAGGATTTCAAATGGGCCAATAAATCGAGGGTTAAGCTTTCCTCTCTTTCCGAATCTCGTAACCCCTTTCCATGGAGAAACACGTAAGAATATATGATCTCCGACGTTGAAACTTTCGTCTCTCCGATGAAGATCAGTATAACTCTTTTGTCGTTCTTGTGCGGTCTGTATTCGTTGTCGGATCATTTGGATCTTTTCGGTCGTCAAGCGTACCAACTCGGGTCCCAACAATTTTGCTTCTCCTACCTCATTCCAACATATTGGAGAGCGACACTTCCTTCCATACAATGCCTCGAATGGAGCCATGCCTATGCTTGCTTGGTAACTGTTGTTGTAAGAAAATTCCACCAACGGCAAGTACTTATCCCAACTTCCTTTGAAGTCTAATACACAAAGTCTCAAAAGATCTTCGAGGGTCTGAATCGTCCTTTCCGATTGTCCGTCCGTTTGAGGATGGTATGCAGAACTAAAACGTAGTTCAGTGCCCATAGCTTTTTGTAGACTGATCCAAAAGCGTGAAGTGAATCTAGGATCTCGATCAGAAACTATGGAAACTGGCATGCCATGCAATCTCACGATCTCATTTATGTACATACCGGCAAGACGTTCAAGTGAAAAGTTTTCTCGTATAGGCAAGAAATGAGCAGATTTGGTCAATCTATCTACGATCACCCAAATTGCATCTAAGCCTTGAGAAACTTTTGGAAGACCCGTCACGAAGTCCATATTGATATGTTCCCACTTCCATTCGGGAACTTCAAGTGATTGTAATGGACCTTTAGGAACTTGATGTTCTGCCTTGACACGTTGACAAGTTAGGCACCTTGAGATAAACTCCGCAATCTCTCTTTTCATATTGTTCCACCAAAATGTATGTCGAAGATCTCGATACATCTTGGTACCTCCTGGGTGGATTGCAAACGGCGTGTTGTGTGCCTCCATCATGATTTTATGCTTTAATTCAGGATCGTTAGGAACACAGAGTCGAGAGTTGACTCGAAGTATTCCTTTCTCGTCGATTCTTGCTTCGGGAATGACACCTTCTTGTACTTTCTTTATCATGTTTATCAGTTCCGGATCGGTAGCTTGAGCAGCTTTAATTTTATCGATTAAAGTTGGTTCTACTCGCACGTGAGCAATCTTCGAGTGGGTCCCTGGTGTCTTTAGCTCTATCTCCATCTTTTGCAAGTCGTACAAAATACACTTTTGTGTTGTCAGCAGTGCACTTGTACTTGCATAAGATTTTCTGCTCAAAGCGTCAGCTACAACGTTCGCCTTTCCCGGGTGATACTGGATTGTGTGGTCATAATCCTTTAACAGCTCAAGCCAACGTCGTTGTCGCATGTTGAGTTCCTTCTGGGTGAAGAAATACTTGAGACTTTTATGATCCGTATAGATATCCACTTTTTCTCCGTACAAGTAGTGTCTCCAGATCTTCAACGCGAAAACGACTGCTGCCAACTCTAGATCATGAGTAGGATAATTTTTCTCATAATCTTTGAGTTGTCGAGAGGCATAGGCTATAACCTTTCCATGTTGCATAAGGACACAGCCTAGACCTTTGCCAGAAGCATCGCTGTAGATAACAAATTCTCCTGATCCTGATGGTATGGTCAGAACAGGAGCTGAAACAAGTCTCCTCTTGAGTTCTTGAAAACTCTTCTCGCATTCCTCGCTCGATATAAGTTTTGTACTAGAATGAATGATACCGATATCTAGTAATTAAACTTTCAACTCTTGGTGTTCTATGGGAGCCATTTGGTATGGGACTTTAAAAATGGGCTTAGTGCCGGGTTCAAGATCGATACAGAATTCAATTTCACGGTTTGGGGTAAGCCAGAAAGTTCTTCAGGAAAAACGTCAGGAAACTCATTAACAATGGGAATATCATTCAAGTTTGACGTATTTTTGTTCAAATCAGTGACATGAGCTAAAAAGGCTTGACATCCGTTTTTCAATAAACGAATGGTTTTATGGCTAGAAATAACAGTTATAGATTTCAATGGTTTAGTTGCTTGAATTTGCATGACAGGTTGATTAGGAATATGAAAACTAATAATCTTATGAAAACAATCAATTTTAGCATGATGGGTAGTCAACCAATCAATTCCTAAAATCACATCAAATTCACGCATCTCCAAAGAAATAAGGTCAACAGGTAATGTGAGGTTGTTGATTTGAACTAGGCAAGATTTATAGATAGTAAATGTAATAGGTATTTCTCCCAATGAGGTTTCAACTGATAAGACAAGATTTAAGTTTTCAATAGTCAAATTTAAACGTTGAGTACATATAGGTGAGATAAAAGAGTGGATAGAGCCAGTATCTAATATGGCATAGACTTCACAAGAATTTATGAATAGCTTACCGGTTATCACCTCATTCGGTTTCTTGACTGTTATCGTCAAATCGAATCCCGAATACTTCATTCGGATCTTCACGTATTTCA
The DNA here is from genome assembly GCA_947179155.2 of Hedera helix. Classification (NCBI taxonomy): domain Eukaryota; kingdom Viridiplantae; phylum Streptophyta; class Magnoliopsida; order Apiales; family Araliaceae; genus Hedera; species Hedera helix. The sequence continues at coordinate 30,268,131 of OX359283.1, forward strand.
ACCATGGGAATACCACTGAATAATTTTCTAGCAAACTGTTTCTCGGGTTCATCAACTTCATCAGTAGTAAGGTACCAATGATTTCCATTAAAATAGTATTTTCGATAGACTGCAGTTTCCACGATAGTGACTAACTTAACCTGAATTCCTCTAAATTGTAACGCCCAAAAGTATAGAAACATCATTTTTAAATAATCTTGAAAATCATAGCTGGAACACCATAAATCCCAAAGACTAATATGAAAAGTCCATATATTCTGATCCTTTGTTATAGAGCATAACCATGTGATATCACTCTCCCAATTAGTGAGTAAATTAAAGGCAATAATTTCCGCAAGTTCGTTACTTCCTTTAATTGCTTCTAAGAATGGATCTGGAACGACTGTAGCAGAGCTTTCACCTTCATCCTTACTGGATAGAACACGCATAATTTTTGCCTTAGGCAAATGATTCAACTCTGAGTTTGTAAGAAGATTATTCGTCGCCTCTTGTTTTGCAGCTACATTTGTTTCGGTAATTTCATAATTAACCTCCTGATTTCCAGATGCCATAATTAACTGTGGTCACAAAATAAATGTTAGTTCAAATAAACTGACTCATCTCTTCATGTTCCTACATTCAAATCGATTCATTAGATAATAAAATCTATTTTAGGTAGGACACACTAGTGACTGATTCTATTCGTCTCTCCCCTCCTAGTTCTACCCCAGATCTCCATTAAAGACCATATCCCTAAGCTCTGATGCCAACTGTGACTCTCATCCCACCATAGGGACAGCACCTCACAATGGTACCTATCAGTTTGCCACCTGTACTATAGGCGTCCCCTACGGAGAGTCTGGCTTCGGTGCATCCCCTTTCCCTAGGAAGTCACCAGCGAGAGGCTCGGGGCTCTTCGTTATATGGCTCTGATACCAACTGTGACTCTCATCCCACCATAGGGACAGTACCTCACAATGGTACCTATCAGTTTGCCACCTGTACTATAGGCGTCCCCTACGGAGAGTCTGGCTTCGGTGCATCCCCTTTCCCTAGGAAGTCACCAGCGAGAGGCTCGGGGCTCTTCGTTATATGGCTCTGATACCAACTGTGACGCCCCCAAATCTGGGCCCACACAGCCCAAACTTGAGTCGTCAAAATACTACAACAAAATTATTACAACAAAGCACAACGTACAACAATACAGTGTATAATAATACACAACTAAGTCTTCACTATTATTGTCACACTATTTTACAAAACGTGAAGACTATGATAACTATTCCTCGGACCCTCACTCCATTCCCCGGCTAGACCCTGTTATGTTTTCATCTCCTGTTGAAAAACAATGGAACAAAAGAAAGGGTGAGCTCAAATAGCCCAGTAAAGAATATCATGACTAAGATAATGATGAATAAATTATCATTAGTCTTCAACAGTTGAGTTCTTGATAGAATACAATAGACTACAAGGTTTATATCAAAAACTGCAGTTAAATTCTTAAACAACGTTCAGATCAATAATAGCAGCGGAATGAGTAATCTATTAGAAGAATAATGCAGACTATAATGTCCACTCGGTTCTCTTTTTAGGAAAAACATCATCAACTTTTATCATCTGAAATATCATTAGTCAAGATAATACAAATTCACAGTTCCTGATCATAATCATGCAGATCAACAGTTCATCTTTGCACTACGGGCCAAAGACATTCAATATAACACCAACGGTCATGATTATACCAGATTCAGCCTTTGGTCATAATCATACCAAACAACAGTTCATCTTTGCACTACGGGCCAAAGAGAACATTCACCACGTGCCATAAAAGACACCGAACAGATGTATCGCCTTTAACCTATTATATCGCCTTTAACCTATCATCTGTTCAACAAATATATCACATCTGTGCCCCCGGCCACAGATATTCACAACAGCTTGATTTTTGGATGATTAGAATGATGTAAATGATGAACAGAAGAAATAGGATAACAATAAGTATCGGAAGTTTACTTTGTACATATTCAAATAATGTCCAAATTGTCAACATGATGTGGAGTGAAATTCAAGATCCACAGTTCAGAATAACGGTTACAATTCAATAGAAAGGTTCACGTAAATAGGAAGGTTCAGTTGAAATAATGAAGTTCAACTATTATGAAACATATAATATTTTCAGGAATTATAGAAGCAATAGTTCCATAATAAATTTCGATTTAGGAGTATGAAAGAAAATAATATCCCTTACCGTAGCAGGTTTGATTAACAAAAGGTGAAGGAAATTAATACAAAGGGTTATTCACCAACAGGCGGCAATCCGCTCCGTAAGGTTATTCCCACAATTTAATAGAATTTGAGTACAAAGAGTTATTCACCAAACAGGCGGCAATCCGCTCCGTAAGGTTATTCTCAGAGATTAATAATGAATGAATACGAAAGGTTATTCACCAACAGGCGGCAATCCGCTCCGTAAGGTTATTCCCACAATTTAATAGAATTTGAGTACAAAGAGTTATTCACCAAACAGGGGGCAATCCGCTCCGTAAGGTTATTCTCAGAGATTAATAATGAATGAATACGAAAGGTTATTCACCAACAGGCGGCAATCCGCTCCGTAAGGTTATTCCCACAATTTAATACATGGAAATAAAAGGCACGTCTTATGAGTAAGGAAGAAACAATATTATTATCGACAATCAAATAATGATAATCCCTTACCATAGTATGTTTGAATAATGGAAGATGAAAAAGATGGTATCCCTTACCATAGTATGTTTGAATAATGGAAGATGAAAAAGATGGTATCCCTTACCGTAACACGTGACTGGATATTGATTTAAATGAGGTTGATTAACTTGAACAGTACACGTATACTTATAGATCTTCACAAATACTCAAGATGACTTAAGCACACTTAGAGAGAACTTTCACAAGAAGTATTTAGAGAGAGAAAGAAAGAACAAGTAAGGAAGTTTATGAAAAATCCTTAAGTTAAGGCTTCTATTTATAGCCAAAAATCTTATCATTCATTTAATCTAAACCATTCATTTAAAGATCATCTTTTAATCTACACCATCCATTTCAAATATTATATTATCTTTAATCTACACCATTTGTGACGCCCCCAAATTTAGGCCCACACAGCCCAAACTTGAGTCGTCAAAAGACTACAACAAAATTATTACAACAAAGCACAACGTACAACAATACAGTGTATAATAATACACAACTAAGTCTTCACTATTATTGCCACACTATTTTACAACACGTGAAGACTAGGATAACTATTCTTCGGACTCTCACTCCATCCCCCGGCTAGACCCCGTTACGTTTTCATCTCCTGTTGAAAAACAATGGAACAAAAGAAAGGGTGAGCTCAAATAGCCCAGTAAGAAATATCATGACTAAGATAATGACGAATAAATTATCATTAGCCTTCAACAGTTGAGTTCTTGATAGAATACAATAGACTACAAGGTTTATATCAAAAACTGTAGTTAAATTCTTAAACAATGTTCAGATCAATAATAGCAGCGGAATGAGCAATCTATTAGAAGAATAATGCAGACTATAATGTCCACTCGCTTCTCTTTTTAGTAAAAATATCATCAACTTTTATCATCTGAAATACCATTAGTCAAGATAATACAACTTCACAGTTCCTGGTCATAATCATGCAGATCAACAGTTCGTCTTTGCACTACGGGCCAAAGACATTCAATATAACACCAACGGTCATGATTATACCAGATTCAGCCTTTGGTCATAATCATACCAACCAACAGTTCATCTTTGCACTACGGGCCAAAGAGAACATTCATCACGTGTCATAAAAGACACCGAACAGATGTATCGCCTTTAACCTAGTATATCGCCTTTAACCTATCATCTGTTCAACAATTATATCACATCTGTGCCCCCGGCCACAGATATTCACAACAGCTTGATTCTTGATGATTAATACAAATAACAGTGATACAAATGATGAACAGAAGAACAGGATAAACAATAAGTATCGGAAGTTTACTTTGTGCAGATTCAAATAATGTCCAAATTGCCAACATGATGTGGAGTGAAATTTAAAAATGATATTCAAGATCCACAGTTCAGAATAACGATTACAGTTCAATAGAAATGTTCAGAAAATAGGAAGGTTCAGTTGAACTAATGAAATTCAACTATTATGGAACATATAATATTTTCAGGAATTATAGAAGCAATAGTTCCATAATAAGTTTCGATTTAGGTGTATGGAAGAAAATAATATCATTTACCGTAGCAGGTTTGATTAACAAAAGGTGAAGGGAATTAATATCCCTTACCATAGTAAGTTTGAATAATGGAAGATGAAAAAGATGGTATCCCTTATGAGTATAAAGGAAAATGATATCACTTACGAATATGGAATAAAAGTGTCATGTGATAATTCGTGTAGACAAATTATTTCCACACGAGACAAATAACAAGGGTTATTCACCAACAGGCGATAATCCGCACCGTAAGGTTATTCCCATCAATTTGAATACGAATAGTTATTCACCAAACAGGCGTAATCCGCACCGTAAGGTTATTCCCACAATTTAATAGAATTTGAACACGAAGAGTTATTCACCAAACAGGCGTAATCCGCACCGTAAGGTTATTCTCAAAGATTAATAAGGAATGAATACAAAAGGTTATTCACCAACAGGCGGTAAACCGCGCCGTAAGGTTATTCCCACAATTTAATACATGGAAATAAATGGCACAAGAAAGAAACGATATTATTTTCGAGAATCAAAGAATGATAATCCCTTCAAGTAAGAAAGAAAATAATATCCATTTATGATGATGAAAAGAGTGATACCCCTTACCGTAATAAATTTAAGAGTGTGAAAAGAATGATATTCCTTACCTTAACACGTGACTGGATATTGATTTAAATGAGATTGATCAACCTATATATTTATAATATAAATTAGTAATTACCACATATAAATTTCAAAGTGTATGATAACTCGTATATTATGAACTATCAAAATTATATATATTTAACATAATTTTTGTAGTATAATATAATAACTTTAGAATAGTTTTTAAAATAATATTTCAAAATAAATCTTCCAAAGAAAGCTTTTAAAAATGAATCTTCTAATAGAAGAGTCTTCTAAAGGAAGATTTGTGAATACCGTGAAAAATAGGAATTTATGAAATTACTACTCTTTAATAAAACACTTACTTGAAAAATTCCTGCACTCCTTTTGGCTTTCAAACTCTCAAAATAACCTTACTATTCTCAGAGAAAACTCATAAAATTCTTATAGAAAAATTTTATGTTTTAGGTGTGATTTTTCTATTCAGCTGAGCAAGCTATTTATAGGAGAAAATAAGTTACTATGCGTGGTAGGTGAACAGAAAAAAATTCAGCAGAGGCTGCTGCGCAGCCTCCACCAACTCTTCAGCAAATTCTCACATTTCATGTGGGCCCCACAATGGGTCCCACATGTTTCTTACTATTCACGTACTATTCACGTCACTATTCACGTCACTATTCACGTTACTATTTCAAATAGTAAAATTAATTATTTTATTTTTTATTTATTTATTTATTTATTTATTTATTCTTCCTGTGAGTCCAACATATAAAATAATGTTACCACAATAATGTAAGAAACACGTTACATATTTTTATTAATTTAATAATATAAATTATAGTGTATTTGCTACTGTGACAATTATTAGATTCAATAATTTTAAACTACAGTGCACCAACAATTATTGACTCGATGATATGAAATACAGTGTAATGACAATTATTGAATCAATAATGCAAAATACTGTGTAGCAACAATAATTGAATTGATAATATAAAATATTATGCAGTGACAATTATTGATGAAATGATGCGTAACAATTACGGTGTCAATTATCAGACCAATAATATGAGACACTGTGCAATACCGTGTGCTACTGTAGAGTACCGTGTGCTACAGAAAATACCATAAATTACCGTATGCTACTATTCTTTTATCACCGGTATTTTAACAGTTAACACCGTTGACTATTTTTATTTAAAAAGGTTATTTCTGTCGTTTTCTATATCCGACAAATATTCCGTTGTGGGGTCCACAAATAATTTGTTATTTCGGCGCCGTTGTACGGCCCGAATATTCCCCGACAAAACGAATATTCCTCGACAAAAAGAATATTGTCCGACAAAATAAAATTTGCACATAACATCCTTAACTTTCAATTTTGTCAATTTAACCATTTACTGTTTCAGGAAAAATATATATGAAGAAAAATTAAATTTTGTATTTCATAAATTCGGGGTCTTACAACCTCCCCTCCTTATGAAATTTCGTCCCCGAAATTGACGTACCTGGCATTTCGAAGAGGTATGGATACCTAGACTTCATCTCAGATTCTAGCTCCCAGGTCATTTCCTCAATATCTTGGTTCCTCCATAAAACCTTAACTTGAGGTATAACCTTTGAGCGTAAGATCTGCTCCTTCTTATCTAGGATCTTAACAGATACTTCCTCATACGTTAAATCTTCTGCTATAACGTCTGGTTCTAACTCAATGACGTGGTTTGGGTCCTTCACATATTTACGTAACATAGATATGTGAAAAACGTTATGGATGCGAGACATACTTGGTGGTAAAGCTAGTCTGTAGGCTACGGATCCTACTCGATCGAGGATTTCAAATGGGCCAATAAATCGAGGGTTGAGCTTTCCTCTCTTTCCGAATCTCGTAACTCCTTTCCATGGAGAAACACGTAAGAATACATGATCTCCGACGTTGAATCTCTCATCTCTCCGATGAAGATCGGCATAACTCTTTTGTCGTTCTTGTGCTGTCTGTATTCGTTGTCGGATCATTTGGATCTTTTCGGTCGTCAAGCGTACCAACTCGGGTCCCAACAGTTTTGCTTCTCCTACCTCATTCCAACATACTGGAGAGCGACACTTGCGTCCATACAAAGCCTCGAATGGAGCCATACCTATACTTGCTTGGTAACTGTTGTTGTAGGAAAATTCCACCAATGGCAAGTACTTATCCCAACTTGCTTTGAAATCTAGTACGCAAAGTCTCAAAAGATCTTCGAGGGTCTGGATCGTCCTTTCCGATTGTCCGTCCGTTTGAGGATGGTATGCAGAACTAAAACGTAGTTCAGTGCCCATAGCTTTTTGTAGACTGATCCAAAAGCGTGAAGTGAATCTAGGATCTCGATCAGAAACTATGGAAACTGGCATGCCATGCAATCTCACGATCTCATTTATGTACATACCGGCAAGACGTTCAAGTGAAAAGTTTTCTCGTATAGGCAAGAAATGAGCGGATTTGGTCAATCTATCTACGATGACCCAAATTGCATCTAAGCCTTGAGAAACTTTGGGAAGACCCGTCACGAAATCCATATTGATGTGTTCCCACTTCCATTCGGGAACCTCAAGTGGTTGTAAAGGACCCTTAGGTACTTGATGCTCTGCCTTGACACGTTGACAAGTTAAGCACCTTGAGATAAACTCTGCAATCTCCCTTTTCATATTGTTCCACCAAAATGTATGTCGAAGATCTCGATACATCTTGGTACCTCCAGGGTGGATTGCAAATGGCGTGTTGTGTGCCTCCATCATGATTTTATGCTTTAATTCAGGATCGTTAGGAACACAGAGTCGAGAGTTGACTCGAAGTATTCCTTTCTCGTCGATTCTTGCTTCGGGAATGGTACCTTCTTGTACTTTCTTTATCATGTTTATCAGTTCCGGATCGGTAGCTTGAGCAGCTTTAATTTTATCGATTAAAGCTGGTTCTACTTGCACGTGAGCAATCTTCGAGTGGGTCCCTGGTGTCTTTAGCTCCATCTCCATCTTTTGCAAGTCGTACAAAATACGCTTTTGTGTTGTCAGCAGTGCACTTGTACTTGCATAAGATTTTCTGCTCAAAGCGTCAGCTACAACGTTCGCCTTTCCCGGGTGATACTGGATTGTGTGATCATAATCCTTCAACAGCTCAAGCCAACGTCGTTGTCGCATGTTGAGTTCCTTCTGGGTGAAGAAATACTTGAGACTTTTATGATCCGTATAGATATCCACTTTCTCTCCGTACAAGTAGTGTCTCCAGATCTTCAACGCGAAAACGACTGCTGCCAACTCTAGATCATGAGTAGGGTAATTTTTCTCATAATCTTTGAGTTGTCGAGAGGCATAGGCTATAACCTTTCCATGTTGCATAAGGACACAGCCTAGACCTTTGCCTGAAGCATCGCTGTATATGACAAATTCTCCCGATCCTGATGGAATGGTCAGAACAGGAGCTGAAACAAGTCTCCTCTTAAGCTCTTGAAAACTTTTCTCGCATTGCTCGCTCCATATGAATTTTGTGCTTTTCCGAGTAAGCTGAGTTAATGGAGTGGCGATTCGAGAAAATCCTTCTACGAATCTCCGATAATAACCAGCTAGGCCCAGAAAACTTCGGACTTCGGTTACTGTCTTGGGTTGTTCCCAATTTAGTACCGTTTCAATCTTCGCAGGATCGACTGATATTCCTTGACTAGAAATCACATGCCCAAGAAACGTGACCTCCTCAAGCCAGAACTCACATTTCTTCAACTTGGCATATAATTTGTTCTCACGGAGCTTCTGGAGTATCAATCTCAGGTGTTGTTCATGATCCTCACGACTTTTGGAGTATATGAGGATGTCATCAATAAAGACAACCACAAAATGATCCAAATATTCCTTGAATATTCGGTTCATCATGTCCATGAAAGCTGCAGGAGCATTGGTTAGTCCAAAAGGCATGACTAAAAACTCATAATGCCCATAACGAGTTCTGAAAGCAGTCTTTGGAATGTCCTCAGCTTTAACCTTTAACTGATGATATCCAGAACGGAGATCAATCTTTGAGAAATGTTGAGCACCTTGTAATTGATCAAACATGTCATCAATTCGAGGTAACGGATACCTGTTTTTGATGGTGACATGGTTCAATTCTCGGTAGTCAATGCACAATCTCATACTCCCGTCTTTCTTCTTCACAAATAGAACAGGAGCACCCCAAGGTGATGCACTCGGACGAATGAAATCAGTATCCAACAATTCCTGTAGTTGGACTTTTAACTCTTGAAGTTCAATGGGAGCCATTCGGTAGGGAGCTTTGGAAATGGGCTTGGTACCGGGTTCAAGATCAATATAAAAATCAATTTCACGGTTTGGGGGTAAGCCAGGAAGTTCTTCAGGAAAAACGTCAGGAAACTCATTAACAATGGGAATATCATTCAAGTTTGACGTATTTTTGTTCAAATCAGTGACATGAGCTAAAAAGGCTTGACATCCGTTTTTTAATAAACGAATGGCTTTATGGCTAGAAATAACAGTTATAGATTTCAATGGTTTAGTTGTTTGAATTTGCATGACAGGTTGATTAGGAATATGAAAACTAATAATCTTATGAAAACAATCAATTTTAGCATGATGGGTAGTCAACCAATCAATTCCTAAAATCACATCAAATTCATGCATCTCCAAAGAAATAAGGTCAACAGGTAATGTGAGGTTGTTGATTTGAACTAGGCAAGATTTATAGACAGTAGATGTAATGGTCATTTCTCCTAATGGGGTTTCAACTGATAAGTCAAAGTCCAAGTTTTCAGGAGTTAAGTTTAAACGCTGAGCACATGCAGGTGAGATAAAAGAATGGGTAGAGCCAGTATCTAACAAAGCGTAGACTTCACGAGAATTTATGAATAGCTTACCGGTTATCACCTCGTTCGAGTTTCGTGCCATTTGGGATGTCACAACAAAAGCTCTCCCTTGAACTACAGATTTTTCCTTATCCGCGCTAGCTTTTGGTATCATCACTGCAGCTGGACTTGATTTTGTGGCAGGACAAAATCGCGCAAGATGACCCTCTTTCCCACAACTGTAGCACTTTTTGGACTGCAGTGTACAGTTTGGGCTGATGTGACCTTCCTGACCACACCTATAGCATCTCACTGGTGGTCGATCTTCTCCCCTTGAAACTGGGGTCGGTGCTGGTGCTGGTACTGGTGCCCTTCCATAATTATTATGGAATCTCTTTCTTTTGAAATTGTTCCCACTGGATTCTCCTCTTCTGTTATTTGATGTGGAATTACCACCGAAGTGTTGGTTACCTCCTCGATGGTTCTCGTTCCTGTGGTTGTTATCATTTCTCTGATCATTGACTCTTGGCTGTAATTTTTCATCTGTTTGCTCCACCCTTTGAGCCCTATCAACAACATCTGAATACAAATTAAATTTATGAGAGCTAAGTTGTTGACGGATTTCGAATCTTAGACCACGTAAGAACATCCGACTCATCCGTGCTTCGTCATCTACTAGATGAGTCGCAAAACGAGACAGTTCAGCAAACTTAGCTTCATAGTGAGAAACTGTCATGTTTCCCTGCTCCAGCTTAATGAATTCCACTTCCTTCATATGGCGGATGCTTTCTGGGAAGTACTTTTCATTAAATAGCTCTTGGAATTCTGTCCAAGACATCTCAAGTGCTGAAGGGTGGATACGTTTTACCGCTTCCCACCAGTGATCCGCCTCACCTCGAAACATAAAGGTAGCAAAGGGCACCTTCTGATCATCAGCGCATTGTAGGACATCAAGTATTTTTGTCGTCTGCTTCAGCCATGCCTCCGCTTTGAGTGGGTCAGGCTTCCCGTGGAATTCAGGTGGTCCCAATTCTTTAAATTGCTTGACAGTGATCATCCTCAAATTACCAGCGTTTCTACCGTTATTGTTAACTGGATTTCCTCTTGCCTGATTCTGCATGAACTGCATGAAATTCCTAAAGAATCCATCATTCATCATGTTATCAGGAATATTATTTCCTGAGTTGGCAGGAGGATTGTTTGTGGCTTCTTGATTTTCGGCTACATTCGCTTCGGGTATTTCGTAGTTAACCTCTTGATTTCCAGATGCCATACTAAACTGTGGTCACAAAATAAATGTTAGTTCAAATAAACTGACTCATCACTTCATGTCCCTATATTCAAATCAACTCATTAAATAATAAAATCTAATTTAGGTAGAACACACTAGTGACTGATTCTATTCGTCTCTCCCCTCCTAGTTCTAACCCCAGATCTCCATTAAAGACCATATCCCTAAGCTCTGATACCAACTGTGACGCCCCCAAATTTAGGCCCACACAGCCCAAACTTGAGTCGTCAAAAGACTACAACAAAATTATTACAACAAAGCACAACGTACAACAATACAGTGTATAATAATACACAACTAAGTCTTCACTATTATTGCCACACTATTTTACAACACGTGAAGACTAGGATAACTATTCTTCGGACTCTCACTCCATCCCCCGGCTAGACCCCGTTACGTTTTCATCTCCTGTTGAAAAACAATGGAACAAAAGAAAGGGTGAGCTCAAATAGCCCAGTAAGAAATATCATGACTAAGATAATGACGAATAAATTATCATTAGCCTTCAACAGTTGAGTTCTTGATAGAATACAATAGACTACAAGGTTTATATCAAAAACTGTAGTTAAATTCTTAAACAATGTTCAGATCAATAATAGCAGCGGAATGAGCAATCTATTAGAAGAATAATGCAGACTATAATGTCCACTCGCTTCTCTTTTTAGTAAAAATATCATCAACTTTTATCATCTGAAATACCATTAGTCAAGATAATACAACTTCACAGTTCCTGGTCATAATCATGCAGATCAACAGTTCGTCTTTGCACTACGGGCCAAAGACATTCAATATAACACCAACGGTCATGATTATACCAGATTCAGCCTTTGGTCATAATCATACCAACCAACAGTTCATCTTTGCACTACGGGCCAAAGAGAACATTCACCACGTGTCATAAAAGACACCGAACAGATGTATCGCCTTTAACCTAGTATATCGCCTTTAACCTATCATCTGTTCAACAATTATATCACATCTGTGCCCCCGGCCACAGATATTCACAACAGCTTGATTCTTGATGATTAATACAAATAACAGTGATACAAATGATGAACAGAAGAACAGGATAAACAATAAGTATCGGAAGTTTACTTTGTGCAGATTCAAATAATGTCCAAATTGCCAACATGATGTGGAGTGAAATTTAAAAATGATATTCAAGATCCACAGTTCAGAATAACGATTACAGTTCAATAGAAATGTTCAGAAAATAGGAAGGTTCAGTTGAACTAATGAAATTCAACTATTATGGAACATATAATATTTTCAGGAATTATAGAAGCAATAGTTCCATAATAAGTTTCGATTTAGGTGTATGGAAGAAAATAATATCATTTACCGTAGCAGGTTTGATTAACAAAAGGTGAAGGGAATTAATATCCCTTACCATAGTAAGTTTGAATAATGGAAGATGAAAAAGATGGTATCCCTTATGAGTATAAAGGAAAATGATATCACTTACGAATATGGAATAAAAGTGTCATGTGATAATTCGTGTAGACAAATTATTTCCACACGAGACAAATAACAAGGGTTATTCACCAACAGGCGATAATCCGCACCGTAAGGTTATTCCCATCAATTTGAATACGAATAGTTATTCACCAAACAGGCGTAATCCGCACCGTAAGGTTATTCCCACAATTTAATAGAATTTGAACACGAAGAGTTATTCACCAAACAGGCGTAATCCGCACCGTAAGGTTATTCTCAAAGATTAATAAGGAATGAATACAAAAGGTTATTCACCAACAGGCGGTAAACCGCGCCGTAAGGTTATTCCCACAATTTAATACATGGAAATAAATGGCACAAGAAAGAAACGATATTATTTTCGAGAATCAAAGAATGATAATCCCTTCAAGTAAGAAAGAAAATAATATCCATTTATGATGATGAAAAGAGTGATACCCCTTACCGTAATAAATTTAAGAGTGTGAAAAGAATGATATTCCTTACCTTAACACGTGACTGGATATTGATTTAAATGAGATTGATCAACCTATATATTTATAATATAAATTAGTAATTACCACATATAAATTTCAAAGTGTATGATAACTCGTATATTATGAACTATCAAAATTATATATATTTAACATAATTTTTGTAGTATAATATAATAACTTTAGAATAGTTTTTAAAATAATATTTCAAAATAAATCTTCCAAAGAAAGCTTTTAAAAATGAATCTTCTAATAGAAGAGTCTTCTAAAGGAAGATTTGTGAATACCGTGAAAAATAGGAATTTATGAAATTACTACTCTTTAATAAAACACTTACTTGAAAAATTCCTGCACTCCTTTTGGCTTTCAAACTCTCAAAATAACCTTACTATTCTCAGAGAAAACTCATAAAATTCTTATAGAAAAATTTTATGTTTTAGGTATGATTTTTCTATTCAGCTGAGCAAGCTATTTATAGGAGAAAATAAGTTACTATGCGTGGTAGGTGAACAGAAAAAAATTCAGCAGAGGCTGCTGCGCAGCCTCCACCAACTCTTCAGCAAATTCTCACATTTCTCACATTTCATGTGGGCCCCACAATGGGTCCCACATGTTTCTTACTATTCACGTACTATTCACGTCACTATTCACGTCACTATTCACGTTACTATTTCAAATAGTAAAATTAATTATTTTATTTTTTATTTATTTATTTATTTATTTATTTATTCTTCCTGTGAGTCCAACATATAAAATAATGTTACCACAATAATGTAAGAAACACGTTACATATTTTTATTAATTTAATAATATAAATTATAGTGTATTTGCTACTGTGACAATTATTAGATTCAATAATTTTAAACTACAGTGCACCAACAATTATTGACTCGATGATATGAAATACAGTGTAATGACAATTATTGAATCAATAATGCAAAATACTGTGTAGCAACAATAATTGAATTGATAATATAAAATATTATGCAGTGACAATTATTGATGAAATGATGCGTAACAATTACGGTGTCAATTATCAGACCAATAATATGAGACACTGTGCAATACCGTGTGCTACTGTAGAGTACCGTGTGCTACAGAAAATACCATAAATTACCGTATGCTACTATTCTTTTATCACCGGTATTTTAACAGTTAACACCGTTGACTATTTTTATTTAAAAAGGTTATTTCTGTCGTTTTCTATATCCGACAAATATTCCGTTGTGGGGTCCACAAATAATTTGTTATTTCGGCGCCGTTGTACGGCCCGAATATTCCCCGACAAAACGAATATTCCCCGACAAAAATAATATTGTCCGACAAAATAAAATTTGCACATAACATCCTTAACTTTCAATTTTGTCAATTTAACCATTTACTGTTTCAGGAAAAAATATATATGAAGAAAAATTAAATTTTGTATTTCATAAATTCGGGGTCTTACACCATTCATTTCATATCACCTAATAATCACCTAACTTTATATTATAAACAAATCAATTTAATTATTCAACAATAATTCACACTTTAATCTACACCATTCATTTCATATTACCTAATAATCACCTAACTTTATATTATAAACAAATCAATTCAATTATTCAACAATAATTCACACTTTAATCTACACCATTCATTTCATATCACCTAATAATCACCTAACTTTATATTATAAACAAATAACTTTATCAATTCAATTATTATGACTAATTGTTATAAATACAGTATAGTTAGCTCTTAGATATCAAGTCAATAAATTAATGAAATACAACTGTTTAAATAACATCATAATAGAGATAACAATAATGTAAAATAAAGCATACGTTACTGTGTAATGACAATTATTGATTCAATAATGTGAATTACTGTGCATATGTTACTGTGACAATTATTAGGTTCAATAATTTTAAAAACAGTGCAACAACAATTATTGACTCAATGATATAAAATACAATGTAATGACAATTATTAAATCAATAATGCAAAATACTGTGTAACAACAATTATTGAATTGATAATATAAAATATTATGCAGTGACAATTATCGATGAAATGATGCGTAACAGTTACGGTGTCAATTATCAGACCAATAATATGAGACACTATGCAATACCGTGTGTTACTGTAGAGTACCGTGTGCTACAGAAAATACCATAAACTACCGTATGCTACTATTCTTTTATCACCGGTATTTTAACAGTTCCGTTGACTATTTTTATTTAAAAAGGTTACTTCTGTCGTTTTCTATATCCGACAAATATTCCGTTGTGGGGTCCACCAATAATTTATTATTTCGGCGCCGTCGTACGGCACGAATATTCCCCGACCAAACGAATATTCCCCGACAAAGCGAATATTGTCCGACAAAATAAAATTTGCACATAACATCCTTAACTTTCAATTTTGTTAATTTAACCACTTACTGTTTCAAAAAAAATATATATGAAGAAAAATTAAATTTTGTATTTCATAAAATTCGGGGTCTTACAAAAATTTATTCAAATTTCTTTCTTTAGAATATTCGAATTCGAATACAATTTTTTCAATCTTTACTCAAATTCGAATTCGACTTGTTTAATTGTACTTGAGTGCTAATAGCATGTAAGGGTGAAAATGATCCTGATTCGAGTTGAATAATACTTTACTCATAATCTACTTAAAACTTGTTTAAAATACTCATATTCGTACTTGAATTCAAATAGAATTTTACAATATTTGCTCAAGTTTGACTCGATTCGTCTCTGTTGAGTCGAAATCAGAACGGTTTATTTAATAGTAAAGTTCCGACATCGAGTTCGTTTGAATGAACAATAACGCGCAAGTATACGCTGTCAACAAGTAATAAAGAGTAAGTAAAAGTCGATCCCACGAGGAATTAGTTCTAACGAGTTCCGAATACTGATTGCATCGAGTCAATCTTAGTTCAAACGTTTAATTGAATGGAAAAGTGGAATGTAAATAGACATAACACAAATAAACAATTAAACTAGAAAGCATTTAAAGATAGGTGAATCTAAGCATGCAATTTCCCCCAATACGTCGTTTTCCTCTCCTAACTCTCATCTCAATCGTACGGTCACGACAAACGGCTAACCGAGAGTACAAAGGTACTTATAGGCATATTTCGATAGCCAAATAAGCATATCTCATCCAAACCTATCCCATTCGACAGAATTCAGACAAGAACAACCCAAGCAAGATAATTCACTATATTTCTATGAGAATTAACACAAGTAAGGTTTTTAAAGCACAGACTCTCACATTGGCTACACGTGGCACGTAGGTATATGTCTATCCTACACGCAAATATGCATTCAATCCTAAGACCCAATAACATACACATGATAACATATTCAGGCCCAAACTTATAATCCATCTTCCGATTTCATACAAGTTACCAAAGCGATTGCAAAGCTAAACAATTAACAATTAGCACAAACATGACAACCCATTCATATGGTCGTAACCCACGAATGGTCAACCAAGAACACTACAGTACTTATACGCCTCTGTCGATAGCAATACAAGCATCCCCAAGTCTAAGTAATCCACTATATTTCTATGAGAATTAACATTAAACAAGGGTTTGAAGCACAAGTTCTTAACTGGATACACATGGCATACATGTATATTTCTATCCAATACGCAAATCATACATCCCAACTATGTAGAATAGCACAATCACATGTTATCACTGTAAGACCCCGAATTTTATGAAATACAAAATTTAATTTTTCTTCATATATATATTTTTTTGAAACAGTAAGTGGTTAAATCGATAAAGTTAAAAGTTAAGGATGTTATGTGCAAATTTTATTTTGTCGGACAATATTCGCTTTGTCGGGGAATATTCGTTTGGTCGGGGAATATTCGTTTGGTCCGACGGCGCCGAAATAACAAATTATTGGTGGACCCCACAACGGAATATTTGTCGGATATAGAAAACGACAGAAATAACCTTTTTAAATAAAAATAGTCAACGGAACTGTTAAAATACCGGTGATAAAAGAATAGTAGCATACGGTAGTTATTGGTATTTTCTGTAGCACTCGGTACTCTACAGTAACACACGGTATTGCATAGTGTCTCATATTATTGGTCTGATAATTGACACCGTAACTGTTACGCATCATTTCATCGATAATTGTCACTGCATAATATTTTATATTATCAATTCAATAATTGTTGTTACACAGTATTTTGCATTATTGATTTAATAATTGTCATTACACTGTATTTTATATCATTGAGTCAATAATTGTTGTTGCACTGTTTTTAAAATTATTGAATCTAATAATTGTCACAGTAACATATGCACAGTAATTCACATTATTGAATCAATAATTGTCATTACACAGTAACGTATGCTTTATTTTACATTATTGTTATCTCTATTATGATGTTATTTAAACAGTTGTATTTCATTAATTTATTGACTTGATATCTAAGAGCTAACTATACTGTATTTATAACAATTAGTCATAATAATTGAATTGATAAAGTTATTTGTTTATAATATAAAGTTAGGTGATATGAAATGAATGGTGTAGATTAAAGTGTGAATTATTGTTGAATAATTGAATTGATTTGTTTATAATATAAAGTTAGGTGATTATTAGGTGATATGAAATGAATGGTGTAGATTAAAGTGTGAATTATTGTTGAATAATTAAATTGATTTGTTTATAATATAAAGTTAGGTGATTATTAGGTGATATGAAATGAATGGTGTAGATTAAAGATAATATAATATTTGAAATGGATAGTGTAGATTAAAAGATGATCTTTAAATGAATGGTTTAGATTAAATGAATGATAAGATTTTTGGCTATAAATAGAAGCCTTAACTTAAGGATTTTTCATAAACTTCCTTACTTGTTCTTTCTTTCTCTCTCTAAATACTTCTTGTGAAAGTTCTCTCTAAGTGTGCTTAAGTCATCTTGGGTATTTGTGAAGATCTATAAGTATACGTATACTGTTCAAGTTAATCAATCTCATTTAAATCAATATCCAGTCACGTGTTGAGGTAAGGGATACCATCTTTTTCATCTTCCATTATTCAAACGTACTATGGTAAGGGATTATCATTATTCGATTCTCGATAATAATATTGTTTCTTCCTTACTCATAAGACGTGCCTTTTATTTCCATGTATTAAATTGTGGGAATAACCTTACGGAGCGGATTGCCGCCTGTTGGTGAATAACCTTTCGTATTCATTCATTATTAATCTCTGAGAATAACCTTACGGAGCGGATTGCCGCCTGTTTGGTGAATAACTCTTTGTACTCAAATTCTATTAAATTGTGGGAATAACCTTACGGAGCGGATTGCCGCCTGTTTGGTGAATAACTCTTTGTACTCAAATTCTATTAAATTGTGGGAATAACCTTACGGAGCGGATTGCCGCCTGTTGGTGAATAACCCTTTGTATTAATTTCTTTCACCTTTTGTTAATCAAACCTGCTACGGTAAGGGATATTATTTTCTTTCATACTCCTAAATCGAAATTTATTATGGAACTATTGCTTCTATAATTCCTGAAAATATTATATGTTCCATAATAGTTGAACTTCATTATTTCAACTGAACCTTCCTATTTACGTGAACCTTTCTATTGAATTGTAACCGTTATTCTGAACTGTGGATCTTGAATTTCACTCCACATCATGTTGACAATTTGGACATTATTTGAATCTGTACAAAGTAAACTTCCGATACTTATTGTTATCCTATTTCTTCTGTTCATCATTTATATCATTCTAATCATCCAAAAATCAAGCTGTTGTGAATATCTGTGGCCGGGGGCACAGATGTGATATATTTGTTGAACAGATGATAGGTTAAAGGCGATATAATAGGTTAAAGGCGATACATCTGTTCGGTGTCTTTTATGGCACGTGGTGAATGTTCTCTTTGGCCCGTAGTGCAAAGATGAACTGTTGTTTGGTATGATTATGACCAAAGGCTGAATCTGGTATAATCATGACCGTTGGTGCTATATTGAATATCTTTGGCCCGTAGTACAAAGATGAACTGTTGATGTGCATGATTATGATCAGGAACTGTGAATTTGTATTATCTTGACTAATGATATTTCAGATGATAAAAGTTGATGATGTTTTTCCTAAAAAGAGAACCGAGTGGACATTATAGTCTGCATTATTCTTCTAATAGATTACTCATTCCGCTACTATTATTGATCTGAACGTTGTTTAAGAATTTAACTGCAGTTTTTGATATAAACCTTGTAGTCTATTGTATTCTATCAAGAACTCAACTGTTGAAGACTAATGATAATTTATTCGTCATTATCTTAGTCATGATATTCTTTACTGGGCTATTTGAGCTCACCCTTTCTTTTGTTCCATTGTTTTTCAACAGGAGATGAAAACATAACAGGGTCTAGCCGGGGAATGGAGTGAGGGTCCGAGGAATAGTTATCATAGTCTTCACGTTTTGTAAAATAGTGTGGCAATAATAGTGAAGACTTAGTTGTGTATTATTATACACTGTATTGTTGTACGTTGTGTTTTGTTGTAATAATTTTGTTGTAGTATTTTGACGACTCAAGTTTGGGCTGTGTGGGCCCAGATTTGGGGGTGTCACAATCACATTTAGGTCAATCCTATAATTCATTTGTCAATTTCATATAGAAACCCACACTAATCATTAAGCCAAGCAATCGATATATGAATAACTAAACATGTTAATCCAATCCATGGTGCCAATCAAGAGAGAGAAAATCAATTCAACAACTATTTGGGTACCAAAAACATACTTATATTCCAATGAATGAAAACTAGCAAATATTCATTACAAATCCCACAAGATTCAACAATAAAATGAAATACAAAGAATAATAAGAGTCGAAAAGATTAAAGGGATGTCACCCAAGCTTCAATCTCCAGATCTCATCATCCATGGCTTCCATCCATAGCTTTCTTGCTTGCTCTTCATCTTCTTCATCCATTGATAGCCAAAAATTGGGGGAATTAGGGCTAAGAATCAAAGGTATGTAGGTATCCAATGAAGGAAAACCCACATCCCTCATCTTCTTCCTCCCCAAATCGCCTATCTCTCTCTCCAAAATGAAAAGAAAAATCAAAGATGTCTAACTAGGGCTCCAAAAAATGACTTAAAAAGGCTAAAATCGCGAACTGGTCGGGTCCGGGCACTGCGGCGCTGCCCTGGACCGCCGCGGCGCTCAAACACACTGATTTGGCAGTCCCCAGGACCGCTGCGGCGGTGGAAACCACCGCTGCGGCGCTAGGCTTAATTTTGGCTTTTTGGACTGCTGCAGCCTCCTTCCGTGTTTTGGGCATATCTTCTTCATACGAACTCCGATTGAGGTGATTCAAGATGTTCTGGAAAGTAGACTCATAGACCTACAACTTTCGTTCTTAACAAAATTGAAGATTCGGAAATGATCAAGGCCAAAATTGGACGTTAATTGGCTGCTGCGTAAACGGAGCGCAGAAAATGCGAACCGGGCAATTCCAAGCCTTGATCCACCAAGCCCTTATTATAATTACTACAAAATAAAATAGAAACACATAAAAACAATACAACACCACATCCTATACAATGTGGTACAAAAACACATACAACTAAACAAACCATTAACATATAAATTACGAATAAATTACAGAAAACGACTTAGAATACATAAAATACTTAAACATGATCTAAAACACCATATTATACAATAACATACAAACACATATAAAATCACCTAAAACACTTAAAGATCCACAAATTATCAAGCTTAAATGTATTCAATTCATAGGTATAAAACTCACTCATCAAATACCCCCAAACTTAAACATTTGCTTGTCCTCAAGCAAAACAAAGACAAACTAAATAAAGCAAAATAACTAAATAAATAGATCAAAATAAATTTAAAAAAAAATCTACTAATTAAAAATCACATGAAATTACTTGAAGAATCATAAATTATCAAGGTCAGGAGTACTCTAAACATACATATAACATTAAATAACCAAAGTACCCCCAAACTTAAATCTTTGCTTGCCCTCAAGCAAAACAATACCAACTATACAAACAAAAACAATAAACGTGAGCAGAGAGTTAATAAGACAACCAAATTTGACCTCATGGATTATTTCAAGTTATAATTACAAGAAAATTTCAAAACATTGCAAAGTCTAGAATTTTAACTCACATATTAGACATACTATACTAATGACCCCCGTGTGTGTGTGAACCATTTACAACAAACCAATCATCACCCAGAGGGGTCTTGTAGACAAATTACCTTAACAAAGAAATCTAAAACTTAAAACAACACGCATAATACATCACTCTACACTAGTCCCAGCAGATAAGTCATAACAAAAACTAAACTTGACATGTGCAATGTCTCGTTCCATTAGGCTCTACAGAGTTACCCATTTAACGAGCGTTTGGCTAATGACTCCCAAACCAGTTGGCTTTAGGGCATTAGATGTAAAGACACCCGTAAGAGCCTATTAACTCGAGCAACAAAGGCCACAAAACTCGACTAGTCAAGTAATGTATTATATTTATTAACATCTTTATTTTTCTTTTTCTTTTTTTTTTTCATTTTCTTTTTTTTTTATATATATGTGAGTGCGTTTTACGCTCCATCTCACGCTACTACAACATAGACAGATCAAACATGAGAAGTCGTTTCGAGTGAAGCATATACGAGTTTTAAAATAAAAGATTATCTTTATAAGCATGTAGTCATATAGACCGCCACAAAATAAACACCTAGTTCATTACAAATGGTTATGTGCTAGAAGAAAAAGGGATCACAAGTAATGTAAAAACCAACCGTAAGCACAGACGAAGCGACGCTAATCAATTTTCTACGAGTTATAACTCAAATAATCAATGCCCAATCCTCGATTAAAATCCAATCAAATTAACACCATGCTCAAGAGACATGACCTATACTACAACGACTTAAAACGAAAACAAAATATAGAACAAAACAAAATAACATATATGGAACAACACATAAACGAACCCAGTTTCGTAGGGAATACGATTGCACTTAGCACGTGCAACAAGCCGTTAAACCCCAAGGTTGCCCAAGAGGACGAGTTTTGTCTCGTGAGGGTTTGCAGAGAATATACCCACAAAATTCAAAACAAAATACAACTAAAAGCAAAAAAATAATAAACTAAATACAAAACCTTAAAACAAAATAAAATATACTAAAACAACACCAATCATATCAAAACAAAACACAAACGACCCCCAAACTCAGAATTGACAACGTCCTCACAATATGCAACGAAAGAATTAAAAACAAGGGACTTCCCTGAAAAATTAGGTCAATTTGTCAACTGTCGCCTTCCGCAACCGGCTCTTGCGATTTGCTAAGATATGACTTGTGTATGAAAAACAAAACTAAACAAAACATTAGGTAAACCTGGGTTGCCTCCCAGTTAGCGCTTGTTTTATAGTCTTCAGCCCGACTTCTTATTTTTTTATTCCGAACTTTGAGAATGTCGCGAAAACAATCAAAAGTTCAAGCGAAAAGTAAAAACAGGAATGCAAGTTTAAACAAAGACCAAGTCGAATGAAATCAATAGCGAAAAACAATTAGAAACTAATTCCCCGGCAACGGCGCCAAAAACTTGTTGAGTCGAAATCGGAACGGTTTATTTAATAGTAAAGTTCCGACATCGAGTTCGTTTGAATGAACAATAACGCGCAACTATACGCAGTCAACAAGTAATAAAGAGTAAGTAAAAGTCGATCCCACGAGGAATTAGTTCTAACGAGTTCCGAATACTGATTGCATCGAGTCAATCTTAGTTCAAACGTTTAATTGAATGGAAAAGTGGAATGTAAATAGACATAACACAAATAAACAATTAAACTAGAAAGCATTTAAAGATAGGTGAATCTAAGCATGCAATTTCCCCCAATACGTCGTTTTCCTCTCCTAACTCTCATCTCAATCGTACGGTCACGACAAACTGCTAACGGAGAGTACAAAGGTACTTATAGGCATATTTCGATAGCAAAATAAGCATATCTCATCCAAACCTATCCCATTCGACAGAATTCAGACAAGAACAACCCAAGCAAGATAATTCACTATATTTCTATGAGAATTAACACAAGTAAGGTTTTTAAAGCACAGACTCTCACATTGGCTACACGTGGCACGTAGGTATATGTCTATCCTACACGCAAATATGCATTCAATCCTAAGACCCAATAACATACACATGATAACATATTCAGGCCCAAACTTATAATCCATCTTCCGATTTCATACAAGTTACCAAAGCGATTGCAAAGCTAAACAATTAACAATTAGCACAAACATGACAACCCATTCATATGGTCGTAACCCACGAATGGTCAACCAAGAACACTACAGTACTTATACGCCTCTGTCGATAGCAATACAAGCATCCCCAAGTCTAAGTAATCCACTATATTTCTATGAGAATTAACATTAAACAAGGGTTTGAAGCACAAGTTCTTAACTGGATACACATGGCATACAGGTATATTTCTATCCAATACGCAAATCATACATCCCAACTATGTAGAATAGCACAATCACATGTTATCACATTTAGGTCAATCCTATAATTCATTTGTCAATTTCATATAGAAACCCACACTAATCATTAAGCCAAGCAATCGATATATGAATAACTAAACATGTTAATCCAATCCATGGTGCCAATCAAGAGAGAGAAAATCAATTCAACAACTATTTGGGTACCAAAAACATACTTATATTCCAATGAATGAAAACTAGCAAATATTCATTACAAATCCCACAAGATTCAACAATAAAATGAAATACAAAGAATAATAAGAGTCGAAAAGATTAAAGGGATGTCACCCAAGCTTCAATCTCCAGATCTCATCATCCATGGCTTCCATCCATAGCTTTCTTGCTTGCTCTTCATCTTCTTCATCCATTGATAGCCAAAAATTGGGGGAATTAGGGCTAAGAATCAAAGGTATGTAGGTATCCAATGAAGGAAAACCCACATCCCTCATCTTCTTCCTCCCCAAATCGCCTATCTCTCTCTCCAAAATGAAAAGAAAAATCAAAGATGTCTAACTAGGGCTCCAAAAAATGACTTAAAAAGGCTAAAATCGCGAACTGGTCGGGTCCGGGCGCTGCGGCGCTGCCCTGGACCGCCGCGGCGCTCAAACACACTGATTTGGCAGTCCCCAGGACCGCTGCGGCGGTGGAAACCACCGCTGCGGCGCTAGGCTTAATTTTGGTTTTTTGGACTGCTGCAGCCTCCTTCCGTGTTTTGGGCATATCTTCTTCATACGAACTCCGATTGAGGTGATTCAAGATGTTCTGGAAAGTAGACTCATAGACCTACAACTTTCGTTCTTAACAAAATTGAAGATTCGGAAATGATCAAGGCCAAAATTGGACGTTAATTGGCTACTGCGTAAACGGAGCGCAGAAAATGCGAACCGGGCAATTCCAAGCCTTGATCCACCAAGCCCTTATTATAATTACTACAAAATAAAATAGAAACACATAAAAACAATACAACACCACATCCTATACAATGTGGTACAAAAACACATACAACTAAACAAACCATTAACATATAAATTACGAATAAATTACAGAAAACGACTTAGAATACATAAAATACTTAAACATGATCTAAAACACCATATTATACAATAACATACAAACACATATAAAATCACCTAAAACACTTAAGATCCACAAATTATCAAGCTTAAATGTATTCAATTCATAGGTATAAAACCCACTCATCAGTCTCATTTTTTAATCGAGCTACTTGTGAGCATCTGATACATACACGAATCATAACTAAATAATTTACATTATAATTGTAAAACCCCGACTTTTATGAAATACAAATTTAATTTTTTTATATATATTCTCTTTTGAAACGGTAAATGAATAAATTGACAAAAATAAAAATTAATAAATGTTTGTACAAATTTTATCTTGTCGGAGAATATTCGTTTTGTCGGGGAATATTCGATTTGTACGACGACGCCAAAATAATATTGGTGGATCTCTCACAACGAAATATTGTCCGATATAGAAAACGACATATGTAATATTTTTAAATAAAAATAGTCAACGGTATTATCACTTTTAACTGTTAAAATATCTGGTAGTAAAGGAATAGTAGCATACGGTATTGTATTGTAGCACACGGTATTGCATAGTATTTCATATTATTGAACTGATAAAGTGACTTTTGTACTATATTGACTTTATTGAACCAATAATTGTCACATGCACAATAATTCATAATATTGAACTGATAATTATCACAGTAACGTATGCATAGTAATTCACATTACTGAATCAATAATTATCATTACACAGTAACGTGCTCTTTCTTTTACTTATTTTCTGTATTATTGATATCTCTATTATGATGTTGCTTAAACTGTTGTATTCCATTATTAGTTAATTTTTCTGCTTATCTAACTCACAAATCCAACTACATTGCATTTATAACAACTAGTCATAATAATGAATAATTGTGAATTATTGTTGAATAATTAAATTAATAAAGTTATTTATTTTTATTATAATAATTTATATAAAGTTATTTACTTTATATAAATTATGTAAATTAAATTATTTTATTATGATAAATTATATAAAGCTATTTGTTTTTATATATAAAGTTAATTGATTTATATAAATTTAGTTGTTTTATATATAAAGTTAGTTGTTTTATATACAAAGTTAATTGAATGGTATAGATTAAAGATAATGTAATAATTATAGAATTTGAAATGAACGGTGTAGATTAAAGATGATCTTTAAATGAATAGTTTAGATTAAGAAAATCTTGAAAGATAAAATGAGTGGTATAGATTAAACATTATCTTCAAATATACGGTTTAGATTAAATTAGAAAATATTGGTTTATGATCATATTTTTTGCTATAAATAGAGGCATTAACTTAAAGATTTTTCATAAAAATTTCTTGCTTATTATTTATTTCACTCTCTAAATATTACTTTGTATAAGTTTTCTTTGAATGTGCTAAAGTCATCTTGAATATTTGTGAAAATCTGTAAGTGTACGAGTATTGTTCAATTAAGTTTTTTTATAAAGGTTATATAACCAACCACACACGTCACACGGTATTTATAAATCTTCCTTTAGAATAATCTTCCATTAGAAGATTTATTTTGAAAAACTTCATATGAAAGATTTATTTTTAAATATTATTTCTTTCAAAAATTATATTTATGTTATTCTACTTTATTCTATCAAAACACTTTTGATATTTGATGATTTCATACGAATTTGTATACACCGTGAAATTATATGTAGTAGTTACTAATTAAATTATAAATATATAGGTTAATCAACTTCATTTAAATCAATATCCAGTCACGCGTTAAGGTAAATGGTATCATTATTTTCATACTCTTAACTTACTATGATAAGTACTATTTGATAAAATTTTCTGAAATGATTATATGTTCCTTAATAGTTTTCGTTTCATCTAATATCATTTCAATTAAACCTTCATATTTTTTAAAATCTTTTTATTGAACTTTAACCGTTATTCTGAATTGTAGATCTTGAATATCATTCTTGAATTTGAGTACACGTCATGTTGACAATTTGGACATTATTTGAATCTGCACAAAATAAAATCATAAACTTTTGATATTTATTGATCATTCTGTTTCTTCTGTTCATCAATTATATCACTGTTGTTGTGAATATCTATGGCTTGAGGCACAGATGATAGGATAAAGGCGATATAATTGTTGTGTGTCTTTTAGAGTACGTAGTGAATGTTATATTTGGCCTGAGACAAAGAAGAATCGTTGTTTGGTATGATTATGACCAACGATTGAAGACTGGTATGATCATGACTATTGGTGTTATATTTGAATATTTTTGGCCCGTAGTGCAAAGATGAACTGTTGACTTGCATAATTATGATTAGGAACTGTGAATTTATATTATCATGACCAGTGGTGTTTAAGATAATAAAAGTTGATAATATTTTTCTTAAAAAGATAAGTTAGTGAACATCATAGTTTACATGATTCTTCTAATGGGTTGCTCATTCCGTTGCTATTATTGATCTTAAACTTGTTGCTTATTGTATTCTATCAAGAACTCAACTATTGAAGGCTAATGATAATTTACTCATTGTTATCTTAGTCATGATATTTCTTACTGGGCTATTTGAGCTCACCTTTTTTTTCCTCCATTGTTCTTCAGGAAATGAGAGAATAGTTGGGTCTAGCCGGGGAATGGAGTGAAGGTCCGAGAGATAGTTGTAGTAGTTTTCACATGTTGTATATAGTGTGGCAATAATAGTGAAGACTTAGTTGTGTATTATTGAGTTTTGTATTTTCGCCATTTGTACTGTTTGTACTAGTTACCGTGTATTT
Organism: Hedera helix; assembly: GCA_947179155.2. Taxonomy (NCBI): domain Eukaryota; kingdom Viridiplantae; phylum Streptophyta; class Magnoliopsida; order Apiales; family Araliaceae; genus Hedera; species Hedera helix. The sequence goes on from OX359283.1 coordinate 30,295,439, forward strand.
TATGACGTCTCAAATTGGGCTATATAAGCCCAAATTTGGGAGTGTCACAATAATAATGTATATAAAATTAATCCAGTCAACAATTTAAAATAATTTATATTTGCATTCTTTATACTAGATCTCGAGATTTGTAAAAAAATTAATGAAATGATATTATCACTCTTAAATCAATTGATGAACAAGTACGAGAAACATATAAATCTCTTATACTTCTCAAAGTATATGAGGAACTTAATTGTTAAATATTATATATTAACTAAATCAAGTATACTCGATACTGTATACAAGTAAGGATCAATGAACTTATATAGAGTATGAATTAATGAGGTAAATTTTTTTTTGATATTCTAAATGAGTGAACAAATATAAATGTTCAAATATCAAAATGAATTTGAATTTGATTCTTTAAATATCAAATAGGTCTAATATTAATGTATTTATTATTAGCATACTATTAGCCTTTTACAGGGGAATATAAAGGAAAAAAAGAAAAACTAGTGTAAATTCATATTTTCTTTTTGTTTTTCTAAAGAAACAGAATAAATTAGTAAAATAAAAAAACATGTATTGGCAAAGGCCTACTGCCATATAACTTTTCAAATGTAATTTCAATTGTCCATAGTATAGTGATCCAAGCTAATTGTTTGCATGATATTCATATATTCATACTTTGAAAGATAACATTTGTGGAACATAATCAATAAATTATATAATTAAAAGTACAAACTTAATTTGGTTTAATTAATTTTTGGTTTCACTAATTTTTAGTTCAGCTTTCATATTCATATAAATTTGTATTTTTTTCTTATTCAAATTAGCATGAGAATTATAAAATTTTATAATAATTAAATATATATTATCCAAAATGGTGAAGTATTCAAAAGAAAACAATCAATCTCTAATAGAAAAAGTAATTTTTAAATTTTATTTTTAGTTTTACTAATTTAATTATAATTTTTTATCATGATTTTATACAATTAAGTAAGACAATATAACACATTATACTATATATTATCTAAATTTATTAAAACTTTAAATTATACCAAGTCACACGATTAATACTATTTATAATATATTTGATTTTTTTTTAAAACATAATAACTATAAGATCAGTTAAAAATTTATACTTAATTTATTACTAAGTAATTCTCATAACTAAATTTCAAACAAATTTTGTTAATATAAAAACTTACATAAAATTCCATTACAAATTTAAATAAAATTTAAATAATTATTTTCTCATAATCATAACTAAATAAATATGCATTCCATTCAAATATTTAGCTTAATAATTAATCGAATTAACCTATAATATATAATTCAATATTTATTATTTGAATAAATATTTAATAATATTATCTTCTCAAAATCCTAATTAATATTGATCTATTTGATAATATAATAAACCATTATTATATCGTCCATGAATCGCACGAAGTTGATGGACTTGCCTACAAAACAACAAACAAGCAAAAAATATGAGGGAAATTATGTTCAACATACAAGTTTTTAGGTACATTTATATGAATGATACTTATTCATTATTGTAATTTATAAGTTGTAATACATTAGTTTTAGTTAATACATTAATAAAGTTTAAATTATTTATTAATGATTTCTTCACTTTCTTTTAAATACATTTAATTAGTTTAACTTTTAGAAAAACTTATTAGTTTACAATTTTACATCATTAAAAAAATCACTTTTACAAAAATTTATTAATTTATATTTTATAATTTTTTTTTGATATTTAATATTTTAAAAAATGCCCGGACCAGACCAGACCAGATAAGCCTAGACTTGGCTTAACCTGCAAGCCTCAACATATCGTTCAATTTGCGTCAAGTCCTGGTCTAACTTGCCTTGACAAGCTTATGGTCAAGGGCCAACATGGATTTATAAGTCCATGGTATTCAAAATGTTGGTTCACTTAAAACTCGACCAAAATTGCAAAGGTATGATAGTTCTATTGACCATTTAATTTATTTTAGGTAATTCAAAAATGAGATGATAGTGAGAGATGTGAAAAAGATCAATCAATTGGTTATGTAATTGTTTTTTCCATACACAATAAAAAGGAAAGAAAGCTAATAGTCTAATGAGATATATTATGATAAACACGTAATCGTTAGACTTATTTGTATGTATCATACAACTTCAATATTAATTTTAAAACTAATGTAACTAAGGCTGCATTTGAATTTAATGATTTGAAATGTACAAATTCCTTGTCCAAACTTAGTGTATAAACTAATGTCCAAAAAAGTTCCCATAAATAAAATAGATTTATAAGTCATAGTTTATCAGTAAATTTTAATGACATGATTGAGTCGATTAAACGTCACAATAAAGAACCAAAATATATGTTAGAATGAATGTAAAATATTTGATAGCTCTCACTTGGCCTGTAGAAAAGTATTACCTGGTTCCCTTGTGAGACTTTATATATATATTCATCCATGCACCGCCCATCACTTTTTTTTAGTAGATATATGACATCTTTATCCACTCACCCAAACCGCCTAAAGGATAGAGATACTTGAATGAGTCAATCTATGGCCAAGTCTATCATAATAGATAAAAATAACTCAGCCCAACTCCCATGTAAAATAATCTCTGACTTATATTTAAAATGTAAGGTCCAATAATTAATGTCCCAACAGCTAGTTAGGGGTGCATGATAGAATAGTATTGCAAAAGTAATTTAGAGAGTTACTTTTCCAAAACTCAAGCCTCTCGTTTCTCCCACTCATCACCTTCTTAATTTACTCTAAAGTTGAAATGTTATTATTATTAAATTTTCCATCTTCTCTTCCTACTTTCGGATTTAATTTACCTTCACAAAATTATGTTGAATTGGTGGTTGCAAATAAATAAGGAGAACGAGGGTAATAATTACTTTCTTGGATTTAGGGCTTAATATAATTTCGTAGACTCCACTGTGATGTGAGAGGGGAGAACGTTCATTTGTTCCTGGGACACTTAATAATTTCTCCTTAAATTAATTAAAATTTTAAGTAGTATATTAAGCAAATAAAGAAAGAATGGACGGGTGGTGATCATATAAACTGTAATACCCGGCCCCTTTTTTAAAAAAGTTTCATATAGCTCACCTCTTCTAACTCCCCTTTCCACTTAGCCTATATATAAAAGACCACCCTTTTATTTTATTTTACAAAAATATTAAGGTTTTACTCAATTTGAGGAAATCTTTTTGTGATGACCTTTTTAGTAAATACCTTCCTAATTAAAATTTTTGGTGTTTAGGACGTGAGCGGACTGCGAACCTCATAATTTCGAGTATGTCTCTTTTTATTTTTTTGTGTAATTATTTAATTTTCTGTATTAGTTTTATTTTTGTAGTTTTAATTTTTGTATGCTATTTAGTTTGTTAGTTAATATATTTTGGTATATCTTTGTTAGTAATTGGCATTTTGGAATATTAAATTAGTATTTTTGCAACTTTAAAGTTTTGACAGAAAATAATAATAATAATAATAATAATAATAATAAAATATTTGTTTGTAATAGAAATAAAAAATGGAAAGAATATTTTTGTGAATATACTTAAATCTATTTCAGAATGAACAAGAATACTATTATTTATTAATATATACGTTACCATGATTAGAATATTTATCTATGTATAACTTTAGGTAGAATTTTGTATAGAACGGAAGGATTTCAGATTCGCATAAGAGAAATAAAATGTGTAAAACCTAATCAATTGATCAATTATTTATTTATCAATTCTTTTATTATGTTTAATTAGTTCTGACGGAGGAAATTTAATGAGTCAATTTTGCAATATAATTTCGGGTATTACATTGCTTATTCCAGGTAGTGGTGCACAAATGGCCTGAGGCCCGGCCTGGTTAAAGCCTAGCCTGGTCAAGCCCCGGTCCAGCCTGAAGGCCTTGAACAGGCCACATTTTTTTGGTTTAGATCTGGCCTGGCCTGGTTTGAAGCCTGACCTGGCCTAAGGCCCGACCTGATTCACCCAAAGCCCGACTCGGCCTGTCAATTTTTTTTGATTCATGCATGTTTGTTTATATACGAATAAATAAATTCATAAAAATACATTGGGTAATGTAATATATAAGAATTTTTCTTACCAAGCTAACAATCTACGTTTTTTGCAGAACTTTCATTACATCTTCATTTTAATAAATACTTAGGTTAAAAACTAGAAAATCATTTGTAAAATAATAATAATAATAAAAAAGATAGCGTTCATAAAAAATAATTTTTTTTATTAATGATAGTATAAAATAATACAATATCTTTAAAATTGTACATTATTTTAATTCATTATTGTAATTTATAAGTTGTAACTTGTAACTTATAATATATTACTTTTAATTAAGTTTAACATTTTAGTTAGTGTTTTTATAATATTTGAAATTATTAAAAAAAAATTGAATTGATCGGATAAGACCGGCCTGCCCTGGCCTGGCCTGCAGGCCTTGGCAGGCCCCATTTTCAAGCACCAAGTCTGGCCTGGCCTGGCCTGCAGGCCGAAAGTTAAAGGCCCAGCCCGGCCTGGTCAAAGGTCAAGGTCTGGCAGGCCCAGGCCAGGCCAGGCCAAACAGACCTGTTGTGCATGACTAATTCCATGTACGAATTTCGTATTCCTTCAGCGATACTCATTTGATTTTAATTTGTTTGTTTTGTTACTCATTAGAATTTGGATATTATCTCGATACATTATTCATAGTTAAATGCATATGATAGTTTTGTTTGATTTTAGATATTCGTAACTTATCTTGTATTCTTTAAACTTATTAAGCATGTCTAGTATTTATTTTGATTATGTAGAAACGTACATGCTAGTATATTTGGGAGACTTTGTGCTGATTTATTTCGGTTTAGTATGTGCGTATTAGAACCCCTTTTGTGATATTGTGTTGCATTCGCTGTGACATAATATTTTTGTTAGAAAGTATCGTAGGGTATACCTGAGCTATAATCACCTGTGGGCTATCACAAGCATGTCTTTGGGCACTAAGGCATGACACATTCCGTGACGGTGTGATCAGTCCACGGCGTCTCCATTTTGTGTTTCGGTGGACATTTGGTGTTTTGTTGTGGGAGGCGTATGAGTTGGCTTTATTATTTTGTTCTGTCATGTTCTGCGATCTGGTGTTGTTCGTAGTGCCGAGCACACTTTTTTGATTTTGTATGCACTTGGATCTGCAGTATAATGTGTGCTTGCATATGTGACAGTATTTTAATTTGTCTTTGCGACAAAGTATATTTTTGTTTTGTTCTGAACTCGGTATGAAATAAACACAACCATTCAATTTAACATTTTATGTTGTTCAGTCAATCAGTTCAGTTCAGTTTACTAGTTTCGGTTCAGTAGATCAGTTCAGTTCAGTTTAATAGATTATGTATTTAGTTCAGTTCAGTAAGATTATGTAATTCTGTGCAATTGATTTTGTTAATCTCAGTTTAGTTAAGTTGATTTTGTTATTTAATTTTAGTTCTTATTTTTGCACTATTTATTCGTACTTGGTATTTGACTTATATTGTGTTTTTCTTCCGACAGGGTTTGCAAGGGGATTCAAGGATAAGTGTAAAGAGAGTTCCTTTTTATTTTGACATTCTGCTTAGAGTTATTTTGTGCGTAATCTCCCTTTCCACTAGTCGGGAAGGGGGCGTTACATAAACCCTTTTTTATTTGTAGCAATGACAATATAAGCTCCATACATGGTGCAGTTTCTAAGTTCGTTGCTATAATAAATCACTGATTTTTATTTCAGTGGCACACATTGAGAATAAAAATATTATCGAAATAATGGGAATAATACTTTTATATTTTTATTAGTATATTTTTTAGAATTAAAAGAAAACAAAAAAAAATCACATCTAATGTGACAGGGGAGTGTATCAAAATGTTTAAACAACATTTTCCAAATAAAATTGAAAATAAACCTGATAAATGGGTTGGGGCTATTCCAAACGGACCGAGCTATAGATGAGTCAAGTCAAATTCGGGTTGAAAATAAGAACCTCGTAGTCAAAGTTGAGTTGGGCGGGGTCAGCCCGCGGACTAACTTTTTTCAAAAATTATAATTATGCTATATAGATTAAAAAATCAAATTGATCATTTTTTTATTTAAAAAAAGAGTTTTATTTATTGCCTAAAAAATACCTAAATATAATATAGTTAAAGAAAGAAAATAATACGGTTTAACTGTATCATAATTGAAAAACTTTCTTCCTCTGCATGCTGAATTCCATAAAAAGAGTAAAACATGAGTATTATTAATAAACAAGTAAATATGACCCTCGAAGGGGATCAAAATAGAATGGATTTGAAAATTATTATATCCTTGTGGTGATGGGCGAAGAGAAAGATATGGTGGTAAAAGTTTCTCTTACAACTTATTCACTCTTAGCCAATTAAAATATATTCAAGAAAGAACCTGCTCATTGCTTACATTTGAGAGCCTCGAAACTCGAAAGTGAATGAAAATGGCCGAATATTTTACTACTAAAAAAGGAAAAAAATGGATTTATTTCTTACATCCTATAACACTTGAATTAAATTCTAGTGATTTTAGCTGCATTAAATTCTAGTGATTTTAGCTGCATTATATCAAAGAAATGACAAGCATTGAAACATCCCACAAACTAAATAGAAGGCTCAATAATACCAAGTCCGAGCTCTTAATATGATTCCAATTTCTTTTAAAAAAAGAATTGACCCACGGACCTGGCCGGGTCACCCGCGGACTGAGCCAGGTCATCTTCGTATCGGATCACAACGGACTAGGGCAAACTTGAACCAGATTCCAGTAGTCTAAATTTTTATGGACTAAAAATTAATATTAAAAATATATTTTTTTGTGAACGGACGGGACCAACCCGATGGGCCACTTTTTGACCGGTCTAATTGGAAACATAATCTGAAAACAGAAACGTAGAGAGAGAAAAAGAACTTTTCTTCCGTTTTTTTTTTTTTCTTTCGGTACCGCCCCCCACCCATGTTCCTATCACTCACCAATTCAATGCCAGAAATTAGACGGAGGCATCCATAGCAGTTTGCTGATGCAAAAAAAGAAGAAAATGAAAAGCAGAGGATTGTTTTACTCTTTTTTGTTCCCACGACTATTGTGAATTGATTAGATTGATCTATCTGTTCCAAGCTGGTAAGTCTTTTCCCTTAAAATCTCTTCATTTTCTTTGAATTTCAGCTGACTGGCAAACCCTTAACTTTTTTTTAATCTTGGGTCTTACCAGGTACTCATTGATCGTTTTCTGGTTATTTTGATTCACATTTAATTTATTTCTTGAGGTGGGTTGTTGCTCAATTTAGTTCGAATTTGTTGTCTTTTGTTTATTTTTCTGGGAATTAATTTGGATTCAACTGATGGGCGTTGTTTCGTTTACAAATTGTCTTAAATTACTGTACAGATAAAGACAAAAACAAATATTTAGGAGAGAGAAATGGATGCTGTTCGAATCAGGAAAGCTGTGATCTTTTCTATCAGAAAATGTTACAGATCAGTTTGTAGGCATCCATTCTTGGTGGGTTTGGCGTTTTTCTTGATTTTCCTGTACAGATCATTTCCTTTTATGTTTACCCTTTTGGTATCTGCTTCCCCTGTTCTTGTTTCCACTGCTGTTCTGCTTGGAACTCTATTAAGTTTTGGGCAGCCGAACGTACCCGAAACTGAGAAAGAAGAAACAACCCATGCGATTGTGTCTCTTAAAACTGGGGTTTCAACAACAGATGCTAATGTTGTTGAGAGAGATGGGAGCTACTATGTCGAGAGATACACTGAGATTAGAAGGGATGTAGAGGAGAAGTCCATTGAAGAAGCAGGTTCAACTGCCAATGATTTTAGTGAAGTTGATAAAGATGATACTTTGGCTGATAGTGCACTGCTGATATCGGAAAAGTCCAGCGAGCTTCAATTCAACAAGCGGAAAACTGACGAAGGAGAGAGAGAATCAAGTGATACCGTACTTGAAAAGAAGAATGACCTGAAACAATGTGATGGTGAAACACTGGGGAATCAAAACTCACCAATTCAAGAGTTAGATGAGAGGAGTGTTGATGGATTGAAAAATGACAAGTCACCAGAGGGTTATGTTGGATATGAGACCGTGGATCGAATTTCTCCTCCAGGTTCACCTTGGAAACATGATGACGAAGGAGAGGAAGAGGATAATGACATATCAGATTCTGGGTCTGATGGGACTGAGAACTCCTCTCCAGATGCTTCAATGACAGATATCATACCATTGCTTGATGAGCTGCACCCACTTTTAGATGAAGACGCTCCTCAACCTGCTCACATGTCTCATGAGGGATCTGATGCTACTTCAGAAAATTCACCTACATCATTTAGTGATGGCAGTAATGAGTTGGATGAGGATATGGAAAACCATGAAGAAGAGTTAGAAGTTGGAGATGATGAGGAAGAAGAAGAGGCACATGTAGACATTGATGACGAGACTAAATCTGCCATCAGATGGACAGAGGATGACCAAAAGAATCTCATGGACTTGGGGACTTCTGAGCTGGAAAGAAACCAACGTTTGGAGAACCTTATTGCAAGGAGCAGATTACGAAACAGCATGAAGCTTATGGCAGAGAAGAACTTGATAGACTTAGACGGTGCTGATCTTCCTTTCAGTGTTACACATATATCAACAGCAAGGCACAACCCCTTTGATCTTCCTTATGATCCCAATAATGACATGAGATTGCCACCTATTCCTGGTTCTGCACCATCGATTCTGTTACCAAGGAGAAACCCTTTTGATCTTCCTTATCTCTCGAGTGAAGAGAAACCTGATCTGATGGGTGACGATTTTCAACAAGATGTCATGAAACTTCAACTGAAGGAGCCGTACTTCCAAAGGAATGAAACTTTTAACGTGGGTCCATCATTTTTGGGGACTTCTAGACATGATTACAAGTACAAACCTTATTTTGTTCCAGAACGGATGGCTTCAGAAGGAACAAGCTACTCTTCCTTGCATAGACAATCAAGTGAACTTAGTGACTCTAAGGCGAGTTCTGTGCCTGAAACAGAGTCGATCAGTTCAGCTAAAGATTTGGAAGATAAGAAGCCTATTGAAGAAGATTTTTCCCAAGAACCACAGCTGAACTCCATTACAGAACCAGAGCTGATTTCTATTGCAGAACATCCTTCTGAACATGTTGGACATGGAAGTGAATCCTCCGAAGATGAAGACTCTTTCGAGCTAGGTCAAGTTGAGAAGAGAGATGATGCAGTGGATGAGATTGAAGTCAAATTGTCTGAGACAACTGCTGTAGCTACTCCAATGGAACCCAATGCTAGTGAAGTTCATCTGAAAACGGAATCTCCAGAACCGAAATATTGTAGTTCGTCATCATTTTCTGAAGTAGATGAAGAGATACTCTCTGAGAAAGAAGGTGAACAGTTGTCAAGTTCTGAGCCATTGAAGGGCAATCTTATTGAGGGTCTTAGCATTTCACGTCAACCATCAACGGAAAAGTCAGATATTGATATAACCAGTCAGTTGGTGGATGATAATCAACACAAGGAGCCTGTTTATGATTCAAGCCCCATAGCACTCGAGAAGAACCTCTCTTCCTCCTCCATTTGTTCTGATCTGTATGTGGAAAAAACTGGAACCAGTTCGCCACCAGTTTCAGTTAAGAGATCACTTTCCTTTACTGAGAGAGATCCTGAAGTCAGTTATCAGAGTGTTGAAAAGAGCACTCCTGCCATTGAAGCAGTTGAGAATCTGATTTCTGCACATTATCAACCTCCTTCTGAAGAAATTCCTATGTCACAGTCTGAAAAAGAATTGCCTTTGTCAGATCAATCTGTGAATGAACCGTCTCCTGGAAATCCTGAAGAACTGCAGGTAAGTAATAAATTTAAAGCATGTTTTGTATTACAACTAGTTGATTTAGTTCATTCTATGCCATTAGTTGCCTCATTTTATTTTTCTTCCTGAACTACTAGCTACTGTAACAAATCAAACTAGTCTATAACAATATTATGACAACTTGTGACTTGTGTGTAGAGTACTTGTACTTTTTGTTAGTGGTGTGCTAGCAATCTAAAATATGGTATGCTGGGGTAGTTTTGTTAAAATATATAGTGAGTTTGTCTTGAGTTGTTTCTAGACATAGTTTTCTTTTGGAGTTTATATTATAATTAATAAAATAGAGTACTTGTTCTTTTTGTTAGTGGTATACTAGCAATCTAAAATGTGGTATGTTGGGGTAGTTTTGTTAAAATATATAGTAAATTTGTCTTGAGGAGTTGTTTCTAGAAATAGTTTCTTTTGGAGTTTATATTATAATTAATAAAAAAATCATTTTTTAAAAGTAAAAAATAACCAATTTATTTGGAAACTATTATGTAGAAAATTAAGGAATAGTAGCATCCAGTATTAAGTTGATCTGATGATGTATTCTACTGTATTTCAATCTGCACGTAGAAAGCTTTATTCTTTTAAATTATACTTGCATGATCTTGTATGGATAGAAGTTACAACTTAGAGGAAATGGGAAAAGTATGTTTGGATCATCAAATTTAGTGCTTTGTAAAGAAAAATGTACCATGTTTTGGAATGTCACACCAGAACACAATTAGCTTTCTTGTTAGTGTTTTTTGACAATTATTACTTGTACTATACCTCTGGAAAAATAGCATCAACACCTCTTTTGGTTCAACAGTCAGTTAGAGACTCTGTTTTTAAGAAGCGAACTATGAAATATATGGTCGCCTAACACTGATTGGGCACCATATAAATTACTGGGAATTGAGTAGTTGTGAACTAGTAGTTATGTCACATATCAAATAACTCAAACGATTTCAAATAATTATTTGTAGATGTAAGGTATCTTAGACTACATATGTGGAGGGTTCTACTTGACATGTCTTTGGCAAACTATATAGGTATGCTAGCTTACAAACATTAGGGCTATGTCTGTTTGTAAAGATTACACTTGAGATATGACTATTAATCTCAAGTGTCATGTTTGTTTTCAAATTTAGACTTAGGACTAGTAGTCCATGGATTATAAAATGACTTAATATGGGAGATTATTTAATACCATATTCAACTAGGTATTATAATCCCCACCATTTGGGACTAAAAATTTCTAGACAAAATTAATCTCAACCTTTTGAGTTTGTTACGTATTGACTTTATGTGAAAAGTGAAAGGAGATTAATACTACATTTTACGTTGTTATAAGGCTTAATAACTGTTGAAGTTTGACAGCTGTCAGAGTGCAAGTCTAACACGTTGAGACAAACAAGAGTAATTATATAGCCTAATAATGGGGCATCAACGTCCTTAATTATTCATACATAGAGTAAAGCTAATTTGATACTTTATTTTGCGCGTTATCAGATGATTCTTGCTCAGGAAAAGGTATGCTCATTTTGCACTATTTATTTGTTAATTTATGTGCTAATTTATGATAATTGATTCTCAAATATTTCACACAGGAAGAGCATGGTGAAACACTGTGAACTCACTAATTTATTTAAGTAGTAATAAAAAGTTTATAATTAGTTGTTCATCTTTTTTTGATGTATAAACAAGTTTAAAATATGTTATTATTGGTAAGGGTATGATAGTCTAAATAATATTTTTTTATCCAATCCTTTAATTATCGTGGAAAAAAAAACATAACATGTAATTATTTTAAGTTATCTCATAAATAATCCCATAAAAAACAAACATGTGACTAAAACTATTTAATTCTAGGATTAATAGTCTTGGGATTATAATTCTTGCAAACAAACATGGCCCAAGTGTTCAATGTGGAGTGAGGATAATATCTTATTTTCTTTGTTACTATTGTTTTCAGAGTGAGATCCTACTTTCATAGTTTGAGCCTTGAGGTGCACACAGTTATATTAATTCCAAGATAGCCATAGGTTTCTGAAGTCTAAACAGCACAAATCTATGAATTCAAGTGACAAAGGATAGCTGAACTTGTGTTTTTGCAAATTTATTATCTGTACTTTTTTTTTTTTTTGGGATATATGTTAATGCTTGCCTACCATTGCAGATACTGCTGCATGTGAACTGTGATGAAAATTAAGATCATACTGCTAGTTCTTAATAAAGTAGATGGCAAACTTGTAGTGCTGAAAATATAGCTAAAGTCAATGAAGATGTTGAATTTCATAATTCAAATGAGTGTAAAACAAATTAGAATATAGGCTGTGTCGAGAGTTTCTTGTTTGATGCACTATACATTTTTTTGGACACATCAATATCAACGATGGTAGTGTATTACATTTCATATGCTTGATGTACGATTAATTTGCATATCCAATGCTCTATGTCAAGCTCAACTTATTTTAGCTTAACCAACGAACCCAATTGAGTGCAAAAAGAAATGGTTAAACCATTTTTTAATCCTTTTTGGATAATGATGATAATACGTACCATTCTCTTATATATTACTACTAATATAAACTATCTAGCTCAAATGCAGTATGATGTAACTAACCACCCATGTGCCTACTATTTTTAGAATATTCTACTTAGCTATTACTTCCTTAATTACTATTTATTCACTAAAGTGGCCCATGGCCTTGCACTCTATTCTGATTTTATTGGTAAGCAAGCTTCTTATGTTATTCATGAATTGTTTACCCTACAGATATTAAAGTTGCATTGTATTGTGTACAAAGTGAACATGTCTGATTTTCTCACACTTTCTTTTCTTGATAAGTCATTTAAGAAATAAAAATGCAAATTATGGTTGGTCTATCTGTGATTAGTCTGGCATGTTCATATTATTATTATTCTATTATAACACACTCTTGTTGTTTCTGTCATTATTATTAGTTTGACACTTTACGCTTGCAATGGTAGATCAGGGGCATCCAATTTATATATGTTAAGACGTACAGATATTGTGTGAGATTACTTACCAATAGAAACAACAAAATAACATATTGTATGAGATTGCGATAACATAAACTATCATTTATTGGATTCTAAACAGAACTCTACCAACAAGTTGATTGACTTGGTACTCCAAGAGATAGATGACAGAGTTCAACCAAATATCAACTCTCTCGTAACTCTTGAACCTATGCCCATGCTGTCTGAGGTTATAGAAATTAAAGCACCTGTAGCCGTTTTAGAAGATAAAATCATAGATACAGTCGAAAATGGTGAACAAATTCAGGTCTTAGAGCAGCACACATTTCCGGTCAAAGCAACTGATTCTCCTGGTAATATGCAAAATAACATGGAGGATGTAGATGATGTCGAGGAGATAAATGAAGAATTGCTGTTTGAATTGGACACAGTTGGTGACTTCAGTGCCCAGCATTTGAGATCAAACATGACTGAGTCTGGTGCAGAGAACTTCCGCATGCTACATGATGTTGGCAACTCTTCTGGAGATGTCAAAGGCGACCCTATTGAAATTCATGAAACTAGAGTTACAATGGATGGTGTGAACTTAAGAGCACCTAGGGTTGTGAAGGAGATTAGTAAATTTGAAGGGGAGGTGGAAGAGTCCCCAGAAATTCAGATGTCCAGAACAAGCTCTATCGAGCATGTTGATTCATCTATCAGAGAAATTGTTCATAGAGAAGTTGAGGATCATCCAACTGATTCCAAAATAACTAATGATGAACCACTGCCAGAAGAAACGGCCGATGAACCAGCTGATTCAAAGGTAGTGCAAGATCCAAATGCAAAAGTGATCACTTCTGGTATGCCTGATTTTGAAGTGCAAGCAATCGAAGATATTGAGTCCAGTTATAAAGGAGCTGAACCTATCTCAGCGGAAATCAATGTTGGGGTTGGAGAGTCTGAGACTGAAGTTGGGATGCCAGTTCTTGAAGCAAAATCTCTTGAAGATATTAAATCAGCCTTCAACCAAGTCAATGAAAATGAAACTGAGAAAAGTGTTGATTCAGTCCATGCTGAGCTGTCACCAGATGAAACTGTGCCCGGGTATTCTCAACATGAGATGCTGCATAAAGATTCAGTTTCCCCAGAGAGTAAGTCAGACATAACAGTTCTTGAATCAAGATCAATCCAAGATGGTCATTCAGCTTTTGAACAACACCATGAAGGAATAGATGAAACACTTAACCTTCCTGGTTCAAATGGTGGTAATCTTGATAATGCAGAACCGGTAGGAAGCCCTTTAGAAGTGCATGTTGACGAATCCAGATCTGCAGAAGATACTAATGTGGCATTAGTGCAAGTCTATGAAGCTAATCTAGAGAAGCTGCCGACGTCAAATTCTGAAATAGAATCACCGGAATCTGAGGTAAACGAAGTGGGATCCAGTAAGGCCATTGAGTCGATCAGTGAAGTATCTGGTTTAGTAGAAGCTAGCTCAGCTTCTGCAGAAAAGCAACCCAAAGAAGTTGAAACATCTGAAGATTTGAGAAAATCTGATGCTGAACATAAAAAGGCAAATTCTCATAGATCGAGCTCCAGCTCAAGTGATTCTGACGGAGAATAAAAATTACAAGGATAAAAAGACTTTAAAAGAGAATGGGGTTTTGGGTTTTATGAGTTGGTTATTATTTAAGTTGGTTGTGGTAGTTGGGTTCTGTTTTCTTTCTTTGAGTGTCTATAGTTCTTATTGATCCCTTCAAGAATGAGTTTTGATTTGATTTCTTGAAGTTTTCTATTTGCAGTTTAGTTGTTGAAGAGTGGCCAGTTCGTGGTTTTTGGAGAATAGGATCTTGTATTCTTTCATATTTTGTACATTGTACTTTCGAATGTAAAAGAATTGAACTTTGAGTTTTTTATGGCCTGATATATGCAAAGAAAAAAAAATTCATGAAATTATAAAATAAACCATGAATCATGAAACACGTGCAGAAACATTTAAGAATTATATATAATAAGCTAGTAATTATAAAATTTATTATTTCTAAATTTAATCGAATTTCCACAAATTTTATATTATATTCAAGAGCTCAAAACTATTTTTGGAAGGAGGAAGTATATCTATGAGGACGATTATGTTGCCGCCAAACTAATTTGACCTGGGATTCTTGGATTGTCAAAACTTATTTTTTAAGTGTATAGTCTCTTCCTTCCTTGTATCAATGCTTTTAGAAATGATACCAAAGTATCTGATGAATCTTTAGACACGCGGCCTAAATTTGGCATAATTAATTGAGTCTTGTTATATTTTACGACAAAAATATATTGACTCCTGAATGTAATTTATTTTTATACTCGTAACATTAAAATTGACATGTTTTTGCCTCAGGATAATTTATTTTTTTATTTTATTTTAAAATCTTAATCAAATAAACAAAAAAGAAAACAAAATTTAGTTTAGCTTTACACCATACGAGAAAAATGAATAAAGAAAGAAAAAGGAGAGTGGGAAAAAAGACTTCGAATGTCTAGTGGTACATGTTTTTTAACGTGGCATTTATAGTAATTTGTATGTGTAATGTAAAAAATGAGAGTGAAAAGAATGATTGAAAGTTTAAATAAAGGGAAAATAAAGTAGTTATTGGGATACACTCTTGAGAAATAATTATCACTCATTTTTCTTCCCTTTATATTATAGATAGATAATAAATATAGATATAAATATCTATCGATATTATTAAGAAAGAGTAAAAAAGTAATTACTTTTAGACTCTTCGGTCTCTCAAAACAAAATTATTAATTTTTTTAATATTTGTTTTCATTACCTATAATTTTTAGAACATCTATCACATGTTAAAAAAATTACCTGATAGTTTTTAAAATTAATGAGAAAATTATAGTTATTATCTTTATTTATTTTTCTCTTATATTATATTTACAATAAATATATTTTAAAAATAATTTATTATTGCACGCATTGCGTGTGCGTGGATACTAATAAAAGCAAGGGAAAACAAGGGTCTGTGAGTTGCCCTTTTTAGTCTGGAAGTTGAATCTCATGAGTTGAATGACAAGTGCTACTCTTCGAAGTTCTGATCCATGGGGTCAACCGCAATTGTACTCACCATTCGTTTTCAATAATGGAAATGGATACAGTTAAGGGGGCTTGAACCCACATTATATTTGCGGGACCAAACGAGGCCCGGGTCTATTGCCAAGCCACCGGGACCAATTGAGCCTCGGGATACCAACCACATCTAAATCACAATAAGTGAGCGGATCAATGTTGACAAATGAGCATACTCTTAAAAGATTGTGGTTATTGATTTAATTTTTTTTTTTATAAAAAACGTATTATTATATTCGTTATAAATTATAAAAAGATTACTCAAAAAATTTTATTTAAAAAAGTGACAAAAATTTATTGACTCCACTAACATGTTTACGTGACATGTTACGATGGGAAAAATAATTACTTAAAATAAAGTTAGATTAACTAATTACACCCAAGAAAAGTATATATATATTAATTATAATTTTGCTAGAAATTAAGATTATTTTAAAATTCATTTTAAAAAGCCACATTCAGATAAATAAAAAAATAAAATTTTAGTAGTTTTTTATTAATATTTTATAATTTAAAATTAATTATACATTTAAAAAATTCAACTAGTAAATCAAATTAATCAAGAAAATCGCCATCTCCCTCTTCGGTGTCCACAAATTTATCATTTTGAAATTTTCAAAACACACTGTTCATCATCTACACATTTATTCCCCCCCCCCTCTCAAAAATCAACAATATAATATGTGAAACTCAAATTCCAAAACCCACTATTCATCACCCACAACCCATCATTTTGAAAATTTCAAAACACACTGTTCATCATCTACACATTTACCCCCCCCCCCCCCCCCCACCCCCCACCCTCTCAAATATCAAAAATCAACAATATAATATGTGAAACTCAAATTCCAAAACCCACTATTCATCATCTTTCCCACAATCCACTGTTCATCATATTTTTTTTCCCACAAACTTAAATCCCAAAACCACTGCATATTAGGTTTTTCTTCTTCCCCACAACCCACTGTTCATCATCTTCTTCTTCCCAAACAAAATATAATTGCGTCTTCCATGTTATTACCTGGGCTATCCAAAGAGTCGAACACGAAGTTATCGGAAATATTTGATCGTAGGGACCAGATCTACAACACCTGTGGCGATGAGCTTCAGATCTGACCCCACGTATTGATTCCAGTGACGTTAACGTGCACATCTTTGAAGGAATTTCTAGTTAATCTACAGATTTGTGTTTTAAATTGATGCATTCTTGTAGAAGAAGATTCGTGACGGAGGGTAAAATTTTTGGGCGGAAGATGAATTTGTTCATCAATTATTTTTTTGGGTTTGGTTCCATCAAATGGGTCAGTAGAATTGAGATAAGTTAGGGTTTTGAGATGTTTATTGTGATTGAGATATTCAGAGATTTGAGATTTGGGCTTGTGTTAAGATCAGAGAAAATATTAGAGATCCTAAGAAAATAAAATTACAAGAAAAGTTCCAAAAATCATACTGTCATTCTCTGTAAAAGGAGACATCAATGGCTATGAGAGAGAAAGTGCAGAGAAAGGTTGAGGTTAGAGACATCAATGTTTATTATATTTAAACTCTTTTAACTTAATAAAATAATTTAAATAATTATAAAATGATATTTTTTTTACACAAACATTATCATGCCACCTGTCAAAACCATATCACTAACCATTAGTCTACTCAGTATTTTCGTACATTTTTTTGAACAAAATGTTAAGTAATGACTATTTTGTAATTTTTTTCAACTATAGTAATATGTTTATCACAAAAAAGAGCCGATAACCACAATAAAATTGATCTTTAGTATAGTGATCAAAATATATATTAACTCAAATTTATCTCAACAAAAGTGAGACTCTTATACATTTCGTCATATCTGGATTTATCCGAAATAATAAAACACACTATCTAAAGTATCGACTATAAATATTTGAGAACCTCTAATACATGATTTTTTTATGCTTACAAATTTTCATAACCTCTTATAGCTGTTTATTGATTTTACCATTGGAGACGTATCCAAAGGTTAACCCTTTATGCATCTGTTCATTTTAGGTTTTTCGAAGCACTTATATCCGGTAGTGAAGTGGTTGGGGCCACAAGAATGATGATAGTAAAAATCGAAGAAATAGTCGTCAGGAGGACAAGAATGATAGGAGAAATCGTGATTGGGGAAAACATTCGGGTATCAATTTATTACAGGGCGGGAAAAGGGCCGAAGGCCCGTACATCTCCTAAACACTGACTAAATAAAGATTATGAACGAAATCAAAAACCACATTTTCTTTAAGCGGCCCCTGAGAATGATAACTTCAAGCAACATGAGAAATAAAAATTGGTATTCTGCATACCATCGGGATATAAGACATGATTCAGAATAATGTTATCAACTCAAAGAGCAGATCGAAGAGCAAATAAAAGCTAGAGAGTTAGACAAATATGTAGCCAGGGATAGTAAAAGTAGCGATCACTAGTTTTATCAGCGATTGATAAATTTTTTATACTATTTTATATATTTAGATATCAGTTTGCTAAAATAGTACTATAATAATTATTTATTATGAGTTATTTATATATATATATATATATATATATATATATATATATATATATATATATATATATATATATATATATTTATTTATTTATTTTTTTGAAACTTAATTATATTTTTATTTTATTTATTGTGTGGATATATGTAATGATGATACGTGTACCCGCACAATTTTGAAAAAATGTTTTTCTTAAAGTATGCTGTCATTTTCCTAAATAAAGAAAGGATTTTTTTAATGTGTGCTCTTAGGGCACATACTAAGCGCGAAAAACGATGTATAATATTATTTGTTTATGTAGGTGCACTGAATTTAATGTATAAAAAAATAATATACTAGTGAACCTCATGTATTAAATTCAATGCAACTATATAAAAAAATAATTTTTAGCGGGTCTTATCTCTTATTTTTCACGCTTAATGTGTGTCCTTAGGCACACGTTAAACTGACCATAAAGAAAAAAGCTTATCCAATGATAGTAACAGATTACAAATGGATGGAAAGACTGATGCACGTGAAGCATTTATCACCACACAGCTCCGTACTCACCGTTCTTTGTCAACGTTTTTGAACCGATCAAGTCTTTCAATTAAATATTACAACTATGGAAATACCAATTAAATTAGCTTTTAAAAATTATAAATATTACATCTAAATTATATAATAAACTCTATGGTAATTAATATTTCATATTCAATAATCTCTATACTAATATTTTTTAAAATTATCAAATTCCCACACATTATGTTTAAAATATTCCAATATTAGCTACTAATAAATTTCTTAAAAAGTTCTCTTATCATGTTAATTATAACAAGAAAAATATACATATTTTTCCTTCGTTTTAAATATAGGAGTTACTTTAACTTTTTTAAATCAATTAAAAATAAACTAGTTCACTCTTATTTAAAGTGTAAATATTTTTCGACGGAAGAGATAGTAGTACCTACTTACCTTTCTCCGTGTGGGACTGGTTGTCTGGGGGTGGGTGTGTTTATAATGAAAGATCATTCTATATTTTTGAGATAAATAAAATATTATATTTTTTTTATTCGTCTACAAAGTTCATTTATAATGAGATTCATATATATATATATATATAAAAATAAATATATTATTCACTTGTCCCGACGTGAAATAATTTTTCGTTTATAACGCTACGTAGGCAGCTGAAGGCATCGTTTGTTCACTCTCTCTCTATCTCCTCTATTTAAAGAGAGAAACGTGGAAGTAATCATCACTACATTAAATGGTTACGTGGCCTCTGTCTTCCTTATCTTTCTCTCCCTGCCCCTCTCTCTTCTTGCAGACCTGCAGCTGAATACCTGAAGCGCCAGCTGCATCCAGACTATCTCTACTGCTCTAGCTAACTGTAAGTCTCTCTTTCTCTATATCATATATATATATATATATGAAAAAATTAAAATAAATGATTATGTACTTTTTTAATTTATATAATTTATTAAAATTACGTTGTTTTAATACATTATTTTTAATTTAGTGATAATAATGATCTTTTATCTATGTCAAAACGATGATAGATTGTGTAACTTAAAAAGTTACACTCTCATATTTCCTATATATATGCATGTTGTGATATATTGTTTGTGTACTAGTATAATTTGATACAAGAAAAATACCCAGTTTGAGTTTTGTTCGTGTAAGATGTGAGGATGTATTGATTTCTTAATGGGGTTCTTGAATGAAATTTCAGATGTCATATTTGACCATGTTTGGGTTAATTCATGATACAGATCTATCTATGTTTTCGTTCTTTCTTGTTCTATTTCCCCCCCCGCTTTATTCTCCATACTACTTTAATTACTAACAAGCTTAATTACCCGTGCTTGGGTAAGTCTTAAAAATCACATATTAGGGAACTAGAAATAATAATATGTACCTGCGCAAGTTTATTGATGAAAAATTACGTATTATTTTTTTGTGTAATTTAATGTGTAGTTAAAATTTTATTTATAATGTATTAGAGTAAATTGAATGAGATTTTATACTATTTAGATTCATAAATTAAGAAAGTTAATGGTCAAATATTATAATATAAATTGATAAGTTCAAAAATAAAAATTGGAATATGATGTATGTAACAATATTAATGTTTTATTATCAACTAAAAATATATTAAATTATGTTATAACTAATTATTTATTAGTGAATAACATTTGATATTTTTTAATATAAGAACAATGAATTTATATTACTAAATTCTAATAATAGTTAGGGCAAAGTATTAATTGCATGTTTATTCATGGCCTAATCCATACCTTTGGATTGCCATGCTTTGTAAGGGTTTTATTCTATTGAAATAAAATACATTTTCTTTTTTAAAAAAAAGTATTAATTACATATATAATTAGAAGACATTGCATATATAATAACGGTACATTAATTATATACTTCCTCCCTATTTAAATGACGTTTTAGAATTGTGCATAAGAATTAAAGAAATGATTATATAGTATTAAATATAATATCATTTGCTTATAATACCCTTAAATTCTCGTAATTATAAGAGTATCTCATTCTCTCTCTCATAATTATAGAAAGCATTATTGATGCTCCAAAAAAAATATGCATTTAACAGCACTTGTTCTAACTCTATTCGTGCACTTTCAGTAACACTTGTTGCTCTGTTACCAAACTATTCTTGTTAACACTTATTACTCTATCATTGTTAGTAGCCTACTTAATTTAAGCACAAATTCAAAGAACTAAAAAGGAAATGTTACTAAACTATACTTGTTGACCACATAAATTTTTAGGCGAATCTTACTAGTTGTCGCATAACAATTGAAGTATGTTGCACAACTTAAAAATGAAAAGATAAGTTATAAGTAGCAAAACACACAAACAAATGTTTTAATAAGGTCACCTTGGGGCAGAAAAATAATAGATGATATTCAAATTATATTCGTAGTTTCAAATTAATTCCCCGCTTGGAACTTTTATGGCCTGGTTGGTTTGGGGGGGAATGAAATGAGCATTCTAAGAGGAATGCTTATTCTTATGTTTGGTTACTTATAAGGGGAGGGAATGAGCATTCCAATGGAATGCCTAATTATATGTTTAAAGGAATGCTTAGTCCATCATGATGGGAAAGATTAAGTATTCCATTCCAATCAACAAACTTAAAAAAAAAACCCTCTATTGATCAAAATCATGCAGCTTCTCGTTCTGACCAAACATATGAATAGAAATGCCCATTCCATTCGATTCCCATTCCAATGTTGTACCCAAACAGACTATTAAATTAACAAAGGGTAATGAGTATTTTTGGTCATATATAGGAAAAAGTGTAGTATGACTATAAATAAGGGGGGGCAGACTACAACTTTGGTCTAATTTTGTTTCTTTTATACTCTTTACAGAAATATGGATAATGGAGTGCGAGAGAGGATGCTTAGACCAGAAGTTGAAGAAGAAGGTGATTTGAAATTGAGGATTTGGGAAGAATCCAAGAAAATATGGAGGGTTGCATTACCTGGTATTTTATCAAGAGTGGCTGCATTTGGAACTATAGTGGTTACACAATCATTTGTTGGGCATATAAGTCAGTTAGATCTTGCTGGTTATGCCCTTGTGCAAACCCTCAGCGTGCGGTTTGTAAATGGAATACTGGTGAGTTCTTATAATTGAAACTTTTTAACATGCATTCATGTTTGCAGGGTTCAAAATGGTTAGATATGCTTTCATAGCCTTTTAGATATATGTTAATGCCACTATCATACTGTTTGTTTCTGTTTTGCAGCTGGGGATGTCAAGTGCAACTGAAACACTTTGCGGGCAAGCATTTGGGGCAGGGCAATACCATATGATGGGTATTTACTTGCAACGATCATGGATTGTCGATTTGATTTCTTTGACTGTCTTGCTCCCTATTTTTGTTTTTGGAGCACCACTATTTGAGCTACTTGGCCAGGAAGATTCTATAGCAAAAAAGGGTGGATATATCTCTCTTTTGTTCATTCCCTTTGTCTATAGTTTTGTTTTTAGCTTGACCATCCAGATGTACCTACAAGCACAGTTAAAGAACATGCTTATCGCCTGGCTCTCAATTTTCCAGTTCATACTCCACCTTCCTTTGTCGTGGATCTTTGTGTATAAACTGAACTTAGGCGTGCCTGGTGCGATGGGTGCACTGTCTATATCATCTTGGTTTGTGGTATTGGGAGAGTTTATTTACATCTTTGGTGGTTGGTGCCCTCATTCATGGAAAGGGTTCTCTAAAGCTGCCCTCTTGGATATATTTCCTGTAGTTAAGCTCTCATTATCATCTGGATTTATGGTTTGGTAAGTCTTTCTGTTGCTTGATTTATTTATGTTTTTTGGTAAATTGATATTCCTGTGCTGCCTCAATAGGCTTCATGCTATGTTATAGTGAACAATTGGTCCAAGGGAGAAAAAAAATACTTGATGATTCTATTAGAACCATTAACCATGTACGCTAAAAATAAAATATTTGAAAGCCAAATGATACTCCCGGCTACTTCACTATATGAATAGAATTAAAGCAGTTTGTGGACTGTTATAGTAAATGTAAAGTAAAAGTAATCTAACAATACTGAAATTGGCCTGCCTTCTACTTAGTGGTCAGTGATTAGGGAAAAGAATATCTGAATGACTGAATTGGAGCCAAGAGGGAACACACTTGACCTATATACACCAATGTCATGAGCTTAACTTCTGTTTATTATTTTGTTCAGACTCATAAAAATGTTATCATCAACAATTTGCATTGGTTTCCCTAACAATAAGAGATCATTGTTTCCGTAAGCTCTCTTTTCACTAGAAGGTGGGACCCATCCTAACTGGTGAAAATAGTAAAAGACTTGTGAAATAACATTCCACTAAATCTATGTCAAATCCAATAAATTTTATTGAATCAACCCTGACGTTGCTCAAATGGCAATGCATGAGAAGCAAAAACATCAAAAAATTTCCTATTAATATATTACTATACAGGTAAAAACAAGGAACTCAGTTTATTCAAGCTCCAAATTTGCTCAAACTTTAGCAACTTGCTTCCACTATGAATTTCAATGCACTAATTCTTTTTGTCTATTGTATAGCTTAGAGTTATGGTATAATGCTGTACTAGTCTTGATTGCGGGGTATATGAAAAATGCAGAGGTTGCTATATCTGCCTTCTCCATTTGGTAAGACTTTTTTCAAATACTTGCTTCCTTCACAATTTGCTATTTCAAAGGACATGCTACTCATTGTCATAGTTTTGCAGCCTCAATATTAATGCATGGGAATTTATGATAAGCCTGGGCTTTCTAGGTGCTGCATGGTATGTCAATCTTCCCTACAAGCATGCTACTCCCTTCAATTTTGTAGCCATTATTTTTCTTAAATTCTACTTCTCTCTCTCTATCTCTTGTTGTACAGTGTGCGGGTTGCGAATGAACTAGGCAGGGGAGATGCTAAAGCAGCGATATTTTCTATTAAAGTCTTGATCAGTACTTCGTTGTTGATAGGGACATTCTTCTTTATTATCTGCTTAGCATTTGGCAATAAACTGGCCTACTTGTTTACAAATGATGTGGAAGTTGCAACTACTGTATCAGACCTCTCTACTCTCCTCTCTTTCTCAGTTTTGCTAAATAGCATTTATCCAGTCCTCTCAGGCAAGTAACAGGTTTTCTAATATTACAAATGTCATGCTTTGACAATTCATATACATCGCAGAATGTGTTTTTTTTTTAAAAATTCTATAAAATAATTTCCTGCTTATATAGTAACAGATGTTTGCCTAATATATCTGTATATTTAATCCTTGGCAGGGGTGGCAGTTGGGGCTGGTTTGCAAAGTACTGTGGCAATTGTCAACTTGGTTTGCTTTTATGTGATTGGAATTCCACTTGGAGTTTTGCTGGGATATGTGGCCAATCTTCAAGTAAAGGTGAAGTGTCATTTATCTAAATTTTCCATCTTAAATATCAAGCTGACCTAAATTTGATGTCGAGAAAAATGTTAAAATGTCAAATAGGACTCTTATTCAGGACGGAGGGAGTATAATTTACTCGTCTCCTTTTCCTGGTATTGCAATGACTCTTGCATCAAATCATTCTATTTAGAACTACACATCTTGTGTCGCCATTTTACTTTTGAGCAAAATATAAGTCGTTTACCCATGTGAAAAGGGAAAAGATGATTTAGAGCCTCTAATTCTTCATTTGTTTTAACTTCTACTGAAATGTATCTTGAATTCACAGGGCATATGGATTGGAATGATAGGTGGGATTGTAACTCAGTCCTTCGTACTTTGCATAATGACATGGAGAACAAATTGGGATCAACAGGTGATTGGATGAAAAGTAAAATGAAGTTATAATAAGTGGAGAGAGTTTATCATAAAGATCTTTCCTTAAATATGAAAAAAGCTGTATTTTTCTTAGGGTTCTTATGCTTTTTTGCTGATAAGTTTCTTTTAATTTTTATAGGTGATAAAAGCATCAGATCGTCTCAGCCGTTATTATGTGAAATCTTCAGAGGAGCCCAAGCAAATTTCTAATCAAGCTTGAGATGGAAGAAAAACGTGTAATTTTGTATTGCACAACCATGCTTTCTCCATACATAGCGTCAGTACTTGGTTTTTGGAAGATGAGTTCAGCTGCCTAAGCTTTTGTAACTTTTCTATTCATGCATAGTGTATTCTTTATATTTCAATTAGTTTAGATTGTACTCCATGTGACGATCTTTCTGATGAATAATGCATGCAACTTTATATTCATTCATAATTCATAAATAAGAGATTATTGATTTACTTTTTAAATGTATTGTCGCTCTAAGTTTATATATAGGCTCTCTATTATATATTTATGTTATATTTGGTTGAGAGAATGTAATAAAAAATAGTGTATTAGATAATTATTTTGGAAGATAAATCATTCTAATGGAATGAAAATTTATTCAATTATTTTGATTTTTATTCCACGTGAGAGGAGTGGGATAAAATTTATTCCAATGAAATAAATATGCATCATAATTTTACCATCATATCAAACTATTAATTTCCACCAGCAATCAAACATATATTTAAAATAACTTAAAATTATTTTATTCATTTCTCTATTCCATTCATTTAATCCAAACGCAACATTAAAAATAAAACACTAGCAATTTATTTTACACCGACACTGTAACAGATTACTGTTCACAAACTATAGTAGAGCACTATTCATTAACACTAGCAGAGTATTGTTCGTCGCTACTGTTGCTGGAGTAAAAGTGACGAAGTTATTTTTTTTTTTTTCCGAGTAAATGAACTTTTGAAATTGGGTTTTTATTGTTGGACTGTGTTAAAGAGTTGGATTGTATTCAATTTTTGATACGTACAAGATGACAACTAAGACAAGTGAGACATTTTCTGCAATAATAGGGGTGATTTAAGACAATTTGATGTCTAAAGTGATATTTTTAAATGAGTCATTCTATGTTTGATACATCCTTCATTGACTTTTATGGTCAAATTGATTATTTTTTAAATCAATATATCTTATTATTATTTAATATGCATGTAAAAAGCCTATAAATATTATAATTTACATAAAATTTAGTAATAATCTCAATGTTTATTTTTAAAAAAATCTAAATATATATGTTTCATTGTTAATTTTAAAAATGGTCAATTTGACTACAAAAATCAATTGAAGAACTTTATTTATGGACGGATGGGGTATTAATATTTTTTATTTAAATGAGATTTTTTTTATACTGTTAATTTTTTTTACGTATTTAATATTTGGATTGAATTATGGACCCTAAAGAATTGATTGTACTTATATTTTTATAGGACATTTTTTATATGAATTATTTATGGTGTTCAAAAATTTAATGCATTACTTAAAATAGGGCCTAAAGCCCAAGCTTTTTTCTTTATACGATAGAGTCAGTCATGCGTAATGGTTCCAAAAAATTATCCTATGATTACTAGGGTGGTTTCCTCATCTAATCGACTTATTGACAAGAAGATAGAGTCTCAATAATTATCCACAATGGCTAAAAATTGTACGCTTAACTTTAATCAGAAGAGAATAATTATTTAACTCAAACATGACCCTCTACAATTCCACAAGAAGAATGAGACTTAACTAACGCTCGTATTCTGTATCAGTTGCTTAATTATATGGATGGTCAGATTGTAGATTTGGTCACTTATATTGATACGGTTAAGGGATTGTTTGGAGGTTCTTTATTCTGGTATAAATAATCTTGCTCGTATTTATGATCATGTTTCTTTCAAAAAATTTTTAGGGGTCACACAGGATGGATGATCAATGACTAAATATTTTGTGAATTATATGAAAATATACGAAGAGATGAATATTTTGCGAGATGAATATTTTGTGAGATATCACCACTTACGTAACAAAAATGCAAGCTCGACGGGAGCAATTGGTGGTCATGGGATTTCTTGGTACTCTAGGTCCGGAATTTGAATCAATTCACTCACAGATTTCCTTTTCTTATGAAGTTTGGTGTTGGTTTGTTGTTCTATATTTTGTTTGTTCTCTTTTCAGAACTGTTAAAAATATATATTTCTTTCTTTCTATTTACATCTGCTCCCGCCCTGGATTTGAGGGGCGCGGGATGCGACTGTATAATAGATGTAGAACTATACATTTAAGCACTTCATGGTATATCTTTATCATTTATGTGGTCTGTTTTGAGGATTTAGAAACTTTTTAAGATATTAGCTATCGCCTATGTTAATAAAAATAAAAATAAAAAGAATATAGTTTGGCCTTCACATTTGAGAATTCTGAACTCTCCTAGATTAGATACATGAAAACTGTTACTTACTGGTTTCTTACTCAGATATATTATTTAGATCTTTTAGCTCTAATTTTCTGCATCTTATCACATGGATAAAACAGTTTTGCTGATCTTTTAATTTAACATGGAAATTATAAAGTGAATGGCTATTCACGCCTCTTTGTTCTTTTAATAGGAAGCATTCGCATTAATCTCTCTTTTACGATACAATGACAAGTCTACACACACAACAACTAAATATTATATTTATTTACACAATTAAAAAATAGTGTATGACACGGATTTTAATGCTATACCTCACTTTTTAATGGTATAAATGAATATAGTGTTTGATTGTTATATGTTTATTATACTTATTCATGATACAAATGTTGGATTTTCAGTCGGGTAATTTTAAATTGAGGGGGCTATTTATTGACAAGTATGAAGTAGCATCACAAACTCAGTGTTGATTGACAATTTATCGAGTGTGCAACAGGAGATGTATGTTCACCAACAGCAGACAGATAAACTTTATGGCAAGTAGCCTTATAGCAAAGTATGCTGGTTGTCTTTGACCTAATCTGGAAAAGTCTCAGTGGCCTTTCTGCGTAAAAATCTACATCTCAGTTACAGGCTTCTTCTATTTGCATTCATACTGTTAATGATCAGGACTCCTATAATTGTTTGAGCCTGTATAACATCTATTCCTACGTGATGTATCCCATTTTATTGGATCTGTGAAATTATTTCAGATGCACATCCGTTGTATAGGAATAGTTTGAATTATGTGGTCTTTAGCCGGAAAATTCTTGAAATGGGATGAAGTCTTTATTTTTTTAATGCGATGTCAAATGAAAATTATGGTGTAAATCTTTTCTTACAGGAAAGCCGACATCTTTGGCAGGAATATGCTTCTTAGAATTGCTAAGAGAAGATGAAGTGGCTTTTGATAACCTTTACTACTGTGTTGCCTTTCAAACGATGGACGAACAGTGGCTTGCCAAATGTGTATCATATATGCAATTTAAGAATAAGTATAAACACACAATAATCAAATACTACATTTATCTACATTATTAAAAAATGAAGTATGTCATTGAAATCCGTGTTATGCTCTATTTTTTAATAGTGTAGATGAATGTAGTATTTAGTTGTTATGTGTGTAGACTTGTCCGCAATTTAATGGGAGGAAAGTGGTACCATAGTATATTAGTATCTTTCAATTTCATGTGTGAGTTACATGATATTGCTCAAAAAGCATTTTAGTTCATGGCCGATGAATATTGGAAATGATTTGGTTTTCCAAGACGTACTAAAGTCTATAAGAACACAGGTAGAACAAGAGCTTGCAGTTGATGATATTTCCTTTGTGAATGATCAACTGGCATGCAATCTCTTGAAAAGATGATCAGTGCTATTTTCTGAGTTAGATTTCCCCTGTAACTAGTTCATAGAAAGGGATTCAATTATGAAATTAATTTTATAGTAAGTTAGACAATAGATCAAAATAGTACTGACACGTAGAGAGAGAGAGAACACCCCCGATCTGCGTACAACACTGCATTGGTCAATTATTCAACTTACTATGAAATTAATTTCATACTAATCAGATCTTACAGAAAATAACTTCACACATGGTATATCAAATTATAATTTTTCTTTCTTTCTTTTCCATCTAAAACAAAAATTAAGTATATATGCACAGGTGAAGTGGTTTATACATAATAGTACAAAATTGAGATACACACTAGAAATTAAGAGGAAGCTTATATCTGCAGTGGTATATGTTGGCTCAACTTTTATAAAACCATATTTTATCTAAATATCTAAGGTTTCATTCTTGCTAGAATTTAAACAAGAGTATTACTATACTTACATCTTACAAAAAGAAGTTTATAAAATGATGTGTCAAAATTTAATTAGTAAATGATTCATCATATATTAGTTGGATTAAATAGTTATAACCAACTACAAACATAAACATCATTTTGTAACTGTTCTTTATTAAACAACGTATTATTGTTTAAAAAATATTAGAGTCTTACGTTAATCTATATCTATATATATAATAAATAGCACAATTTAGTCTCTCAACTCTAAAATATAGAAATGGTCATTCAACTCTAAAATTTAGAAAAAGAAACTATGCAAAACAAAACCTCAAATAATAAAACTTAAAATCCTAATTTTTTTTTTTTACATAATCTTCTTTTCTATTTTTCCTTCTCTTAGGCCGGTTATTTTATTCTCTGTTCTGCCTCTTCTCTTCTTTTTCCCTCTCTCATCTTCTTTTTTTTATCTTTCACATATTCTTCTCCTCTCTTTTTAAATATTTTTCGGTTCTACATATTTAGTTTTCTTTTCTTTTCTTACGCCAAATTTACGAACGGTTCCATGTTTATTGCTTTAATAGAAAATTAAAAAAAAATCGTACAAAAACTTTGCAAGTCTTGAATTTACATGGTTCATACAATTATTTTCCTAATTTAATTACCATAATATTTAATTATTCTTAACCACTTTCTAATGCAATTTAAGAAAATGAAAATATAACAGTTGATTGAAAGAGTTAGTATTAATACCTAAAACAGGTAAACCGTTGGCCTCTATAAATTGAGCGTATATCCACCTGTCAAAATCTTACCAAGAGTTTCCTACAATCTAAAATAAGAGGAAGCAAAGGATTAGTCACAATAGTATCATATCTTGATAAGGTAGTCGAGGGCATCTGATTGCAAAATGATGTTTGCGATGGCCCAAATCCTAATCCAAGTCAATTTTTCTGATGCTAACACACCTGGTCCCATAAGAGTCTGTATCTTAGTATTTAATATCTTAATTTTTAATAAAGAAAATCTTACTCTTTCTTTTCTTTAGAAAATGGAGTAAATTAAATGAAAGGGAATTCATTATTCTAAAATTGGCACTTTTAAAAAAGAAAAGTTTCACTTTGATTTTTTAAAATTAATTTGAGAAATTATTTAAGATTAAGAAATATAATTGTGAATATTATGAATTATTTAAAAAAATTATTAATTATACATTTTATTTTCTTAAAAAATTAAACCAATTTTCACTAATTTTACATTATGTTCAAGAGGTCAAAATTAAACGTGGCAAATGGGCTAGGGCAAAAAATGGACCGAATTCAAAAGGCTCAATTTTTATTGGGTTTTAAAAATAACGTCATTGTAATATTATTAATTTTTATGAAACAAAGTTGTAATTATTTAGGAAAAAATGGTGTATGTAAGACCCCGAATTTTATGAAATATAAAATTTAATTTTTCTTCATATATTTTTTTCATGAAACAGTAAGTGGTTAAACTGACGAATTTGAAAGTTAAGGATGTTATGTGCAAATTTTATTTTGTCGAACAATATTCGTTTTGTCGGGGAATATTCGTGCCGTACGACGGCGCCGAAATAACAAATTATTTGTGGACCCCACAACGGAATAATTGTCGGATATAGAAAAGGACAGAAGTAACCTTTTTAAATAAAAATAGTCAACGGTGTTAACTGTTAAAATACCGGTGATAAAAGAGTAGTAGCATACGGTAAATTATGGTATTTTCTATAGCACACGGTACTCTACAGTAGCACACGGTATTGCACAGTGTCTCATATTATTGACACCATAACTGTTACGCATCATTTCATCGATAATTGTCACTGCATAATATTTTATATTATCAATTCAATTATTGTTGCTACACAGTATTTTGCATTATTGATTCAATAATTGTCATTACACTGTATTTCATATCATTGAGTCAATAATTGTTGCTGCACTGTTTTTAAAATTATTGAACCTAATAATTGTCACAGTTGCAAATATACTGTAATTTATATTATTAAATTAATAATAATCTGTAACGTGTTTATTACATTATTGTTAAATTATTGTTGTTGTATATTTTATTATATACGTAGAACCTACAGGAAGAATAAATAAATAAATAAATTTAAAAAATAAAAAAATAAAAAATAATAATAATAATAATTTTTACTATTTGGAATAGTAACCATGTGGACCCTCTGTGGGGGCCACATGAATTTTAAACATGCAAAATTTGCTGAAGTAGGTGAAGAGCAGCCAGGCGGCTGCGTAGCAAAGTTCAACACTGGCGTGCAGCACGCCAGTCACCAACCTTGCATAGTGCGCATCTTTTCTCCTATAAATAGCTTGCTCAGCTGAATAGAAAAATCACACCTAAAACATAAAATTTTTCTATAAGAATTTTATGAGTTTTCTCTGAGAATAGTAAGGCTATTTTGAGAGTTTGAAAGCTAAAAGGAGTGCAGAAAATTTTCAAGTAAGTCTTTTATTAAAGAGTAGTAATTTTATAAATTCCTATTTTTCACGGTATTCACAAATCTTCCTTTAGAAGACTCTTCTTTGAGAAGAATCATTTTTAAAAGCTTTCTTTGGAAGATTTATTTTGGAATATTATTTTAAAAACTATTTTAAAGTAGTTTTATTATACTACAAAAATTATGTTAAATATATATAATTTTGATAGTTCATATTATACGAGTTATCATACACTTTGAAATTTATATGTGGTAATTACTAATTTTATTATAAATATATAGGTTGATCAACCTCATTTAAATCAATATCCAGTCACGTGTTAAGGTAAGGAATATCATTCTTTTCGCACTCTTAAATTATTACGGTAAGGAATACCATTCATTTCAAACTCTTAAATTTACTGTGGTAAAGAATATCATCTTCTTTCATATTCTAACTTACTACGGTAAGGGGTATCACTCTTTTCATCATCATAAATGGATATTATTTTCTTTCTTACTTGAAGGGATTATCATTCTTTGATTCTCGAAAATAATATCGTTTCTTTCTTGTGCCATTTACTTCCATGTATTAAATTGTGGGAATAACCTTACGGCGCGGTTTACCGCCTGTTGGTGAATAACCTTTTGTATTCATTCCTTATTAATCTTTGAGAATAACCTTACGGTGCGGATTATCGCATGTTTGGTGAATAACTCTTCGTGTTCAAATTCTATTAAATTGTGGGAATAACCTTACGGTGCGGAATACGCCTGTTTGGTGAATAACTATTCGTATTCAAATTGATGGGAATAACCTTACGGTGCGGATTATCGCCTGTTGGTGAATAACCTTTTTTTTTTATTTGTCTCGTGTGGAAATAATTTGTCTACACGAATTATCACATGACACTTTTATTCCATATTCGTAAGTGATATCATTTTCCTTTATACTCATAAGGGATACCATCTTTTTCATCTTCCATTATTCAAACTTACTATGGTAAGGGATATTAATTCCCTTCACCTTTTGTTAATCAAACCTGCTACGGTAAGGGATATTATTTTTTCCATACACCTAAATCGAAACTTATTATGGAACTATTGCTTCTATAATTCCTGAAAATATTATATGTTCCATAATAGTTGAATTTCATTAGTTCAACTGAACCTTCCTATTTTCTGAACATTTCTATTGAACTGTAATCGTTATTCTGAACTGTGGATCTTGAATATCATTTTTTTTTTCACTCCACATCATGTTGGCAATTTGGACATTATTTGAATCTGCACAAAGTAAACTTCCGATACTTATTGTTTATCCTGTTCTTCAGTTCATCATTTGTATCACTGTTATTTGTATTAATCATCAAGAATCAAGCTGTTGTGAATATCTGTGGCCGGGGGCACAGATGTGATATAATTGTTGAACAGATGATAGGTTAAAGGCGATATACTAGGTTAAAGGCGATACATCTGTTCGGTGTCTTTTATGGCACGTGGTTAATATTCTCTTTGGCCCGTAGTGTAAAGATGAACTGTTGATTGGTATGATTATTACCAAAGGCTGAATCTGGTATAATCATGACCGTTGGTGTTATATTGAATGTCTTTGGCCCGTAGTGCAAAGATGAACTGTTGATCTGCATAATTATGACCAAGAACTGTGAAGTTGTATTATTTTGACTAATGGTATTTCAGATGATAAAAGTTGATGATATTTTTACTAAAAAGAGAAGCGAGTGGACATTATAGTCTGCATTATTCTTCTAATAGATTGCTCATTCCGCTGCTATTATTGATCTGAACATTGTTTAAGAATTTAACTACAGTTTTTGATATAAACCTTGTAGTCTATTGTATTCTATCAAGAACTCAACTGTTAAAGGCTAATGATAATTTATTCGTCATTATCTTAGTCATGATATTTCTTACTGGGCTATTTGAGCTCACCCTTTCTTTTGTTCCATTATTTTTCAACAGGAGATGAAAACGTAACGGGGTCTAGCCGGGGAATGGAGTGAGGGTCCGTGGAATAGCTATCATAGTCTTCACGTGTTGTAAAATAGTGTGGCAATAATAGTGAAGACTTAGTTGTATATTATTATACACTGTATTGTTGTACGATGCACCTTGTTGTAATAATTTTGTTGTAGTCTTTTGACGACTCAAGTTTGGGCTGTATGGGCCTAGATTTGGGGGGCGTCACAGTTGGTATCAGAGCTTAGGGATATGGTCTTTAATGGAGATCTGGGGTAGAACTAGGAGGGGAGAGACGAATATAATCAGTCACTAGTGTGTCCCACCCAAATTAGATTTTATTATCTAATGAGTTGATTTGAATATAGGGACATGAAGTGATGAGTCAGTTTATTTGAACTAACATCTATTTTGTGACCACAGTTAAGTATGGCATCTGAAAATCAGGAGGTTAACCACGGAGTACCCGAAGTGAATGTAGAGGCCACAAACAAATCTTCTACAAACTCAGAGTTGAATAATTTGCCTAAAGCAAAAATTATTTGTATCCGATCTAAAGAAGAAGAAGGTGAAAGTTCTACCGTCGTTCTTCCAAATTCGTTCTTTAAAGGATATCCGGAACTTGCGGAAATTGTTGCCTTTAATTTGCTCGACAGTTGGAAACATATCATCACCTGGTTATGCTCGATAACAAAGGATCAGAATATATGGACGTTTCATATAAGTCTTTGGGATTTATGGTGTTCGAGCTATGATTTTCAAGATTATTTAAAAATGATGTATCTATACTTTTGGGCGTTACAATTTAGAGAAATTCAGGTTAAGTTAGTCACTATCGTGGAAACTGTAGTCTATCGAAAATACTATTTTAATGGAAATCATTGGTACGCTACTACTGATGAAGTTGAAGAATCTGAGAAACAGTTCGTTAGAGAACTATTTCGTGGTATCCCCATGGTTGAAATACGTGAAGATCCGGATGAAGTATATGGGACTCGATTTGATGATGACAGCCTTGATGATCAAGAAATCGAATGAGGTGATGACCGGTAAGCTATTCATCAATTCTCGAGAAGTCTATGTCATGTTAGATATTGGCTCTATCCACTCTTTTATCTCACCTATATGTACTCAACGTTTAAATTTGCCTATTGAAAACTTAAATCTTGTCTTATCAGTTGAAATCTCCTTGGGAGAAATACCTATTACATTTACTATCTATAAATCTTGCCTAGTTTAAATCAACAACCTCACATTACCTGTTGACCTTATTTCTTTGGAGATGCATGGATTTGATGTGATTTTAGGAATTGATTGGTTGACTACCCATCATGCTAAAATTGATTGTTTTCATAAGATTATTAGTTTTCATATTCCTAATCAACCTGTCATGCAAATTCAAGCAACTAAACCATTGAAATCTATAACTATTATTTCTAGCCATAAAGTCATTCGTTTATTGAAAAACGGATGTCAAACCTTTTTACCCCATGTCATTGATTTGAACAAAAACACGTTAAACTTGAATGATATTCCTATTGTTAATGAGTTCCTGACGTTTTTCCTGAGGAACTTCCTGGCTTATCCCCAAACCGAGAAATTGAATTCTGTATCGATCTTGAATCCGATACTAAACCCTTTTCCAAAGCTCAATACCAAATGGCTCCCATAGAACGCCAAGAGATGAAAGTTTGATTATTAGATATCGGTATCATTCGAGCGAGGAATGCGAGAAGAGTTTTCAAGAACTCAAGAGGAGACTTGTTTCAGCTCCTGTTCTGACCATTCCATCAGGATCAGGAGAATTCGTCATATATAGCGATGCTTCAGGCAAAGGTCTAGGTTGTGTCCTTATGCAACATGGAAATGTTATAGTTTATGTCTCTCGACAACTCAAAGATTATGAGAAAAATTATCCTACTCATGATCTAGAGTTGGCAGCAGTCGTTTTCGCGTTGAAGATCTGGAGACACTACTTGTACGGAGAAAAAGTGGATATCTATACGGATCATAAAAGTCTCAAGTATTTCTTCACCCAGAAGGAACTCAACATGCGACAACGACGTTGGCTTGAGCTGTTGAAGGATTACGACCACACAATCCAGTATCACCCGGGAAAGGCGAACGTTGTAGCTGACACTTTGAGCAGAAAATCTTATGCGAGTACGAGTGCACTGCTGACAACACAAAAACGTATTTTGTCGACTTGCAAAAGATGGAGATAGAGCTAAAGACACTAGGGACCCACTCGAAGATTGCTCACGTGCGAGTAGAACCGGCTTTAATCGATAAAATTAAAGCTGCTCAAGCTACCGATCCGGAACTGATGAACATGATGAAGAAAGTACAAGAAGGTGTCATCCCCGAAGCAAGAATCGACGAGACAGGAATACTTCGAGTTAACTCTCGACTCTGTGTTCCTAACGATCCTGAATTGAAGCATAAAATCATGATGGAGGCACACAACACGCCGTTTGCAATCCACCCAGGAGGTACCAAGATGTATCGAGATCTTCGACATACATTTTGGTGGAACAATATGAAAAGGGAGATTGCAGAGTTTATCTCAAGGTGCCTAACTTGTCAACGTGTCAAGGCAGAGCATAAAGTACCTAAGGGTCCATTACAACCACTTGAGGTTCCCGAATGGAAGTGGGAACACATCAATATGGATTTCGTGACGGGTCTTCCCAAAGTTTCTCAAGGCTTAGATGCAATTTGGGTCATCGTAGATAGATTGACCAAATCCGCTCATTTCTTGCCTATACGAGAAAACTTTTCACTTGAACGTCTTGCTGGTATGTACATAAATGAGATCGTGAGATTGCATGGTATGCCAGTTTCCATAGTTTCTGATCGAGATCCTAGATTCACTTCACGCTTTTGGATCAGTCTACAAAAAACTATGGGCACTGAACTACGTTTTAGTTCTGCATACCATCCTCAAACAGACGGACAATCGGAAAGGACGATCCAGACCCTCGAAGATCTTTTGAGACTTTGCGTACTAGATTTCAAAGGAAGTTGGGATAAGTACTTGCCATTGGTGGAATTTTCCTACAACAACAGTTACCAAGCAAGTATAGGTATGGCTCCATTCGAGGCTTTATATGGACGCAAGTGTCGCTCTCCAGTATGTTGGAATGAGGTAGGAGAAGCAAAATTGTTGGGACCCGAGTTGGTACACTTGACGACCGAAAAGATCCAAATGATCCGACAACGAATACAGACAGCACAAGAACGACAAAAGAGTTATGCTGATCTTCATCGGAGAGATGAGAGATTCAACGTCGGAGATCATGTATTCTTACGTGTTTCTCCATGGAAAGGGGTTACGAGATTCGGAAAGAGAGGAAAGCTCAACCCTCGATTTATTGGCCCATTTGAAATCCTCGATCGAGTAGGATCCGTAGCCTACAGACTAGCCCTACCACCAAGTATGTCTCGCATCCATAATGTTTTTCACATATCTATGTTACGTAAATATGTGAAGGACCCAAATCACGTCATTGAGTTAGAACCGGACGTTATAGAAGAGGATTTAACGTACGAGGAGTTACCTGTTAAGATCCTAGATAAGAAGGAGCATATTCTACGCTCAAAGGTTATACCTCAAGTTAAGGTTTTATGGAGGAACCAAGATATTGAGGAAATGACCTGGGAGCTAGAAAACGAGATGAAATCTAAATATCCTTACCTCTTCGAAATGCCAGGTACGTCAATTTCGGGGACGAAATTTCATAAGGAGGGGAGGTTGTAAGACCCCGAATTTTATGAAATATAAAATTTAATTTTTCTTCATATATTTTTTTCATGAAACAGTAAGTGGTTAAACTGACAAATTTGAAAGTTAAGGATGTTATGTGCAAATTTTATTTTGTCGAACAATATTCGTTTTGTCGGGGAATATTCGTGCCGTACGACGGCGCCGAAATAACAAATTATTTGTGGACCCCACAACGGAATAATTGTCGGATATAGAAAAGGACAGAAGTAACCTTTTTAAATAAAAATAGTCAACGGTGTTAACTGTTAAAATACCGGTGATAAAAGAGTAGTAGCATACGGTAAATTATGGTATTTTCTATAGCACACGGTACTCTACAGTAGCACACGGTATTGCACAGTGTCTCATATTATTGACACCATAACTGTTACGCATCATTTCATCGATAATTGTCACTGCATAATATTTTATATTATCAATTCAATTATTGTTGCTACACAGTATTTTGCATTATTGATTCAATAATTGTCATTACACTGTATTTCATATCATTGAGTCAATAATTGTTGCTGCACTGTTTTTAAAATTATTGAACCTAATAATTGTCACAGTTGCAAATATACTGTAATTTATATTATTAAATTAATAATAATCTGTAACGTGTTTATTACATTATTGTTAAATTATTGTTGTTGTATATTTTATTATATACGTAGAACCTACAGGAAGAATAAATAAATAAATAAATTTAAAAAATAAAAAAATAAAAAATAATAATAATAATAATTTTTACTATTTGGAATAGTAACCATGTGGACCCTCTGTGGGGGCCACATGAATTTTAAACATGCAAAATTTGCTGAAGTAGGTGAAGAGCAGCCAGGCGGCTGCGTAGCAAAGTTCAACACTGGCGTGCAGCACGCCAGTCACCAACCTTGCATAGTGCGCATCTTTTCTCCTATAAATAGCTTGCTCAGCTGAATAGAAAAATCACACCTAAAACATAAAATTTTTCTATAAGAATTTTATGAGTTTTCTCTGAGAATAGTAAGGCTATTTTGAGAGTTTGAAAGCTAAAAGGAGTGCAGAAAATTTTCAAGTAAGTCTTTTATTAAAGAGTAGTAATTTTATAAATTCCTATTTTTCACGGTATTCACAAATCTTCCTTTAGAAGACTCTTCTTTGAGAAGAATCATTTTTAAAAGCTTTCTTTGGAAGATTTATTTTGGAATATTATTTTAAAAACTATTTTAAAGTAGTTATATTATACTACAAAAATTATGTTAAATATATATAATTTTGATAGTTCATATTATACGAGTTATCATACACTTTGAAATTTATATGTGGTAATTACTAATTTTATTATAAATATATAGGTTGATCAACCTCATTTAAATCAATATCCAGTCACGTGTTAAGGTAAGGAATATCATTCTTTTCGCACTCTTAAATTATTACGGTAAGGAATACCATTCATTTCAAACTCTTAAATTTACTGTGGTAAAGAATATCATCTTCTTTCATATTCTAACTTACTACGGTAAGGGGTATCACTCTTTTCATCATCATAAATGGATATTATTTTCTTTCTTACTTGAAGGGATTATCATTCTTTGATTCTCGAAAATAATATCGTTTCTTTCTTGTGCCATTTACTTCCATGTATTAAATTGTGGGAATAACCTTACGGCGCGGTTTACCGCCTGTTGGTGAATAACCTTTTGTATTCATTCCTTATTAATCTTTGAGAATAACCTTACGGTGCGGATTATCGCATGTTTGGTGAATAACTCTTCGTGTTCAAATTCTATTAAATTGTGGGAATAACCTTACGGTGCGGAATACGCCTGTTTGGTGAATAACTATTCGTATTCAAATTGATGGGAATAACCTTACGGTGCGGATTATCGCCTGTTGGTGAATAACCTTTTTTTTTTATTTGTCTCGTGTGGAAATAATTTGTCTACACGAATTATCACATGACACTTTTATTCCATATTCGTAAGTGATATCATTTTCCTTTATACTCATAAGGGATACCATCTTTTTCATCTTCCATTATTCAAACTTACTATGGTAAGGGATATTAATTCCCTTCACCTTTTGTTAATCAAACCTGCTACGGTAAGGGATATTATTTTTTCCATACACCTAAATCGAAACTTATTATGGAACTATTGCTTCTATAATTCCTGAAAATATTATATGTTCCATAATAGTTGAATTTCATTAGTTCAACTGAACCTTCCTATTTTCTGAACATTTCTATTGAACTGTAATCGTTATTCTGAACTGTGGATCTTGAATATCATTTTTTTTTTCACTCCACATCATGTTGGCAATTTGGACATTATTTGAATCTGCACAAAGTAAACTTCCGATACTTATTGTTTATCCTGTTCTTCTGTTCATCATTTGTATCACTGTTATTTGTATTAATCATCAAGAATCAAGCTGTTGTGAATATCTGTGGCCGGGGGCACAGATGTGATATAATTGTTGAACAGATGATAGGTTAAAGGCGATATACTAGGTTAAAGGCGATACATCTGTTCGGTGTCTTTTATGGCACGTGGTTAATATTCTCTTTGGCCCGTAGTGCAAAGATGAACTGTTGATTGGTATGATTATTACCAAAGGCTGAATCTGGTATAATCATGATCGTTGGTGTTATATTGAATGTCTTTGGCCCGTAGTGCAAAGATGAACTGTTGATCTGCATAATTATGACCAAGAACTGTGAAGTTGTATTATTTTGACTAATGGTATTTCAGATGATAAAAGTTGATGATATTTTTACTAAAAAGAGAAGCGAGTGGACATTATAGTCTGCATTATTCTTCTAATAGATTGCTCATTCCGCTGCTATTATTGATCTGAACATTGTTTAAGAATTTAACTACAGTTTTTGATATAAACCTTGTAGTCTATTGTATTCTATCAAGAACTCAACTGTTAAAGGCTAATGATAATTTATTCGTCATTATCTTAGTCATGATATTTCTTACTGGGCTATTTGAGCTCACCCTTTCTTTTGTTCCATTATTTTTCAACAGGAGATGAAAACGTAACGGGGTCTAGCCGGGGAATGGAGTGAGGGTCCGTGGAATAGCTATCATAGTCTTCACGTGTTGTAAAATAGTGTGGCAATAATAGTGAAGACTTAGTTGTATATTATTATACACTGTATTGTTGTACGATGCACCTTGTTGTAATAATTTTGTTGTAGTCTTTTGACGACTCAAGTTTGGGCTGTATGGGCCTAGATTTGGGGGGCGTCACAGTGTAGAATAAAACAAAAAAGCAGTTTCAATTGATTATCATGGCACGGATAATAGGTTATCAATTTTAACTAACTCGCTAATTGGTTTTGACTTTTTTTTATATAAAAAACTTGCATATGTTTGTTTGCATACAATCTAAATATTATTTATAATTTATTTTATTTTTTTGACAAAATAATACTTAATGACTTGAGATTACCATTCTCAAATAGTCTAATCATAAAAGTTAAAATACTAGATATTAGTTATAAAATACAATGATTTCTTTTGATTTACAGATAATGAATATATAGTTAAAATATATGTGTTATGTAAATTCTAATTCAAACATATAGAAAGATATGACAACGACCTTTCGATAAAGACATTTAATTAAAAAACTAAAAAAAATTGATTTAAGTATAACGAGTAGAAGACAGAGAATACATAAAAATGCAAGTTAAGAAGAAGATAACCAAAAATAGTGTTTTTATTTATTTATTTACTTCTAAATTTCTAAAAGAGTTGAACGAGACTCTTAACTTTAGAGTAACATTATATTGAGTTGTGTTATATTTTACGATAAAAATATATAAAATGTTCAAACAAATATAATGATAAATATTATCTATATAATAAAACATAACTCATTTTGAATTTAAAAGTACAAAGACGGTTCAGATTTTTTCAATTTAATATAATGGCTCACATTTCATCTCACAAAAAATTTCTCGTCCAAATCAAATTCACCCATACACTATAATAATAATAATAATAATGATAATGATAATGATAATAATAATAATAACGATAATAATAATAATACTGATAAAAATAATAATACTGATAATAATAATATCCATAATAGTAATAATAATAATACCGATAATAATAATATTTATAATATTTATATTTTATAATTTTTTTTATAATAATATAGATAATAATAATATTTTTATTTTTTGAATTTGAATTTGAATTTTTTTTATGCCATGCCTTCAGGCACGAGCAATTACTAGTGAATTAATATAAATATTCGAATAATTTATTTTTAGTTTATTAAAGAAAATGACATGTTTTTGTCCCATGATAGTTCGTTTTTCTAATTTATGTTGAAATCTTAATCCAAAAAACTTGGTTTAATTTAACACCACACAAGAGAAAAACAAAATAAAGAAGAAAAAGAATGGCAGGAAAAGGACTTTGAATATTGTCGTCGAGTGGATAAGAAGGGTCTTTAAATTGTACGGAGTACTATCTAAATAGGTAAAAATGGACAAGGATCGGGTTTTTGTCTGCGAGTTGAATCTCAAGGAAAACTTACAATGACAAATTACAATGGACGGAAAGAGTGATGAACGTGAAGCCTTTTTCATCACACTACTCATCATTCTTGGTCAACGTTTGTGCATTACAATCAACCAATCAAGTCTTTCAATTAATATTATACAACTACAATATTTTTTTTCGAAAAATTATTTATATTGCAAATGTTTATTTTGTCCGTCTTTTAATTGTCAATTATGTATATAAATATTAGTAATAATATTTTTAGATAAATGTATAAAAAATGAGACTTTCTTATAATTCTATTAAATTTCATGTATCGCTGTGTTTCGAAATCGTAATTCGACACAAATTTATCGCACTACATTGCAAGATTTTTTTTATAAAAAATATAAGAGTTATTTTGACCTTTTAAAATTAATTAAAATATATTTAAATTTAAATTTGATGGTATTTATTAAAATTTATAAATAAATAAAAATATATAGTGATTTTTAAAGGTATACTAGTCTACACACAAATAAAAAGTAGCTCCATCTAAATCAATGAGTTTTGGTCAATTTAAAATATATAGTGATTTTTAAAGGTATTCTCAGTAAAGGTAAAGTGTCATTTATCTAAATTTTTTATCGATGTCGAGAAAAATATTAAAATGTCAAATGAGATCTCAGTCGGAGGAGAAGGGAGTATAATTTGCTCGTCTCTTTCTCCTAATATGGTAACGACTCGAGCATCAAGTCATTCTATTTAAAAGTACACATGCATCTTGTGTCGCCATTTTACTTGTGATCAAAATATACAACGTTTGCTCATGAGAAAAGAGAGAAGATGATTAGATGTCTGTAATTCTTCATTTATATATCTTGATTTCCCAGGGCATATGGATTGGAATGATTTGTGGGGTTGTAACTCAGTCGTTCGCACTTT
The DNA here is from genome assembly GCA_947179155.2 of Hedera helix. Lineage (NCBI taxonomy): Eukaryota > Viridiplantae > Streptophyta > Magnoliopsida > Apiales > Araliaceae > Hedera > Hedera helix. The sequence continues at coordinate 30,338,201 of OX359283.1, forward strand.
GCGTAATGATATGGAGAACAAATTGGGATCAACAGGTAATTAATAATAAGTGGAGAGAGTTTTATCATATTGATCTTCCTTAAATTTGAAAAAATCTGTATTTTTCTTATGGTTCTTAATTATATATATGCTTTTGTGCTGATAAGGTCGTTTTAATTTTTATAGGTGATCAAAGCATCAGAACGTCTCAACCGTTGGTATGTGAGATCTTCAGAGGAGCCCAAACATATTTCTAATCATGCTTGAGCTGGAAGAAGAAGAAAATTTTAATTTCTAATTATTTTCAGCACAACTATTCCACATGTAATTTTGTATTTGTTAAAATGAAACTTTTAATTAATGAGTTTGGTCAATTTTGGGTTTTATTTTGACTTATTAATTGATTGAATTTAGATGAAATTAAATGTGTTTTTGATAGTATAGTCTATCACAAGGAGATTAAGAGAGAATATAAAATAATTCAAGTAGAAATTATATATTGTGTTTTAATTAATTCAAAGTGGAGTATATGAAAATGTGCATTATTATTTGCAAAACTAATTTTCTTAAATTTCACATTGATAAGAAGTAAAATTATTTAATACTTTATAATTATAAGTAGAATAATTTAATTTATTTTTGGTACTAAATGGAAGGTTTGGAAATAGTCACCATGACGTGGTGCAATTCACCACCCTCCCGCAATCTGGGTTCAGGTCGCAAAGTCGCATTGATGTTATTACAGAATTAATTCTGTAACTTACATTTTGAATAAATTGTGAAATTCAGTTTTGTTTTAAAAAATAATATTACATAATTAATTGTGTAACTGACATTTTTGAATAAACGGTGAATTTCAATTTTGTTTCTTTATACAGAACTTTCATTCTGTGTGTGTGTAACCTTTTAACTTTTTGATTTTCTTTCAATCTTTACAAAATAACTTTCACAGAGTGTTCACTTGTAATTGCTATCATAATGAAAAAGTATAGATTTGATATATTTCTTGGAGGTATATTGTTAATAGTTTTTAACAAACCTTATTGCTAAGGGACAATAAATACCTTAAGTTTGTTAAGCAGAAAAGGAAAAGATGGGACAAGGATTACCTGCGTTAATCCTTTCTTCCATTTTTTTTTCTTTTCTGCTTATCAGTATTGTACAACCATGCTTCTCCAGACAATTTAGACTTGACAAATGGGTTGAGCTAGGCCAAATAAATCTAGTTTTTATTGGAATTTAAAAGTGAGGCCCATAACTCAGGATACAATGGACTAGGTTGACCCATTTGCTTTCGCATATTTTTTTATAAAAAAAATCATCTGCAAAAACATAGTGTATAGAGCAAAACAAAAACGCAATTTCAATTGATTAACACAATATCAATAATAGATGATTGATTTTGACTAACTCATTAATTATTTTTTTACTTTCTTTTTTAGCTTTATGTTGTGTATTTTTACTTGTACACAATCCAACCACTATTTCTATTTTTATTTTCTTAACAAAGTAGTATTGAATGACTCGACATCATCGTTTCCGAATAGTTCAACTACAAAAGTTAAAACACTAAATTTTAATAATAAAATATAATGATTTCTTACAATTCACAAATAATAAATATATAATTAAAGCAGTTGTATCATGCAAGACTAACAATAATTAATTTGAATAAGAAGAGTGAGAGATAGCGAGAATGAGAATGAAAGTAGAAAATAATACAACTAAAAGTTTTATTTTATTTACTTACTTCTAAATTCATAAAAGAATTAGATTTGACTATTGACTTTAGAATAGTTAGATTTGACTCTTAGCTTGTGAATGTTAAATAGATAGAGTTAGTAAAATAAATTAATTTTAAATTGCTATTAAAGAATGAGTTGCATTGAACTAGGTCACCTGTGAGTTGGGTTAAAACTAGACAAAGTCAAAAAGACTCGAGTTTTATTAGACTTAAAAATATAAGCCCAAAGTCCACCTCTGTATGAGTGAATTGGTCTGGGCTATGGGCTCTTGAGTCTAGACAATGAACTTGAACCGCTTTTTTCCAAGTCTAGCAGATAGACCTGGTAAACGGGCCGGACCAGTCCAAATGGGTCAGGCAAAAATGGCCCGATTTTTTTTAGGCCAAAAATTCTTAGCCCGCGGGTTAATTGATTATTTTATTATTTTTTATTACAATTATGATACATAACATGATATTTTGATTTTGGCCTATTGAGTATAACATGCAATTTGTTTCATTCAATAAAAATATACTTATTCACAAAAAAATATTTAAAAACTTATGTTTAATGCTTTAATTAAGAAATAATTTTAACATTATAAACTATTGTGAGTATTATTTATTTGATTAAATATGTAAAACTAATCATTGTAATTAAATATCAAGTGACTAATTTAAAAAAAAAATGCTAGAATAATACCACAAGCACATTACACATGTATATATTTATATAGTGATAATTATTTGATTATACATGTAATGTATTCTCACTATTTTGCTATGTGTAAGTATATAAAAATATAATTAATTATTATTTTTAATTAACATTTGCTAATCAATAATATTTTAAATTTTGTCTCATTTAAGTTCTTTCATATCTAATAGTCATATGTTTGGAGATAATAGTATTTTGAACAAATAAATAGAAATTTTGTTTCATAAATTGATCTAAATGATTAACGAATTAAATTATTTTTAACATTTTTTTTTATGTATTGATGTATTTTTTTTTTTAAATAAATAATTTATTTTGGGCCACGGGCCGGGCCAAAATAGTCTGCTTTTTTTTGAACCGAAAAATAAAAGCTCATCCACTTTTTTTGGGTCAGTCCGACTCAATCCGCGGACCCAGGCCTTTTTTGCCGGGTTTACTATCAGAATTCAGACATGCTGGAATTATTTTACTTTTTGGAAGATGAGTGCTGCTGCCTAAGCTATTGTAACTTTTCTGTTCATTCAGTCTTCAAATTTCACTAAGATTGTACTCCACCATGTTTGCTTCTGATGAATAATACGTGTAACTTTATACACATTTATAAAATTAATATTTTCGCAAATTTTTATTTAAATGAATAATAAATAGGGTCTATTTTTATATTAATAGAGTATTGTAAAAATATCAATTTCCTACATTTACTGTTTCAAAATCACCCAAATTGAAAGGCCAACGCAATCACCTGCGAATGATTTTCAAAAGTTTTAATATAATTAAATTTTTAAATCAGCTAGAAATAGATAACATGCCCCAATTAATAATCACCTAATACATGATTAATAATGTTAAAATCTCTACAAAATCTGGATTGCTGAGAACGCAAAACAATCCAAATGAAGCGATCGTATGTATGTGTTCAATCAATTTTGCAGTGACATACTTCTTCCTTTCCAAAAAGTAAAATTAAGATTAACTTCTAAAACTCAAGATATTTTTAATTTCAAAATTGACCTGATTAATACAAATAATAATATATATTGTTAATTATTTAAAAAATATTATTCATTTAAAATTTATTATTTTATAATTTGTAATGTACCATCTTAATTTTGAGTTTAAAAATATTTGAAATTAACTTTCAAAAGTTAAGAATAATTTGAAACATGATAGTACAACGTATCTCAAAAAAAAAAAGTCAAATATTTTATAACTAAGGATAAATAATATTTTATGAAAATCTCAAATATTATTTATCCTTAGTAATATACTCTATTATAATTTATTTATTTTAAAAATGAATTTTGTAGCATAGTTTATTAATGAGGATAAAAAAAAAACATTTATGAATCAATTTACAAAATTATAAAATTCAAAATCTTACTACAAGTAGCTATAACTATAATTATTGCAAACTATCTTAAAAACAAGTAATTACTTATTATACTTGTAGCTTTTAAAAATTGAATTAATTTACCATTAGCCTAAAATAAAATAAAATAAAATTGGAGCTCATAATATTGAAAGCCCCCAACAGTTGTAACTGGCAATACTATAAATCAGTTGTGATAACCTACATTATTATAATTTAATAAATTTAAGGATATATTAAATTTTAGCAGTTGAGACAAAATAATGGAAGCTTGAACTATGTCAAATTGGCTCAGAATGACTACAGTACAGTGTTGATTCGTGTTAAGATAGTATTATGATTTTGTTTTCAGTTAAAATTTGCGGCTTATTTCTTAGTGTAAATTAAAGGCCAATTAAACAACTGAAACTCATGACATCACGAACACTAAGAAGAAGACTCCACCATGGAGATGTTGATGGAAAAAAGCATGAGTTTTTGGATTCATCAGGGATGGATAGTTTGAGCGAGAAGACATGGGAAGAATGACTATGATGATAAACACCCAGAGGTGTTTTTTAGAATTTCTCTTTTGGTTTTACTCCTTTGATGATGCTCATATTTATACATACTTGAATTTGTGTAAACTATAACTGGGATGCTGGTTTGATAATTAATAGCATAAATTTATTGGCTTTATAGGCTGACACACTTGCAGATATTTGGGATGATGAACAAAGAAAGGACCAATTGCGTTGGACGTTTCTTTTCTCAAACCTAGTTGCACAACGGTTAGGTAAGGATTATCTCACCTAAAGTATTTAACGTGCTTATTATGTCTACTTTTGATTAAAGAATTAGACACTATTTGTGGTAATGTCGGAAATTTTAACTTATATGCCGATGAGCTACCCAATTTTTCTTCTTCTTTTCTTTTGTATGCGAGTGTTTCTATGTTGAAGTTTGCTCTCCTTGTTTAACGGAGACATGCACCTTAGTGCTATCCTGATTTGGTTACAACGTCATCTGCTGTTATTATCTTAGGGCATACCCAAATGCTTAATTTGTTAACAGTTAATAAATGGGCATTGTTCAATTTCAAAGGATGAGGGAGCTTACTCCAGCACATGGTGCTTAGATTATCAATTTCATTAGTGAGGCTAGACATTCATATTTTGCCTCTTTATCTGCTTCTGTTCATATAGACTTCATATATTTTTGTTGCTTTATATCAACGGGTTGATATTTTTTGGTCCCTGGGTCGGAAAGTTGTTTGTCACAAAACGCTTGCCTCTGAGTATAGGTGTTCCTTTTCAAGTCCCTACGCCTTTGTTTTCTGTACATATGTGCATGGGCAGTGACACAGTTTTAGTCCCTTTTTGATAACTGTTCTTTTAAAAATTAGAGTAATGGTATGGATTGATAATGAACTTTGCTATGCTGGTAGTGATTTATTGATCAAGCTCCTTATAGACAACCTCGCTTATTCCAACATACTTGACGTGGAACTACTAATTGTACACCTTAGACTGATATCAAATAGAATATGAGGGTATAAGGTTCTACCTGAAAAGTCATTTGGTTTGGCAGTTATACATGCCAACTAGGTCTGCAATTTTTCTGAGTACCTTTTATATTGTTGAGACTTAAGATAAAATACAAATTTCATTTAATAACTTTGTCTGGTAACAATAATGGATTAAAACACTGTATGTGGTGTTTTCATTTTCCTTAATTTTGTAGCAACTAGCAAATATGCTTGTTGGATCTGGATCACTAATTGGACGGCTTCTACCCTTCCCTTCTGCCACTCAAAGCAGAGAAACCAAAAATTATCTTTTGCCTTCACTTAATCCATTACAGGTATGGTCTAAGGATGACGTTAATTGTTTCAACTACTACTTCGTTTTTTATATTTTGTTTTGAAAATGAAGTAAGGTTTACTTTATTTATTATAGCCATAGTTGTCTTTATGGATAGATCATAGCTATCAAAAATGCATCTAATATCAAAATTTTGGACAAATATTTTACTTTTTCTTTGTTATATCTCACTGTTCTATATTATATATCAACGGGGTTTCTATAAACTTTTTGGCCCGCTGTTAGGTTTAGATGGTTTTGTTATTCTGGTAATAGGTTCTAATCTTCAATGCCCATAAAATAATAACAGGAATTATTAGTCAAAAGGATACCTGAATGCTATGGGCATTTTACAACTATGTAGCCATATTTAATATATTTCCAACCAATCTGACATAATTTTCCTGTCTATGCATAAGTGGCCATTATATGGATGCCAGCATTTTTACTTACCTTAAAAGAAAATTGGATTCCAGCATTTTTCCCAAGCCGTTGACTGTGTATTATTGTCTATAATAGTCCAGGATTAAGGCATTATATGATACAAATAGGTCCAACAAACTGAAAAAATCTTGCAAGGATAAAAAATATTAAGAAATCAATTATAGTTAAAAGAAATAGATCAAAATGCATTATCATTGAAGTAGTTTTCTAGTTTAGATTTTAGTTGGATTAGTAAGACAGTCTAATACAATACAAGTTCAAAAATCAATGATGTTAAGCAAGTGCAACTACAGCCTTCTACGTCTGGTTTCTTTACATTCAGACTTATTGTTTGTCTATCTATCTATATATATATATACACACGCGCGCGTGTGTGTGCATACATACATTCACACCCACCTAAGCTAATGATTGATTAATAAAAGATATTTGCGTTCATATGGTTTTTTATGATGAGGGAAATTGTAAAGAATGAGTACGTAAGTTGCACCGTATCATTTTCCATTTCAATAGGATTTTCTTTTATTCATGGTTGAGTTTATTAGTTCAATGACATGTTTTTTCCCTATAATTATTTTCTTCTCTAAAAATATCTTTTGTTATGTTTTCATACTCTACTTTAGTTTGTTTGTGTCGAGACTGAGTTACGTTTCCAGGAAAAAAGACTCAAAAATCTGAAGCGAAGACTGGAAGTCCCTTTTGATGGTTCTTCTTTGGAGCATCAAGTACGTCTTATTCCAATATTTTCTCCAATTTCATATAACAAGTCTTTTTTTGCTGCTTGATCATTTGTAGAAGTGTCCTTGTTCTGTTCTATGCTACCTATTTAAGCGCAGAAGTTTATTTGAATTATACCTGTAGTTTCAGAATACTCATATAACAAAAAGTAATAAAATCAAGAAAACAGACTTTGAAGTTCACTGAAAATGCGGTTGAAACTGTTAGCACTGAATTGTTTTCATTGTGCTTTTTTTGTTCTATTGGGTATCAATTAAAAATTCGTAGAAAATTTTACTAGATTTCCATGAAAACACCACATGCACAATATTTTCTTACTAGTCATATGAACAATGAAAGCAATTCATGTTTTTTGTAGTGTACATTGTATATTATTAGCTTATGCATCCATCCTTCTATAGGTTGCCGAATCTAATTCTATCATGCTGGGATCTCTTAGGACCAAATATACACAAGTTTACTATTTTTATTGTCTCAAGAGTTAAGTCAATAGGTTACTTGACTAATTTCACAGCATTGATAGTTTTCAGCATGTTTTATTTGATGAACTTCATGTTTTTCTGTTTCTTTTGCTCTTTGTTTTCATTTTCTTTAGTTTTAGCATTCAAAAATATATAATATATCTCTGATGAATAGAATTCTTTTTCTTTTTAACAGTAATTGAAAATTTATGAATAGAAAATATTTTTTTCGTTCTTGTTGATAAGTTTAGTTATAAAATATACATATACTCTAGTTGAAAAGTGAGGCTTTGATAATATGTATATATATGCCCAGGAAACTTTGTTCTGGTCAAAAACTTAGTGAAACAGATTGGAATGTTAAAGCGACCTCCAGTAAAATAAAGGATAGCTGCACAGAACTCGCTATCTATTTGCTAGCATAAAACTTATAAGCTGCCCAACTGAAAATTGAATTTGTTTCCTTTAGGCTGCATCACGTGTAGTCTGATAGGCATCCAAATATTTAAATGTGTGACAACTATATACCAAAAGCAGGCAACCATTTTCAGATTTCCAAAATAAGTGATCTTAACAGAAGTGCTCAAATAAAATGCGGCAGCAGCCTCTGAAAGCATGACTGAACAAGTTAAATGGTCACTGAGTTGTCAACTCACCGGCAAGGACTAAGGCGCTCAAATCAGTTCTCAACAGCCACTAACTTTACATTATTGCAGAAATTGTATCTTATTGAATTGTCTGTACCACAATGACTTAAAAAATTTAAGCCTTGGTGGGTATGAATTACGTTTCACGTACGTGAGCTTGTTAAGGATGACAATAAATAATGGATTGTCTATGTATTGAAAATGTGCATGTAGGCTGTCGGTATGTTAACCTCTTTACAGGTTTTCTTTCTCACTATTTGAAACACAGTCACAAATATTATGTGTGGATGTGTGAGTGTTTCATCGCTACAGCTTTATATTCGGTATGTTTGTGTCTCTTTGAATCATGACCTGATGAAAGGTGAATGGAAGGAAAAAAGAAGTTGGGGAAAAGGAACTTCTAGTTTCTTCTTTCTCAAATTTCAGTTGAAATTGAATTTTGGGTTGCAGGAAGCTCTCAAACAGTCACGGAGGTTAGCTTATCAAGATAAGGAACTCCTAGCTCTTAAGTTGGAGCTCTGGAAAGATATGGGTTGGGAAGGACCTGATCCTTCTACTGACTTAAGGTATGCAGGGTAAGTAGGTGATTTATATTAGCAGTTATGATGAATTGATGTTGTTTTGATCCTTTTCTGAACTTCTTAGGGGCGGAAGATTTATATCATTGGAGAATCTTATGTACCCGGTATGGCGGTATGTTAGCTTTCTCACCAATTTTGAGGGTTTGTACTAATTGTTTGTAATTTTGACAGCTGATATTTCATCTATTTCCTTTCCTTCCACAATATAACCATCATAATGGGAGTTAGGAGTTGACGATATGTAGTAGAGAAAGGAAAAACTTTGCAATGTAGTTGGCAAGTTCAACTGGATTTTGATAGCAACAATACTTTGATAGTCTAATTAACATAGGGAGAATGAATTTACCACCATTCTTGAAACTCTTGGGATGAAATTCTTTGTTAACTCTTACAGTTGGAGAACAAAGGAATATAGCATTATGAGGATTTGATGGGGTTCAAAAAAGGTCTTTGGAGATTTGCAATCCCTTTAATCAAGACTTTTCTCAATTTGAGGGATTTCCTTTTCTTATGAAGTTTGGTGTTATTGATCTTAATCGCTTCCTCGTTCTTTATGTTGTTTGCTCTCTTTTCAGAACTTTTGAAACTTATGTTCTTTCTCTCTACTAACATCTGCTCCAGCCCTGGGTTTGGGGGGTGTGGGGATGCGACTGTAGATGCAGAACTGGACATTTAAGCACTTCGTGGTATATCTTAAATCATTTATGTGGTATGTTTTGAGATTTAGGAAACTTTTTTAAAATCTTAGCTATGGGTAGTTAATAAAAATAAAGAAGAATATACTTTGGCCTTCACATTCAGAATTCTGAACTATAATAGATTAGATACATGAAAGATATATTACTTACTAGTTTCCCACTTAGCTATATTTTTTTTAGATCTTTTAGCTCTAATTTTTCTGCATCTCATCACATGGATACTAGAAATACAGTTTGTGGAATAGGTTGATTTCATCTATGTTTCATTAGTATGCAGGCGTAAAAATTGAGTGTGTAAATGTTGTCCACCGATATCTTTTAGTGTAACATGGGAATTAAAAAGTGAATGGCTTTTCACGCCTCTGTGTTCCCTTAACGGGAAGCATTCCAGAATTTGTTGCACAAAAGTAATGGAAAAAGAGCTGAGTGGGAGTATCCCTTTGCTGTTGTTGGCATTAATCTCTCTTTTATGTTGGTACAATTGTTGGATCTTCAATCAGGTAATTTTTAATGGAGGGGGCTATTTAATGACAAGTATGAACTATGAAGTAGCATTACAAACACAGTGTTGATTGACAATTTCCCATGTTTGTTCACTAACAGCAAACAGATAAAGTTTATCCTGAGCTGCCTTATAGCTAAGTATGCTGTTTGTCTATCAACCTAATCTGGAAAACAATAATGGCCTTGGGTAAAAATCTTTCATCTCAGTTGCAAGCTTCTAGTATTTGCTTTCATACTGTTTTAGTAATCAGTACTACTATCCTAGCTTGAGCCCCTAGAACAGCTATTCCTACATGATGATGTGTCCATTTTATTGAATCTATGAAATTATTTCAGATGCACAGCCATTGTATAGGAGTAGTTTTAATTACGTTGTCTTTAGCCGGAAGATTCTTGAAATGGGATGAAGTCTTTATTTTATTAATGCAATGTCAAATGAAAATTATGGTGTAAATCTATTTTTGCAGTAAAGCCGGCATCTTTGGCAGGAATACGCTTCTTAGAATTACTAAGAGAAGATGAAATGGCTTTCGATAACCTTTCCTTTGTTGCCTTCCAAATGATGGACGAGCAGTGGCTTGCCAAAAGTGCTTCATATATGTAATTTAATGCGAGGAAACTCATACCATATTATCTTTCAATTCCTTGCCATGATATTACTCAAAAAACATTTTAGTTCATTACTGACAAATATTGGAAATGATTTGGTTTTCCAGGACCTCCTGAAGTCTACAAGAACACAGCTAGAACGTGAGCTTGCAGTTGATGATATTTCCACTGTGAAAGATCTACCAGCATACGATGTTGAAAAGATAATCAGTCCTAATTTCTGGGTTAGATTTCCCCTGCAATTAGGTCACAGAAAGCAACTCCATACCTGGTATATCAAATCATAATATTTCTTACTTTCTTTTCCCTCTAAAACAAAAAATCAAGTATATGGTGAATTGGTTTATACACAATAGTACAAAATTGAGATTAGAATAGTACTGACTAAAAATTAGGAGGAATTTTATATCTACAGTGTTATATGTTGGATCAACTTTTATAAAACTTATCGAAATATCTAAGGTTTCATCCTTGTTAGAATTTGAATAATATTAGAGCCTTACGTTAATTAATATACAAATACAAATGCTATAAGCATAAGTTTTAAAATTGTTGTTTAATATTTATGCACTATGATTTCCGTGTTTATTACTCAAATCTCATGTCTCAACCAACCCATATACTATAAAATGAAAATTCCAGTCATTGCTATCATCAGTTGTTTCATTCTGGGATAAGCCAAACAGACCCCCTACTTAACATACTCTTAATTACTGAAAGGAAAAGTCCATAGGGATAAGTTTATGTACACAAAATTAATCATAAAAATCAACCAGCATATTAATTGATTTTTGATCATTAAAAAGTAGAATTTTATATTAAAATTTGTGTCATATTTTATTTTTTAATAATTAAGATTAATATAATTGTTAATTTTATGATTGGATATTGTGTAGAACTTATTCCACCTGGATGTACAAGACAATTAATGTTAGCTAAATGCGCAGTGAATGCTGAGTGTGATGGACTGATGGTGGAAGATGCCAATTTGGCAGCTTTTAAATTGTAAAAAGACTAGGGTCCGGTGGATCCTGCGTTTTAGGACTAGGGTACATTTGGGACTTGAAGACTTAAAAATGTTTTAAAATAATAATAACAAATAAATGTAAAAATGAAGAAAAAAAGAAGAAAAAATATTAAAATTAATATATATAAATCCATTTATTTATACTTCTAAAAATTTTAATTTCAAGAATAATGTTTTATGTAACGCACTAAATCGTTAAAAAAGTTCACTAAGCTTTTTAGATATCATTTTCTTCTCTTCCTTATTTCTTTTATACTCAAAATTTTTTAGTTTCAATAAAAATGCAATTAAGGCAGCTTGAGATGAATTAATTTGTTGCTCCAAAAACAATTATGCTATCTGCTTTTGATAAAACAGATGCCATGTTTCGTTATTCATTAATATAAGTATCATAGTTATTTGTGAATTATTGAACTTTTTACTGATTTTTTAGTATTACATTTCTTAGAACCTCCGTTTAAAAATATAGGACCGAAGTTGATTTTTAAAATTAATTTGATACATCTTTAAACTCAACTTTAATATTATTTTTCTTAAAAAAAATTAAGCAATGTAATTATAAAATGGTAAACTATGTATGTTGGGTTACGTATTTTACTAGCATAAATGGAATACCAATGATGGCCTTGGTCCTGCAGACCATTAAGTCTAGTGCGCGCACAAGAGGATTCTTAAGTCCGATAGGCTTGGAATCGCTTTCCTTATCGGTTCAGATACTAACTAGTTATCATATTTAAATATTAATTGGTATGGGAGTTATCTATTTAGCATTGATTAGCATGACAATTATCTTCTCTAACGAAGATTTCGCTACACAATTCCTATTAGGAATTAGAGTCCTGTTGAGCAATATGAGTACTATAAATACATGGTGAATAATAGAGATACACAAATCTAATTCTACCTACTAAATACTTCCTGTCTCATTTGTTGACATATCTTGAAATTTGTATTTACTCTCACACCGGAAGTATCCCCCGGCGGCCCAAGCCATCAATCACTTCTGGTGGTTCTTTCTGTGCAGGTCCCAGTCTGAATCGGTGGTTGAACGTACGGACGCAATTCGAGCGTTAACATTGATGCTAGAAGGAGGACTTTTAGTATTTAGTAGAGACGATCTTTTCAACCAAAAATAATTAAGACAGCGACCGCATCGTCCTCAAAGAGCCAGAATAACTCCCAAAGAGATACACACTCGCAGTCACATTACACAACCAATGCTGACAGACAACGTCGCCTTGGAGAAATGCTTGATAAAAAGAAAGCTCTTGATCTCCAGCAAAAAGAGCTTGATAGGCAATATGCAGATTTGGCCAAGGCTAGAAACGATTTGTTGAGCCAGAGAGGCTCGGCCTTCCGCTCAGGCCGCCATGGTTGACACACAGATCGTCGCTGCAACCACCATTCTGACCATAAGACAATCAATTCTCGATTTGCAACTTCTGGAGACCTAAGAAAAAGATCGAGATCTCCCCTACATCATAACAAGGATGATCAAAATAAGAAGCTTCGCGAGGGTAGTCACACTGGAGAATCATCTCTAAAAAGGACTTCTGAGAAACGTCCTCGAAACCTCGAAGACCTCTATCTTCGGGTTAGTTGTCTTGAAATCCTGAAAAAGTTTATTTCCTCCTGAAAGCATACTATTTTCGGGTCTGCACGTTCATTAGGTTCAGCAATTGTAGTTTTACTTGGCTTTCACCACAGTTTTTTTTTCGGTCTGACGTCCTCGAAACCCCGAAGACGAGATCTTTGGGTTAGTTGTCTTGGAATCCCAAAAAAACTTCTTTCCTCCCGAAAGCATACTTTATTCGAATTTACAAAAGCAGTATTTATTTGGTCTTTTTCCTTCGGTCTTATGCCTCCAGGCTCTCAATGGAGGTTTTCCTTCGGTCTGAAACCTCTAGGCTCTCGATTGAGGTTTTCCTTCGGTCTGATGCTTCCGAGCTCTCGGTGGAGTTTTTTCCCGGGCTCCCGATGGAGCTTTCCCTTTGGTCTAATGCTTTCGGGCTCTAGATGAAACTTTCCCTTCGGTCTAACGCTTCCGGACTCCCGGTCATTACAGTCTTTAAACTCTCGGAGCCTCCTATCTATTCCTTCAACCCATTTCATATGCTGAAGGAGTGAGGGTAACGTTGAGCTACGTATTTTACTAGCATAAATGGAATACCAATGATGGACTTGACCCTGCAGACCATTAAGTCTAGTGCACGCACAAGAGGACTCTTAAGTCCGATAGGCTTGAGATCGCTTTCCTTATCGATTCAGATACTAACTAATTATCATATCTAAATATTAATTGGTATGAGAGTTACCTATCTAGCATTGATTAGCGCAACAGTTATCTTCTCTAACAAAGATTTTGCTACACAATTCCTATTAGGAATTAGAGTCCTGTTGAGCAATATGAGTACTATAAATACATGGTGAATAATAGAGATACACAGATCTACTTCTACCTACTAAATATTTTATGTCTCCATTGTTGGCAAATCTTGAAATCTGTACTTACTTTCACGCCGGAGGTATTCTCCAGCGGCCCAAGCCGTCAATCACTTCTGATTGTTTTTTCTGTGCAGGTGCCGGTCTGAATCAGTAGTTGAACGTACGAATGAAATTCGAGCATTAACAATGTGAAAATTACTATTAATAATAAAAACAATGATTTTAAAAGTAAAATAAATTACATTAATTTTAAATTTAAAAATATTTTATATTAACTTTATATTTAGAAACGGAGTATGTGTTTAAGGTCGGTTGGTCCATCAGGTAATTAAATGAGATCACACCCACTATGTACTGCCTACTTTGAAGGCCACGATAAATCAAAGGACCACTAATTATTGCAATAGACTTGTAGTGCTAAGCAACCCATTCATTCGTTCCATGTTATTGTTACACACGGGTACCATAAGATAAGAAAAGTGTTGGATATGTTGACTAACTATGCAACATAAATTAAGAATATATATACAAAGAAAAATATACATACACAGTTGTATAGTGTATAATTAGTTATGACGATAATTTTTTTGAGTTACGACAACAGTTCAACCATCGTTATAATTATTTTTGGTCTATAGTGAAAGTTGAATCGTTGACATAATCTAAAAAAATTGCTACACTACATAACTGTATATATACATATAGTTCATATATATATATATATTAGTCCCCTTCTCCAGCGAACCTTAAAAAACGAACCAAAGACAAATCGTCGTCTTTAGTATCTATGGCGACGGTTCGACCCATCGCCATAGCCATGCACTCTATGACGACGGGTCGAACCGTCGCCATAGATACCAAAAACGACGGTTCGTCTTTAGTTCGCTTTTTAAAGTTCGTTTTTGAAAATTTTCCATATATATATATATATCATTTGTGTTTATTTCTCTGCATGCCATGTCGGCATTCATAAGAACACTACAATATTAAAAGCAGTGGCATCAAATGGATGACAAGTCTTGCAAATTAAGTTAAAAGAAAATGACTTATCTAGACATTAGAATTTGAATGGCTAGAATTTCTGACTTTTTTCGATCATAGAATTAAAGCCAAGGTAATCCGAAAGTCTGCGTGGCTAATTTGTATAGAACATGAAAAAAATGTCATATAAGTCAGGAGTATTTAATTTGAGTGTAGTTAAATTTGGACTCTTAATAGGTGCCTTTCATGGTAGGGTTTGATTGGTTGTGGTCCTTCATGCAAGCTTTTAGTTTTAGCAAATGGATTGGAATTGAAGGCCTCTGAAGATATGGCTCTTATATCTCACTAGGCCCGGCAATTTTACTCGATTTTAACGGGACCGCTTGATTTTAACTCTAATAAGACTTGATTTTAAAAATTCTATAGGATTAGGGTCGAGTATAGAGTATAGGATATATGTTCTCACTTTCGCCTCTGACCCTATTATATTGATATGTATAATTTTTTTAAAATTAGCATTTTGTATATATATAATTATATACTTATTTAGGTTATTTATTATAAATTTATAATATTTGTAATATAATTTATTGCTAGTAATAGAAATGTTACATCATGTTTGATTTTGAATTAAAAATGATTGTAAAAAGTAATATTAAAAAAATAAGAGAAATTTAATTTGAGAAAAAAGAGAGTAATTAGGTAAACGGGACCAGGGGTGAACAAGTAAATGATATTATTTTTAGGATCGGGTCAGATTTAGGGAATAGTTTCATATTGACGGGACGGGTATAGAGAAGAATCTCCTGAAACATACCCTTCTCATACCCATCCCGTTGCCAGACCTATATCTCACATACATTGCTAAGTGCCAACTAACTATCTTTTTTTTTTTTGAACAATAAGTATATCTTCAAGGACTAAATCCCTCTTCAGGGCACAATCTCAAAATTGAAGAATTCTCTTGGATACGGACCCAGAATTCGAATGCAAAAAATTAAAAAAAGAACAAACTTCTTTGACCATCAGGCTAAGGGTTTAGTGCCAATCCATCATAACCCATCCAATATGTATACTTCATTTGTTTAAGATGATAGTAATTAATATTGTCTTAAATTTCGTCATATTTTTAAATCTCTAGCTAAAAAGATGTTTAATTTCATAAAACTAAATTTTAGTCACTATTATCTATCCTATACAATATTGTGTGATTTACGTCAAATTAAGATTTTTAAATGGCATTGGTGTGGACGTGTAAAAGAGAAATTGACATATAGAAATAACAAAATAAATTTTCAAATATATACTTTCATAGATTAAACGGTTTCTTCATAAATAAAATTAAGGCTGTTGCACGTCTAAGTCTCTGTACATCATGTTATTTGTAGTCTCTTAATTATACAATACGATCTTTATTTAAAATTAATTGATAATTCGTACAATGCACGGATTTAAATTACTACTTTTATATGATTTCTCTAATGTGAAAAATAAAAGGAACACAAAAAAAATCACAGACCAAGTAAAGAAAAACAAATTTACTTGAGAAATTTCATATACTAAGTGAAAAAAAAGCTAATTTACTTGTGGGGCAGTGTATTACTACATGGATAATTTTTATCAATAGAAATTTGAAATGAAATACCTTCTCTTCATTCCTTTTGCTTCTCTTTATTTTACTTTCTCTTCATTCCTCTTGCTTCTCTTTATTTTGTATAGGATTAGTTTTCGTAGACTTTGTTAAGTTTACCGAGTATAAACAGGGGTGTTTAACTAGTTAAAATTATTTTGAACTAAACCAATATCAAAAATATTTAAAACTTGGTACCGATACCAGTTGGGCCGGTTCGGTACCAATTTTTACCGAATTTATTATTATTATTATTATTATTATTATTATTATTAATAAATAAAATAAAATAATATAAAAAATTGATACGGTTCAATAAATACCGAACTCTCAAAATTACTAACCGATACCGGAATCGATTGGACTTGTTATACCGAAAATTATGCCCACCCCTAGGTATAAATAATGGGTTGGAAAGTAAGTAATTTTGTGTTATTTATTAGATGCATTTCATCGAATATGGAAAATGAGTAGTTATGTGTTATTTATTATATACATTTCATCTAATATATGCATTTAATCTAATATAGTAATTATTTTGATTATAACTTTGAAAGTATTGTTCAATGTAAATTCTTATTAATTGTCCAACTAATCAATAAAATGTATTAAATTAATTGAGTTATGTGCAATTTAACTCATCAATTAAAATGAATTAACTTATTTTAATTAAAAAATTAACTCAAATTAATTTTAAATTAATTTATTTCCTTTCCTCCTTTTATACGTAAGAATTGATATGCTCAGCTTCCACAAATTCACATAATTAAATCTACAACATATATATAATTAATTTGCACTTAATAAACATGCATGGTGTCTTAAGAAAGTGGCATAGAGAAAGCTAGCCAGGGCGTCCTCTGCCCTTCTTCTTTAATTTTGTCGTACTGCTGGTGAAAGACTGACATGTAACCTTTTTCAGTACCCGAAGATTGAATGAATTATTTATTAGATATAACTCCGCGCTTTGCGGCGGAATTATTTATTTTGTTAAAAATATATATAATTAAAAATTATTTTTTGTGTGATTTAGAATAAAAGAGTTGGTCATTATTTATAGGGTGAATACAACACATGTTTAAATCAATCACTCATCAATTTAGGATAATACCAAATTGGAATTATAGGATATAATTGTGGGATATAATATAAATATAGAATTGTTGTAATTTTGGGATATAATATTAGTTTAAATTTGTATTAATGTGATAATGTTACTTTTCTTGTGTGATTAAAGAATTTAAAAAAAAAATTATGCATGAATATTTTTTGTAAATAAAGTACAAAAGCCCAATTACGGGATAATATTATATATTTTTTTGCTTGAGAATTATTTGTCAAAAATTATGAATTCAAATTATTGGATAATATCATATATTTATGTGTTAAAGTTATTTGCTAAAATGTTATAATAAAATAAATTCAAATTATTGGATAATATTAATTTGGAATTGTTGCAATATTGTGATATAATATAAGTTTATATTTATATGCGTGACATATTTATGTGATAATGTTACATTGTTTTGTGTAAGTATGGAATTAAAAAAATATAGATGTAATTATAATAATTCTCAAAACCAAATTATTAGATAATATCAATTTGGAATTGCTATAATTTTGGGATATAATATCAGTTTATATTTGTATGTGTAACATATTTATGGGACAATATTACATTTTTTTGTGTGAGTAAGGAATTAAAAAAAATTAAAAATTTATGTGTGAAAATTATTTATAAAAAATTACATATTTTTGTGGCTGAAAATTATTTATAAATTAAAAATTCAAATTATTAGATAATATCATATATTTATATGTCAGAGTTATCTGCAAAAATAGGATAATAAAACAATTCAAAAATCATATTATTGGATTTTATCAATTTGGGATTGCTGCAATATTGAGATATAATAGTAAAAATGTAAATAATGATAGTTTGACACGCACAGATGTGTGCATCTAATTAAAGGATAATTAAAAAATTGGGAACCAGAGCAAATTGGCATTAACTATAAATAAATTACCTTATACATGAGAGAAATTGAATTTTCTTGTTGTAGAAAAAACTCTAGAAGTGGAGGTAATTGAGGACTATAGAAGATGAGGGAGATAAAGAGGATATATAAGTGTTGGTGTAGGAAAACCTAGAAGTGGATGGAGATGAGATCGCAGGGATAGATAGGAAGAGCTTAATTACCGTGGGCAACATTATAAATAAGTTACTCCCAAACACCTTAACAGTAAAGTACAATTTAAAAGTGGCTGATTTGAAATATATTTTGTTTTACCAAATTACACATAGTATGTCATATTTTTTCTCCAAGTGGTATTTTTAATTTTTTAAAACTGATTGTTATACGATAAAAATTAATGTACTAAAAAAATTATAAAATGAAGAAAGTATTCAATAAGGATAATAATATAAAAAATATCCTAAATGAAGTAAACTAATACGATCAATATTCCGTTTGTTTTGGTGTGTGGTTGGGTATATATATATATATATATATTTAGTTATTAAAGGGAGTAACTAATTAAAGAGAGTATTATTTTAAGAGTAATATAGTATTTTATTTTTAAACGACAAAAGATTAAGGTTAAAAAATATATATAATTAAAAATTATTTCTGGTATAATTAGGAATAAAAGAGTTAGTCTTTATTTATAGGGCGAATAAAACACGTATTTAGGTCAGCTATCAATTTGGGATATAATATCATTTTAAAATTGTTGCAATTATGGGATATAATATCAGTTTACATTTGTATTTATAGGATAATAAAACAATTCAAAAAGAGCTAGTCTTTATTTATTGGGTGAATAAAACACGTGTTTAGATAAGTCACTTATGAATTCGGGATATAATTATAGGATATAATATTATTTTGGATTTGTTGCAATTTTGGGATATAATATCAGTTTACATTTGTATTTATAGAATAATAAAACAATTCAAAAATCAAATTATCTGTAAAAATGTGTCAGAATTATTTGTTAAGTGTTAGAGTCTCTATTTATAGGGCAAATAAAAAACGTGTTACATCAATCACCCATGAATTTGAGATAATATCAATTTGAAATTGCTTAAATTATGCAATATAAAATAATTTTACATTTGTTACAATTTTGGGATATAAATATTAGTTTAGATTTGTTCGCTGCAATTTTTAACTTTATAATATCTTTACTTTTTTGTGCGAGTATGAAATTAAAAAATCTTAAAAATTTTATTGGATAATATCACAATAAAACATGTTTTAGATCAATCATCCACGAATTTAGGATAATACCAATTTGTGATTTCTTAAATTTTGCGATATAAAAGCAATACGGATTTGATGCAATTTTGTATTCGTGACATATTTATGGGTAATATTAGATTTTTATGTGAGAGAGTTATCGTGTGAGAATTAGTTGTAAAAAAATTTAAATTCCAAATTATTTGTCAATATGAAATATTAAATAATTATCTGAAACAAATATGGGATAATAATAAATTTTTATGTGGTTGTAAAAAAATTCAACTAAGTATTGTGTGATAGTTCAAAAATAAATAATTTTTATTAATAGACAGTTTCAGATTTTAATGGGATAATACTCAATATCGAAATTATTGGATAACATCATAATAAAACATGTTTTAGATCAATCATCCATGAATTTGGGATAATATCAATTTATGATTGCTTAAATTTTGGGATATAAAAGCAATATGGATTTGATGCAATTTTGTGACATATTTATAGGTAATATCAGTTTTTTTATGTGAGAGAGTTATCGTATGAGAATTAGTTGTAAAAAAAATTTATATTCCAAATTATTTGTCAATATGAAATATTATATAATTATCTGCAACAATTATGGGATAATAATAAATATTTATGTAGTTGTAAAAAAGTTCAATGAAGTATTGTGTGATAGTTCAAAAATAAATAATTCTTATTAATGGATAGTTTCATATTTTTATGGGATAATATTCAAAACCGAAATTATTGGATAATATCATAATAAAACATGTTTTAGATCAAATCATCCATGAATTTATGTGAGTGTGATAATATTAAATTATTGGATGGAATTTTTATGTGGGAGAGTTATGGGATAAAATTAAATTATTTGATGGGATTTTTATGTGAGAGAGTTATGGAAAAAGTGAACTGCATAAAAGATTGACACTTGGCATAATATGGTGTCAATGTACTGCATTTTAATATATATAATAGATTACGCTCTCCGGCTAAGATAAAAATTACCTATTAATTTTTATAATTAAATTAATTATTTTTAAAATTAATAATTAATATATATATTTAAATTTAAAAATAAATAAATATTGAGATTAATACTAAATTGTATATAGTTTATAATATTTATAATTTTTTTTACATATATATAAAAAAATAAAAAAATATATTAATTTAAAAAATAATTAATTTAACTATAAAAATCAATAAAAAAAATTTATACTAAAACGGAATAAGTATATGACACGAACAATCAACGAACTATAATGTACAAGAAATACTTTTGCTTTGTCCTACATATTAATAATAAATTATACTACCTCTATTTAAAAAATAAATTATTTATAGATTTTAAAAATATTTTTTAATTTTATATTAATATTTATTTTAACAGTGATCAATGACATAATAATAAAATTGGGACATGTTATATTCTTTTCAAAATAAAAATGGCTCTTTTTTATGTAGAAAAGAGGCCGGAATAGCTAGTAATTAAGTTATGATGTTGACTACATAAATATATTTAATAATAATAATAATAATGTACCAAATATTCAAGAATAATGTGTGAAGTATAACAATTATAAATTAAAGAGAGGGTTGTTAGTGAAAACGGGATACTGATCATCATGCTGCCTTTCATTTTCAATTTATTAATTAGTGTTCCCATAAATGGATACCTACCTATAGCTGGCAACTTAAAGAGTGCAAGATTAATGAATGATATATACATTAATATCATCCCCAAAGAACATTCACAGATATATCAGCATTGAATTTGCTCCTTCAATATCTCAATTATTTAATTTTTGCGCTTTTTATTTTCTTTTCTTGTGAAATAGACTTCAGCGAAAGGTGGCACTATGTGATTGGTGTTGTAGTAGGAGAGATAAATATATATATATATATATATATATAAATATATATATATATATATATATATATATACGGTCCGGCTCTCCAGCGAACTGGAGAAGACGAACCAAAGACGAACCGTCGTCTTTGGTTCGCTTTTTAAAGTTCGTTGGAGAGCCTGACCGTATATATATATATATATATTTTCTAAAAACAAGTTTCATCGCTTGGAGATATCAAAAGAAAAAAAGAGAAATTTTTTTCTTTTATCCAAAAAAAAGTGAAGAATGCCCATTTACTTGAAACAATTTCGAAATTGAGAGTTTTACGCCTTTGAACAAGCATAAAACTCTTGATTATGTTTCGACGAAAATCCGATTCAAATTTGATAAATATTGATTGATCGTATATTTTATTATAGTTCTATGATTCAGAATATTTTTTTCTATTTGATCCCTTTGAATTCCATATTCGAAGTTACGATTATATATATATATATATATATATATATATATATATATATATATATATATATGCGCCAAACCCTACAGATCATGTTAAAAAGTTTTGCATGGTAGATAAATAAGTAAGAAATTGAAGATGGCAGCACCGAAATGTCAAAGGAGTTCACATGTTTCCCTGCCTCATTTTCGTTAAAAGTTAAATGGATGCATGGGGTGTTTGTTGAAACCAAGCCAACTACTATATTAGCATTATTATCTTCGTTCCTTTTATGCTACGTACTATAGCAAGACTTTCGTGACACTAAATATCGACTTATCAAATAAAATTAGTAAAGTAAATCAAAATTAAAATATCAAAGTACGCCCCCACCAAAAAAATCAAATCAAATTATCCCAAATTAACAGAAATGCAAATAAAACATACATATCATCCTTTCTATTAATTAATTAGATGTCATTTAATATTCAGTACTAAACCCTCGAGTCCTATATATTACAATAAAAACATGTATTTGTTCAATTTTTATTTGGAGTAAATACAAAGCATGACATAATCTATATATAAATTAGTATAAATATAGTTGGTCAAAATGATTACTACATCTACTTACAACAAAAACCATCATCGTAATTTGAATCTTCTTCCAAACCCTGCCTGCCTGATCAGTGGCATAAAGACTAGCTAGCTAACTTTGATATTGGGCAATTAATAATGGAGCTTTTTCGATCTCCTGTTCCATTCCAATAGTATTGTCATTTAACGCGGGAGATCTCCCTCATTCCCTCTCAGTCGGCTAATATACTCGCCTTTGGTAAAATTACCCCATTGCTGTATTAGGATTGATCATTTAATAGACTAATATCAGAAATTAAATTAAGTTTGTGTTCAATGAATATACACTTATAACGAATAAGAATTAATAACGGGAAAAAAATTAATATTCTTACCACAACTTCATGCGAGTGAAACCTTATAAAAAATTCACTGTGAAAATAGTAATTCCATTGATAAAAACATTAACAGTACTTCAAAAGCCACAATTTGCAAACAGATTCCAACTTCTTAGAATCCATCAAAAACAAAGATTATTAGATTAATCACTAAAGGGATCAAACAGAAATGAAGTATTTTTTTTCCATCAGGCTTTAAAGGGAGATCAAGAAGAAGGACGAGAAAACATGAACTAATTAACCACAGAATATGAAACTGTATTCATCAGAAAATGGAAGGCAGCTCCATCATCTCTTCTACTTGACCAGTAGATGCTTCATCCAAAAGCCACTTTTCTAGAAAAGATAATGAAGGAGTAGTATTATTTTTATGATCCGCCGGCCTTTGTTGATCAACTTTCATGTCATCATCATCATCATCAGAACCTTTATCAGACGAATTAGTGTTCTTGTGATCCCAGCTGCCGACGGCGGAGTTCAAGTTATCCAACGATAAAATGGACTCATCAAATTCTTCATTAGATATTAATTCTGCATCGTTTTGGTGCTCAGTCGTCTTGGGATTAATGTTTTCATTGAGAGAATAATTCGAAGCAGCATTCTTCGGGGAAGATTTCATCCATCCTTGAAGGAGTCTTGAGATATTCTCAGTGCTCGAGGCATAGAAATTGGAATTAGCAGTGTTATTTATAAGAGGTGCCGAGGCATGTCCACTCGTTGCGATGATATGATCAGTCATGTTCATTTTGTCACTAGTAAAAATATTCTTTGGATGATCTGATGATGATATTGGCTGCTTGTGGGGATGATGATGATCATCATCATCTGAAGCAGCTGATTGAAACTTCTTGATCTTCTTCTTCAAGTGGGTGTTCCAATAGTTCTTTATATCATTATCTGTTCTTTGTGGAAGGTATGAAGCTATGGCTGCCCATCTGTCCACGTCAATTAATAGTGCAAAATTCTTTAATCAAAAATATTAACTTAAAATTGCACAATCCATCTTCAACTGAATTAATTAATTAATTAATTAAGGGAATTACATACTTGTTACCGAGTAAAGCTTGGAGATGGATGATCATTCCTTCTTCGTGGGGGGTGAAGTTGCCTCTCTTGATTCCTGGTCTAAGATAATTAGTCCACCGAAGTCTGCAACTTTTGCTGCACCTTAGCAACCCTTTCATTTAATTTGTTGTAAACAAGAATTAGTATTACTGATTATTAACTCATTAGCTTATCCTTAAATCATGCATGTATATATAGGGACATACTCAAAGAAGTTAATGCAAACTCGATCACTCCATACTAGTTAAATTAATTAAATATTGAAATATTATAGAGTAGCTAATTAAGAAACTCTCAAATTCCAAAAGAAAGAAAGAAAGAAGAAACAAAGATTGGGGTATGTAGAAGTTGATAGAGGGTTGTTTACCGGTGTTTGTAGGCACAGATCTCCAATTTCCGGGACCATGTTCTTGGATGTAGGAGACTAAAACAATGTCTTCTTCTGGGGTCCATGGACCTTTTTTGATTCCAACTTTGTCACAGCATGGAGGCCTCCCCATGGCTTCCTTAATTTCCTAGCTCTCTCTCTCTATATGTATATGTGTGTGTGTGTGTGTTTGAGCTTGTGTGAGAACCAGCTAGCTAGCACAAATTAAAATAGTGACATGAACATGTGTGATTGTTTATATATGTACATGGTGACCGAAAGAAGAGGAAAGATCTTAATTAATACACACACTTGTTGATGATAATATATATATATATATGTATAAATGAGGACGGATCTAAAGTATACCTCTTAAATAACATATTTCTATTAAAATTACGTCGTTTTGAGGAGAAAATATAAAAAGGAGAAGAGAGAATGTAAAAACGATAAAAGAGCAAGTAAGTGGGAGGAGAGAGAAATAATATTAAAAGAGAGTGGTAATTATGATATTATTTTTTTTACATTCTATTTCTTCAAAACGACGTAATTTTAATAAAAATATGCTTTAGATCCGTCCTCTCTCTCTCTATATATATATATAAGTATACTTTAGATCCGTCATATATATATATATATATATATATATATATATATATATATATATATATATATATATATATATATATATATATTGTATGATCTTCAAATTAACAGAAGTCAATGAGCCAAAAGTTAAAAGGAAGGACGACAGAAAGTTGAATTTCTTGTGTGTTTTGTTTTCCGCTGAAGATCTCGTGCATAAGCAGCTGGCTAATCTAAAACTCTCCAAAGGTGGAAAGCTTCACACTTCTCTTCTTTATTTCTCTCTTCCTGGACCGTTCATTTCGGTTAGCTACGTAGCTGATCAATTGTATTTTTGGTATAGTACACACTATTAATTCTCTCCTCTAATTTAATTAATCTTCTTCTATTACTACGTACTAAGTATGGCCCTGCCACCAAAATAGAAGGCCACGACTACATTTATTAATTGTTGTTAATTATTGAAACTAGACTGAGATTCTATAATCTTTAAGGCTTGTTTAATTCTCATAAAAAACGTGCGAGTATTATTTCGCCTACACACGAATTTCTCCTTTATGCGAGGTTAGTAATTATTGTAAATGAGTTTGTTGATGTTAATTACACTACAAGAAAAAAACTTATTTTTTACGGACAATTTCGTCGAAAATAAGCTTATTTTCGACGGAATTATCTGACAGAAATTCGATCGTAAATAATCGCGTTAAGATTAATCCGTCAGAAATAAACCTATTCCGTCGGAATATGGGCATTTTTTGGTCCAATGTAGCACTTTTTTCAACGAATTTCGTTGAATTTACCTTTTTTATCAGATTTTTTTTTGTTGTAGTGTTATGAAATTCTGTGTATCATGTAATTTCTCACTAACAGTGTGACTTTCAAAACGAATGTGTATTACATACATACATACGGACATGCATGCATGCATACACACACACACACACATATATATATATATATGCATGGACATACATGGGTCTACTCTTCAAGGCTTGACCTTTCTTCATGCATTTTGAACTTCGGTTGGTACTGTTTAATTGCTAACCTGGTCCATGCACCCTTTGCTGCATTATGACTATAAATTTTTGTAAAAGCAAGGTTTCTCACTATCTCTCCGTATACACACAAACATATTATATATAAAGGTGCATGTGTCATGTACTGTGTTCGTGTATCATGGAAGTCTAGTAGCACCTAACCGCTAATAAAGACGTAACAACAGGATAATCACATGCTCTCCCTCAAATCAAGCTTGATTCATAGTAGAAGATGCAGATAACTAGTTTTAACTCCCCTTTTTCCTTTTCTTTCTCTTGTTTTTTTATATCAGCAATAAATATTAATTCAGTAATACAAAAGATAAAAAATAAAAAATAAAAAGAGAGAGAGAGAGAGAGAGAACGTAGAAATGAGAATAGGCAAAATTCTGCATTTAAGCAAGAAAGCTCGTCTTTGAGATGGTCAATTGGACAAATGCAAAATTTAAAATTGGGTGGGTGCATTACGTAAATCAATCCTGACAATATGCCTAGCTATATCCAAATCAATTCTGTAAATGTGTATATTGTTTATACCATATACTACATGTGTATATTTTGTACATCCGTATAGTATACAAGCGTCTACTATCTACACTGTTTCATATGAGACCAAAGAATTTCCATTTCACAATGGATAGTTGTATACTGGTAGGGGTATCAAATACAGGCTTATTTGGCATTGACATGCAATGATTGCTATAGATCCTCCATAATAATATGCTTATTTGAGATATATTTGAAATCTAAAAATTTGAGACCCCTAACGTTACTCATTTGAAATCAACTGAACATGTTCTTATGTTACTAAATCTACATTAGAAAGAAAGGAAAACGAAACACTTTAGTTGAGTTTCAGTTTCTTTGTCTAAACTTTGTTCTTTTTTCTTTCCCAAGTGGAAAATGGGGCTAGAGTTCTGTCGGTGGAACAAATGTTAATTGGCAAGGGCTCCATAAAGTTTAGTTAAATCACTTCAAGAATGAGACAAATAATAAATGTATTATTATGCCTTCCTCCACTGTGCCAGAAAATAACGGGGTGTTACCTGCGTGGCCTCCATTGTAGACCGAGACTGGTCGATTCTCAAGTCAACGTACTGGCACTTGGGTAGGGCATGCAAACTATAAACTCAACACTTAGACAAGTTATCCATCAGCATCTATTTGTGGTGTTGTCCTACAAATGCCAGTATCATTTGGAGCCATCGATGGCCGACACCCAATTCCCTTCATTGCTAATCGAGCAAACACCCAATCCCCATCATTGCATGTGCCAAAAGTCATTTACTTTGAGAGAATCGATCCTGTCATCTGATGCATGCAAGTTTTTTTCATCAAATCCTTGATCCTAGTATTACTCCCATCTCCAATATAACTCATTCCAAATGATAACAATAATGTTTTTTGTGAAAAAATATTGACATTGTTAAGGAGCTAGAATGCAAGTACAACGTAACTATCACAGTTTGTTTCAGCCACTCTGAAGAAAGTCCGAAAGCTACAATAATCTATCACTAAGTAAACACCAAGTAGTTCTGAGAGATAAACTCTCCCAATCAACTGCTACAACTGCTATTCCTTCAAACAAGGTTTCGCTGCCTCCAGGGGGAGAAACAGCCAAACCCTTGTCAGATATCATTGATATAACTGCTACTAATACAAAACTCGATTATATGTATCACAAATCCTCAGCAGGTGCTGGTTCTGAGTTGCCCTCTTCATCGGTTTCACTAACGCCCTCTGGTTCTTCCGATGAGTCCACTGATTCAAACTTCACAGGCCCTGGACCAGCAGATACCTTCACCATCGATGGACGTAAGAGTCGGTCACCAAGTTTGAACCCCTTGCGGAATTCTTGGAGTACAATACCTTCTTCAAACTCTGCAGAATCTTCACGCATAATAGCTTCATGCAGCTTTTACATAGCAAGAGAAAAAGAAAAAAAGATGTCAAAATAACTTTTGAAAGACGTAAAATATATATATAAGAAAATGAAACAACTGTTTAGGTTCAACATGGAACCATCAGACAGTAGACTTCCACAGTGCACTGAAAACTGCAGGATGTGATGCAAACTAGTTGCCAACTTGCCATCAATACTTTTGTAACCACAACTCTCTGACAGTACAACAAAACTGAAATCTTTGCTCACTCAATCATTAAGTTTAGGATACTATTACAAGCTTGGGTCCTTGGGATACATTGTTGCTCATGTTAACTCTCCTGACTCCTGCGTGGGCTCAAATCAATCGAGACTTGGGTTAAGCTAAAAGCGTATCCAGGTCTTCATAAAACTTAAGCTAACTTTATTCAGCATTTGAAAAAGCTCAACAAGTACACGACTGACTTTGGAGCCAACTCGGGAGCTTGCCTTCATCAAGCTAATGATTAAAGGGATGAATCATCATGAAAGACAAAGGGATCCAATAAAGCCGTGACTTAGGTCACAAGAAAGTAAGTGGACATCTTATGATTACTCTACTGGAAAATGCATATCGGTCTATAACCAATTAATTATATAGGATGAGATCAACTAGCAAAGGAGATAACGGACACTTATACATAGTATCTGACTCGGAGAATCTTTAATACACTAGAAATAAGTAAAGCCAGAAAAACTTACCATTGGATCAAAGGGGGTCCCAATAGTCTCCACAGGCACAACACCTACAGAACAGAGAATCTCCACAAATTGCTTGTATATGCTCTGGTAGCTGTTGTTGATTTTTTCCTCTCCCTCTGTCTCCACCTTTATCTGGGTTTTAGCTCTCTCAAAATTATCTAAAACAGGCAAAAGATTCTCCACAACTTCCCCTTGTGCATTAGTTACCAGTGAAAGCCGCTCCCTCTCAGTTCTCTTCCGAAAATTGTCAAAATCCGCACTTATCCGAAGAACCCGATCTTTCTCGTATGACATTTCTTCAGACAAAGTAGTCACTTTACTTTCTAGAGCAATTTTTTCATCTTCAATGGATATGAGAAGAGCTTCAATCTCAGCAACTTTGGACTCATTATTGCTTTCTAAAGCCTCTTTGTATGACTGTAGTGAAGCTATAATAGCTGAAGCTGGTTCCTCTGCATTAGTAGTTTCACCCTCAATCTCACTCTCAACATCTTCTGAACCAGCAGTACTGTCTGAATTGTCCTGTTAAATATGTATTGCAAAAAGATTTTAGTAAGTACATTTAAAAAATGAAATTAGGAATGTTAATGACATTGAAATCATAAAAAAATCCATGTTCAAATGCTAGACCTCAGTGCAACCACATGAAAGAAATCATGGACAAGTACTAATTAAGTCAAACTGCAGAACAAATTTACAGAGACAAAATTTCAAAACAAGCCTGATAATAGCACAAATGTGAAGCAATCACATAACAGCGTTAAGCATGTAAAGCTCAGATAAAAAGGCTTTGCTTGGCTCAACTGGCCGTGAAACATCGGAATCACAAAAGTGACAATGATTCATTTGATATAAACTAATTAACTAAATTATGGTTTCGAATGGCACACAAAAACCAAAAAAGGCTGCAGTAAGGCAAGTGCAGAAGTGAAGATTGAAAACATAATATTTCATCCATATCAATCAAAAATTTACAGGCAGGCACAAAAGGCAACAGACAAAATAATTAAACAAAGAAAGCATCCTACTAAATGTGTATCACTCCAGGGAAGGTAAACTGAAGGCAACGAGAGCACTACAGCAGCATAGCCAGGATCACTAGCTTGCACAAACTTCACACCAAAACAATGAGAAATATTCCAGTTATAGCAACCAAGACAATTGTTTGTCATATACCATAACTAGATCCTACTACAATCCCTTCACATTCATGAAATAGATTATTCCCATACAATTCTAGAAACCTATCTCCCAATGTCTGCGTAAAATGAGGAGATGGACCAACCAGACAACCACAACAGGGCTTTTACTTGGAATACTATGTAGAACGAATATCATGATTCCACCATTGGGAATATTGGCAGAGATAATGTTTTCTCTCGGGTAGCATAATATACAATTAAAGCTGACTGTTAGTTATTTCCTAGAGAAGAAAGTTTACCCGAAGAAGTAACTGGTCAAATAAAATGGATACAATAAGAATCACAAGCATACCAGCCCAGCCCCAAAAAACACCCCACGTGATTAGTTTTAGTAACAAATATAATTACATTAATTATGATATTACACTATCATTGAAGTTATTTATCAGACAATTGGTCCCTGTTTGATGAACCTTACATTAAACCTCCAAAATAATTATAAAGAGGAAATCATAAAGTAAAGAGTAGAATGTCTATGAATCCTAAATTAAAAACCCAAAACCATCCTAGGTTAGAACTAATTTATATTACTGGAAATAAAAGGTCGATTAATTTGTGTCAAAAGAATTTGTAGATGCGAAGAGCTGTTTAACCCAACTAAAAGCCACTTTTTCATCATGCATGTTTCCTTTTTGGTGCATCTCTTTCCTAAAGAGAAGGCACACTTGATATCTGTTTCTTTTCCTTTTTTCCTACAGAAAGGTATAAGCATTTTAAAGTGATGTTTTAACCCAATGTATCACAAGGAAACCGGCCTCAACAATTAAGGTGTTTCTTCTACCCATGAGTACGTACCCTTTCAGCTGCATAAGAGCCCAAAAAAAAGGAGAAACTGATCTCAACTTCTTTTTCTAACTATTTCAGTGAAATCCTTCAATTATGAAGCTTCTCCTTGTTTTTTTCTCCTTAATATTTCCGTATCTATACAACACAACTGAGAATTGAAATGCTAATATCCTTTTGTTTTATTTATGTTCAAAGTTCCAAATGGTGGTTTACATTAACAGGAATTGTAGGTCGAAATTGACCAAAAATTCCAAAACACCAAAGATCTTTATCTAAGCAGGTCAATAAAAGGGAATGCAAATGAGTCAATGGATATACAAAATCCTTATGCCTCCTCCAAATCCTCACCATCTCTAAGCACAAATGCACATCGGGTGAGGAGTTTGGATGAGTTAGTATCCTAACAAGGGGGTGGTGAGAAGGTGGGATTAGTGCTTCATTATGTTTTAGGGCTGTAAATAAATTATACTCCCTCTGTTCCACGAAAGAGCCTCAATCGCATATCTTTTAACAGTTTCTATTACCAGTAAACCTATGTTTCTTTAAAACTAATGAAATTACATAACTCCGAGCAAACTGAGTTTAACAGAAGCTCTGATTACCAAATAAAAGAATAAAATTAAAAATTCTTTCTTAAAATCCATCAAATCCAACTCAGATAAATGAAGAATAATAGTTAGTTAGTTAGTTACCACCAATTCTGCAATTCAAGAATAAGTCATATATGTATACTTGAAGCTGAGGTCCTAGAATCTCCAAACTGTTCTTCCCTCCAAAACCCAATTAAATTATAGCTACCCACTGGCCACAACTACAAATTCAAGTAGAAACCAATTATTTATATTACTCTCTCCATTCCAAACTATATGATCATTATCGACTGTTGAAAGTCAATTTGAGACGTTTTCAAACTCAATACTCATTGAAAGTTACGAAATAATAAAACTTGGGATGAGTAATACTTTTTAAATAACTTACAATATTCATTCGTCGTAGAATATTGATTAAAATTTTAAAAAATTATGTCAATTTTGAGTTTAAAAATGTCTTAAATGACCAACAATCATCAAATAATATGAAACTGACGAAGTGTTTTATGTGAGTGCAGTATACATTTACCTCAAGCTGAGAATCTTGAATCTCTTCTATTTCTTGGGTCTCAGTAGTTTCTCCTGATGAAGCGAAACACACGGAACCACGAAGAAGAAAGGGAGACGACAATTTGTGAAAAAGACGGGGAGAGCTGTGTAAACGACAACGTTTTGGGCACGTCTGTCTCCTTGTTGCCGAAGGAATACATAGAAACTTTGCAGAGGTATTCTGATTGGTGCTTAAGGTAACTGGAGGTGCCCTAATTGCTGTTGTTCTTAGCATAGTAGTTGCCATCGGAAGACCCGGCACAGATATATAGAGAAGAAAAAATGTAGACCAACACCCGGCCTGGGAGCTCTTTTGTTAAAAGAAGAAGAGAAGAGAAGAGAAGAGAAGAGACTGGAAAGTCGGCTGTCCATTCTTTCACTTTCTTAAGAAATTTTTTGGATTAAGGCCTCTTCAGGAATAATTTATTTTAAAACGGCTTTAATTTAAATTAAAAATAAATTATAAATTATTTTAAATTATAATTTATAAATAAAATTATTTGACATTATTTTTATTTATAAATTTAAATTTAAATCAAAACAAGTTATGAAGTTAAAATAACTTATAAGTTAAAATAAATTATAAATATTATTAAAATAAGAATAAAATAATTATTATATTTAATCAAACCTATTTATTTTAAAATAATTTATAAATTATTTTAAAAATAATAATAAGTTCTTACTCATAAGAAATTATTTGTAAATTAATTTATATATTTTAAAATAAATCGCACACGAACACCATATAATAAAAAATTACATATAAATTAATGTGAAAAACTTATAAGTAAAGACTGTATGTACTATTGCTATTGCTATAACTTAACCTGAGTCATTACAAGTAAAATACAAAAGTATCCATTCATGTTGGTAATGAATTGTAATATAGACGTTGTTGTTTTAATTTATACTCAAAGTTTCAATTTTTTTTTGTAAACTTGCCCCATCCAATTTTAATCAAATTTAGTCAATTATGTGTATACTAGTGGATGTTTAAGAACAAAACAATTAATGTACTTTTTATCATGTTAATTATTTTACCCTTTAAACACTCATTTTTTGTGCAAATGAATGACTTTTATTTATTTATTAAAATTCAAAGGGAACAATTTAATATATATATATATATATATAAAAAGAATAATTGCTATGACATTGTAAAAATTAAAATTTAACGTTTATATTACAACTCAATGTCAAAATTCAAAATAAATATAATGTGATAATATAATCTTAAGACTCTATTTTTCTCACAAACATAGTGCTAAATAAAGACTAAAAAGTAACTAATAATCAAACAATAATAGAAAATTTAAGACTAATTTTATTTTTCTAAAGTTAATTTAGAAATTAAATTAACTTCATTTAATTTTTGGTGAATTAAACTATTGATATTAAAAATTATTTAGAAAATAGTATTATCAATTCTAATACTCTCTCAATTAAAAATTATAAGAACATTATTGATTTTTTAAATTTAAAATATGGTATTTTAAACTTAAAATTAAAATAATTTATTAAAAATTATAAAAAAATAAATTTTACAACGAGTTATACTTTTTAGATAATTTTTAATATTTATCGTCATATTGATTAAAATTAAAAAATATATTTTAATTTTAATTTTAAAAATATTTTAAGTTGGTTTTATAAAGTCAATAATGACTTAAATTTTAGCATGGAGGGAGTATTTTTAAAATAAAATTAATCTATCAATTTTAAAAAAAATTCAAAGTATAACTTATCAAAATTGTTTAAAATTTATTATTTTTATAATGTAAAGTTAATATTTTTATAAATTATCACCCAAGTAAATATAAATAAATTATTTCATATTTTTAAAATAAGAGAATAGTGTATATATGAGAAAGAACATAATATTTATTTATTCTAAGAGTATAAAATAATGTCTCATGAATACGTGTTTAATAGAGCAAAGGCTAGGTGATAGCCCAGTGGTTATAACGTTAAATCTCAGAATTTTCTAAGCATTTGAAATATATTTTAAAATTAAATTATAATAATATAAATTCTAAAAAAATAAATTAAAAAATGTGTTCTCTTTTATTATCAAGAGAGGAGTATTTCTTTGCTGGAAGTACCAATTTCCAATTGATGTTATAGTTGGAATGATTACTGTGAAAGAAGTCAAAGTAATACATTGAGACGCCAACTCATGGTGTCCAACTGTCCGATAGAATTAGAGAAGAAGCTGGTTTTAGTTCCCTGGTTCTGTTCGTTGGAATTCAAAAAACTAAAACCCTAGATTCCAAATCTCGACCTCTCTCTTATCATTAATTCTGTAAACCATCATAATTTCGATTTCTCTCTCCAATTGTAGCTTGAAATTTATTTGAAGTTATTGATTTGAAATTGAATATGAGCAGTAGAAAGGTAGAAGAGCGAAACGAGAAGATCATACGGGGTCTCATGAAGCTTCCACCGAATCGCAGATGTATCAACTGCAACAGCTTGGTATAAGCACTAATATATAATCTCACCAACTTTTTTTCCAATCCACTTTATGCATTTAGTTAAATTCAGCATTTGAAAATATATTGTCTTTTTGAAGTCCCATTACAATACTATTGTTTGTTAACTACTGTTTATTGAAACAAACGATGCTTATGAGGAAATACAAGCTCAATCAAGCTGAACATACATAAGAATGCCAGCTTAGCTGAAATGAAGAGTCTCTTCTTATTTGGCAAGGTGGCCCCTAAAAGTTGCAATCATTGCGTTGAGAAATAGAAAATCAACAAACTTATAGTGAATGAATGTGGTTGCTTACACTCATTGAAGCAGAGGGGAAAAATCCACTGATGTTTGACATTTGAAATAGGCAATCCTTGCTTTTATAAGGACAATCAGATGCACGGTGGTTCATTTTGAGGGCAAGAAGCTAAATTCAGATTAAAAACTGTCTTTATTGATATATAGAAGACCTTCTTAGTATTAATAATTGTGGGAGATAATTTTTTTATTAGTTATTGGAAGTATCAATTGTAAAGTGTACTCGCACTTCAATGATCATAAAAATTTATTTCACACATATCGACTTCTACGTAAATTAAGACTAAAAATCTATTAAAACATATTTTTACAAAACTAACATATCATGTTTCATGTTAGAGTTAAGCTATGAAACTATGAAAGAACTTTTACTATCATCTAAAATTAGGACGTCTTGACATCGTTTTCTTGTTTATCTCTTGGTGCTCGATAGTAGTTGCTCTTAGTTATAGTCAAACATATTTTAGGAATGTATTACTTGTGTATATACATGTCACCAAAATTCATGATAAAACTTGTGATCCTTTAGGTATAGGAGAAAAGCATATACATATTCGTCTTTTATAATTTTTTAGAAATACACATAAGTGTCGTAAACTCATACTCATGTAATATAGATGTGTTTCATACTTTTAACTAATAGTACAACATGATATTTTAAAAATATTATTAATAATGAAGCAATAAATTTATTTATTGTATCATGTAGAATTAGGGTTCTAAAGGTCGGACTGGGCACCAGCCCAACCTTAGAATTTAGGGCTGGGCGGAGAAAAAATGCCTAGGACTCGTGCATCACTGTTTCAAAAAGAAAAAAAGGAAGGAAAGAAGAAAAGATGAAGAAGGGAAGATACGATCATAGAAGAAGGTGGAAGCACCTTACCTGCGGGCTGATTGTGTACTTGCTTCCTCTTGCTACAACCCTTGCTAAGAATTGCATTTGAGGAGGATTCTAGTTTTTTTTTTTTTTAATTTGTCTCCCGGTTACAATAAATTGTTCACTATGTAAAAGCCCAACTCAATAAAAATTTAATATGTTTCCCATTAGACCAACAGCTCTCCCTGTTTGTTGTACGTGTCACATAATATAAATTATGCCATATTACAAATACATGCCTCAAAGTATTGCAAATACATGCCTAAAAGTTTACCCATAGACTTTCACTAATAAAATTAAAATAAAATAAAATTGACTCCGCCTAGAGCACTTTCATAGGCCGCCTACAAGACCTAGGCGCTTGGAGCTCCCTCCGCCTAACTCTTTTTAGAACATTGTGTGAACATAGTTGGTTTCTCAAAAGATTATTAACTTTATTAATGTTAATTACAAAGAATATTAATTTTTAGATAGTCGGCTGTATAAATTTTTCTAATTAAAAAATATTTAGAAAGAGAAAAATAAAACTTGATTAGATTGTTTGAACTACATTAATACTATTAATCCAATCAAATGGACCTACATTCTGCCGAGCAGAAAAACTTTTATGATAAACCAGAACATCAAAAACTGTACCAGTTAAGGTTGTGAAAATTTAGTTTAGCTGATGGACATTTAAAATATTCACAACTAGTGTAGGTTGAAACCCTATATTTTTGTAGTTCTTATTTTCCTTAGTTTTTCACCAGGCAAATGGAATATACCATGTTGTCTCTTACCAGGGATTTTTAGCCATAACCTACTTGCCTTGTTTTAGAAATTTTATGTTTGATTGTTTTATTGATCTCTCTTGTTGGTGTTTTTTGTTTTATAATTTTTTTATATCTAATTAATTTATGTGCACAGGGACCTCAATATATTTGCACAAACTTTGGGACATTTGTTTGCATGACATGCAGCGGGATACAGTGAGTATTTTCAGCTATTTTATCTGCATTCAGATACTTGTTTGTAATTTTGGCTTCCTCGGTTGAGTTGGACCTTTTTGCATTCTTCATATATTGAATTTTTTTTTACTTTTATTGATAAGCAAAAGTCTAGTGAAGAGTGCCAAATGTCACAACTTTGGTGCACACAGCGTATAGAAGGATCAAAGGAAAGTCTTGCAATACAACCTCTTTACAAAATCTAAATGAATCCGGTGATTATCATAACCCTTATACATGGAAGGCTGAAAAGAAAGAAATAAAGTTTTATCCTATACAATGGAAGCTCCAGTCGCTTAAATGGTTCCCTTGTCCCTTTCCATCAAGAGCAACACCATAAGCACAAGTGAAACACTTTCATACTATGTCCTGCTTACTCCTATCTGCCTAGCAAAAGAATTTGTGTATTTTACTAGATGAAGTAATTTGAAGCACTGTATATTTATACTATGGGCTTTTTTCTTCATGGCATTGTTTAAACATGACAAATATGAAGCATTTTGAAACTACTAAGTACTGGCTAGGAAACCCTTTGCAAGGGTTACAAATTTCTTTCCTTCTTGTTTGCTGTGCTACCTGCTGTTCAACATCAGCCTACAACCGATTAAAAGTTTAGAGTTAAGTTGTCAAGTTGTGACATGGCTTTGAGGTTTCTGTCATCCCAAATGGTAATTCAGAGCAGAAGGAATATTATGTTGGAGGGTGTTCGAGTATTAACATGTTGATGACAATTTACATTTATTGGAGATGCATATTGGAAATGCAAAGGTTATTTAGGATAGTCCTTAATACTAAAATGTTAAGTATTTAATTATTGATGCAACTATGGAACAATCTGCTAGAAGTTTAAAAAGACTTAGTTTTCCACTAATAAAGTTTGATATAACTCACAGTTGTGTGGGCTGTTGGCAATTGGCATACATTTCCTGATTTTTTTATATATTATTTTATTGCAACTATTGATGTTTGTTTGCTAATTAGATGTAGTTGGGTTTTGATTGGAGGATCACTCACATGGTATCTATAATCCACAAAAATGCGGAAGTTCTTCAGAATTTGGTGCTGTGTGCAACTGAATATTGTATTTTCAATGCTCAATAAGTTTTGAGAGATGTGTTGGAAACTTTGTGTTTTGATTGCTGTAAAACATCAGATTGTTATATATCTTTGTATATGTGTGCTGCAGCCGCGAGTTCACTCACCGTGTGAAGTCTGTGTCCATGTCTAAGTTTACATCCCAAGAAGTTGAAGCTCTTCAAAAAGGAGGTAATCAGGTATAATAATTCTAACTTTCTCTACTTGGCTGCTGGTTTTGCGTATTTACTTACAAGATTTTCTCCTTCAGCGTGCAAGGGAAACATTTTTGAATGATTGGGACCCACAAAGGCAGAGATTACCTGATAGCAGGTGAAGTTTTTACTCTTACTGTTTAAAAGAGAAAGTAGCAATATTTGCAGATTACAGAAATGTCATCTAATAATATCTTCCATTTTGCAGTAATGCCGAGAGAGTTCGAGAGTTTATAAAGAATGTCTATGTGGATAGGAAATATGCTGGAGGAAAGTCCTCTGACAAACCTCCAAGAGGTATGCAGGTAATATACATAAACTGATAAATGTATACTTATCAAATATAAAATATATCTGTTACAATGAAGTGAAGGCAAGTACGGCTTGTGAGTTACTTTTATTATTATCCTTCAATTATCTCACTCCAGCGTTGAGTGCAGCCTAACATGTACAATTTATAAATGGCAGGACATTCAGAGCCATGAAGATGAGACGAGACGATCCAGTTCATATCATTCCTATTCTCAAAGTCCACCATATGATTACCAATATGAAGAAAGGCGTTATGGAAAACAAGCTTTTGCACTTACTAGAAAGGCGGGTTCAGATCTAGGCCTTAAAACCTCTAGTTTCCTGAGTCCTACTCGGTTGAGTGACCACACTTATGAGAACAGGTTTGGTAATGAGGGATTTGATTCCAGAGCTTCAGACTATTCTGGCTCCTCTAGTGCAGGTGATCCATTTAGGTCTTATACCCAATCACCTACCTTTCAGAGGGGCATTGGATACAGCAGCCCCTCTAGTGAAACTTCAAGGGACTGTGAAGATGCAAGGCATCATAGAGTGAATACATTTTCAGACCCAAACGCAAAGAGAGATGAGGACAGGGTTCCACATTCACAGGTCCTGTTACTCTCATATCTGCTAGTTTCTAATTTAAGTGGTGAACCATACTGCAATGGTACCCTGGGGCTTGTAGCTTATATTGATATGGGCTACGTAATGCAATAGAGACACATCACATATTTGATTATCTTCTTTCTTTATCTCTCTGGGTGTTGTTGCAATTTTGTGTGTGATGTCAAATAAGAGTCAGATATGGACTACGTAATGCAATTGAGACACATCACATAGTTGATTATATCCTTTCTTTATCTCTCTGGGTGTTGTGCAATTTTGTGCGCGATGTCACATATGAGTCAGATGGTTATCCACAATCTAGTCTAGGGAATATTCTAAAGAAACCTTACATTCCTTTTTGATTAATTAGGTTGTTGATATCTGTTTTGAAATTTCAAATGAGCAGAAAATTTAATATGACATTTTCTACTTTTTTGCAAGCACTAGAGCGTATGCGCCTATCATTTGTACGATGGATCTAGATGCTTATGATCTTGTCGGGCTTGCTTACTACAATTTGTAGAATTGTATGTATTTGTCATTTTTAGCTGCTGGCTGAACTATCTTTTCAGGCTAGCATATGTGTGTCAGTGTGTGCTCCTGAATATTAATACAACAAGGAGTATTTATCTTTTCATTACAGAAATAATAATTGTGAGAGAGAATAATTATGATGGACTGGTGATAAATAGTTATTTGTCTTCTATAAGATAATAGACACAACAAATGAACAGACAAGATGCTATCCCTTTCTTCTAAGTAGTAACAAACTATAATACTCTCGGGAGCTATAAATTGTATATTTGTTAGTGTATATTTATAGACTTGCAGGCAATATTTTATATGTTCTGCTCATATTTCATTTTAACTGAGACTATATTTCCCTTCTATTCAGCGGACTGCATCTACCAGCAGCTTCGGATCATTTAACAGCAATTCCATGTCCTTTAAGTCGGTAAATTCTGAAATTGCAGTAGACGTTGCCTCAGAACCTGATCAATCTGTGGGGACCCAGCATAACAAACTAGCTACTTTTCTCTCTTTCCCACAGTCATCATTGTCTGGGAATTATGCCGGCCTTGACCTTTTCAATACACCATTTGCTTCAGAAACTGTTATCTCGTCAGCTTCATCCCCTGATTTATTTCAGTTACCTAAGACATTGTCAGATTTAGCTGTAGATTTTTTTCAGCCATCCTCTATTTCTTCTGTGTCAACTTTGAATTCTCAGCAACTTTCTCAAACTTTTTCACCTGCATCTTTAGATTTATTTTCTGATATTCCTCAGCAGCGGTCGGTGGCAACCTTGAATGAGATCTCATCAGAGGCAGTTATTCAAAAAAATAGAGGATGGGCAACATTTGACGTACCTCAGTATATAAAACCTAGTCAAGGCATTGGGAATTCTAGCCATGCACCATTACCTTCTAATGAGGATAATTTTCTAAGAAATGCTGACCAGCATTTGCTCCTAAACACAACCCCACACTGGTCCTCATTTCATGATACTAGTGCTCATGGGCCTCATTCATCAATGCCTGATCAATGGCACGAGAGCCTGCACAATGTTGAAGCCACCCCTAGTGCAGGAAGCAATCAGGTAAGGGATCTTCCTTTGAATCTGTGCATGATTTGTATTTAGCAAGAAAAAGAATATTCGTGTACAACCTAAATATGAATGCAAGAAACATGTGAGATCTCAACTCTACCATGAATGTTTTTGCCTTAAGAGTATCAATCAAAACTAAAGATTGGCACTTACGACCCTTCCGTAATTTGAATCCCTATGCTGCAATCAACACAAGGGGAATGCACCAAATTTCACTATCAGGTTGTTTCTGGGGAGCCCTCTCACCATATATGACTCATCTAGGGTCTCTAAAACAGTGGAGCAAGAATCTCTTTATGTTTTAGAAAATTCTAAATCAGTTACAAAATATGTAATCTCTTCTTGAAGAAGAAAAATAGAGAGAGGTGAAATGGTTAGAATTGATGCTCTAATACCATGTAATTGATAGAGAAAAATGATTGGCAAAAAAATGATAATAGAGAGCTGTATCGTGTTCAGTATTATGAAAAACAGCTATGGATGCATATATACTATCAAGAAGAGTGAACCATCCTTTAAAAATCCCAACCATCCAGCCAGGTGTATAACCTTGGTGAGTTTATAATCAGGTGTCCCGTTAGAGGAGGAACCCATGCAGTGGCCAGCCTTCTGATGCACTACTGAAACATATCTGACATCTGAAACACATTTACATTCTAACAAGTAGCTTCATTCTTTCAAAAAGTTATTCTCAATGTACAAAAATTATTTATTAATCAGGGAAAACGGAATATATGTGTATATATATATATATATATATATATATATCTTTTAGGTTTCTAAATATGTCTTGCTTTTAATTTTTCAGCAGTCATGGAATGCGTTTGAAAATCCTATTGGACAACTTCCCTTAGAAAGCATTTTCCTACAAAGTAGTGAACAAGTTGCAGTGCAGAATCCTTCTTCAGTTGCTGATCAATATCTGGGCTTAAGAGTAGCAGAAGACGGTGGACCTCCTATTCCTAATCCTAGCATACAATCACATGCTAGGGTATCATCATATGTTTCTTCTGTGATTCCTGTTATGGTTTGTTCTTTTTCTTTTGTTTTGGCATTGTTTTAGAGGACTTTGACTTCTTTTTTCTATTTTCCTCAAGGTTTACTAGTCCAGAATTTTGAATCTGTAATTCTACGAATTTAAATATCAAAATAATGTTTTAAAATTTATGTTCTATAACTTTTACTGATAAAATAAAAATAAGAACAATTGAAATATCAAAATTGGTGATTATAGAAAAAATTCTTAAATTCGAATTGGGTTTGCTATTACATTTTACAAACTAGTTAGAATATAAGGACAATAATGAATGATGGTGGTGGGTAATTTGGGTGGTTCTAGCCTTCTAATTTGTGAAAGAGTGTTTATATGGTATTGTTTATTGAAAGAGACTTGATAATGTTGATATGATGGTCGGTGTGGGTGGTTGAGAAGTTTCTATATTGTAGGATGGATGGTGATGGCGGAATTGGGTCATGCAATAAATAGTAGAGGTAATGTTGGTGGGTGATGGAGGTAATGACAATGATGATGGTAGTGGTGGTTATAATAATCTTGATATTGATGTTAAGATGGTGCTTGTAGTAGTGGTGGGGGTTTTGAGTGATCAGATAATGACAGTTGTGATATTAATAAGAACTTAGAAGATTATCAACTATGATATAAAAATGATGGTGGAAAAAATATGAAGTTCAAAATTTTGAACAAATTTGCAATAAGAAATTGTGGTCTGTATTGTGGTTCCTGGTGGTTGATGTGGATACAGTGCTTATTCTTTTCCCCTCAACTTCAATTGTGGGTTAGTTGATTTGCAAATAACACCCATCAGCTAAAATTTTGTAAACTCTCTTTTACAATTCAAGCTTAACTTTTGCATTTAATATGAAGTTGTATTTGGATTGAAAATTTAAAACAAGCACCTTTTATATGGATTGGAAGAATCCCATATCATGGGCCATATGATATGTACAAATGCTTGCTATGTTACTGTGTATCTTTGTTGTTTGACTAATATATTTGTTCATTTTTTGCAGGCAGGAACACTATCACATGCAACTACTAAAAAATCTACCAACCCATTCGATATTCCTTATGATTCTGATTTGGAGTCGAGCAATGTGGTAAGCTACTAAATGTTTCAGTTATTCTGAATATTTCAAGTAGTGTCATAATATGACCTATTGTTTGAGTTGATTCATTGGTTCAGGTAAATAACTGAATATATTGAATGCCTCATCACCTTCTTATTTTATACATGATGGCTGATAGGGTCAAAGCCTCAAAGGTGTAATTGTTCATCCAGTTCAGTGAGGAAACTGGAAAACTTAAATTTAAATAGGAGATTTTCTTAACAGGTATCTGTTTAAGGAGTGTAAACTGAAAAATAACTACAAGAGAAGTAGAGAACTGTTTGTGGCAGTGTTCATATTTTACAGCAATAGTATTCACACTCGAGTAACTTATTATTTTGGATGCTTTAATGCACTGTTTGGCAAAACGGTGCGCTAAGATAGTTGTTGTATATTACTAGAGCTGTAAGAGTTGTCACTTAAAAGTCAAATAGTGTTTGGTAACTAATTTTTATTGAGAAATTTTTGTAAGCTTTTAAGTTTTAAGTTTATACATGCTTTCAACTCAACTCAGTAATGCCTTTTATCCCAAACTAGTTGGGTGGTAGGCTGAAATGAATCCCATGTAAGTACTAAATTTTGGCTTATCCCAAAAGTGCTTTTAGACACAAACTCTATCGCTAAAGGCACTTTTTTATGTTTCCAACACTCTCAAACACGATTCTTATCAACCCACTGCACTACTTTGCCAAACAGGCACTATGTCTTCTTTATATATACTCATTTAAGCAGCTACCGTTTGATGATACTGGGGTTACATGCGTCGTTTTCTTGTATTTTTCTTTAAGAGTTCATTTGTTTTATTCTTTCCACAAATGAGGTGGATGTTAACTAGTTCTAATTGTGTGGCTGTACATGGTCAATTACAGTTCTTGGACATGAGCTCTTTGCAAGCGGTCTTGCCAAATGGCCAGATGCCTGCTTCCTTCATTGGTGGTGTGGCTGAGCCTTGGTTTACTCAAAATCCGATTGAGCCTTTTATTCCTGCTGGATCACAAGGTAAAGTGATATGGTTCCCTAGTGGTACATCACTCTTGGTTTAACCAATCTTTTCAATCAATTTTACTTTTACTCTATCGTAATTCCGCAGGTGCCTTGGGGTTATTGGGAGGGCCAGCACTAAGCACACAACTAACGTAAGTTCCATTATTATTATTTTTTGGGTGATAAATTCCCTTTGTTTCATTATTATCCTACAATGATATTTGTAGTTTCATCATCAGATTTATGCTATTGTGTCATCATGCTAAAGAAT
This sequence comes from Hedera helix, assembly GCA_947179155.2. NCBI lineage: Eukaryota > Viridiplantae > Streptophyta > Magnoliopsida > Apiales > Araliaceae > Hedera > Hedera helix. Next base: position 30,381,756 of record OX359283.1, read on the forward strand.
ATGATTTAATTCTCTCTCTTAGTTTTGACTTGGATGGATAACGAACTGAATAGATGAACTCATTCTGTTTTAGTAGTGCTTTTTAGCAGTTCATGAGCCTAATGCCAATAAAATTGCGTAGGATTGTAATATAGAGAAGTATTATAATTTTCCATTAAGGTTGGGTAGTTCAGGGGAAGGAGTAGTGGAACAACTGATTACTACAAAGATGTGGGATGAGGATGTTTCTTGTTGCAACTGTAAAACTACCAATCTGCCAAATTTGAGATGGTGACTACTACTCTAGGTGTGATCTTGGTTAGAGAAAGGGAAAAAACTAAAGAAGTGTAGGTGAAGTAGAGAAATGTAAGGTAGGAAGGAAAACTTGAAGGTTCTGTAGTGGAAATGGTGCAGTACTTTTCTTTAGGCCCATCATATTTGCAACCGTGGATGTAAGGGAGAGAAAAGATTAATGACTTTCCCTCCCTCCCTCGTTATTGGTTCTCTATATATACAACAGATACATGCACTTATAAAAAAACACACACGTCTTGGTGATAACTTGGTTGTAGCAAAAACCCAAAACAACGTAGTTTTGGTGCTTTGTTATTTCACCAATTTCGTTAACTGCAATTTTGACATTCCACTATTTATTATTCAAAACTATATCGTTTTGGGGTTTAGTTGTGATAACTATTGGGGGTGTCCATCGGTAAAAAACCGAATTGGTACCGAAAAAATCGAACCAGTACCGAATCGAAAATGCCGCTAAAACAAGAACTGATACCGAATTATCGGTTTCGGTACCGGTTCGGTTTATATCGATTGGTAATATATATAATTAAAATTTATAAATAATAATTATATATTAATTTATTTATAGATTATAATAATATATTTTTATTATATATATTATAATAATTAATATAAATTTTATATTATATTATTTATTTCGGGTCTTTAAGTATACCGGTTTTTTACCGAAATTCAAAAATGTCCATACCGTTACCGGTATCGAAAAGTATAAAAAATTGGTACCGAAAAAACCGATATAAAAAAAAAACCGGTACCGAAAACACCGAATTTTTTGAACACCCCTAGTAACTACTACCAGAAACTCATTAATCTTTTCTCTCCCTTACATCCATTTACACCTGGCAAAATAACCCCGGGCCGGGCTGACCCAAAAAAATTGGGCTATGGGCTCCCATTTTTCAGCCCAAAAAAAATTGGGCGTTTTGGCCCGGCCCGTGGCCCAATTTTTTTTTTCTTTTTTTCTTCTTATTTTTATTATTTGATATTGATGACAAAAAAAAAATATTAACTTAAAAAATGAATCAAATAGGGAATTATGAAGAATATAAGAGTAAATTTTAACATGTGATATTGAATAATAATACAAAAATAATTTATGAATATTATATATATATCACCTTTAGTCTTTCTTTTACTATCTTATCTTTAATATTAATATTATATACATTTATCAATTAATTAATCACAAGATTAGTTATATTTTAATATATATGACTATAAAATTATTGATTATTTTATTTACTAATACGATTAAATGATTGTGTATAAATTATGTGTTATAATTGTAAATAATTAGAGTTAATATTTATTTTAAATTATGTATTATAGTTGTAAATATATATATATTTTTTTAAAAAAAATAATTTTTTTTAAATATTTATAATAAAATAAAATAAAAACTTAAAAAACCCGCGGGCGGGCCACGGGCCGCAGGTTTTTAGCCCGGCAAATTCTGGGTCTTTTCAGGCCGGCCAAGCCCGTTTGCTAGGTCTACATCCATGGTTGCAAATATGATGGGCCTAAAGAAAAGTACTGCACCATTTCCACTACAGAACATGCACTTATAAAAAAACACACACATGTCTTGGTGATAACTTGGTTGTAGCAAAAACCTAAAACAACGTAGTTTTGGTGCTTTGTTATTTCACCAATTTCGTTAGCTGCAATTTTGACATTCCACTATTTATTATTCAAAACTATGTCGTTTTGTAGTTTTGGGCTTTAGTTGTGATAACTACTAAGGGTGTCCATCGGTAAAAAACCGAACTGGTACCGAAAAAATCGAACCAGTACCGAATCGAAAATGCTGTTAAAACAAGAACCGATACTGAATTATTGATTTCGGTACCGGTTCGGTTTATACCGATTGGTAATATATATAATTAAAATTTATAAATAATAATTATATATTAATTTATTTATAGATTATAATAATATATTTTTATTATATATATTATAATAATTAATATAAATTTAATATTATATTATTTATTTCGGGTCTTTCGGTATACCGGTTTTTACCGAAATTCAAAAATGTCCATACCACTACTGGTATCGAAAAGTATAAAAAGCTGGTACTGAAAAAAACCGATATCGAAAACATCGAATTTTTTGAACACCCCTAGTAACTACTACCAGAAATTTCCATATATCTTATTACTTAATCCCTCCGTTCCAAAATTCTTGTAAAACAACTACTTTTAATTACTGATGCGGGGGGGGGGGGGGGGGGGGGGGGGGGGAGGGGGGGGTGGATTTCTTCCAAACAATAGTTTCAAGATGGTAGTAATGGTGACATGCTAGTATTCAAACAACTAAGAATAAATGTAATGACATGTCAGGAACTTCATATTACTTTATAGTCTAAAATTACATATGTATCTCTATTTTGGAAGAAATTAAAAAGGAAAATGCATTTTAAGTATTTTATAAAAAAGAAGCAAAATTAAGCATATCTAAATTCTGAATACAGGAATATATGGTTTTTGATTTCTGGTTTCACTGGATTTTTTTTTGGTCAAATGGCAAGAAAACTGCTGGAGCATAGAGTTCACAAGGGTGGAGTCTAGAGATTAATTGAGCAATAAGATTAGGGGTTGTCCTGGGTTCTGTTGATCATGCACTTTATTGGTTCTATGTGATAGGATTTAGGAATGGCATTGGGCCAGTTTTATATGAGTTAGCCTTCACACCACCACCCTCTTTTCTCCCCCCAAACACACTCACAAGTCACAAATTCGGCGGTGGCAGGTTCCTTTTGGGTTGCTTAAATTTTATTTTGAGAAGTGATATTTCCACAGAATTTTTTTGATATTTTTACATGTAAGCTGTTGTTGTTGTAATAGATCTATAGCGACGGTCAAAACTGTCGTTATAGACCTATAGCCATAGTTATCACGGCGTCGCCATGGCGACGACATGTCGTCCCGGCGATGAAAAACAGCATGGCGTCTCGGCGACTTGGGTTATAGCTGCCAAGGCGTGCGCCTTGGCAGCTCGGCGTCTCATGGCGAAGCCTAGGCGACGCCATGAGACGACGAGCTGCCAAGGCGTGCGCCTTAGCAGCTCTTGTATAGTAAGATGACTAATATGGTAATACTGACTTCAAATATTAAAAAACTGCAATGTGTATGTCATTCCTGAAGCTCCACTCTTAGCTTGAAATCTTGATACTGTGTCCATATTGAATTTTGAGGCATGATATAATGATGATAATCATACCTTGACATTTCACTATTAAGAACCTTAAAACAATCATTAATTTCAACTCTTGAACTGATACATTGCTCAAAGTTCAATCAAATAGCTGCATACAAATGTACAATACATCAAAAGATATTCAATTGTTGTGGTATATGTTGCATACTTGCATCTAAAATCTGCAGGCTTTTCCATAGATATACAGTTATACAAAAATGGGATTTCTACACATTGTAATGTAAGAGACTTGTGTTGAATCTGTTGATTTAGCAGTAGTCTTCAATCTTCATCATTCACCAATCATCATAGCAAGCTGTTGCTTTTAGTGGATGTGTTTGATATCTGTTTCGGAACTTCATTTACTTGTCTTTTGATAAATAAATCCTGAAAGCAATCAAAGCATTCATAGTATATATTAGTATTAGAATGTTAAAGGCAACAACTGGGATGATGTTAAGGTTCATAAACATAGAGAGAAGTCACAGAACTACCTAGGTCACAGTTTCAAGGCACCTATTGGAAGATTGCAGAAAGGTATCATCTTGTTAATGTTTTATGTATAACCCTTTTATCTTGGTATATCATAAATAACATATAAATGCACCCTGTGAGCGACTTGTCGCCATACGGACGACATGTCGGGCGCCATTTCGCCTAGGCGTCCTGGCGGTCGGCTACCGCCATGACTCGCCGTGGCGCCGTGACAACTATGCCTATAGCGACATTTTTCATGTGAAAATATCAAAAAACCTTGTGGAAATATCAGTTTCCTTTATTTTTTGTCAATTTAAAAGTTATTGTACTTCACATAAATATAAATAATGTGATAAATTTGTTCCCACAATTAAATGTGACTAATTTGCTTAAAAACCAAAGAATGTTACTAAAAATGAAAATGCTACCTTTTTTGGAAAGCAATTATAGCCCATATCATATCGAAAGGGTGTTCGCTGAAAAGGAAATTTATCATTATTTATCATATACGTATATATTTGTACATGGAATAATCTTCTTTAAGCAGTGACCTGATCCCATTTGTTAGTTTTATCCCTTCTGCCATTTACTTGCCCCCCAAAGCCGAATCTATTAGGGGCAGTCTAAGGCGGGTTTTTGATTTTTCCCCACCCTAATAATGCATTTCGTAGGGGGGATTTTAGAGAATAATAATGCATTGTATTTTTTTTAAATGATTGAAATAGTGAATATTAGGTGATATTTGCAGCTATGACACAGATTGGTGTTATCATATGTTAAAAACTTAAGTACATGCGTAGAATGTTCTACCCTAGTTTCTCTTCTATTAATCATTCAAAAATATTTGGTGGTAAAAAGTACATGATATACCTGTGATAAGAAGGCTAAAGAAGTATTTACCAAAATAAATTAAATAATAATAATAAAAAAAGGAAGTCGTAAAGCAGTATCTTCTGCCTGCTTATGGATCTTACAAATTGAAAGTTTGAGACCCCCGACCAAGGACTGCATGGGTCTAGAGTCAATGGGTTAGAAATTCACTTGAACGAAATTTCTTTAGATATTTACCTTAGAATTGCTCCACTACAAGTCTGTTGGTTAGGTGCTGCATTTCAAAATCTTCATGCTTTTAGCATATACCTTAGTAAAATCTCGTGCTAATATATCTGGGTTTCTAATTTTTCAGGAGTGTTCCGTCACAAGGGCCTGTAGCTCCCATTGGAGGAAATCCTTTTGCATAGGTTTTACTGATTTATTTATTCTTTTAAGTTAGTATTAGAAGTATTTTGGCTTCCTTTGCCTTTGAAATACAAATGTTTTCTATTATCTGTTGTTATTGTTATCAGGTTTGTATTGTTTAAAAATAAATGACACTGTGAAAAAGTTTCACTGTTTGTAGTAAACAATTATGAGCTGTATAAATTGAATGCGAGCATAGCTTTTGGGAGAAGTTGTATGTTTATTCGTCAGCTTCTGGCTTTGGCGATCCATTAGATTGACTTAGTTTTGGAAGTGAATTCATGGCTTCTTTACGAGTTCTCCCCCCTAGGAGGTAAAAAAATGAAGTGATATTTTGTTTTCTTTGACGGGGTTTGATTAGTAGCTTCATCTTGGATAATGGTTAATTTGTTAATTGTTACATATATAGAGAAATAATAGGAAAAGGGGTACGACTCTGTGAAACTTGAGTCACTGATTAGTGATACTGATTACCAATGTTAGTGTTTAAATTCTGACATTTATTATTTATATAAGTCTGTGTTATTGTACAACAACATGTGAAATTGTTAAGGTGATGTTTTCATTTAGGGATAGCAATGGCGCGGTTAGAGTTTTTCAATGATTTGAATTGGAATTGCATTGTACCGGCAGTGGATTAAATTTTTTTTATACTAAAATCGCACTCACCGACTTGCAATAGTTAAAAAATAATAATATTTTTGAATTAATTTTATTAAATTACTTTAATATTTTTATAACACATTATAATAATATTTATTAAAATAACTAAAGAAACATTAACAAGCAATATAATAATATATATTCAATTTAAATTAAGATAACATTGTTGTAATTTTAAGATTATTATAGTTTTAATATATATCAACTATATATAAAAACATTAAAAAATTAACTTTTCAAATTAAGACATAAAAAATAATAAAAATATATGTTTGAGTAATTTTATGATTATTATATATATCATATTATATAAAAATAGGGAATTGTTAATTTTACAAGAAAATTTTGATATTTTTATAAGTTTTTACTCACATAAATGTAAATTTTATTTACTATTTATGTGAGAGGGACACTCTATAACTATCAAATTTTCTTGTAAAAATATCAATTCTCTTATAATAATAATAATAATAATATAAATATAGAGATATAATTAAAATAAACAAATTTATATTGAGTGATTTAAGAATCGATACACCGTCGGTTCAAGAAACGATGTGATGTATTGGCATTTCAGAGATAAATAGCAAAACTGCACCGTATCACAAAATTAACCCCTATATTTATTTAACTATTAAAAAGTGAGAGTATAACACGAATTTTAATTTAAAATTTTATTTTTTAATTATTAATTGATATTTATGTACCTATACTTGTCGTAAGCATAAATATGTTAGATCAGACTAAGAAGGTTATCAGGCCAAGCCATGTCAGGTGTAAAGCAAGGCCAGACTCAACTTTTTTTCAGGCTAGGTCGGACATTAAGTACAAAACTGTTACCTGTTGGATGTCTGTAGATTGAATTTTTTCAGGTCAAGCCCATACATAATATCAGGTTTCAGGGTTTTGTGCAACTATACAATGTAATTAGTGATTTTAGTACTTATATATTTTTGAGAAAAAGAATAGAAAGAAGAAGGAACAATTATTAGATTTTTTTTTGGAGTACGTGATGCTTTATATTATTTATGTATAATGTGAGTACTTAAAATGAAAGTAAAATAATATATTTTCAGTGTTCATATGACAATACAAAAATAATATAAAATATTAGGGTTAATTACATATCCTAGTACTTTTTAAAAAATAATTACAAAAAAAATGCATCTTCAAAATATTTACAAAAAAAATATATTTTAAATATTTTTTTTTCATAGTTAGTATTTTATTCCTCCACATGAGAGGGAATCTGTTTTCGGGGAGTGATCAACTGATCATATGGGAGAGGGGATGCATGGATGGGGTCCACATAGGGGGAGATAAAAGGCGGTAATTTCCGAATTTCTCATAAGTCTTGCGCCAAGTCTTCTGAATTTTCTGGGGCGTGGATATGGGAGTAATTAGTGGGGTGTTAATATGGAGTACCATATATATATATATAATCTACACATGTATATATAAATTAATTAATATTCTATTTAAATTACCTTTTTAAAAATAAAATTATTTTTGAATATATTATAGTTGGTAGTCAAATTTTTATTCAAAAGTAATCATTTTAGTTATTGTGGGTAATCAAAAAAAAACTATTTTGAATATATTGCAGTTAATTATAAATAACCTTTTAAAAATAAAATTAATTTCAATATGGTACAGTTGGTAGTCAAACTTTTATTTAAAAATAATCATTTTAGTTTTTGTGGGTAACGAAAAAAAACTATTTTGAATATAGTTTTATTAGTTACCAATTAATTATTGGTTATTAATTCATTATAAAAAAATCTATTATAGATTTATTTTTTTTCGTAGTGCAGTTAATAGTCAAACCTACATACAAATGTAACCAAATCAATTTTATTACATTACCAATTAATTATAAAAAATCTATTATAGAATTTTTTTTCGTACTGCAGTTGGTAACCAAACATTCATACAAAGGTAACCAATTCAATTTTATTGGGTTACCAATTAATTATAAAAAAATCTATTATAGATTTTTTTTGCAGAAGTTGGTAATCAATTCAATTTTATTGGGTTACCAATTAATTATAAAAAAATTATTATAATTTTTTTTTCATACTGCAGTTGGTAGCTAAACCTTCATTACAAAGGTAACTAATTCAATTTTATTGAGTTATCAATTAATTCTAAAAAATATATTACAAGATAAAAAATAAATTATAATTAAAAATTAAAAATTTGGGAAAGAAACACGAGGTTACATAGTTTTTTTTTCTTAGTGCAGTTAGTAGTCAAACCTTAATACAAAGGTAACAAGTTCAATTTTATTGGGTTATCAATTAATTATAAAAAATCTATTATAATTTTTTTTAATACTGCAGTTGGTAACCAAACCTATATACAAAAGTAATCAATTCAATTTTATTGGTTACCAATTAATTATAAAAAATCTATTATAATTTTTTTTCCCATAGTACAGTTGGTAGCTAAACCTTCATACAAAGGTAATCAATTCAGTTTTATTTGGTTACCAATTAATTATAAACAATCTATTGTAGAGTTGGTAACCAAATATTCATACAAATGTAACCAATTCAGTTTTCTTTGGTTACCAATTAATTATGAAATTTTTTTGTATAAAGGTAACATTCTTTTTTGGTTACCATGTATGAAGGTTTAGTTACCAATTGCACTATGAAAAAAAATCTATAATAGATTTTTTATAATAAAATCTATAGGTTTTATTGGTTATCAATTAATTATAAAAAATCTATTATAGAATATTTTTTTTCCTTAGTGCAATTGGTAGCCAAACTTTCATACAAATGTAACCAATTTAGTTTTATTGGGTTACCAGTTAATTATAAAAAAATCTATTATACAAAAAAAAAATCATACTGCAGTTGGTAATCAAATCCTCACACAAAGGTAACCAATTCAATTTTATTGGGTTACCAAGTAATTATAAAAAATTTATTATATAATTATTTTTTTCATAGTGCAGTTGGTAGCCAAACCTTCATATAAAGGTAACGAATTCAGTTTTATTGGGTTACCAACTAATTATAAAAAAATCAATTATAGATTATTTTTTCCATAGTGCAGTTGGTAGTTAAACCTTCATACAAAGGTAACCAATTCAGTTTTATTGGGTTACCAATTAATTATAAAAAATCTATTATCGAATTTTTTTTCCTCATAGTACAGTTGGTAACCAAATCTTCATACAAAGGTAACCAATTCAGTTTTATTGGGTTACCAATAAATTATAAAAGAATTAAGAACAGTTGGTAGACAAACCTTCATATATACAAATGTAACCATTTTAATTTTAATGGGTAACCAAATAGTCATAAAAATAATTCATAACAGTTGCCATATTAGAGTACTTCATGTTAGTGCAATGGGAACCATCGTCGCGAATAACATTGCTAGGATGTAAGATTGCAAGTGAAATAACTGTTCCAATGGTCATGAAAATCATGAATCCAATATAGGTTCTGTCATTGACTGAATTGGCCTCATTTCTGTTATAATTTAGAATAAAGGGAATTAGGCCCCCAATAACACCACCCACATTGAAAATACTCCAAGACATGGAAATATAAGATCCCTTCCGATCTGGGGGTGGGTACGAGGTCATTATGGCTCCCTGGCCGGCCCAGAAGAGGCCGACACCGATACCGAGTAAGGCTTTGGCGACAATAGCGAAGACCTGGTGTTTGTGGTGGTTGTAGTAGAGGAAGGAGCCGGCGTAAAGGGCGTAAGTGGTGCAGCCGGAGAAAAAGGTTAGCCGTGGGCCTAATATGTTGTAAATTCCGCCGCCCAAAACTCCGAAGATGGCGAAGGTGGTGTAAAGGGCGGTGTTGGCGTTGTTTGCTGCGGTGTGGTCCACCTGACCACCACCTCCCATCCCTGATAAGGCATTGAACATGCCGGGACAACAGAAGTAGACCAATCCAATCAGACCCACTTGGACTAATGGGGAATTGTATCGGAAATAAAATGATTTTTGCATATATATATATATATATATATATATATCTGATGTTGGTTATTGAGACAATTAAATAGGGTGGTTATTGTTCTCCTTGATTTAAGGGATAATGATTTAATAAGTTTATTCTTGTTACACTCTTTTTGTAATTATTTTATTTAGTACACTATTCTTGTAATTATTTTATAAAAATTATATACTTATGTAAAAAACCCATATTATAATGTGACAGGTATTATAAAATTACTTCAAGAAGACGAGACTAATGGAATTTTTAAAAAGAAGCTATAAATGATCCACATGAATTTCCTCCAATTTGTATTAGTGACTTCTTGAGAAGGAAGGTGGAGAAAAAACAAAAGAAATACTACTCGTCAAACAAGTTATTTTTACCCTCTCCGATTTACTTTCCTCTTTGGCACGCACTTTCTTTTCTTCCGCTTGACAAATGATAGTAGAGAAGAGGAGAAGGAATCGGAGAAGGATACTTGATCCAGCTTTTCCGATTTACATTTCCATAGAGTTTACATACTCTTCGCATCAGAAATAAACCACAAACCCTAACATTGCCCACTGCTCCCCGCCCAAAATGGACGGCAGCATTTTGGAATCAATCGGAGTTGAAATCATCGGCGTAATGTCCCCAGTTTCAATCTGCATGCTTTTAGTTGTTCTCTTAGTTTACTCTCTCTCCTCCTCAACCTCCGGCGATCAAATCCGCACCGCCGCCAATCTCGTCTATATGGAAAACCCCTCCGATTCCGCCACTCAAAAGCTTGAGGGCTCACTCCTGAATGCCCTCGTCTTCGTCGTCCTGATTGCAGCCGTCACTTTCCTGCTGGTACTCCTCTACTACTACAATTTCACCAATTTCTTGAAAAACTACATGCGATTCTCTGCTTTCTTTGTCCTCGGAACAATGGGTGGCTCTATTTTCCTTACTATTATCCAACACTTCTCAATACCCATTGACTCCATTACTTGCTTGGTGTTGCTTTTTAACTTTACTCTTGTGGGTGTGCTTTCGGTTTTTTCCAATGGTTTCCCAATTTTCTTGAGGCAAACATATATGGTTGTTTTGGGGATAATTGTTGCTGCTTGGTTTACTAAGTTGCCTGAATGGACTACTTGGTCTTTGCTTGTGGCATTGGCTCTATATGACTTGGTTGCTGTTTTGGCCCCAGGCGGGCCTCTTAAGATTTTGGTTGAAATGGCCTCTAATCGGGACGATGAGCTTCCTGCTCTAGTTTACGAGGCAAGGCCAGTAGTTTCCAGGAATTCAGGAAGCCAGGGTGGTGGTGGATCTAGTTTGGGTCTTTTGGTTGGCGGGGTTTCGGATTCTGCCTCAGTTGAGCTCCAAATTGTGCCTAGGAACAATGATAACCGCAGTCAGAATGGTAATGCAGAGTATGCTTCCATTCAAGTTGAAAGTGATGATATTGAGATGGTAAGAAATGAAGGAGAGACTTCTCCATTGGTGCCTAATTTACGGGAGAGGGGGTTTATCAGCGGTTTAGGAAATGAGAGAGAAGAGATGCGTAGTGTTCATGAGGAAATGGCTCCACTCGTTGAACTGTTGGGTATGAAGGATTCAACAGAAGAGACAAGCAGGAATGATTTGGAGACTGATGTGACTATGAGTCCAGGTATCAAACTTGGTCTTGGTGACTTTGTTTTCTATAGTGTTCTTGTGGGTAGGGCCGCAATGTATGATCTAATGACTGTGTATGCTTGTTATCTTGCAATTATATCGGGTCTAGGGTGCACTCTTATTTTGTTAGCTGTGTGCCGTCATGCTCTACCAGCTCTTCCTATTTCTATTGCACTGGGTATCATGTTTTACTTCTTAACTCGGTTGTTAATGGAACCTTTTGTTGTTGGGACATCCACGAATCTAATGATGTTTTGACCCTCTATTTTACCTGTAAGATGCTTACTGTTTAGGGTAATACCAAGGAATTTCAAAAGATGGGTTTTCTATATGAAGAGATACATTACTCCAAAACAGGATATCTACTTCAAGTTCTTTTGTAACTTCCTCATCATTCAAGTTTCTTTGAAAAGAGTATGCTGCAATTCAATCAGCACTTTGTATAGCATTGAAAATGTAAGTGTAAGTTGGCAAACTTCTCAGCTTGGAGCACTCTTCAGTTGAATTTTGATTCACATATTGATCTTATACAGTTGCAATCACATATTACAGAAAATATGTATACCAGGGAAAACTTTGATTTTGTTTCATGTTTGGTTCTTAAAATGTTTGCCCATTGTTATGCTTTAAATTATGTCCTTGTTACAGATAAAAGAAAATTCGTGTTCAACTGATCTCTTGATTAACTCAAACTTCTCCAACTTGTTCAATTTGTAACTTGAGACGGTAATTGTAGGTCATTTAATAGTTATTTCGTATACTTTATGTTGTATAATTATCACATGTTTAAGCTTAGTCACTTACCATATTCGTTGTATCCACAAATATTCTTATTCTTTTGTCAGATCAAATAACTTTATATCGATTGTTAATGATATTTGAAAGATAGCTTTCCGCAGAGGAAGACTCCTTGAGAGGTTGAAGTTTTATCTTAGGTAGTAAGTAGCTTAAAAAGGTGTTTTAAGATGATGAATTACCTACCAATTCTAAAAATCTTACAGTTGTATTTTATGGGTGATTTTTGTTTGGCTAGCCAGTAGTAAAAGGCGTGTTGCTCAATCACAGCTCTATGCTTCTAGATAACATTTGTTGTGGGGAGGGAGATTTTCCTTTATTGATGTGCTATTCATTTCATTTTCATGGATTTGTTTTGTTTGTTGGAGAGAAGTCGGGGAAACTGTGAAGTAAATAGCGAAATACAATCTACCATTTAGAGAAAAAAAAGAAAGAAAAAGAAATACAATCTTCCAGCTGCTGTGGGCCTGTGGCCAAGCTATTAAATGTGCTCTCTCTCTCTCTCTCTCTCTCTCTCTCTCTCTCTCTCTGTACACACACAATACAATCTTATTGACAGCATTGGTTTGGGGCCTGTTACAGCCACCGGTTGAGCTCTAAAATTTAGACCTGTTACATGGTTTTTCTGTTGTGTTCTTTAACGCAAAAGGCTGATGCAAGGATAAACCCGGGTTTTGCTTTGTCATATTTTTTTTTGTTGGTATTGGGTTCAATTCTATTCTCACAAATTTCAAACCTTGGAAGCGGCTAAAGGGTTGATGTCTCAAACTATCAAAAGAAAAAAAAAAAACGACACTGTTAAATAATACTTCATTCGTTTCAAAATTAGAGATATAATTTGACTTTCGAAATTAAACGACGACATATTAAATTTTAAATTGATGTAAATTTAATTAATTTTAGTTGATATAATTATTATAATTATATACTATATAACAAAAAAAAATTATTATAAAATTTATTTCATTCTAAATTTTTACGAGTCGTGCCATTTTTTAAGTTTAATATGACGTTGTTTGACCACAAAAGTTAAATTTTATTTCTAATTTTGAAAAAGGGGAGTATATCAATACAATTGAACCTATGAGTTTTACAATATTCCAGTTTTAGCCCTTGAGTATAAATTCTTTCAATTGTGTTTCTTTTAAGTATTTAATTTTTACAATCATCTTACTTAAAAGTCCGGCAAGATTTATCATCAGAACTTGCATATGCATCTCCTGTGCGTACAATTAAAATTGTATTTTTAAATGATTGTTTCTATCTATTAATGTATGAATTCCATTCAAGAATTCAATAATTATAGAAAATAAAATATGATTCAATAAATCTTGAAAATAATTAGCCTTCATGCGAATACATAAGAGTACTAGACTTTATATTTTAGAAAATTAAGCAATCTTGTATTTTAAAGTAGAGAGAGTATTAAATATGCTAAAAGCAAAATTAATATATTAGTGTCAATACACTTACAATTTACTCATAAATTTATTATTAAAACATATTATTTACACATATATTATAATTCATAATTGAAAATATCCAACACTATTATTATTATTATTATAAATTTAATGATGTTTAACGCCATTGTTATTGCTTTACTATATTTAAACTTATTACTTAAACTTAATAGCTCAATAAAAAAAAGAAAAACAAAAGGATGCAACTTTAGAATTACAAAAATCAGATAAGATCCTTGTGTGACACGTGTCTTCTCACTAGATAGCCTCCAATTCCAAAGAGAGAATAGGTCTTTGTTTTTTAAAAATAATATAAAAAAAAAATGAGTCATAATGTCTACTCGTAAACTTCCATAGTTCCTTCCCCGTCTAATTCTTTCTTTCTTTTTCTTACTGTTCCACAACTCCTAAATCAAATTACATCTGAAATCACAAGCATAATGGTTGAGATGGGTTATACACACATTTGGCTGTGGAATCTGAAGTTGTAATGGTTGCTCATTTAACAGTTATATTCCTGCATTTGACACATTTCAGATCGGCTCACTTTCTGTGTCCAGAACACTTTCATGGCCTGTTCAATGTTGATTGACTTTGGGGAATAGAATGTATGACATGCGTATGCGAAGGGAATTGCCCAACCCAGGTAGACAGCCCCTTCAACATTATTGTGAAATTGCATGAACTTTGCCAGTTGAAAAAAGCAAATTGAGCAAGGACCTTTGGAACTTCTTCATTTATTTATTTTTTATTGTTTTTAATTTGTAATACAACTAAACCATATTCACTCGAACACCATCATCCCCAACTTACAAGCTTTGTCTACCCAGGTTTTGGGCATTGGCCTACTTGAGATTTGTTTTGGGTCTGTTAACCACATACAGTTTTTAATGATTTTGTACCCAGTTTTGAGATTCTGAAGTATCTTTTGAGGATGATATGTTTTTACACGTTATTCTTGTTACAGGCTACAATGTCTTTGATTGTTACTTTTGTTAAGTAGTCAAACGATAACATATTTTCTGGTGGTATTAACAATTTTTGATTAATTGTTCTCATCTTGAAAATCAAAAATGCTACGGTTATTAAAGAATTGTTACAAAAAAGATGTACAAAATAATGTGTACGACTTTAGTTAATTACGATCACTGAATTCACTCATGTATGATAGATTATTCATTAATTATATTTAGACATATCATTTTGTAAATTAATTTTTGTAAAAATTGTTTGCAAGTATAGCGAGGCTCGCATCAAGTGAGCATGCTTTTACTAAAACTAAAAGAAAGAACACCTAGTAGTAGTTGCTTCTCCTCTTCTTTCTCTCTCTCTCTTCTATACAAATATTCTCTACGTTCCACGTCAGCAAGCACATCAACGTTTACCCACCCCTCATTTGCCCGCCCCTTAATATTACTCCTATTTGTTTTTTCAATTGCATATAAATTTGAATCTAAAACAACCACGTACTCTACCTGTCCCAAGATAAAAGTTCTTGTTACTATTTTAGATAATTTCAAATTAAATATCTACTTATCTTAAATAATTTATTTTTTATAATAATTTACCTATAATATCTTTAGTATTAATTATTATATTTTTATTCTCTATGCATATTTATAAAATATTAATAATTATGTATAAAAAATTATATAATTAAATAAGAATTTTAATATAAATTTTTTTGTTATTTTTATATTTTTTAATATACGTACAAATAATAATAACAACTTTTGTCACGAAAGAGTATGGACTTTTGGTGTTTTGTCAGCAGTGAGCACAGTCCACAAGATTAATGTCCACACAATTTTCCACGTGCTGGTGCTACTTATGGCGCGAAAACCACGTTTCCCCCCTTGTTGTAGTTATTTACGGCATGAAAACGGACCATAATAAATTGATACTTATTCACGGTATAAAACAAATAAATAAACCAACATTTATTCAGGATGTTAATATGGGTAAGCAACACAATATACTCCTACTCTCTAGAAGTTCTGGCATATTTGTCTGATCGTCCGGGCTTTACAATTATTCCTTTTATGGGATTCCAAGTTTTGTATATCAATGTAAGTACAAATAGAATTTTAATAATTAACACAAAAAATTATAATATTACAAATCTTCACATCTTATATGTAGGTGAAAATTCAAATTTTTATAAGAATAAATAAAAAGTACGAACTCGCATAAGAATATTCAGAATGTCTCGATCTTTAACAATCAGAACAGGTATTCTCTCTCCATTTGTTTTTAAATAATGACGATTTAAAGAAGCAAGTTGATAAATTAAAAGATATTAATTAATAAATTAAGAATAAATATCAATATTTTTCATCTAAAAATCATCGAAAAAATAAAATCTGTTGAAGTAAATTAACTGAAAAAATAAGAGAAACAAATGTGTACTCATTTAATGTATATAAGTTAAATTAAAAAAAATCAAAATTTCCGGATAAAAAAGAACAAAAATTACTGATTGAAGGAAATGGAGGGAGGAAAAATGATTGTTTTACCAAAATCCGTGGGCTGGAAAACAGAGGGTGGTTAGGTGAGGTGGTGAGAAAATTGGGTAGGTTAGTGAGTTAGGTGAGCCAGCCTGATCCCAATTTGAGTAATTGTAAGTATACATACATAAAATATACATATGGTCATGGGGCACACAAATTAGCAGCCGAGCCGACGTGACCCCGGCGTCCACATTTTTTGACTAACTTCCATAATCTCTCTCTTCCCTTCCGGATTTTGTTGACAGAGTGAGTGACACCATTACCACACTACTGTTTATAATAACAAGTTGGAAATTTCCCATTTGCTATTTCTAATCTTGACCCAATTCTTTGGTTCAAGAATAAAAAATTCGATGCTATTTTTTACCATATAAGCAAACCCAGTTACAATCTCGACTTTTTCAGGCCTTCAATCGATGGATTATATGGGATTAACTGAGATCCAGATTCTGGGTATTGCTGTTGCCGCTGTTGTGGTTGCTGCCACAGCTGCTTACGTTTTTTCCTCCAAGAAATCTAAAGGTTTGACCAACTTCTTTAATGTATAGATAGACCAATGGATTTTGGGTAAATGAATAATTTAGACGGTACTGTGTGTTATTTGTGGTTAAATTTTGATTCTTTGCAAATTTGAAGTTAACTATCTTGTATATTTTTACTGTTTTATTTTATCTATAAACTGTGAGAATTTTGTATGTGGTTAAGGTTGCATAAGCCCTGATAGCTTCAAGCAATTCAAGCTTGTGGAGCGCACACAGCTAAGCCATAATGTGGCCAAATTTAAATTTGCACTTCCAAGACCTACTTCAGTTTTGGGCCTTCCAATCGGACAACACATAAGTTGCAGGTTCAGTTGATTGACTTGATCTTTATCAATGATCTCTACATTTTTGGATTGAATGATAGATAATTTTGTATCCGATTGTATGATCAGTTGATCATATGTGCTTTATCATCGGAATATTGGGTATAAATTATTGTTTTTGACTATTCTAAAATGTAATTATCAAACAGGGGTAAGGACAGCGAAGGTGAAGAGGTTATAAAACCATACACCCCAACTACTTTGGACTCAGATGTTGGATATTTTGAGTTAGTTATAAAGGTTTATAATCTTAAATTCTTCTGTTCTTGGATTTGTTGGTTATATTTAGCCGTTTTGGTTACGTACTAATATTTTTGTCGGATTTGAATTGATTGTGTGATCAATTTTGTGCATAAAGATGTATCCCCAAGGAAGGATGTCACATCATTTTCGAGAGATGCGTGTCGGTGATTATATGGGTGTAAAGGGACCCAAGGTACATGATGTACTTCAAAATGCATTGTTATTATGATAACCGAGTGGTTCATGCTGCATAAATTGATTTATTATTGTTTATTTTGGGATCAGTTGGGATTTGGGAATATATGTAGTTACAATATCCGTATGCAATTCCACGTTCCATTTCTAGGATCATGTGACTATTCCTCATGTATTAAAACTAGTTGGTTGGACATATTTTCTGTATGGATAGGAGAAATTGCCAAAACATCTTGGTGGTTTTCCTTTGATATTCCTATTAGTACAACCTGTCAGATGTTTATTTATTTTTCTAGTTTTATTTTTTATTTATTTTTAAATGGGTACTAGACTGTGTTAAATGTCATAACTCATGAATAATATTGCCATTTGAGTACAGGTTCTGAATTCTTAATTTCCAAATTTGTTTCTCAAAGTTATGCAAGTATACTACTATCATCAAAGATGAACTTTCCATGAGAAGATTTTACATATCTACTACACATGCTGTTCTTCAATGGCATGTGCTGTTCCTGATTGTTATTTCCTGCTAATCCCTGTGAGAAGAGTGTAGAGTTTAGTCTCAGTTATGATGTGTTTGTACCATAAACCAATTTTTTTTCAGAATACTCGACTTCGAGTAAAGAGAAAGAACATTTGAGTGTGTTACTGTAGCTAGGTTTTATAACACTGGTCACTGGGAGACTTTTTCCACAGATTGAATAGTAAAAATGTCTTGTGTAGAACTGCACGGAGTGCTACGAAAGTTAATGGCTTTGATATTAATATGTTTGGATTCTTTCATGTACAAACTGCATTCTGTTAGCTGCATATCATCATTGTTGCTCAATGCCGTGAAAGATGTTCTTATGTTGGCATTTTATTATTACCAGGGTCGTTTCAGGTATCAACCAGGACAAGTGAGGGCCTTCGGAATGCTTGCTGGGGGTTCTGGCATTACTCCAATGTTCCAGGCATGTAGTTTCAGATAATTTTGGAGATTTCTGCTTGTACAGTTCACTTGTACGATGAACTGTTATCACTTGTACGATGAACTGTTATCTTTCAGGGTTTAGTATTTGAAATATTGCATCGTTTCTGTTTGACTTTCAGGTTACTAGAGCTATACTAGAGAACCCAAATGATACCACCAAGGTGCATCTTATTTATGCAAATGTTACATTTGAAGACATTCTTTTAAAGGTAATAAACAGTCTACTTTTCCTGACTGTCCTATTTGACTATCTGTGCACCCTGGGTAGACTCACCTATGAGGAAAGCCAAATCTTTTAACTTAGTCCTAGTATGATCTATTATAGAAGTGTGCTGAACAAATATTATGGATTTAGCATATGTGTATTTGTTCTTTTTTCTCTCCCTCCTTTTCTCTCTCTCCAGGTGCTGAGGACAGCAGTGAAGTTACTTCAGTGGTCTAGCCAATGATATAGGTGCTAGGTGATTAGGGCCCCTCTCCTGAGGTGATGGGTAGTTGATGCCCCTTTGGGGAAATTGTTACTTGGAACCACTGAATAGAAGCATAAATTTTTCAGATGAAATAAATAATAATAGTGGGGAGTTACATGTTCAACAGTGATAGTTTTGTTTTTTCCCTCTACTTCTTTGCTGTTAGGATTTTCCCTTAGCTGGGCATCAGTGAGTTATGGGGAAATGGTTGTGTGATGATGGCTTCCTTTTGGGTAATTTTTTCTTGGTAGTCGTAGTGATATTATTTTTTTAATTGGGCATTTTAATTTTTGTTGGGTCTGAGGGTATTTAGTGGAGGTTAAGGTTTTACAGGTCTTGCCTGGTGGGTGTGTTTGATGGGAATGCAAAGCCAATTGCTAGGATAGGGATTTGGAAAACTCCAGTGCACATTTTTCCTAGGATGGCAAGCCTATTGTTGTTTCCATCTAAATCAGAGGCTTGGAAAGTGCTAAGAGTTGGATTTTTGGGATAGGCAAGTGGAACGTACTACTTTCATGTATAAAGCTAGTCTCTATTTCAAGCAGGCAATTGTGCGGTGATTTTGTGGCCTTATATGCATCTTCAGCTTTAGTCTGGTAAGTATTTGCAACTGTATCACAGATGGTTCTGTGGTGCCTTTAGTGGAAATTTTTATGGTATGTGATGTTTTAAAGTTGGATTATCAGAGGAGTGATTCCCGCTAATGGGTATGCTGTGGGTCAAAGGTCTCCTTGGGGCCTAGGCGCGAGGTGAGACGCACACCTTATCGAGGCGAGGCACACATACTAAAACATACAAATATATATATATATATATAAACAAGTATATCAACTAATTATTCAAAATCCCAAGAAAGTTCAACAAACAAAAACCAATTAGTAGGTAAATATTCAATATCCACCTAATAATTTATCTCCAGCAAAAAATGATATATGTATTATATATTTATACTCTTAGTTACATAAAAGATGGCTAAAAAGACTATTTTTTTCCTCTTAAGGTCCATCAGCAATTCAGCCCATTGTCATTAACAAACCCAAAAAAAAAAAGGGTCAACAACAATGTACAACTTATATTATAAAGTGTTTTTCTAATGTTCATATTATAAAGATGAATTGAATTCATAATAGAGAATTATTTTAAATCTATTTTAAGAGCTCAGGGTTTATAAAATTCCTCGTCCCTTGTTGGATTGTTCAAAAGAAAAAATTAAGTTTTAATTAAAAGCTATCACTTGGACAGTTGGATCAACGCATGAATTACTTATTTCTTAATTTAGTTGAGTCGTAGGCCTGTAACAAAAATCAGAGAAAGAAATACACATCACAGATAAGAGGATGTGAAAGAGAGTACGCAAACAAAAGACAAAGACAGAAACACAAAAGGAGATGAAAGAGATAGTATCATATAGTTCGACGTAGTGTATCGCCAAATACAGAGATAAAAGAGAAGAAAAAGAGATGGAGATGAGAAGTGTATGACAATCCGATGAAGTGTAGTCTGACCATAATTGTCAAATCGTGAGTCGTATCGTGTATCGAAAATCCTTTTATCGTGTTTCATGTATCGTAAGATACGGAAACAAAATACAAAATGTAGTAATATATATTTAAACATATAAAATATAAGTTTGACTATATATAAAAGTAGTCAAGTAAATATTATTATAGACTAAAAATAATTTTTTAAATTAAACAGTAGCCAAAATACTTTAAATTGATTTATTGGATATTATTTCAGTAATCTTTATAGAGTAACAAGAGAAAATGAAAATACAGATTCACTTTTAATCTATAAAACAAAAGAGAATAATTCAAATTAATAAGTGGAGATTTATATATCTGCTTATAGAAAGTGACGTGGAAAAAATAGAGCTACATTTTAAATTAGATATAATACTTTAAAAAGTGATAAAAGGCTCATGGAGCGATATATAATATGTTTGTGTTAGAAAATCTTTTCAATCGAAATGTTAAAAGGGTTAAAATTTTTATTTTTAACCTTTTGGATCTACATGAAAACTTTTTCAAGTTGATTACTTTTAAAAAGTATCGTTCATCGTATCGTATTGAATTGTAATTGAATCGTATCTAACGGTGTTATTTTAGATTCACCTTGTGATACGTATCGAATTGTCTCCGTATCGTAAGATACGTATTGTTTATCGTAAGATTCTGACAACTATGATTCTAACTGAGAGAAAGAGAGAGATGGAGATGAGATGAAAAGATTGAGAGGAGATGTGCTTACCATCGCGTCACGGTCAATTTGAGAGAGACTATGGTTAATTTTTTAGGTATCGCCAATTTCTTTCTTTCCTTCTCTGTATAAACCCTGATGCGATCTATGTTCTTCGTTTTCTTTTAGTTAAATGACGGCCCAAAATGCGCTCTGGATAGTATTAAGTGAGACATTGACTCAAATTGGCTGGCAAGCCTTTTGACTTAAGTCACTATTATAATCACGTATATAGCAGTTATATGGTATTAAAGTATAAAAAGTTCTTCAACTGGACTTACCAATGAAAAAAGTTCTTTAAGTTAAACCAATTCCAGCTTTCGTCACATAGGGGTGGCAATTTTTAACACAAGGGGTAGTTTGACACAAATGCGACATAAAATAAGAGGGTTAGTATTGAGTATAAACAGTTTTCGTGTCATAAACAGGTCGTCACGTTCAACGTGAAATGTAAATGGGTTAAACATGTATAATCAACGAGTTGCTATGTTTAAGAGAGTTAGTGTTGAGCATAAACAGTTTTCGTGTTATAAACAAGTCGACATGTTTAACATGAAATTTAAGTCGACACATTTAACACGGTTAGGCGCGTTTCTTTTAAATAATTTAAAAATAAATATGATATGGCGATATAATTTACCTTAAATAATGAGTTTTAGTTTTCTTAGTTACTTTTTCAAGCATGTTATCATGCATTTTGTTAAATATAAATTGTTGTAATGAATAAATTACATTATTATTCAATAAATAAGTGAATGATGTTTATTTTTTTTATTTAAAAATTTTAATTTATGTATTAAATGGGTTAAAATGGTCTACATGTTTAACAAGATTAATAAATTGGTTAGTGTTAGTGTTGAGGATCTTGACACGAATAGTTAAACGAGTACTGTTAGTGTCGACTTATTTAGTGTGTTACCTATAACTGACACGAAACGGATTTGCCTTAACATGACACGATTGTCGTTCATATCTTCATTCACACACATTATATATATATATATATATATATATATATATATATATATATATATATATATATATATATATACATACAACAACACTACTAGGGTGTCCGGAAATTTATCACCCAGAACACGGCATAATGCATTAATGTATTGTTGGATGTTTTAGGTGATAAATTCACGGGCACCATAGATTTAACCCTAAATAAATATGCGCGCTCACACACAGAGTAGCGTGTGTGTAGAATGGAGAATTATCCATAACTACAGTTGGATTTGCAGTAATTCTCAGTCAACCTATAGACATCGTTGAAGTTAGGATTGAATGACCATGATTCAGAGGTTCATTAAACTGTCTGTCAAACAATTGTATTAAACAGTTTGATGGATGGTTTAGTGAACCTGTGAATTTCAGCCGCACGATTTTGCAGTGAATGGTGTTAGATGGATCTTTTTCTTATATATACTCCCTCCATCTTCAAAAGCATGTCCTCAAGTACAATATATTTTGTCCACAAAAACATATCTAAAAACGTACACAACTCAAATAGAAAATAGTCATAAAGACTTGTTTATCCTCAAAAGTATATTTAAGTGGGATCCACTAGGTTAAAAAAGAAAATCATTAGAGTACTTGCATGGAGTCCACTAAGGATAAAATTGGTACTTAATATACTCTCCTCTACTTTAATTTTCTTAAATTGCGAGAAAGTTGTACTTTGAACATCTTTTTGAGGACGAAGGGACTATATAGTATATATATATGAATTATAACTTTGTTTGCATACAAGTAGTTTAAATTTGCAAAGGTACATATTCTTACATTTAAACATGTCTGTGTGTATATATTGGGAACATATCAGTGCTAAGCCTGAACTTTTGTACTATTTGCATGCTGCTTCGTTTTTCTTTTCATCTTCTTCAGCCACCTGCGAAATTATTTTTACCCCGTATAAGATCAGGCTACTCCCAGGTGGGAGATGATGAAGATGGGTCTTAATTATAATTTTCTTTTTAGGTGTACAATTAGTTTTTACCTATGATACTTGACACTATTTGATTAATTTCTTCTTTCGTTAGTGACTTAATTTCACAATGAAGTGGTTTGAAACCAAGTAAAAGGTTATGATTTAATTGAATTGGTCATGAGTTTCACAACAATTTAAAATGGGAGGGAGAAAAGGAGTTGCTGATGTCCAAGTAAGAAGAATGCATCAGTCATTTTTTCTTATTGATGAGATTAGAATTAATTAACTCATATTGGATATTTTCAGGAAGAACTGGATGGGCTTGCTACCAACTACCCTGATCGCTTCAAAATTTACTATGTACTGAATCAGGTTGGTTGCTTTCTTATATAACACATCTGATGCACTTTTACTTCTTCTGGCATTTTTACCTTTTGTTGTGGTTAAACATGTAAAATTTAAGACAATAGATATTGTAGTATTAATCTAGCTTGGTTAATGCCTTTTAATGTAATTTTGACATTATTAGTTAGTATTTGACAAGGGACACTGCTAGATTTCAGTGCTCATACAGAGTCATTGACATGATAATAAGTTATTTGTGAAACTAAACATTGTTAATTCAGTATTCTCTAAGGCTTATTACTCAGCTTGGTTAATGCAGCCAAATCGCAATCATGATCTGCTCAGCGTTTTGAAGCTTAAAAAGCATTTTGATTTTGTACAGTAATATTTTTAGACCTACTTTTGTCGTAAGTTGAATTGATGAACTTATAGACCGTATATATACTTCTGCAGCCGCCCGAAGAATGGAATGGTGGTGTAGGGTTTGTATCCAAGGAAATGATTCAAGGGCATTGCCCGGCCCCAGCATCTGATATTAAGGTAGATTTTGAACTAATGTATATTTGAATTTATAAGAATACTTTGAAATCATGTCATAGTACATAGATCCTCTTTTTGTTTTTGTGCAATTTTTCTTATAGCTACAAATTGTAATATTGAAGAGTTATTTTCCCTCTCGTTCAGCGTCCATGGACATACTGTTTATCCTTGCTGAAACTTTTTAATGTTAGAAAATCTTGGAGTTCCTTCAGTTTCCTCCTCAAATAACAGAATAAGCCTCGCGACTCTTTTGATGTTCTGTTGATTTTTTGAAAATAATTTCTTGTGGTAGTTGATTTGACATATATGTTCCTTTTGTTTTGGCATAAAATACTTTTCTTTCTAAATATTTTACATGGAAGAGTTGTATTCTCTCGTTCGGGTGTTTTATTGATGTTTTGCAATAAATTTCCTTGTATGATAAATAAATATGCATACACATTCTTTTGGTTTTAGTTATAATCCTAGCATGTGAATAAAATGAGTATATTGAGAATGTTTGTAAAAGCTTATTTAGTGTCTCTATACATATACAAGTGTGTTGATGCATGTGCATAGATACACTACCAGACACATTGTTAATATCGTTTTTGCTGCAGTAGATCTCATATCTACATACAATTGCATGAATGTTGAAAGGGTTTTCGTTGTTTTTGAACCTGCAGATTCTGAGGTGCGGACCACCACCAATGAACAAGGCCATGGCTGCTAACCTTGAAGCTCTGGGATACGCCCTGGAGATGCAGTTTCAATTCTAATTGTGTGTTCTGGGCACTTTAGGCCTCATTAGTTCTTTAATTGAGTTGAGATTGAGCAGAAAAACAATGAGGTTTCTTCAATGCTTTTGATTGGAACGGTAAGAACAGTGATGTAACTCTTATACTCTCAACCCTTTCATAAATATGATGTTGCCGAGTCAAATTGATCTCCAATTAGATTTCCAGACAATGCTCAAGACTTTTTAACCAGTTAATCTTGATTAAGCTTCCTTGCACTGAAGTTTTTTCTCTTCTTTTTATGGAGACGAGTCTTTTTGTTAATAAAATTACAGAAAAAGACAATTAAGTGGAGAATGATTTTTCAAAACCACCCTCCTCCTCATTAAATTGAGGTAGAATATTAATTAATTAGAAAGCTAAGGAAAGGACGACAAATTGGATCACTTTACATACACTACATCTAAACACAACATTCCATCTCACCATTAAAGTGGGGCTTAACACAGATTTTCGTGTCAGGAATTATTTTTTAATTGTGAGATAAAGATGTTGTGTTTGGAGTTGTGAGTGGACGTAGTGTAAGTAAACTTATTCATTGTAAAAATTGGAACTCTGGTTCGGACCCGGGAATATGCAGCTTCCGTCCGGTCCGGTTCCATATGTTACTCTGGTGGTAGATAAGATTAGATATCCCCTCTCACATTTGAAATATTTGAGTAGTCAAAATAATCCATATTGGTACTCTATAAAATAATGTAAATAACTGGCTTCTAGTATATATATCCAGATTGGGGTGGTAGTCTCATTGTTGCTTAACAAAAATGACTACAAATGTTATTTTTTTATTTCTCATACTTATAAATATACTGAAACCAATATTTTTACAAGTAATTTTATAAATTTTTTCTTATATAAATACCACATTTATGTAAATAAAATATTGTGAAAATATAATTTATTTTTTTTGTGAAAATAATAATTTTCATATCATCATATCATTTGAAACTTATTTGAGAACAAAATTTTAAAACACCTAATATTACCCATTTTTTAAACTATTCCTTATTTTACAATTATAACGTCAATAAGGTAGCAAATTAGGTTAATATGTTTGTCTATGTTTTCAATTGTCATAAGTTTTTATCCAGATCAATTTGTAAGTTTTAAATGTTACTCTCAAAATCTTCATTAAAAATTAACTTCTGAAAGTGTTTTTAATATTAATTAAAATGATTTAAATAAATAATTTAAAAAAGAGAAACTATATTTCCAGCAAAGATTTTACTTTTTTTTAGAGTAATGTACAATTAATAAATACATATCGTATAGCCATGTGTACTTAAAAAAATAAAATTGAATTTATTATGTATTGTAATTTTTTTTACTTAATTATAATTATGAAAAATATCAATACATAAAATTATAAGTGTGATTCACTCATTATATTATATATTTTTCTAAAAAAATTATTATTTATATTTATTTAGGTGATTGACAAAAAAAAAATTGATTAATTTATTATTAAAATTTAAATAAGGTTTAGTTGAAGTTGAGCACAAATAACAAGATTAAGGATATGTTTGATATAAGAGAGCGAGGAGGCCGGTTCTTGAGACAAATCCTTTTCCCACGCTTACTTGAAAATCTTTTGCAGAGTGAGAGAAAGTTTGATCAACAAACTTCCCTTTTTAGTCTTTGTCTACTCTTCAGCACTACAAATCAAACCATTATCTGGTGAACAACTCATTTTCTCTCTCCTCTTTCTTTCTTTTACGGTTTGGTGAGATTAGATTCAACTTCATCTGGGTTTACTGTCTTTCACATTGCCTTATTAGTGTTGAGCTGTGTTTTTTGTTTCTTGAAATAAAGACGAGATTTTTATGCTGGTGTTTTGAAAAATCGGAATACCCAGTTTCATTAATCAGGACTTCTTTTAAATGAACTTCATTGCCTTTCTTTTGCTTGGAAAATCTCAGCCTTTTTCGTTGACATGAATGATTGGTTCTTCTCTGGTTCAACTCATGTGATTTTTACGTGGGCAATCATGCAATTTTTGTGTGTTGGATTTATTGGTCCAAATTAGCATGCCCTTTTCCCCTGTCCTTGTATTTCAATCGTTTCCTTTCTCTAATTGCAGTAAATGTGTGTTCGATGTTTCATAGCAAATATTAGGAATTCTTGGGATCTGTATTGTAATGGGGGAGAGAAATGCACCCCACATTGGGCTTCGTTCTCATAAATCCTTGTTTTCTTTGTTTACTTTTGCATCAGCGGCCTTGTTCATATTAACTTGGCTCTTCGTGATACGTTCCACTTGCCACAGTTTGTTACCCGCTTCCAATTTTCTTGCTGTGTTTGATAATGAGAGTTCTGAGCTCATGAATCCAAGTGACAGTAAACCTTCTATTGCAAGTGCTTCAGTTGATAAAGAATTACCTCAAAAGATAAATTTGGTCAAATGTGCGCCCCGATAAAGTTAAGCTTAAAGTTTTCATGTATGATTTACCTCCTGAGTTTCATTTTGCCCTCTTAGGGTGGAAGGCCGAGGGGAAGAGTTTTTGGCCAGATATTCGAACCAAAGTCCCCCAATACCCTGGTGGGTTGAACTTGCAACACAGTATAGAGTATTGGCTTACATTGGATCTCCTATCTTCTGAGTTTGCTACCAATTTGGATGGCCGTAGTGCAATAAGAGTTCACAATTCAAGCGAAGCTGATGTTGTATTTGTTCCCTTATTTTCTGGCATAAGCTATAACCGATATTCCAGGTTGAAGCCACACCAGAAGGGTAGCATGAACAAGTTGCTTCAGTATAAGTTGGTCAAGTTTTTGACAGCTCAAGAGGAGTGGAAGAGGTCAGGGGGCAGAGACCATATAATTCTTGCCCACCATCCAAATAGCCTTTTAGATGCTAGGATGAAGCTGTGGCCTGCTATGTTCATCCTTTCAGATTTTTGGAGGTATCCACCAAATGTAGCTAATGCTGAGAAAGATGTAATTGCACCATACAAACATGTAATCAGAAACAATGTCAACGACTCATCTGATTTTGATAGCCGACCAATTTTGTTGTACTTCCAGGGAGCCATATATAGAAAAGATGTAAGTGACTTTCTTTCCTTAAATCTTTTTGTTATATCTTATTATAAATTGTAGTTGGAACGAATGTAAATTCTCATTTTTTCTGTAGTATCCCAATTAGCTCTTTGGCCAAATTTCATTGGCAAGGTCATTGCCACTGCCTGTTATACTCATTCTCTGTGTTTGCTTTTTCACACAACCGGATATATCACATTTTCCCTTACATTCTAGTTGTTTGTTTTAAATAAATTTTGCATTATTTGTAGAATACTCTGGCCTTCTAAGAGAAAAAGCTAACTGGAAATTCTATTCTCTAAGTTGGAGAGAATACAAGAGCCTGGCACTAAACGATAGATGATTTAACTTACTTCGAGAATTAAACAAAATTGGGCCTTTTCCCATTACATACTATTTGTTTTAATGTTTGACTGTAGTTTTAG
Organism: Hedera helix; assembly: GCA_947179155.2. Classification (NCBI taxonomy): domain Eukaryota; kingdom Viridiplantae; phylum Streptophyta; class Magnoliopsida; order Apiales; family Araliaceae; genus Hedera; species Hedera helix. The sequence continues at coordinate 30,410,046 of OX359283.1, forward strand.
GTACTAGTATTTGGAAAATGTTGTAATGTCATATCTACCGAGCCCAGAACGACTGTACTAGGTTTTAGGGTTCTTAACTTTGTATATTTGGAAGAAGAAGAAAGGTGGAAATTGGAGGCAACATATAGATAAATCATGAAAATATTAGGGAAAATCAGAAGGAAATATACTTGCCCTATGCTTTTCTAGTAGCATTTGCTGATTCTTTCTGGATACAAGTTTTGACAAGGGTTGCATAAGGTAATCCTGAAACGCTCATGATCATAGGGTTATATGTTTTTGTAATTGGTCTGGTTGTAAGAAACATAGAATTTTGGCTAGTTGTCATCTGTTGCAGCTTCTTCTAGGGTTTGTATGTAAGAGTCTTCCTTCTCTTTGGTGTGATGGTAAATAAGTGAGGTCACAAGGACATGGAGCAACTCACCAAGAGAGGAACTGTTCACATAATGTTGGCGGTTACCAGAGTGATTGATGAAAAGGCCAATTTAGAAATGTAAGAGCAACCATCAAGTGTGAGGACTTCGTGGTTGGGAATTCCTACAGTCAATGACAATTGGGGTGGCAAGGTGGGTTTAAGGAGGTCCTATTGAGGATTTTTTTTCTTCATCATAATGAACTCTCAATTGAGAAACTGAAAGAAAACAGTGCATAACTTTTGTTACTTCATGAATATTTATAATTCATCTTTGCCTAATATCCTTTGACTAATTTGTCACTAACAATCCCAGTTTAAGTTTGTGCAAGAGAATATCTCTCTGCCCCGTGCAAAATTACAAGTTCTTGTGTTTGAAGTCAGAGGTCATAATTACAAAGTGCCTGGTATTGGATTGAGCCTTACCTGCTGTAACTTTCTTGTGTTTCAGTGTAACCTTCTTATTTCATTTACTTAATTCCTTACTAGTTGGTTTCTCATTTCAGGGCGGATCTGTCCGGCAAGAATTATTTTACCTTTTAAAGGAAGAAAAGGATGTGCATTTCTCGTTTGGGAGTGTCCAAGCTACAAAGGGAATGCATTCCTCCAAATTTTGCCTCAACATAGCGGGCGACACTCCCTCATCAAACCATCTCTTTGATTCCATTCTTAGCCATTGTGTCCCAGTTATCATCAGCGACAAGATTGAGCTTCCTTACGAAGACGTTCTCGACTACTCCGAGTTTTGCATATTTGTTCGAACTTCAGATGCTATTAAAAAAAATTCCTCATAAATCTAATCAGGAGTACTGGGAGGGAGGAGTGGACCAGGATGTGGACGAGGCTAAAGGAGATTGAGAATCTGTTCGAGTATCGGTATCCATCAAAGGATGGTGACGCTGTGCAAATGATATGGCAAGCTGTGGCTCGTAAGGTTCCTGCTATGAGAATGAAGGAAACGATTCTCTCGTTTCAACCCCTTACAGAGAAAGGCCTAAAATCTGTTCCATTGCCAAGAAATTTTCAGTAAGAGCTTGACATGTTTTCAAAAGCTATTAACAGGAAAAAATAAGTGCTCTGCATCTGGTAGAAGTTAGGAACTGCACATACCATTGGGATACACGAGACTTGTTGAACTGCACATACTTGTATTGCTTGTAAACAAGAAATAGAGAGATTAAAGTAGGAAAGAAAAATAGCAAAAAGGAAAAGGTAATTTCCGGGCATTTTAGATTCCAACTAGTGAGACAAATTATAGTTCTTGTGCCAATTCTTTCATTTATCTAGGTGTCCTTAATATCGCTTTGATCTGATCTAGGAGGAAGAAAGTAATAATGCGATTAGCATATTGACTCGAGATCTTTAGTTGAACCCCATTAACACCCCATGGATAGAGAGGGCCATGAACACCAACAAACCATACATGTTTTTCAGTTAATGTTAGGAATGTTACAAGTGATGTTATGCTATATGGGTGTTGTAAGAAGAAAGGGAAACAATGGTTAATGAGCGTAAAATAGTTGGTTGGTTTGGGCGTGTGATAAAAGTAGTAAAGTATGGTGCACCGCCGAAAGCATTTGACGGGGTGGTTGAGGGCTTCTTCTCTTTGTCAATACACAATAGAGTTTGGTTTTACGTCTCTTTTGTCCGTGTCACGTGATCCGGTAATCTGGTGTGAACCAACTTATGTCTGATGCACGTGCGAGCACGCTCACATAGCTTTGATGGGGATGTAAATTTTCTTTTCTTCTGGTTTCTATCTCTAAATAATATAAATAAAGGAAAAAGAAAAAGAAAATGACAGTACCGCAACTTGAGAGGAGTGTAGCATGTAGCATCATGCATGCTTGTTAACTACAAATGATATTACTACTACAAATCTCCAACACAGGACAGGACAAGGGGCATAAACATCTGCCAATATTCGTGCCAAGCTAACCCAGTAATAACCGCAACGGTTCATAAAAAAAGTCTCATTTTTAAAGTTTTTTTTCCCCATAAAGTGTCACGCTTTTTTTAATGATAATATAAATAACACAATATTCTCAAATTTATTATCATTATAATTCATAATTTATCATCGTATCACCAATATCAACTAAAACACTTGATAAATTTAAGATCAAACATGGAAACGTATATTTTCTTAAATTTTATAAACTTTATGAATGATTTTTTTTGTGAAATCGATGGAATTATAAATTAGAAAAAATGAATGTAGTACCGGTAGTTAACGTTGCCTAATAAAGACAATACTACAACAGACATGAGCAATGGGTATCTTCTATATATAATATACTTTTGTATATATGTACCTGCAGTTCCTCACAATTTAGTACTGCGTGCAGAACTCGTCAAAAACAAGCACGAACATAATTAATCAACTTACAACTGCATCAAAATTTTACTTATTTTTGTCTTTATCCTATTAAAATTTAAATTTTATTTTTAAATTTCTAGTATACTCAATTTTTTAAAAATCTATTTTGTTATATTTATTAAAGGCTTTGGTTTAAAGATATATTGCAAAAAAAAATTCAACTAATATTTTTATAAGATCTTAATCACATAATTAGTAAAGTGGCCTTATGTGGAGTGGAAATATCATATTTTATTTGTCAGAATATCACTTCCCAAGTTTACTTTATTTAGTTTTTTTTTTTGGGTAAACTATTTGCTTTACATTACTTTATACTTGATCATTAATTACACAATAAGATTGTTACTCTAATTACTTTTTTACATTTTTTTTGTTATTATTTGTGAGGACTTCAGAGAAATCTTCTTTTTTTTCTCCAAAAGAAAAATAGTAATTTTTTCTATTTTAAACGTATTTAAAACAAGCTAAACTTAGTGTTAGAGAATGATAAATCTACATACATAATAATTAAATACTGTATCTATTTATATTATTAGAAAATAAAATATGATACAAATTTTAATATCATATTTTATTTTTTAATAATATAAATAAATATAATATTTAATATAATAATTAATTATTGTGCGTTTATATATTTATTCATTAGAGAAAATCATAGATTGCCACCTCTCACGGTCTAACGGTCTCACCCTTTAAAGGGTACACCCGTAAATACTTCTGTTGTCAAGCCTACCCGTTATAAATGGATCGATTTCATGGTAAATTAATAGTCCCTTTTTTTTTGTTAATTTAAATTAAAATTTAAAGAAATTCACACACCTTATCGTAGCATACTAAGGCTTTATCCCCCTAATCTCATGATTATTATGGGTTGGATAGTACTACTTAAGCCAAAAACCTTTGATAAATTAATAGATCTTTTTACCTGAGTTATTTATAAATTCACACGGGTGGGACTGACGCAAGCGAGACTTATCAAAATAAATATTTTTTTTCAATCTTTGTCCAATGTTTAAATATTTTAAGATTTATTTTTTAAAATTTGATAATATTATTTGTTAAATCATTCAAATTTTAATACTCTCTGTTCTAATTTATAAAATTATTATTAACTTTTAAAAAGTCAATTTTAATTATTTTTAGACTTAAAATTGACTCGATTCATTAAAAAATTTAAAATAATAAATTTTATAACTAATAGTACTTTTTATGTAGTTTATAATATTTATAAATTTATTGACATAAACATATTGAATTTATGTCAATTTTGAGTTTGAAAATATCTCAAATTAATTTTTTAAATATTAATATTAATCTTATAATTTAAAACAGATAAAATATAATATAAATTACATAAGGTGCGCGTGTCCCTAAACCCCTATAAAAGGTATGAGATTTGACGAATAATTAGGATCGTTTCTCTTATACTTATCCTAAAAAAAAAAATCAATACACATTTTGCCACATAAAATATTACTTTTAGCGATAGTATCGCGATACAATTATTTAGCGACGAATTTTATTATACCATAAATTATTATGATGAATTTTATTGTATTGCTAAATATAATATTTATATTAGTAAATGTGTATCGTGAAAAAATATAGGATAAATATAATCCTTGATCATCATGTATTTAAATGATGATTTTTGGGAGGCTCTAGATGTAATGTCCCAGATATTTTCAAGATTTTAAATAATATCTTAATTGATTTTATTAAAGGTTAATGTTTAAAACCTAGAATTTGAGAAGTAAGATGTGTAGAAAATGGGTGAACATTTTTTTTAACATAAGGTATTTGTTAGAAAATTAAATGTGAAAATATTTTAAAGATGCTTGTAGAGAATTTATTAAGAAAATAAATTCAATTGAAAAGTGAAGGTGATTATATTAATATATATACCTAGAGTTGAGTTTGTTAGTCAAACAAGATGATGTGTGAAGTAAATTAAGTACTTAATTAAACTAATAAATTAATTAGTTTAAAAATGGAGTAAGAAGGAAAGACATAAAATATAATTAATTAAGTTAATTATATTAGTTAAAGTTTAAAGTTATTGTGAAGCTAGAATGATTGTCTAGAATGACAATATTAAGAAATTAAATTAATTAAGTAATGAACTTAATTATTAAGTTGTTGTATAGAGTCCATTAATGGATTTAAGCAAGCCCAATATTTGAATGGTTGAAAGTCTTGTTGGTAATTATAGAGGTCCAAATAATTTTAAGGATCTAGCCTCATGAAGAGTCCAAGTAATTTAATTACTACTAGTGGACTAGCCCAAAAGAATTATAGATGTTAGCCCAATATGAGAATATTGATATGAAGTGGATAATTAAATAATAAGCCCAAATGTTATGTTGATTATAGTCCAAGAGGTAATTAATATAAGTCAAATTAAATTAATTACCTAGCCCAAGTTATAAAGATGTGTGAGTTGTGTTGGGTAGCCCAAATAATTAAATAAGGGAGCCTAATGCAAAATAAACTAGTAGCCCAAATATTGAGTCCAAATTTAAAAGTCAAATATTGGTCAATATGTTAGGAGAATAAATTCAAGTATTGTTAAGTGTAGAGAATTAACTAATGTAGGGTTAATTGAACAACCCTAGTTGGTAGATAAGAGAGAGCGTTAACCAAACATTGGTTAAATGTTAGGTGAGTGAATTTGATGATGAGAATTAACTATGGATGAGTTAGTTGAATAACCCTAGGTAGTAAATAAATTAAAGATTTAACTATGCATGGGTTAGTTGTAGGAAGAATATTATAGATACAATTGTGTATGTATATAATTCACCAAGGTATAATTTATATGTAACAATGGGTTGGATGTTGTAGAGAGTTAACCACATGTGGGTTAAGTGTTGGTGATTGTTGCTTATTTTACACTTCACCATTTATGTTGCTTGTAGTCAAGTTGATGGATGACATTTTAAATATCAAAAATACAAGTATTGTGCATGTATAAGTGAATATATATACATATATTGGTGTATATATATATATAGATGCTTATATAATTATATAGGACATAAAAATAAAACCTTAACCAATATTAGAGTTAAGTGTTAGTAAATATAGAAATATATTGGATATATATGTATACTTAATTGTAGAGAATTAACCTTACTTGGGTTATTTGGTGGAAAATGTATGTATGATCAATTGATGAGCTTGGACCATGGTTGATAGTTAGGTCAACATAGGTTACAAAAGTAAGAGTTTTAACCATACATGAGTTAAGTGTTGGAGAATGATTGCTTCAAATTTACTCCACCTAGTTGCTTCACTCAACTTCCATAAATCAATCCAAGCAAAGGTCATTCATTTAATAATTAAACTTGATTTGATCTTTTGCAAGTATTGGTGATATTATAGACTTACAATAATTGTAAGTATCAATTTTGGTAGTCTATAAATAGAAGAGTAGTAAGAGAAATCTAGAGTTGACTCTTTTGTTAGTAGATCAAATATTATAGAGAGAGAGGTTCTAGAGAAAAGCTAGAGAGCTTGTGAGTTAGTGTGCTAATGGTTCACTCAAGAAGAAGGAACGGGAGGAGTCCTAGCAAGATATACAAGAAGAAGAAGAAGAAGAACATTCAAATCCAAGAGGTTGAAAAGTGTTCTAACTCTTCCTTAATGCATTTTTATAATTTATATAAGTTTTAAATGGTCAAAATATATTTTTAACCGATCAAAAGTTATTTTGATGATCTAGAAGTCTAAATCTATGATATATAGGTAGATTCATGGTTTGATAGGTTTAAATCATGAATTGGTATAAGTGGTATGCAAATAAATGGAAGAAAATTCCATATTGTGATTACCGGTAAAACCCTAGGTGGTTCGACCTTTAAATTTCGTGTCAAACGTTTTCAAAAATGTGATTGAACCATGAAATATTGTAAAACAAGAAGTTAGGAAGACAATAACACTAAGTTGGTGTCATTTGGATGTGTAGAGTTTATTATATTCAAGTTTGAACAATTAAAACCAAGGATTTGTGATTTTAGTTTTCACTTTGTCCTTGTAAGCAGTTTTTAGCCTAGTTCCGTTCGGAATTTGGATTTGTGATATAAAGAGAAGTTGTAGAGGGGGAAATTCTAATGAGAGTGGACTCAAGAATCACCCCAAAATATTTTAAAATGAAGAAGTTATGGCTGTCGGAGCGTCGAAGGGTCGAGCAGTCAAAAAAATTGACTTTCGGACAAAATGGCTGACGCAGCCGCGTCAGGACTGACGCAGCTGCGTCAGAACAATCTGCTAAGTAGATTTTTCCAGCTCCGGGTCGGGTCGGGTCGGTCCGGGTCGAGTCGGGTCTGTCCGGGTCGAGTTTTTTATGAAAATTTAAGTTGAAATAAGTGTAAAATGAATGTTTTGGTTATTAAACCAATATATATGAAATCCATTAATGATTAATTGGTAACTAAATGTTTAAAATAAAGACTAAAGTTAACACAATTAAAAAGTTAACTATTGGTATTATTTAATGTGTATTTAAAATATTATTAAATGATTAATAATATTAGTATATGATTAAAAAGTTATTAAATGATGAATAACATTAGTAAATGATTAAAATATTATTAAATGATAAATAATATTAGTAAGAGATTATAATATTATTAAATAGTTAATAATATTAATAAGTGATTAAAATATTATTAAATGATTAATAATATTAATAAATGATTAAAATATTATTAAATGGTTGATAATATTAAGAAGTGATTAAAATATTATTAAATGGATAATAATATTAATAAGTGATTAAAATATTATTAAATGGTTAATAATATTAATAAGTGATTAAAATATTATTAAATTATTAATAATATTAGTAAAGGATTAAAATATTATTAAAGGGTGAATAATATTAATAAGAGATTAAAATATTATTAAATGATTAATAATATTTGAATGTAGTTATATATTATCAAAGGTAGATAATATTTTGAGATATTTGGTACGTTATTAAATGTCCAAATCATTAAGTTATGTAAAAGAAGAAAGTTAAATTGAATTAAATCAATATAATTAGTCCTTTGTGATTAATTTACGCAGCTTATTAAAAGTAAGTCGTACGAAGAACGTGTAGTGAAGGCGTAAGTTGGTCAAGTGTACCGACGTGTCCAAACTAGGTTTGGGCTAGGATTTTTGTCCGGAACTTAAAAGTTCATTTGTCGGACAACTAAAGAATTAATAATTTGAAGTTAAGGTCTTAAGTTAAGACTAATTAATAGTCCTGGTAGCTAATGATTATGTCAATTTGTTATATAAATTGTAGGTTGAGCAAATGACACAAATAGGCGTAAATGGTATAAGCTACCAGGCAAGTTTTTCAGAACTTGCTCCTATGTGCTTTAACATGCTATAATGTGATGTTAAATTATTAACATGAAAATATATTGATGGTAAATGTGATATGTGAAAAGTATGATGCATGTCTACAAGTAAAATATGTGTAAATATGAAGCATGAAATGCTAGATGTTATATATGATGCATGAGCAGTATGACATAAACTGAAATGCATGAAAAACATGACGTAAGTATAAATGGCAGTGAATGTATTATATGTGAAGCATGAAATGTGTTATGTGTAACTGTTAAACTTGCTGAGCCGTAGTGCTCACTCTTGCTTAAAACAAATATTTTCAGATAGTGCAAGTTAGTTGAAGTTCTCGATAAAGATCAAGGAACATGAAAACATATTACTTTCACTAAAGATCTAAATGTCTATTGTAAATATCAGTCCGAATTGGACAGGTAAATGATTGTGTAGTGTAATACTTAGTTGGTATATTATATGAGTGTTAAATACTCAATTTGATTGTAATAGAATGTCGTATCATGTATGATATTGAGACATACTAGGAATGTATAAAGATTGCGATTCTGGAATAGAAAGAGAAGTTGTAAAATTGTAAATAAATGATTATTTAGTAATTATAATATTGTAATAATTCATGAACAATAAGAAAAAGGTAGTACTCGTGTTGAACCGAATCCGAGGTTCAAGAAACCCGGATTTGAGGTCGTCACACTAGATTACCCAATTGATATTCTTAGACTATAAATTATACTTTATTCTTTGGGTTAAACTTTAATTCTTACTCTTTTCGTTCTTAAAAAGATGATTAAATTGATAAAAAAAATTATCTTAAAAAGAATGAGCAAAGACATCAACAAATTAATTTTATAAATTCTTGCATATATTAATTTATTTTTAACTATACATCACTCACATCACAAATGAGTGGTTCACATTAATTCTCTTTCTCTAAACCCAAAATTCGAAGATAGACTGAGAAGAAAATTTATAGCCTTTCTTATTTTTTTAACTATTTTGATTTATCTAAAAATTATCTTTTTATCATTTTTTTGAAGACGGAGGTAATACAATACAGCATAATATCGATAGTCTTAAGCCGTTTATGATAATACATTAATTTGTTCAATCGATTTTTAAGAAACTGTGAGTTGAAGTACCATATATCGAGGTTGGATTTACGTCTGAATATTAATTAATTAGGTATTTAATCCTACAAAATCGTATAATGACTTCCATGGTTATTTTCATAATATATAGTCACTTAATTCAACGCTTAAGTTAATAAGTTAAGAAGGGTGACCAATATGCATGATTTTTCTTTCTTAAGAGGTGGAAACTTGTGTATGGGTCAGATGGATATGCCCCAAGAAAATAGTGACTTTGATTTAGTTGTCGTTGGTGATATTTATAGTTTTAAACTCTCTTATCTTAAATTATTTGAAAGAATCATCCCTTCAAAAAATAAAAAAATCAAATGAAAAAGAAGAAGAAAAACTTTGGTCAGAACGAAAGGCGTAAAAAAAACGACGTCGTTATATATATATATATATATATATATATATATATATATATATATATATACATTGAGTACTAAAGAATATTTTGTAATTTTACGAAACAGGATTATTTTGAAGGGATACTCACAGGAAAATGTGAGATGTCTCACTTTCTCTACTCTCAAAACCGAGGTTATGATATATTTATGGTCATAATTCTTAGTTTCTTTGAAACAGTTCTAAAGTAAGACTAAAATATTATTAATCATGTAATTTTATACAAATAATTAAAAGAATACAATTTGGAATTTCTTTATTCCAATCAATACTATAGAAAATGAAAACACAGGATAGAAATATTAATTGAAACACGGGTTCTTCTCTTTTACATACGAAATGTACAAGTATTTTTCTTATAAATAAAAATAATGAAATAGTTTAATTCTATTTAAAAAAAAGTTAAATGTTAAAATATAAATTCAAACATATAATTTTATATAATAAAACAATAAGACTTTATCATTAAAGTATTACATTTGGTCAAATATAATTTTTATTTTAAAGAGTTAAAAGATGAAATCGACTAAATATCATTGATTAAGGAGACATGCACATTTTAGCGAGAAGTCACATTTGAAATGTGACCAAAATTATTTTAATTGCAGCCAAAAAGAAAATGAAGAAAAAAAAGGGGCATGTGGAGGCATTACTATATATATATATATATATGAAAATATATATATATATATATATATATAATTGTGTAATGTACAATCGGATATAGCAATAAATTTTTTGAATTACGACGACGATTCAACTGTCATCATAAACTAGAAATATCTATGGTGAAGGTTAAATCGTTGTTGTAACCCAAAAAAATCATCCTCCTGTATAATACATAATTGTGTATATATATATATATATATTTATTTATTTATTCAGAACCAACAAGACAACCTACTTTTTCAGACGGAAAGGAGGCGAGAAATAAAGCCGTATGATCTCTCTCCTTCTCTCTTATTCACGAGAACCACTTTTGCAGCTCAATATCACTTCTCTTTCTAATTTTATCATATATAATTACACGCACCCTTATGAAATATATATATATATATATATATATAACAGTTATTATATATACAAGTTCTCTGGCTCTATATATAATATATTAGTAGCTCTATCTGTATGTATATGCAACAAAAAAAACCTTAACATATTGAAGACGAAAATATGAAGGCAAAAGAGGAGGAAGAATGTGGAAACAAGGTAGGGTACTCAGATGGGTATAATTTATTAATTAAGGATCGGGTGAAGAAGAAGAAAAAGGAGGAGGAGCAGGCGGTGAAGTACAATGAGTGCCGGAAAAACCATGCAGCAAAAATCGGGAGATACGCGGTGGACGGTTGCTGCGAGTTCATGGCGGCCGGAGAAGAAGGAACCACCGGAGCTTTGAGGTGTGCTGCTTGTGATTGCCACCGGAACTTTCACAGGAGAGAGATTATCATCCATCACTCCAACTCTTCATCTTCTAATTCTATATAGCTAGCTAGTACTCGATACATACTATTTATGCCCCTCATTTTATATTAAATTAACTACTTTAAACTAATTATAATTATCATATAAAGTATGTATGAATGTATGTATGTATGTATGATAAGATTAACATGTTCTGTACTTATGAGATTACTGATCGAGAAAATAAATATGGGCAAAGTGCATTTAATATTTATTTTTGAAACTGGAGTTTTCAGTTGGTAATTCAATTAAGGTTGGATATATTATCTTGCATATCGTTATTTATGTATGTTCCTGTTGTTATATAGTAAGTACTATATGGAGTATTTGTTAAGTACATTTAGGGCCGGGTGTGGTGTACGTCTTTGCTTGGGTCCAATAAGACCGGCTTTAGTTATGAAAGAAATTAATTCAAATTAAAAGCCTAAACCTATGCATGTTTGTTTCGCAAATTAAACCCCCCCTGTTTATCTATATTAATGCACGAGTGTCCCCTGTGGCCTCTCCCCTCGTGTCTCCTAATCAACAAGCTAGATGGCATGCATAACCTTAATGATATTGCTCCATTTAATGTGTTAGGACAATCACTCACAATAATTATTTCAAACATACAAAAAAAACACAAGAGTTGTATAGTTTGTGTTTTTTCCCCTACGTTTACGGGCATTAACCAACTATTTTGAAATTCATGTGACATGAGTTACGCAATAACTATATAGTCAATTACCTAGCTATGAGCTTTTGTTGCTAGCTAATAGTCAATTACCCAGCCAATTCAAATTATTGGTGGGTGCAGGCTTGTCACATCAATCAATTACGTATCAATTACGTCAAAATCTTTTAGGTGTTATTTTTTAAGTTTTTGGGCCGAAATTTTAATTTAGTTGTATATATAAAAAATTTAGATTTATTTAAAAAAAATACCTGTTAATTTTATCTGTAAAAAAAATAAAAGTATATAACCTCATTTTATTTATATTTTGTAAATAAAATAAGATATATTTTTTTGTCTTTTATAAAAATAAAGTTTATAAATATATTTTAAGAATAATTGTAAAAACACTCTGTATATATAATTTGAGATTGATTTTAAACAAGACCACGATTCAACGTCTTATCATATTATCTCTTCACCTAGTCTAGCCTAGCCTAATAACACGCATGTACATGTGTACTGAGATCCGATATCTTACATCAAACAAAACAAGACTAGAATAATCTATTTAAGATAAGTTTAGTAATACAAAATTTAAATATAAAATTAAATATTATATTTATTTTAATTATTAAAAAGTAAAATATAATATAAATCTTAATATTATATTTTATTTTATAATAATTGAGATAAATATATTATTTATATATTATACATTTATAATATTTATTTATTAATTTATAACTTGAGATATTTCTTCACCTACTGCAGCTGCTGATTTTTCAAATAATTCAGCTAAACACAGAATAATGGATAGTTTCAACAAGTGTAAATATATATGTGCTGATAAACATTATTTCCCACACGCATTAATTCTTCTCGTCTGTCTAGGCCAGAAACAGGAAAATTAATAAAAATGGAAGTAACACGTACGGTCTAGATAATAATAATGTTTTTAAGATCCAAGTACTTCAGTTGGGCTATATATATAGTCGAACATATATAGCTGTTGCTTATTACCTTGTTAATTGATGGGTGGAAGCTGACAACTTGATTGGAATTTAGATTCTACAATTATTCATCAGCATCATCAATTAGTTGCCTCCTTTTTCCCACCTGATAGGACAGCTGAGTTACTCCAGTTTTAACGAATATTTCATTAATTTCACCTGCAGTATAATTCTATCCAAAAAAATTATTGCTGAACCATATCTTTAAATTACCTACCTACCAAAAAATCAGTCTTTAATGTTCTGTATGAAATGTAATACAACACCTTTACTGGGTACTGTATGTCAACTTCTACATACATTGATGGCCATATGTTGCTGCATATGCATTCAAGAAAAGCAAGTGCTTTATACTGAGAAACCAAAGAACTAAATTCCCCAAGGTTACGGAAAAATAGCCACAAAAAATATTCATTTTCTGCATCTGCATTCCACAAGAAAAAAATTATGCCACTTTTGGTTTTTGGTACATTCAGTTTCAAATATCTAAAAAAAGAAATTACATTTCAGAAATATATTTTAGAAAAAGAAAGGTGGGACAAACCTATTGGACTTGAATTCTTGTATCAGCATTTGATGCCCATTTATGTTCCAAATCCCTAGCAAAATCGTTCTCTCTACCTAGTATTACCATACTGTGGTCAGCATTTGCTATTAATTTGACATCAGCGCCTGGGATCTTCGTCTTCATGTTGTCACTGCATTCCGGTAGGACTAACTGGTCCCAAGAACCTTGAATTACGCTGACTTTCACTCCCGACTTGTTCAAAGTTTCCAAATAATCATCCATTAATTTGGCTCCTCCACATATCACATTGTGCATGGTGTGCCAAGCTGAATGATGAGTTTTTCGGGTCAAATCAAGAATCATGAATTGCAGATCCCTAAAAGACAACGAAAACATGTAATCGCACATAATCTATCCGATGCTAATATAGCAGAAACAGATTATGGTTGTTACCTTCTGCAAGTAAATAGTTTAATAATCTTTTCCCATGTCCTGGTTCCGGCAAATAAGGAAACAGACACATCTACCCAAGTGTTCGTAACATGACATAACAGCTGAACCAAACAAAATCGGTGGCCATAAACTCCTCCCTGCAAATCTTTTAAGTGCTACTGAAACAGCATCAGGATTAGATGACGGGAAGTAAGGCTGCAAAAGAAATTTGTGTAAAATAAATGGCTAAGCATGAAATAGAGATAACTAGCAAATCATGATTCAAAAATACCAAGTAACTGATAAAGTGACAAGCATTATAAGAATTCTAAAGGAGGACTTCTTCTTCACTCCAAGTCTCCAATATAAGGCAAAACAAAGATTGTACCATGTGAAGTAAAAAAATATAATATAATTTTCTTAAAATACTAAAAGGCTACATTTAATAGTATAAAAGAGATGTCATAAATGAACTTACAGGAGCTATTAGAGTAATGGATTTTACAAATTTCAAGTACTTTTCAGCCAATGCTAATGCAATCACACAGCCCATGGAGTGTGCAACTAAATGGAAAGAATTTAATTGAAATGGAGAGATCAAAGATTTCTCAATCATTTCTACATGATCCCTCAAGGTGTATAGGCAAGCCCTTGGCTTTGGGCTCCTTCCAAATTCCAATAGGTCCACGGGAAATAGTCTGTAGTCATCCTTTGCAGATTCAGATAGATTTGGAAAGACTGTTTCTGTCCAAAATAAGGAAGATGAGAGGAATCCCTGTAAGAATGCTACATTTTCTGCAGGCCTTGCTTCGCAATCTTCAATGTTGGCTGTCAAATATAGAATCGAATAACAGTAGAAATTGTCTTGTACTAAATCCAAAGGTAACAGCAATATTAGTCATGCGAACATTATTTGATGGAGTGAAAGTAAATAGCTATCAGTTTAATCAAACTATTAAAGCTTCGTAGTATATTCTTTCCTCCCCTATTTTATTTTATTTTTATTTCTCTCACTCTCTCTCTCTTTTTATTTATTTTCCACATCTCACTTGTAGGGATTCTCACATCTCTCTCTTCATATGGGTCATCACTTTTGTAGGAGGCTAGGAGCATTTCTCACTTTCACACATTACCAAGAATGTTACCTTGTGTGTACATGTGTGCCCCCAGATTGTCCAATACAAAATATTAAGGGTTCTCGACCCAAATGGTCCCTAAACTACGCCAGTATTATCATGGTGTTGTTCTTGTGATTACATAGCAGGAGATTTCAAACAGATGTATGACCTGAACTATGATTCGCAAATGAAAATTAACGTGAGGGATGAAATATTTTGAATTTGTAGGTTAGGAACAAAGTTGGTTAAAAAAAATGGCATAGTTTAGGGACAATTTGAGTTGGCAACCCAGAAATTAAATATCCAACAAACTGCAACTACAATCATAATTATTGCAAAGGCAAACAACCATTGTTCTTGTATTACATGTCATCTTCTACTATGATGTCACTTTAATAGTCAACATGTACAAACAAACATTTGCATTTATTTTATTTTATGTAAAGACAAGCACAAAAAAAGAAAATAAAAGGGTACCTTTTGATGCTTATTTGGCAACAACATGAAGATTTTGATCAGCATTGTTCAACCATGAAACACAAGAATCAAAGCCACAATCAGACCATCTATTTCCCACCGCCCCATCTCCCCTTTTCTTAGAGTCCTCCGATTTTCTATGAAACCACCAATTTCCCGGAAAAAGTTTTTCCTCTTATACAGAGTCTCTGACAACTCATTTTCCCTGTTGTCAGCGTTTACAAGATTCTCTCTCTCTCTTCTTCTTCTTCCCGGTTTTCACAATAGCACGAGGGCTTATTTCCTTCAAAGAATTCATCAAGGTATCTGTAAAATATGCACAAAAACAAGTCCAGGAAATCAAGGAATAAGAAAAATATTGCACTCGGAATAGAAATGAGGAATTTCCCAGTAATTTTCAGCCATTCTGTAAAGAAAATCGACCCCGTTTTTCAGGCCCAAAGATGAGAGGAGGTAACTAGTCGATGGAGTGGACAGAAGAAGATGAGACTACTATTCTCTCCGTCTCCATATATATATACTAGTAGTAACCCGTGCCTCTGGCACTACCTTCTGCCGCCAGCAAGCCCTAACCCTAACTGCTGTTATACACCAAAATCAGAAATCCTCAAATTCAAAAACCCTAATTTTTTCTGCTGAAGACAATTATCGGCAACCCTAAACCTGAGAAGAACGAAAAAAAAAGTAGAAGCAATCAAGCAGAGACTAAGCAAGAAGCCGACATACCTGAAAGCCAAGTCGCCGAAATCGTGGCCGGCTGTCAAAGTCACCAACGACTCCTCCCCCCGACGAAATTTCTTCCGCGGCAGAAATCGCCCCCGACGAAGTCACCGGTTTCTGGATGGGATGAGTTTGGAGGAGAGGAAGAGGAAGATGGGTTTGGAAGAGAGGACCGCTCAACGAATGAAAGGGACTGGTTCTTCGTGTTGTTAAAGAGAAAACAACGGACGGTCAAATTTATCCCATTTTTTGGACGGCCCGGATCAAATGTTGAGGTGAGCGGGAGTTTTTTAGATTTCAAATTCACTTGCATTTTATTAGTATAGATTGCCCAAATGAACAAAATAAATAAATAAAAACAGCACTTTTTAATAATCCATACAAAAAGTAAAATCTTTGGCATAAAGTAATACTCTTTCTTTAATTATTTTAATGAGATGTAATACTAGGCCCCAAAAATAATTTTTAATTAATATTTATTATTAAATATGAAAATAAGCAATGTATTAATTACTTACTTTCACACAAAATGTAATCATCTTTAGACAAATATAACTTGTAAATGACAATCTCTCTCTGACATTGGGGAGTAAATCTTACAATGGAGCTGCCACTGGGCGTGCCAAGACATGAAATACATAAACAGTTTGTGCCCATATGGCAGCTATATGAACACATACGTCTAGATATTTGTAGACAAGAATTAAACATACTATTATTTGGATCCATGAAAACATATGGAAAAAGCCACTACTAGAACATAAAACATCCACATGCATCTTGTCTTACGACGGGCAGAGTTCAATACAGGAAACCCCACACAAGTAGATAAACTTTGAGCACCTTCCAAATCCAGATTTCTAGTGTAAATATAGACTAAGAAATGAGGTGCGCCAACAAAAATACTCTTATTATATGGAGCGTTTTTGTAAAAATTCTGTTAACTGTGTTACATAGAAATGAGGAACAAAAATTTGCCAGAATGATAACTCATAGCAGCAGTTAAAATGAAAACACAATTGAGTATATGTTTAATCAGCTACTATCATTTTCCTTCTTCTCAGGATCCGAGCTCACAATAGGAAGATTCCTTCGGTATTGGGGAGAAGTCAACCTTCTCTCCAATGGAGTTTTCCTCTTGCTCACCACAAACCTGTTCACCCCTTTCCGCATCGGCATAATTGAAGGGAAGTCTTCATCAGGGATCTGGCTAAGCTCAGAGATGTCCTTAATCTGAGCAACGCGTCTGAACCACCTTTCTGCCTTGGCCTCTTCTGACATGTCCAAAGGATCGGGATCCTTGACCGCTGATCCCTCCAAGCTCTTTCCAGTCCACCCACTCCTAGCATTCTGATTTGCAGGTGAATGGGTTGTAGTACCTACTAAATTGCTAGTAGGTTGGGTGCTTGAGGAATTTTGAATTGAATTTCCAGCATTTTGTTCCCCAGTCTGATATGCATTTTCTTTCCCCAAATAACTACTATTCCAACTCTCAGTGGTAGTACTACTCTGAGAGCTGAATGTTGTGTTACTTGGACTTCCGGTACTTCGTGGTCCAGTTTGAGATATATCGTCTTTCCCAGAATATCTTATACTACAATTGTCATTATTGATACTTGGGGAACCTGGGGAATTTTGAGTTTGGTACCCACTAGTTGGTGCCCCACTATTAACAGAGTAATTCGAACTCCAGTTTCCCTTGCCAATCTGTTGGTTTTCTGTACTTGCCTCCTGATTCAGATTGTTGTCCCCTCCTCTTGCTTCGTCTGATTTCACAGGAGTCATCCCTGAAGACCTAGAAATTGAATAAGCCTCATCTGTAGAGTTTACGGTTGCATTCGAACTCTCTGGCTGTGGCTTGTCCTTTTTTGCAAAGTAGTCTGGAGGAAATGGAACAAATGGGACAAATTTAGTATTGTTTCCTTGCTCCATGGCCGACTGTCTTTTGTACGTAGGAGAAGTCAAAGAACGATCTTTCTTTTTACTAACGACAAATCGGTTTTCTCCTTTACGCATTGGCATAATCTCTGGGAAGTCTTCATCTGAAATAGCACTGGTCAGGTCTGGGACATTGTGCAGCTCTGCTACCCTGTTGAACCATCTATCTGATTTTTCTGCTTGTTCTTTCTTATTCTGGTTCTCAACTTCATTCTCTGGCTTTTCAGACAACTGATAATTCTCTCCTGGTGTTCCAGACTCATCTCTCACAGAAACAGTCCTTCTTTGATCATGTACTATTGAAGGAACAGAATCAGAGCTTTCCGGTCTAACTTTCTCATTATCCTCCATATTTGAACTTTTAGATTTTTCAGCAAACATATCAGCAGGTAATGGCACAAATGGAACATATCCAGAATTGCTTCCCTTAGAAGGTCCATCTCGCAGAGAACCTGATCTGGGTGCAGTGGATCTCACTGTTCCAGTATTTTCTCCACTGATGTTCCTATTATCAGTTTCAGGGAAGGTGGACGTGCGACCAGGAATTTGATTTAAACTGCGGCCAACTGATGTGTCACCATTATTGTGTCTCAAACCAGACCCAGAGTTGAGAGCATCAAATGAAGCTCCACCTGGACGTCTGCAGTCACATCTCAAGCACACTGTGTTTCTTCCATAATTAAAGAAATCACACCTACAAAAAGCGGGGGTTACAATATACAGAAATACAATAAATGGACTTCACTTATTATCATCTTAAATGATGGAACTTGTAATTGAGCACAAGTAGAACCTACTGTGGACACTCCCACTCTCCACCAGTCAGCTGCCTCTTCGGTCTAGCCTCCTCACATTCAAGGCATTTAAGATTTCTTGCAAAGTTCATGAAGCTGCACCTGTTCAATATTGAATGAATTTATATTAATGCAAATACCCCAGTATGAAATTATTAATATTATTATAATTCGTCCATCTTAACCAAAATTCCAGTTGATAAAGTAACTGTTCTAATTCTACATAAGCATGTATTTGCATACCTACTTGCTAGTTAAATATGTGCTCATGAATACTGAGGTTGATAAAATACCACGATATAAGGCTATAAGCAATTGAATTACATCTTCACAAACTTTTAAAATTTAAGAGCAACAAAAATGAAAATGATCTGTTCAAATTCTTAAACCACAAAATTTGATGAAACCTAAACTCAAAAAGAACATACCTTGGGCATATCCAATCACCTTTCTTCATTTCAATATTCTGTCCAAGAGGCCTTGGTGTATGTCCATAAAAACCTGATACCTGCTGTTGTCCTGGAGAAGGCAGGCTTGAAACAGGAACTCCACAGATTACCTCTGCCAACTCACTCAACAGATTCCGAACAGATGATTCAATGAGCTCTCTACTGTACAAGTTGTTCCTTTCTGATGAAACAGTGGTGTTGCTTGCATAACTCAATAAATACTTCATCAAATCAACTGTTTGCGCTTTATCGGATTCCAACACCTGAATTCAAAATAAAATTTAGACTTCATTTGGAAAAATAAGAGTGATACCTACTTTAACAAGAAAGGAAAAACAATTTTAAATAATTGTTACATGAATTACACAAAAGTTAGAAAGTCAATGAAAACAATATTCACCCAGACAACCTTTTTGCTACAGAAGATGATCCTCAGCTTTATTCAAAAGGTGTTTAAAAAGTAACAAACTGTTTTTTCAAATACCATATTCCTCCTATGGCCCATAACTCATGAAGCTTCACTTCGAAAAAATGATTTCTGTTTTTCACATTTTTGTATGGCTCATGAATCACCAAATGCATAGCAACTATAATTTCAAACACAGGCACATGGGTACACACCCTTTTCCAGTACCAACGCCTCTTGGATACATGGACATATACTCTTTAAAAATCTGAATGATGAGATTATGTCTCTCGCGTTATAAGTTAGCCACTCTTTTTGTTGCTTGCCTCTCATTAAAGGCCAACAATGAACCCTCCAAGAAGCGTAATAAATCATGCTTCTGCTTATGTAGAGTGTAACTCCATATAATAACACCTCCCTGAAGTCACTATTAATGGTAAACATATAATATTTCCAGGAAATGAACAGAACAAAGATTACAAAGGCACTGACTTCTACCAAAACAACACTGAAAAGCATTCTTTCAGAATACAGTGGAGGAGAGTTGGATTATGATTTCAGTTATATGGTAATCAACATTCTCAACTATAAAATCATAAACTTGACTAGCACTCGTAATTCAGTTCAGTTTCCTTTGGCTTCTTTCATATGTAAGGAAAACGTTCTGTACAAAATTAGGCATTTATTTGGTCTTTGGTTTTGCAAAGGTAGAATAATAATGATCTTTATCATCAAAGAACACCCCACAAAGCTCTACCTCCAGACGGTTTTTGTTATGTTTAAGCAAAATGTTGACATATTCTCGTTTATTTTTGCATTGTCCTGTTTCTTGGGGTTGTGGAACTTTATACTCCCTCCATTTCATATTATTTGAAATTTGTTGACTTTTAAAGTCAACTTTAGATATTTTTAGACTCAATAAAATGATAAATATTGTAAATTATCTAAAAATTATTATTCATTATAAATTTTATTATTTCATAATTTTTAATGAGTCGACTTAATTTTGAGTTTGAAAATGTCTTACTTTCGAAAGTCAATAATGATCAAATAATTTGTAATGGAGGGAGTATTTGGTGTGCTGCTGGATGAATGGCTATGTCAAACTTCGGTGGAAAATTTCTTGCAGACTCTGTTCAGAGACTTTGAGGGAGGAAAGATGCTTGTATATTCTTTTAAATTCTTTAGTGAATTTGGATCGAGGGTAATGCTTTCATGGACAACTATCTATCATTTGCTTTGATGCAAGATAGGATTATTTTTCTTAATTGGATTAGGCCCTCAACCATGGGTGCTTTTAAAGACATGTTTGTGGCAAATCTTTGTAGAGATTGGAGAGCTGCTCTTCATAACTTTTGTTTCTTCTGCTTTTTTCCCCACTTGTTATAGGGCGGGTAGACTAGTGGTCATCTGTTTATCACTATTCTTATAATTAATAAATTCTAAAAAAAGAGAGTAAATAAACTAATAAATTTGCACCATTCCTATAGAAATGATGGCAGAGGTTCTCTTACAATGTACCACTACCCCAATGGATAGATCTTATAGTTCTTATGATATTACTGACCTCTACCTATCATCAACACCTTATTGAAACTAATGAAGGACATTGAAGGGTTTTCAAAATCTTACATCAAGAACACTAGAAACGACAGCAACTCGTCTATAATAGCTCCCCAGTCCCCACTGCTGCCAGCTTACCTACTAACATCTCTTTCACGTCATAATTCACAAACCTTGTCATTATACATAAAGAACTACGATATTCCTTTTCTTATTCCCGCCGTATTAAGTACACAAATGAGAAGAAGTCAGTATGTATAATCTTATGCTATTATTTTTATATGGCTTTGTCATCTAAACAATTTTAATAATGGTGTAATTTTGACACTTTAGTAGTTTGTTACTCAAAAATACATCATTATGGGCGGTTTCCACAGCACACCTTTACATATATAAAAACTATATATCATAACATTTTTATATCATTTTCTAGTTCTATATAATTCTATCTCTTACATGCCCCTTGGCCCTTATCAAGAAAGAAATCATAAATACATTTTAGATTAAAGAGAGACATTGTTCATTTCTATTCATTAAAGTGAATCCAACATATACATATAGGCACAAAGTATAACCATTACGCTTACATTAATTCCAGTGCTGCACAAAAATGATCTCATTCTTCTACTAGTATCAAGGGCACTTTTAAAAAGAAAAGGAGTCCCATTTTCTACAACCACCTGTATATCCTTCCTGGAGAGCAACCTGCACCCAAATTCGAAAAAGAACTGTTAAAAGGAAAACAAAACCAAAACTTTAAACACTAGTTTGAGATAAGAAATTGGGGGAAGCATCAAACCCCAAAATATCGGGTCGGTTGCGCGCAAAAGCTAAGCAGGAACTAACAGAACGAATAAATTCCTCGGATAAATACTCATTAGACACAAAGGCATCCTCGGGAACAATTTCGTGGACCTCAGCTGTAGGGGATACAGTGTGAACGAGCTTGGACCACTCGGGCCAGGGGTGCTGATTCTGCTGCTGCTGCGGGGAATAATGATCATCTTTGAGAGAATTGGATTGGGCGTGAATTCGTTGGGAGGAATTAATGGTTAGGTGTTGGAGCGATTGACGAGAGAGAGTGGAAGAAAGGGGGCGGAACGAGAGGCGACCTAGGCGGTAGAGGGAGGAGGACTGAGAGCGGAGGAGAGAGAATGGAGTGGCGAGGAGGAGAACGAACCTGGTTGCGCCGCCCATTATTTATGGACGGAGGAAAAGGTCCGTAGCTGTGAAGGAAGTGAGGAACCCTAGTAAAATAAATTCATGATGTAGGAGAAGAGAAGGCTGGAGACCAGAAAACCCAAAACCTTGATATTCTAGATACTACTTAAGGTTTTCTTTTCATTTATCCCCTCCATGAGGGAACATTTGGATAATATATTTGGAGAGAAAAAAAGAAGAGAGGGCAAATAGGTCTTTTCATTCTCTTCTTTTTTTTATTTGAACCATAAAACTATCTTCAAACCAATTTTTGCGCTAATCAATATTAAATTTCTCTCTAAACGATCTTAAAATTATATTTAAATTCATTTATGTAGTAAGTCAAAAATTCAAATTCAAGAAATTAAGAAAAAGAGCAAACCATCTTAACTACCCAACCAACCCCCTTGAGGTATATAGAGGTCTCTGATTTAAGGTGTTAACGTGTGACACTATATAATAATAATATTAATATTTAGTTAAAATGTTACTTTAAAATAATTATTATATAATCTTATGATTTTTTTTTATTAAATATTGAAGTTAATAGTTTTTAATAATTTTTCTAAGCATTTTATTTTTTATTTTAATAAATATATATTGTTGAGATGAAAAAAAATTATGTTATTATTTAATAAATAAGTAAATTGTGTAGCTTTTATCATTTTCATTTTTTTAAACAGGTCAACACGTTTTTCAATTTGGCAGAGTAACCCAACTTGTCCAAGCCCAGCTCATTCTACTTACCAGGTTCTTAGATTTGAGAAAGTATTAATATTGCTTTACGGGCATGTTTGTCTTGGGGTGTACATGTGGAATAAGGCCTAATAAGTGGCCGAGCCCAACTTAGCCCGTGTTTATTTTAAACAGG